>CM057823.1:69485423-70692923 GCA_030068075.1 Paguma larvata
TAGGACGATTAATCTGTCGACAGTGTGACAAGTGGTTTGGAGCCAGAAGTGGCTTGGGTGTTGGACGAAAAATCAGTTAATATGCAGTCTAGACAAGCAGTGTAGACAAGAAATAAGAATGCCTCCTCCAGGATGCTGGCTGTGCAAATACAAAGTAGGAAGAAAATAGAAGTGACAGTGTGAAAATAGTTTTAAATAACAATTTTTGACAACTACATAGATGAATAGATAAGGAGGGGGAGGAAGATTGGGACACTCATTGGTGGAGGGTATGGCGATGTCACTGGTAATAATTGGTAAGTCAGAGAAGGTAACTATTAAGGAGGAAAGAAAGGACAACACATACGGTTTTAGAGTATTCGCTTCGTTATGATAATTATGGATTATTTATTGACTAGGAACATTTATTTCTGTTTCAACTCAGAACAAATTTTCTTTTGTAAGGATTTAGGATTAAACATCCAAGTGTTAGTATTTCTTTCAATCCAGATCTATTTCTCCCACTAATATATTTAATTAAAATTTGCTGTAAGCTTGGTTTCAGAAGAGGAAATAATAAAAAATAGGGGTATTAATAATAGTGGTAATGCACAATTGTAAATAATCTCTAGGAGATGATGATAAACACGTTTTCCCAATATACATGCAAACTCTAGGGGCAAAGTGAAAAAGGGCAGCCTCTCTGTTATATCTCATTTTGCCCCATTTTCCTCCAAGCATGCTCCTAGTCACATATAGGGGATGTGGATTTTCCTAGCCCCTGTGTCCAGGCTTTCCTCTGAGGTAACTAGATGGATCCTCGGGGAAAGCAAAGTAGGCTCCCATTTCCCCTCTGTGGCAGATGTGGTGCCAAACTAGCTCGTTCTTCCAAACGAAGAGAAGAGTGGAGCTTCAAAGCCTGCTGCAAATGGAGAACCTACGCTAGTGGTCAGCATATGGGTGAAAGTGGTCAGCAGGTACCGATGTCCAGTTATAAAATAAGTCCTGGGGATGCGGTGTATAACATAGTAGCTAAGGTTAATAACACCGCACGGCATATTTGAAAGTTGCTGAGAGACTAGATCTTGAAATTTCCCATCCTAAGTGAAACAGAAAGTATTTTGTAACTACATATGAATGTTAACTAGTCTTATTAGTGGTGGTCACTTCGCAATATATAAATATCAAATCGGCATATTGTAAGCCTGAAACTAACGGAATGTTATATATCAATTGTATCTCAACTGGCCAAAAAAAAAGGGGGGGAGGGGAGAAAAATGGTCAACACAGAGAGGTAGGAATGTATTTCCAGGTCATTCATTCCTGGGAATACTATCAAATTGGGACCTTCTGCTTCCCCTAGGCAGGCAATCTCCTCCTGCCGTGGTCGCAGGTTAAAAATAGGTGTATGTTACCTCATCCCTTGGCTACGAAAGGACTTCCATTAAATTGGTTTATGGCACCAGGCTTCATCTTCAGGTTGGGGTGGGTTTGTTCCGGTCGAGGTCAGCTCTCTGTATTTGCTCTCGGCCATGTACTGGAAGAGGTTGCCTCACACAGCCTCCCAGGCCCCCGCCCCCCTCGGCGCAATGGCTAATGCTTCGACAGCCTTTGCAGATGAAGGTGCTACAGAGGAGAAAGTTTGAGCTGAGCCAAAAAGGAGGAGCTTACACCTGTGTGCCAAATCTGAGAACCTGACCGAGCATAGGGCGGGAGCCAGGATGAGGAAAAAGACGGGAAAGACCTCCCAGCCTTTCTGGAAAGAAGGTCCCGTGATCCGCCCCAGCCACTGGCAGTCCGGCCAGCCTTGGAGCTTACTTAAAGGGACAAGTGGAGCCCGAGAGGCCACTGTGCTGACACTTCAGGGCTCGGAGCACCGGGCACCCAGACACCATGACTTGGTCTTTGAACAGCCAGGGTCTAATCCTCTGCTTCTGTACTCTCTTATTGGTCCCCTCAACGTGCCTGGCAGTAAGTGTGCTGTTTTACAGGACATAGTTGTTTTACACGGAAAGGTGAAAAGTAAGGCATAGCTGATAAACCAGTGACATTTCTCTTCTTTTTTTCCTCCAGTATGTCGCTACCCGAGACAACTGCTGCATCTTAGATGAAAGATTTGTAAGTAGTTTTCATGTTTCTCACTGTGTTTGAAGTGGGGAGGGCCAGAGGAATGCAAGGAATTCTCTCACAAATACCATTTGGCATTTTAAACTTAAAAAAAAAAATAGTCTAGATTTTACCTGTTTTTATTGGTAGATATTTATGCAATTTTTAAAATTTATCTTATTTTTAAAATATCAAGATTTCTAATCGCTCTAATTGTTGCATTTTCAGGGTAGTTATTGCCCAACTACCTGTGGAATTGCAGATTTCCTGAGTACTTACCAAACCGGGGTAGACAATGATCTGAGAAGTTTGGAAGACATCTTAAGTAGAATTGAAAACAAAACCTCAGAAGCCAAAGAATTGATAAAATCAATCCAAGTCACCTATAATCCCAGTGAACCACCAAAGCCAAGTGAGAAACTAAATACTACTGACGCAGAACATGATTCGGGAAGTTCTTTTGCTGTTGTTTCAGTAGTTCCACTTGCTTAAGTCCTTTTGTCTCTAATCCTGTATTACAGGCAAGATAGTAAGTGCTACCAAGGATTCCAAGAAAATGATGGAAGAAATTATAAAATATGAGGCATTAATCGGATCGCACGAATCAAATATTCGGTAAGCATTTTTGTGTTAATTTACTCTCCTAGACTGACTTAGTTTTTGTTCAATGGAACGGAATGGAATTCAATGGAAGCAATCTTTCATTTCTTCCCCATTTATAATATCCAATTGGCATTATGCCTATCTTGAACACAGTGGAGGTAGGAGTTTTTAGAGCATTACCAATTGCGTTGGGTTTCACCTGCTTTTTAATAATCGTATGGGAGAAAGGTGTTGAAGACATTTCCAAATCCTGTGGTGACCAGAACTAATCAAAACGGTCACCACCCACCCACCTTTGACTTACAACATAAATGCACACTGATGGGAATTTGGTTGTTGAAAATGAAATCCTTTTAATAAAAATGCCAACAAAGCGGTGGTGGGGAATTACTAAGCAGAGGTAGAGGGAAGATCTTGGCTATAATAGTATATTCTATTGAAGGCAGAGCAGGAACAAAAATGTGCTTTAAGAAACTAGGCATAACAACCATTGTAAAGCAACACGTTGGTCACGGCACAATGAACCTGTCTGTGGTCACGTATTCTCCTCCCCTCACTTGAAAGTGGGTCATGGGCACGGAGGAGGGCGCTAGTTGGGATGAGCACTGGGAGTTATATGGAAACCAATTTGACAATAAATTATTAAAAAGAAAGAAAGAAAGTAAAATGTGTCCATTAACGACTTCCTAGGGACTCACTGACTTTCTGAACATAGGGCCTCAGATACAGTTTGGTTTCTTACTCAAATTTTTTTCCTAAATTATTCTCAAAGTAGCATTGGAAATTGAGATAAACGGTGACTGGAGAGAAGTGGTCCAGAAGGGATCTATCTTCTGTTTCGCGTCAGAGGCCATTTTTATTATTTTTGTGGTTATTATTAGCATTATAATTTGCATTGAAGTAAAAGGAGACTGTTGTGCAGAAATTTTCTGAGGTGCATGAGAGAAAAAAGTCGTCAAATAATTTGTCTCTCCTTCTTTATTTCAAAGAAAGATACAACGGTCTGCACATTGTAGATGGTTTTCTCTCATTTCTGAATCTGTACAAGCAACCCTGTGAGAAACCACAAAAACCGCTTTTTACTTCCCTCAGACTCTTTCCAACACTATGTAAACAGAAACATTAAGACAAAAGAGAAAGTGTCTGTTATTTTATGTAAAATAATGCCCCGATACTTTTCCCATGTCAGTTATAGACTAAAGTGCATAAATAGATCCCATATCTACAGTGAAAAGGAATAGCTTCCACCTGTATGAATTACCAGGCAGAACCTTTCCTTCCCTATGAATATTCTGTCCTAAGAAACATCAGGCGGTCTTCCTATTAACCAGGCTCGACACTCACGTAGGCTGTTATTTGCTGCCCTTTATGCAGAAGGTAAAAATCAGGACGACCACTTACCATGATACCGTTTATTGATAAGCGCTCTGTTATTTTCTTTTCCAAAAACCTTAGAACTCAAATTCACCTCAATCCAGTAACATAATTTTATAATTCTTCCAAGAATGAAGCAATTTATCAGGAAGTACTTCTTGAGACACAATGTATTTTGTAATGAAAATACAAAATTACTCCTCTGAGGGGAATACTCTGTTACCTTATTCTTCTGCTTGTAGATTTTTGCAGGAAATATATAATTCAAATAACCAAAAGATCAATAACCTGAAACTGAAGGTAGCCCAGCTTGAAGCAAAGTGTCAGGAACCATGCAAAGACACAGTACAAATACATGATACAACTGGGAAAGGTAGGTGAAAGGTTTATATTGGGATGGTTTTTATCATGGCAAATACATAAAACAAAGGAGAATGTATAGGAATGTGTGATTTGGCAAGTGTTTACAGGAATGAAGGAATAACATGGAAAGTGGTTAGCCATTAAATCTAAAGTGTCCAATTGCTTAGACCTATCTTGAGCAGCTAAAAATAGTTAGGGAGGAATGATGATGTGGGAACAAAATGCTTCTTGGGACATGAATAGTTTGCAGCACATTAAAAGCTCATTATGAAGGCTGGGACAGTCTAACAGGGATTTTGAACCACAGTAAAACCTTCTTCTGCTCCTTCTCCTCCTTCAGATTGTCAAGACATTGCCAATAAGGGAGCCAAAGAGAGTGGGCTTTACTTTATCAAACCCCTGAAAGCTAAGCAGCAGTTCTTAGTCTACTGTGAAATTGATGGATCTGGAAATGGATGGACTGTACTGCAGAAGGTATTTTCCCCTCACCCTTTTAATAAACACCCAGATAAATGTCCGCCATATGCCAGAAACTTTTGCAAGCACTTCGTGAACATTAACTCAATTAGTCCCCGCAATTTCCCTATGAGGTAGGTACAATCGTTTCCTCTCTCGAGGAGGAAACTTAGGCACAAGAGGTTAAGGAACTTGTCCAAGGTCACAAAATGAGTAACACATAACAGGTCATATAATAAGTAAAAGAGTCAGGATTTGAACTCAGGCAGTCTGGGTTCAGAGTCTGTGCTTTGACTCTACACTATGTTGGCACCGCTGTTGTAGACTCACAATAGCATATAATCACTATCAGAATGACGAAGAACTAGAAGAGAGCTCTTTCATCAGGTAGCACAGGATCTAAGGCTGCCCTTCACAAAACGACAAAGTCTCCCAGAGGGTACAGTTGGGTGACTCCAAGACAAGGGCGCTCTGGTACCTCTGGCACTCATTGCCCATTCCTTTACGTTTTGCTTATGGTTGATCACTGTTACAACTAATCCTGCAGGGGGCGCCCAGAGTGAATGATGGAAGCAATTGGGTTGACCTTTCTACCATCAGTATAAAAATCAGCAATATCAAGTTGGGGTTCTAAAATCCTCTAAGCGCCTTTTCAAAACTACCACTGCTTTAGAATTTACTATGTACCAGCACTCTTTTAAGTATTTCTCTTAATTCTCTGGTGTAATCCTACAGCAACCCTAAGAAAGAGGCATCATTATTCCGATTTTACCAATGAGGAAGCGAAGGCACTTAGTAAATGGTGGAATCATACTGTCCCTATTTTCAACAAGATGCTTGTAGCATTTTCTTTATGTGAACTGATAATCCACTCTCTCCTTTTGTCCATACAATTGTGTGATTAGAGGCTTGACGGCAGTTTGGATTTCAAGAAAAATTGGATTCAGTATAAGGAAGGATTTGGACATCTGTCTCCTACTGGAACCACAGAATTTTGGCTGGGAAATGAGAAGATTCATTTGATAAGCACACAGTCTGCCATACCATATGCATTAAGAATACAGCTGGAGGACTGGAATGGCAGAACCAGGTACTGTTTGGAGAGGACTTCTATCTTTTGGTGTAGAGACTGTCTGGAATGTACACTTTCCAACTATCAATAGACCAACAGCAAAGACAGCCTGACAAGTGCAAAGAGCACATCCCACCAGTTTCCTCAGAAGTCAGTTTGGTTCTTGGGCAGTTCAAAGACGTCCCATCCAGGGTGGGTAGTGTTTTGGTATAATCTACTTACCCTGGAACTATACAGAATAAGAGCTAATATTTGCTGAGCATTTAATATGTACCAGACATCAAGTGTGAAATTATAATTTAATCTAGTACAAATAACTATTTCATGAAGAAGGTACTATTATGAATCTTATTTTACAGATTAACTTTCCCAGGGTCACAGTACTGTTGTATGGTAAAGATTGGATTTGCACTCAGGTAGTTTGATTCTATAGCCTGTCCTCCTAATGACTAATTTGGTTGAAAGGTGAATCCAGACTTTTGAGATTTCCTGGTACTTTAATGACAATTCTTTCAAATCCATGAGCTACCTTAAAATTAAATCATCTAGCTCCTTTGATGAGACCAAGTCCCCTCTATGCCCAGAGCTCTCGGGGAACTTTGAGCATCCTATTCCTAGTTAAAATTCAGAAAAACATCTCATACTTTTGTTATGTCTACAAAATAATGAAATATATTGCCTCCAAACATATATTTTTAATTTTTTTTTCATCGGAAACGACCAGAGCCAGCAGTCCTTCTCCTATGAGAACACCTCCCATTTCCCAAGTACTGAAGATTAGGGAAGAGGCTAAATATTTTCTGAAAATTCCTATTCATGCACCGAGGCCCATTCTTTCCTGCACTCCATAGAATTCTGGCCTTTATTCACAATTTTTTTTCCAGGGAAGAATCTCTCTCTGATCATACAGCTTATGTTTTGTGGGCCACACGGGGACCATTTCATTTACGTGATGCTCTAGGAAGACCTCTTTCTTGCCACTACCACACCGCCTTGGGAAAGAAAATCCCTTTAGGACCTCATCCTTCAGATGATATGCTGGGATTTATGATAGCTCCATGTGCAACGCTAAACACTTAGATAAAGGTGGAGAACAGGAAATTAGATTCATCCAAACACCTGCATTAGATATTAGGACTCTACAGGCAAAAAGCATTAAAGTGGCTGATGTTTCTAGTTTTCACCGGGATGCCTTGAAGGCTTCTAGACCCATCCTGGGTGGTGGTAATGAGTTCTGGACTGGTGCACACACCCATTGCCTCTTGCCAGATTTGCAGAAAATCTGACTCCATGAGCACATTTCAGGCTTACAAGGCAAAGTTAAACATTCCAGACAATTTTCTTGTGGAAAAGGGAACTTCCGAGATCCCTAATGAGGGTCAAGATACGATGTCTCTACTTCCTTCTTTACAGTACTGCAGACTATGCCATGTTCAAGGTGGGACCCGAAGCTGACAAATACCGCCTGACATACGCTTACTTTATTGGTGGAGATGCTGGAGATGCCTTCGATGGCTATGATTTTGGCGATGATCCTAGTGATAAATTTTTCACATCCCACAATGGCATGCAGTTCAGTACCTGGGACAATGACAATGATAAGTATGAAGGAAACTGTGCTGAACAGGATGGATCTGGTTGGTGGATGAACAAGTGTCATGCTGGCCACCTCAATGGAGTTTATTACCAAGGTATAGATGTCCTCCTTAGACGTATGAATTAGTGTATAGTCCATATTTTTATAAAAGGTAAAAAAATAGAGATAAGGAAATAAATAATTAGTAGAGATGTTACAGGGCTTACTATATAGTTCTTTATTTTAAACCAGAATTGAGTAATACTAAACTTATACCTCAAATCGGCCTCACTGCAAGAAATGCACCCGGTTGACACTTTGGGTTATGGTATCTCTTCTAGACTTACCATATGTATGATCTGGGTGGACTAACATTATCGTATTTATGCTTGTTAACATATTAGCCTGGTGCAGCTTCCCGTGAGCTGTGTGACATATATAACCAGTGAGCAGTAAGCAGGTGTCCAAAGGAACGGAGTAAAGGCAAGGAAGTAATGGTAAGGGCACAGTTCCATGAGAGCTTGGGAGGAAAGGAGTCCAGCCTGAGAAGTGTAGGCACTTATTTTGGACTGGGGCTAGCAAGCTGTAGTTTGTTTCAAGGCTGAAACACTTCTAAACAGTGGACTTACTGATAAACTATTGTTACTACCCACCAACTGTGTGTTGGGGAGGCCCTACTAATTCTGAAAGCTCTATTAAGATAAGCAATCTTACCCCCTCTGGGCACCGTGCTAGCCAATAGAGGATTTGTAGTCCTCTTAAAAGCTATTTTAATTTGTCCTTTGGTTTTCACGACATTCCCAGCCCTCCCCCCCTTTTAAACATATCTTTGCACTTACAGACCATGCAATTAGAAGACACACTCAGGGACGGTGTTTGATCCACATGACTTAGAGTGACCATGTTGATAGCCTGTGGTATTCTCCATTGTTGGGACTCAGACAATCCTTTACAAAATCACATAAGATCTAGTGCCCGAGGACAAGGAGAAGGCAAATCAATGTAGTCTCCACTGTGTAATGGAGATGTAAAATAACTTTCCAGAACTGTTTTCTAAAGTACTTTCCAGGAAAATTGTATTTTTAGAGGACTCTAGGTCGTCTCATCAGGAATCGTGACTCCTGCCGTTCTATCCTGTGTGGAAAGATGGTCTGTAATAGCAGATTCCAAGGCGGCTAAGCTCAGGAAGAGAGATGGATTGTGGAAATTGGGTTCTTGCCTGTTAGTAAGGGAATACATTTATGTATGGATGTGATCAAGAAGTTCAACACAGATATAAGGCACTGATTCATAATAGCGTGTATTTTAATTGCAAATCGGGATTTTAGGAATTTTTAGGGATTTTTCTGATAGTAGAGAACACTATAAATTTGATGTAAGCGAGCATGTGTTTTGTAATAAACCATTCTTTATAGACTTTCTGAGGTAAGGTCATTCAAGAGCAATTATATGCATGTCTACAATTTGTTTTTAGGTGGCAGTTACTCAAAAACATCTACCCCTAATGGTTATGATAATGGCATTATTTGGGCCACTTGGCAATCCCGGTGGTACTCCATGAAGAAAACCACCATGAAGATAATCCCATTCAACAGATTATCTATTGGAGAAGGACAGCAGCACCACCTTGGGGGAGCCAAACAGGTTGGATCAGAACACCATGTTGAAATAGAATATGATGAATCACTTTACCCTGAGAATTAACTGTTAATTTCTATGAGTCCACAAAGTTTCAGAAACTTTTCTGAGAGTTTCATGTTTTCTCACTCTATTTATTAATTTTAAGTCTTTTATTAAGAGTATTTAGCCTTAAATGGAAATTAAAACTCACTTTGGATTATATCCCCAAATTACTGAGCTCAGAGTTGTTTAAAATGTGTTTAAAAAGATAACATTTTAGCTTATTTCCTAAATCTATAATAATAAAATCATTGCCATATTTTGCATTTAAATGACATGTCATTTTGTCTTGATTTTTTTGTTTTTATTATTTCTTAAATATTTTAGTATATATGAATAAAATTGGAGTAAATTTTAGCATTTCAAAATCTTGAGTAATTTTTCCACTTTTATTAACCCCAATTCATTCATATTTAATTCTTCTTTTTAAATGGAAAGAATTATATCTTTTTAATATATTTTTGTTTTGGTCTTAGGTTGGAGACGTTTAAAAGACCATTTCAAAAGTGATTTGCTTTTTTAAAAGGACTTTATCTGAACAGAGAAATAAAATATTTTTCCTATGGGACAATGGACTTGCAAAGCTTCATTTTTAAGAGTAAGGAAGAACCCATGTTGAGAACTCCACTAACAGTTTTATGCTGATGATAATTTATCTACATGTCATTTCAATAAACATTTTGTTTCCTAAGACTAGATACATGGTACCTTTTACTGATCATGAAAAACCATCACTTTCCTTCAATTCAGTAATTCCAGTTGGGCAATCATCAGTAGTTGCTGAGTTCTTACTTTATGCTGAACCTTATCTTGACTCTTAGGTAGTTACGAAGAATATGGAAATCATGGCTTTTGTCCTCCAGGGGATATGAGACAAATACAGAAGAAAACAGTAAGCCTAAGTGACAAAATTTGGTGTTAAGAACATAAACACAAGTCACAATCACATAACTAAGGTTCATGGTACCCAAAGTACAACCGGACATATAAGGTTGTTTGGGGATTCTCCCAGAAAATCTATTTAGCTGCAGACCCCTGTAGCTAGATGTCGGCACCCTCAGAGGACTGCATGCGACTCAAAACAGAGAGCTTTAGGGCACCCTCTGCTCTGTCCCTCCCTGGTAACTGATGAGGTAAGTGGAACAGAGTCATGACTTCGTGCTGAGTCCAGGGATGTTGAGGTTTTAGCAGTCAGAGATAGGAATAGTCCTTACTTTCTGTACGGAATAGCAAAGTCTATGTAAGTTGGCATAAAGTTGACCATGGAAAGTAACTGACTGATTTTATGAGAGGAAGATCCAGTCATTCCGTAGTCCTCAGCTTTAGTTTGGGATTCTCTTCCTTTCCTTTCCACAATTTCTTTCCTAATTCTTTCACTTCCTTGTTTTCATGAATCCTGATGAGTTGACAGTAAGTCAACTTCTAGGTATACAACCAGATACTTGTGAGGCTTTGGGATAAGAAAATTGATTCATTGTTTGCAGCACTTATTCATTTATGTATGGTTGAAGCATTCATTCAATTAGCACTTACTGAATGCCTCCCCTGTACTAGCCACCCGTGCTGGATAGTGGAGATATTGCACAGAGTGGTATTTTCCTTCCTCCCAAACCTGTTCTATTCCACCCAGTTCTCAAGTTCCAAAAAACCCAGCAACTCATCTTCCAGTCTTCCTTGTTCTTCCTTCCCCATAACACTGAGCCTGCCCAATCCACCTGCTAAATATTTGTTATTTTCATTTCCTTGTCTATATCTCCTGCCACCATGTTAGTTGGGACATACACATTTCCTGTCAGGATCATGGCAATCATCTCCTTCCTCTCCTCCATCTTGCCTTCAGCTTTGCCTGCTCCCACCTCTTCATGCTTCAAACTACTTCTAAACGCAGAATGCATATAAGACTGCAGTCCCTTTGTGAGTCTACAAAATTCTCTGGGTGAGCAATTTGGTCATAGATAAGAAGAGTTGTATTAATATCATAAATTTTGTTGTAATAATATCACTTCAGTGATTTATCCTGAGAAAATTGTTTTTGAAAAAGAAAAGAGCTATGTAAAGAAATATAGCCATTTGTCTAATAAGCGAAACATTTAGAGAATATTTCACAGTGGAAGAATGGATGAAAATGATTTATTAGTACAATAGAATTGAATGCAATGATTACGTAATAAGTATAATAGCTCTATAAACATGGAAACATTTACAAAATAAGTGAAATTTTAAGATGAAAAACAATTCTACAATGATAATTATGTAAAAAGTATCCATGCATACATTTTGGACAAAATGGAATCTTGACATGTATACATTCTTTGTACATACTTATTCTCTCCAACCAATCTAATGTAAAATTTAATAAACATACTAGAACACAAATAAATATGTTAGTTCAAAATCTTTTCTGATTTTTCAAATGATCACTTATTCAGTGCTTCTTCTAAAATATCAGTTATAAGATTTTTTTAAAAACATTTTGGAATGTTTTTGTGAGTGTCCCAAATACGTATTGGTCTCCATGTTGGATAATCTAGCATTGGTTGTTAGAGCGGGGGCTGGCGGATTGGTAGAGAAGGACTTCTAACTTCTCTTTATATATCTCTGTATTGTTCGATTTGCTATAAAGAGTACATGTTGAATTTAAAGTTAATTTTAAAACCCAATGAGATAGAGAAAAACACATGAACTACAAAATCCTACTTGTTTAGTTACTAATATTCAGTGGAAATTATCAAAGGGCTACAGCTTAAGAAATAAAGCATGAGAAATACTTCCAGACTCAGTTGGAGGATGTCTCCATAAATATAATAGAAATAGAAAGGATTATCTTGATAAACTTTAAAAAGTCTTCTTTGAAGTGAAACAAAGAGTTTCAGGCTTCATAGACAAAAAAGATTATTTTTCTTCACAGCTCAAATCATTCGGTAACTTACTCAACCCTTTCCCAGACATGCAAAAGCTAATGTCACTGCAAAATAGGGAGACTCAGTGCAAAGCATTTGTGCGTGGCCCCACAGTTTGAAAAACCCGCAGAGGGAAGCTTCCAAAAAGGAAGGACTTGTACACGTGTACTGATACCAAGACTTCAGTTCATGCAGCTACATAGCGGAGTTCTTTAATCAACAGGCTGAATAATCATTTATGAACAAATATCAAGATTTTAAAATCTACCTCTGAAGTGCTGTAGCTTTTTTTCAATTCTCTGTATGCTTAGTAGTTGTAAAGATCATGTTTCAAATTGGTAGGTGGGTTGAAAGTGAATGAGAAATGAAGAATATAAGTATAGACAACATACTGGGGAACTTGACAAGATCTAAATTTTTTGACTCTGGACTGTAACCAGTATAAACGAGCCAAATATTTATGGTAGAGAGCTTTGGTTATTCAGCTGATAAGAGTGAAAAGCAAAGTACACATGTAACCCTGTGGAAAATATAGCTTCCTGATGATTTTTTATTAGTTGTTGTAGGTCCAAAAGAGTGTTCGGGGTGGGGGAGAATTAAAGATAGTAAGAGGAGATGAAGTAGATGGAGAATAATAAGTTGATGATAAAGAGACCAAGAATATAGAAAATATTGTTTCATGTATCTTTTAGGGGGGTGTGTATGTCCCTCGGAGGCAGAGGTTGAGTTAATCATGATCCTGGTACACTATTCTCGTTCATCTGTGGTGGGTCATTCTCTTGATTGATTCTTTTACTCAAACTTCCTTTTCTTCCATTTGTCTCCTATAGGACAATTATTTCAATAGATTTGATGAATTTATTTGCATACATTCTTATAAATCATGAATTATTCTTTTGTGTTTTGCATTTTTATTTTATTTATTTATTTCTGTATTTTTTAATTATATAAAAGGCATTATAAATCAGTATATTCTGGCTGGTCCCCAAATTCTATGTTACTGGTCTGAGTTAAGATGGGTAGAAAAATTGAGGATTATCATGTAGAAACATTTTTTTCTATATTATCTTTCCTCTGATTATATTCACTGAAATGTACTTTTATGTCTTTGGAACCTAATAAAAAAAATTGGGGCCTATATTTTATACATCCTTACTTTTTTTGAATTTCATTTTTCTAGTAATTATTTTTATTTCATTTTATAATCTAGTAGGTCTGTGATTGTTTAGAAATTTAATAAAACTGGTCTTTTACCACAAATACTTTGAGAAACACTGCTGGGGCACCTAGGTGGATCAGTCAGTTAAGCGTCCAACTCTTGATTTCAGCTCAGGTCATGCTCTCACAGTTTGTGAGATCGAGCCCCATGTCAGGGTCTGCGCTGACAACATGGAGCCTGCTTGGGATTCTCTCTCTCTCTCTCTCTCTCTCTCTCTCTCTTCCTCTCTCTCTCTCTATCTCCTCTTTCTCTCACTTTGTATCTTTCTTGCTCTTGTTCTCAATCTCTCTCTAGATTAATTTAAAAACACTGTATAAAAAAGAGAAACACTGCTAAGTTCTTCGTTGTATTTATTACTTTTTTTATTCATTATGTTAAGATATACCCGTAATCTGAGTATTTTAGTATTTTATAATTTCCCTTAATTTTCTTTTGAACCCAGGAGTTATAAAGTAAATATTACTTGGTTCCAAAGCTTGTGACTTTTAAAACTATTTTTAATTAATATCTAAATGTGTTGCATTATGGTCAGAGAACATAGTCTTGATATTAGTTCTTTTTTTTTTTCTTTTTTTCCTTATTTTTTTAAAGATTTTATTTTTAAGTAATCAGTATATCCAATCTGGGGTTTGAACTCATAACCCTGAGACCAAGAGTTACAAGCTCTTCAGACTAAGCCAGCCAGGTGTGAGTCACTAATTATTCTGGGACAGAGGAAATTATCAGAGAATTAATTGATCCTGTAAAAGTGTACATAAATCATAATCATTCTCCAACAATGATCTACGTTCCAGAAGACTATTAGTATTTTTTCTCTTAAGACGGAAAACAAACAAAGTAAAGACAGTTATCAGCCTCATAAACATAAGCTTTGGTCCAAATGGCCCTGTAGCCATGCCAATTACAAGTACTCATAGTAGGTCTGACTACTGACTTGTAGAACACTTCTCTTTGTCAGGTTTGAAAGACTTTGGGAAGGCTGGTTGGCCCAATTTCAAGCTCTTGCTTATTTCAATTTAATTGGGAAATATCTGAAGATACAAACTGAGATAAATTCTGGATCATGATATTTAATCAGGCTTACAACTAGGTCAAAAATGAGTTTCCCAAAGGCAAAATCCAGTATTCTTGGCCCTCGCTCCCATTTCCCGGGTCCTCACTCGGGTTTTCTCTTACTGGCAACTTCGAAAGCACAAAATGACCTGAGGTAGACGGGAAACCTCCCTAAATAAATCTAAATGTGGACTCCCCCTCAATAAACACAGCAGGGCAGATTCCACTCTGTGATGAAAGTGGCTCTTTCAAATCCTCAGGGGCAAATAGTTAAAGTATGACTTAAAAAAAAAAATTGACCTAACTTTTCAGAGACCTTGGACTGGCAATGTTTTCCTTCCTAATTTGCTCTCCTTACATCACAAAGCTATGGTAAAGGTCAAATGAGAGAACATATGAAATTGGTTCAGAAATAAAAACAAAAACAATTTTTTTTTTTTTGGTTGCTAAGATAGGTATTGCTGTATGCGGTTTGAATCCAATGTCATTAAGTTTGGAAATATAATTTTAAAACTTTACTATTTTTTGCTTGTATTTTTAGTAACATTTTTCTTTTGTTATAATTTTTATAGATTTTATAATTTTGTTTTGTAATTTTTTTGCAAGAAAGTTGTAAAGACACTACAGAGAGTCCCCTATGTCTGTCACCCAGTTTCCTCTAACACTAACATTACCATGATTCATTTGCCAAAACTAAGAAACCAACTCTAGTAGTTCCTATTCCCTACCTGCCACACTCTATTCCATTCCACCAGTTGTTTTTTTTTTTATTTGTTAATGTTTATTTTTATTTTCGAGAGCGTGAGAGAGACAGAGTATGAGGCAAAGAGAGAGGGAGACACAGAATCCAAAGCAGGCTCCAGGCTCCGAGCTGTCATCACAGAGCCCGACGCGGGGCTCGAACTCAGGAACCGCGAGATCATGACCTGAGCCAAAGTCTGACACTTAACCAACTGAGCCACCCAGGTGTACCTCTGTTCCATCCGTTTTCACACTAATGTCTTTATTTCCGTTCCAGGATCCTAGCCGGGATACAGCAGTACATTTAGTTGCCACATCTTCTTAGTCAACTTTTGTAACAGTTTCTTAGTCTGTCCTTGTTTATCATGACATTGACTGTTTAGAGGAGTATATTCAGGTATACTGGCCAAGTATTTTATAAAAGGTCCTCCACCTCGAATTTCTCTGCTGTTATTCTCAGTAACTTTTTGTTTAATTTTACCTGAGCAAAAATGTGCCCAAGTGCGTTCTTCGAATTGCCTTGGTTTTACTGTGGAATGACCCATTCCAGATAGGTTGCAAGAGGAATCACCAAGAATTAAATTGATCTTGATAATTAAATTTTCTCACACTTTGCATATAATTTCTTGCTGTGGAACATTTAAGTTCCTTAGAAATGCTATTTCCTTAGATCTCAACAGATCATTATTAAATCAGTACCGACCGATACATCTTGTTTGCTAATCTCTAACAGAACCACAGTGAAACCGGCAGAGAAGTGTGCCGAAATTAACGGACTTAAGGTATATGACATTAGAATGAATCCATGTTGGTGATATTAACACATCAATTGATTATTTATCTGCATAATGGCTTTACTTTTCAAAAACAGCATTTATACTTTAATGCATGTTCAAGGCAAACGATTTGATACATCTGGTAAAATTTAGTAAAGCACATTATAAGTGAAATTAATTTATCATGAAAACGAAGTATTTAATTGATAAATGCAGTTAGAAAAGGAAAAGAAGTAAAGCAATGGGAAAAACTCAGGGGCCTCACTTTCACCCATCCTTCTCCCTCCCCTTCCCTTCCCCCCTTCTTGCCTCTTTCTCTTTTTTCCTCCTTTTCTGCTTCTCTCACACATACATACATGTCACACACACACATACTCAGAACTCCTTTAGTGGAAACTTGATTAAAAGTGCTTACGCAGAAGACCGTGAAAATAATGCATTAGAGCAAAACAAAGAGAGAATTATTCACCTATTATTGGAACATTATAAGATTTATTTTCAAAAATACTAAGAAACTATTCAATTAGATGGCTATTAGTCTGGAAACAGTTCAATTATAACGAACAAAGTTGATTTCTTTCTTGGTTAAGTAGATGAAACAGAAACGCAGTACGACAGAATCAAACAAAGATCAAGAAAAGCTCTTTTTTCCCCCGCTTCCACCGTTTTGTAAATTCAGTTCAGAACCATTTCTGTGTGTTTAAGGAAATTCCTTTTTTTTTTCCCTCTGGAGCTATAATCGCTAGGGAAACTAGCGAACCATCAGGGTACTGATAAATTCCAAAAGTAGAAGTGCCATTAGTTACTCCTACATGCACATCAACAACTCATTCGCCTTTCACAATAAACAGCTCGGTTAAAAACAAAGTTTTGCAACAGCCTTGAAATGCAGGAGACAAAGCGCGAGAAAATCAGATACGCAAAGCTAAGAGCCTTGCCAATGTTTTCCAGTGACTCCTTTATAGATAAGTCACTGCTATAAAACCTGAGGCGGAGGCCCCAAAAGAGTATTGTTAGTGCCAGAATTGCCTAAATTTTTACAATCCAAGGGTTTCAAATTTTAGAAATTAATTTTAGTACTTTCCAACTGTGCATTTAATATTGTCCCGATAAAATACGTGCTGTCAAAGCAACATTATCTTCTGGTGATTAGGACAATAATAAAGGCACACGGATTCCGATAGACTATGCTACAAGACACAGGGAATATTTTTCAGAAGCATCTTGAATTTATAGACCTGAATTAAACCAGATATTTTAGGGAACATTGTGTACAGAATGTAATGGAAAGTAATGCAGACATGATTCTCTGCTCTGTATTTTAACAGTACTTTGAATACACATCACAGAATTTTTCCTATGGAGTTGTATTGGGTTAAACCACAGGAAATTGCATACACTTATCATTTGGATCTACAAAAATGGCAACTTTATATGGTTAAATTCTTATATAGTTTATATTGATTTGCTCACCAATTGTAGGTACAAAACTAAACCAACATCAGTTGCCTTTCTATTTCAAGAACGTAGCATGCAGAGCTGACAAGTAATAGACATGCAGTAAACGGTTCAAACAAAGGAAGAAGTAAGTGAACTGCTCTCAGAATTCAATACATTTAGAACAAATGGGTAAAGAAAGAAATGTTCTCCTACTTCCCCCGGATATAGCCCGGAGCAGGACGAATATCCCATTCAAAAGAAAGCTGAGGATTTGTTTTGTTTTGTTTGCACTCGTTATGTTCACACAAGGGGTATATATTTTACTCTTCACGCATAAGTTCTGACAGCTCAGAGCCTGAAGCCTTTTTCGAATTCTGTGTCTCCCTCTCTCTCCGCCCCTTCCCACTCCTGCTCTTTTTCTTTCTCTCAAAAATATATTTTATAAAAAACGTTACATAAAATTAAAACCCTGAAACATAATGACAGCTGTAAAATTTCTATTCTGTTTACATACATTAGATACCATTCCAGATGGTATGTCAGATACTACAGCCTACACAGCAAATATATGAATCCTTGCAATTAAATAATTAGAATTTATGGAATATAGTGTTAATTTCAAAGGGATAAATAATCCCTCTCATTAGTGCTAACAAATTAAGATATAGTCATCTCTGGGAAAAATACAGTACTATATAGAGGTTATGGCTTAAGAAACTGGAAATTTCTCAGATTTCACCCCCCATTTATACACTTACAAAGATACCCTTATTGTCACATATTTTTAAAAAATGGTACTCCTTGGGGCGCCTGGGTGGCTCAGTCAGTGAAGTACCAGACACCAGCCTGGTCATGCTCTCACAGTTCTTGAGTTCAAGCCCTGCGTTGGGCCCTGTGCGGACAGCTCAGAGGCTGGAGCCTGCTTCGGATTCTGTGTCTCCCTCTCTCTCTGCCCCTCCCCCACTCACACTCTTTCTCTCTGTCAAAAATAAGTAAACATAAAAAAAAAAATTTTTAAATAAAAAATGGTACTCTTTGTATTATTTATTGTGTTTGTCTGCATGGCTTCCTGGCTACACAAAACCTGCTTCTCCGTAAGTTGTAATATATGGGTGGAGGCACCCAGCTTGGTTGGCGCCCAGTCCTGCAGTCCCACAAAAGGGCCTGGTTATGGAATTCTGGTACTGGAGACAGAGCTAACACGGGAACTTTCAATTCTGTGGCACTAGGACATTCCAGGAACAAAAAAAGCTACCATTTCTGGGTCTCCTACCGTGTACATCCAACACGTTATACGTGCCATATTACATAATCCTCACAACAACCCTGGAATGTAAATATTCCTATCCCATCTTACAGATAAGTAAACTGCTCAGAGAATTTGGTTTGTCCATGTCACTTAGCTAGAATCCAGATCTCACTTTCTGCAAAGGCCATTATTCTTCCACCATACTGTGTTGCCTTGCAACAGTCTTCGATTCCTCCAACAAATACTTATTAGTATTTACTCTCTGCCAGACCTTGCCCTAGGCAGTGTGTCTTGGCCTCACAAAGCTTAGTGTGGAGGAGACATAGACAAACAACTTCCCAAACAGACATTATCCTGTAGTGGTAAAATACTACCGAGTAAAACAAAACTGGGTTAATGGCATGGCTGCTCTTTACATAAGCCGGTTAAAGAAGGTCTCTCTGAGGTGTCCTCTGAAAAGAGCCCCGGATGTGCAGATACTTGAGGGAACTGTGGAACAGCAGGGATAAAGGTTAAAGGTGGTACCTTGGAAACGCCCTGATGTGGCCCCAGAGCAGTGGCATTCAGTCAGACTGCTTTCTGTTCGCTTACTTTCAATTAGGTTGTGTTCAACCAAATCACCTGAAGTCCACCAGGTTGCTCTCTTCCATAGACTGTGCTCACCTCAAGTGGAACACTTTCTGTGAGCACACAAAATCATCTAAAGAGATCAAGCCTCCAGTTTCTATCCATGCCTGGCATTTTGCCTGTTCGGTCACTGCCTATGAGTATAACTTTCCATAGAATCACTACTTTCCAGAACCTGGTTGGGGCTCTAGGGTCCCCTCTAAGTATTGTAGTATGGAAGAACAAGAGATTGTTGTTGTGTTTTTTTTTTTAATGTTCTCAAGAGTAGATTTCTTTTTTTTTTTTTTTTTTTTAGTTTATTTGTTTTGAGAGAGAGAGAGCTAGGGGGCAGGCAGAGAGGGAGGGAGAGAGAATCCTAAGCAGCCTCTGCACTGTCAGCCCAGAGCCCAAGGCAGGGCTCAATCCCATGAACTATGAGATTATGACCTGAGCTGAAATCAAGAGTTGGACATTCAACTGACTGAGCTACCCAGGCACCCCAAGAGATTGCTTTTAATTGGGGAGATGAAATCACATACACAGGAAAGTGTCTTCTAGCAAAGTGCCTGACACTTGGCAAATACTCAATAAATATTAGCTATTACTGTTTTCAGAATCGACTTCACATAGGAAGCAGAATTTGAGGCAAGGTAGGTTTATCAGACAAATTACAGGATGCCCAGTTAAATATGTATTTCTGATAAAGAACAATTTTTTTGTGTGTAAGTACATCCTAAATATTGCATGGGACACACTTATCTTAAAATGTATTTGTCGTTTATCTGAAATTCAAATTTAACTTGGTATCCTGGTTTTTTTGTTTGCTAAATCTGGCCACGGGAAACTTTCACATGAAGATGAAGAGCAGGGAAAGTAAATTGGCATGTCCGAAGCAATAGATACAGGAAAGAAATGATATTTTTCATAGTACTTTGTGTCCTTCAATAATTGTTAACATTTACCGAGTACTTACTATGTGGCAACCACTGCTCTGAGGGCTTTACAAGGATTAACTCATTTATTCTTCATAAAAACATGTAATTTGCCCAAAAGCACAGAGCTGGGAAATGGTACACCTGAGATTACGAACCTAAGATGTTTGGCTCCAGGGGCTACGGTCTTAACCATTTTGGATGGAGGGAAATAATCTGTCAAATAACTTATAGAAGGACTTCAGGGACAGCCTATCACCACAGTCCCTGTCACTTTTTAAAAGTCATATCATCCACCCATAATTCCTATGTAAAATATCATTTGCCAACTCTCTGTTCACAACCGGCTACTGCTAGCCTGCCTCAGCCACTCTCTGTATGTTTTCAAGTCTTAAGTATAGAGGTATGGCTTCCTATGTCTCCTTTTGCATTTCTAAAGTCATCCTGTTCCTGGAATGTGGGATCATCAGGGAATGGCTGCTACCTTCGCAACAACTTATCAAAAGCAAACAAGCTTGGGAGAATTGAGCAAGAACTTCTAGGACACCAACCTCAACTCAGAAAGGGAGCAAGGGGTGTAGGCGTGCATATCGACTGTCTAAACAGGACAAAGATAATGATTAATCAGACCTCCTGGCAGATTTAAATAGGATGGGACCTAGGAGTGGAGGCAGTCCTTTCTTTCAGCGGGAGTGCTCCTCAAGACCCAGCCCCACCCTTAGAAAAGATGTTGGCCCTGAAGATCTTTTGCCTGGCCCTGAGTGTGGTGGGCACAGTCTGGGTATGGTCACCTTTATTTTCTCTTCTTGCTTTCTCTCTGGTGTTCATTCCACAAAGAGCTTGCAGGTCTGAGTCAGCTTTATGTATGTCCTCACACACTGTGTGTCCTAGCACACTTATGTATGCTAACACACTGTCAGCCTTATCAGTTCTAGGTCATGGAGGCAAGTTCCTAGATGAACCTGAGACCTCAAGAGTAAGAGGAAGGCTTAGCTGGACCAAAGCATAGAAATTCATAGGCGAAGCTTTAGCATCTGTAAAACTCAGTCTTACAACATTGTTTGTTTGAAGGGAACAAATCTTTGCCATCTTTGTTCCCATAGTCTTAGGATAGTTAATGCTAGTTAACAGAATAAAACATTCTTCTGATAAGAATTTTAAAAATCTCATTATTAATTTATTGCTATTTGTCCATAATAAGCTGAACAGGCTAAGCTAATTAGCATAATAAGCTAAACTTTAATATAGTTTTTCTGAAAGGTGGTTTTTATGTTTCTTTAGCAAAAAGAAAAGCAAATTAGTTGTCTTTGAAAACATGATATGGCATAATCAGAAGAGATTAATCGAGAAGGCAAGAGGCCTTCTGGGAAGCAATCTTTTAAAATAGTTACTAAATATTGCAATAATTTCTCTCCAGAGACCTACAGAAAAGAAGACTTTAATTTACAGGTTTTGAAACACTTTGGTCTCATAAAAACATGACAAATGTGTTTAAGAAACTTTGTTACTTTCAGGCTATGAATTATTCCAATCTATTTTTTTCCCTCCACCATTCATAAATCCTACTACCAGGGGAGAAAAAACTAAAGAGGGATTCTAACTTTTCTTCCTTTTAGTAAAGTAATAAGTAAAAATTTTATGGAAACTAAGACTAACAACATTTGCTATCAGATATTTCAGATAATGCATATGTTTTCAGCTATTTCTCCCTGATTGGCATAAATACTTAACTTTTGCCTGATTTTATTGTTGTGCCATTTTATTCTAAAGTATTTTTGAATTTATAATTTTATTTCTTAAACAAAGAAATTGTACTTGTTCCTTTAAATAAACTGTCCTTGATTACGTGAATTATTATTATTATTATTATTATTATTAGGGTATTTTTTAAATGAGACAGCAAATATTAACTAATTATAAGAATAAACTATCTCTGGGCCACCTGGCTGATTAGTGGGTAGAACATGTGATTCTTGATATCAGGGTTGGATGTAGAGATTAATAAAAAAAAAAAAAAAAGGATAAACTACCTGAGATTAAAATAGTTATAGCAAAATCCTTAAAAGTTGGTGATACAAAATAAACATAGCTAAAACTTAAAACCCACGTTAATTTATTAGGATAGAATGTTTTTATGTCCTAATTTACCTCACAATAGACATTTTTTTTAAATAGGCAATTTTTAAAAATCTGTATTTCTACTTAGAAGGTATTCAAAAAAGTTGTCAGTTATGGACCATTATTTTTGCTTTCAGTCTACTCTTTTTCTTTACAAATAAAAGGAAATTGTTACATGAGTGAGTAACCTAATGACTTTCTCACTCTGAATTGGCCATCTTTGTATCTTTGGTATGTATTGCTCAAATTACAGAACCACAGGGTCAAAGTAGAAACATGAAGGAGACATTAAGCTAAGATAGTTTGTTTTTTTTTTCTACTGAAACAAATTACAGGATAAAGAACTCTGAATTTTCCAATAACCTTTCTATCCGCAGACATTACTGATAACGAAAAGGTAAATTTTAACTAATTTTGTCAATTCAAATCATTTTCCTTATGTAATAAATCCTTTAAAACTCCTACCATTTATTCAATGCTTGTTTTGTCTCAAACACAGTTAAAAAATGTCTTTACCTTATCTCCCCTAATTCCCACAACTCCATGAAATGGGTATTAGGATTTTCAATCAAAAATCTAAGAAAGCTTGATTTCTGAAGCTTGCAGAGGCCCCAAAAGTGGTGTTCGCAAGCTCTGTGAGAGCCCTTCCCCTCCCTGGGATTTACGGGCATGATGGTGTCTTCTCCTAATCTGCCTTATGTTGTTCTCTTTTGTGTGTATGAATGAATCCTTAAAGACCGTAGATGTCCCGGAAGGTGAATTCATAGCTGAAGGAGGAGGTGTGCGTGGCCCGAGACTTCTGGAAAGACAACACTCTGCCTGCAAAGAGTCAGACTGGCCCTTTTGCTCTGATGAAGAATGGGTGAGCAGCTGGCTAGGGAGAGGGAGAATACTTCCCTGTGGCGCTAGAATTGTGCACAGGCTAGCCCAGTAGGTCCCGGAAAACTTTTCCAATGGGAAATAATCTAATAGCTCATTACATGCCAAATTAAAGAAGACAAATGGAAAGGAACTTCACTCTGAGAGCACTATTTAAATTACTTCCCAAACTCTGGGACATTAGTGGGATTAACAGATTGGATTTTAATTGAATGTTCAGGCCCGAAGATTTTCTGGTGCCTAATTTATGGTTCAGTGGACACTCATTCTAGAATTTCTCTATGATCTATGACTAGTCCTCTTAAACTACTTTTAAGTCAATAGATGATCTAAAGATATTGGGGCAGGGGCAGGGGAACAATGGGGGGTGGCATGGAAACCTTCAAAATTGTACTGGATCCAAGATACAGATCCTTAATGTAATTTTTCTTCTTCACTTCCAGAACCACAAATGTCCTTCCGGCTGCAGGATGAAAGGGTTAATCGATGAAGTCAATCAAGATTTTACAAACAGAATTAATAAGCTCAAAAATTCACTATTTGATTATCAGAAGAACAATAAGGACTCTAATTCATTGACAAGGAATATAATGGAACTTGTGAGAGGGGATTTTGCCACTGGGAACAGTAAGCATTACAGATTTGGTGCTTTGACTTTATAGCACCCAACAAAACACCACCAATAAAAGCCCTAAAGAAATATGCTGTCTCCTTATAGCAACTTCAATTTTATCTCAAAGTATTTAAGATAGAAACACATGACTTTATGATATTCCTAAATTTTAAGGAGGGACTTAAAATTTTTGTTATTTTTATAATATAAAAAGTTTAGCTTAGAATTGGTTAAAGTCACAAAGTCAGAATTTGGTATGGAAGAGCAGACTTTAAGCATACTCTTTTTTAAGAGTATATACTGAAAATAAGATGAGCACAGTCTTTTGAGTAGATAGTTTTGCTTCTGTCTCACAGAGGAGGAAACAGAGATCATGCGGTTCAACCGTAGACACAAAGCTATCACGTGAGGGAGCTAGGAGTTCAATCCACAGACTCCACCGAGCTCTTCATGTTTTGTTTTGTTTAATTTAAAGTATAGAGCCATGTTTTACCTTTTTCATAGGGCTATGACTAAACCTTACAACTAGGAAACCTGAGATTTGCTCTGAGCACGGGAAGCAAGTTTAGTGAGGCTCCAGTTCCTGCAGACTTGCTGTAATTCTTTACATCTTTAGAAGATACTTAACTAATTTAATGTCTATGGTGCAACCACAAGAATGGCAAGTGAATGGTTGTGTTGACCTAAAAAATAATAATAATAATAAATAAATAAATAAAAAGCTTAGAAACAATTCAACAACTGAGCCACCCAGGTGCCCCTCTATAGAAACAATTTCAAATGGATAGGTAGGAAGAAAAACTTCTCAGTAAGAAAATCCAAGAATATGTTTACGTCTCTTGGCTACGGATATGATTAAATAATTGAAATGTGATCAGTTACACCTAATTACACCTTTAAAATTCCAATGTTTTTCTCCTGCATCTATTTGGATTACTAACTGCTATTAGAGCATCTTAGTTGACAGCCATGGATGACTAAAGGACATAACATTGTCCAAAAATGTCCATAGATTTGGAACTCACAAATAAAATGTCCAGAGAACAAGTTATTATTAAAAGGATAGCATATTTAAAAGCAAATTTCCTTCTTTACTGGCTGTTATAAGCAAAGCACTTAGATACTTCAATATCCATATTTTCTTTTTTCAGACAATGATAATACGTATGGCCAGGTGTCAGAAGATCTGAGAAGCAGAATTGAGATCCTGAAGCGGAAAGTCATAGAACAAGTACAGCATATCCAACTTCTGCAGAAAAATGTCAGGGATCAGCTGATAGATATGAAACGACTGGAGGTAAGCAAGTTTGCGGTTCTGCTGCCAGAATTTCCTTGTTTCCAAATAGCAGAAAGGGAATTCACTGAATGTCTACTGTATGTAGAGCAAGGTGTTAATCCATTATCCAACTATGAAGTAGGGATTATTTCCCCACTCCACAGATGAAGAAAAAAAGCTCAGTGATACTAAGTTCACTTTCCAACGATACATAGACAGTAAATTTCTAAAGCAAATATTAAATCCCTGCTTGTCTTGTTCCAAAGCTCTGACACCACCGAGCCTCTGAATCTTCAATCTGAGTCTCACTGAGGATCGATCCATTAGGGTTTCCTTTCAGAGGGAATAGTACCTTACTCTTTATCTGTTTTAAGACTAAGATGAATCCAAATAACTCCTATTGTTTCTCCAGGCTAACTTTACAATACCTAACATCTCTTCCACTAAGGGTATAACATAAATGAAAAACAGGGTGTTGATTGGTAGGTCTCCAAGTCAAAGAAATGAAACCAGTTTTCAAAAAATAAATGCTAAGAACTCAATAGACATAATTTCCTTATTTATACCTACCTTTTTTCTTTATCTTTCTCTCCCTCTCTCTAGGTGGACATTGATATTAAGATCCGATCTTGCCAAGGGTCATGCAGTAGGGCTTTAGAACGTAGGACAGACCTAAAGTACTATGAAGATCAGCAGAAGCAACTTGAACAAGTCATTGCCAAAGACTTACTTCCCTCTAGAGATACGCAGTACTTACCACTGCTAAAATTGGGCACAGCTTCGGATATGGTTCCTGGGGACTATAAGCAGCAGCTTCAGAAGGCCCCTCCAGAGTGGAAGGCACTCATGGAAATGCAGCAGATGAAAATAACCTATGAGAGGTCTGGTACAGATGGGAATACCCCAGGAGGCTCTGTATCTCATGGAACAGGATCAGTGCCTGAAAGCCCTAGGAACCCTGCGAGTTCCACACCCGGAAGCGCTGGCACTTGGAATCCCGGGAGCTCAGGACCTGGAAGCTCTGGAACAGGAAGCTCTAGCACTTGGAACCCCGGGAGCTCAGGACCTGGAAGCTCTGGACACGGAAGCGCTGGCACTTGGAATCCCGGGAGCTCAGGACCTGGAAGCTCTGGAACAGGAAGCTCTAGCACTTGGAACCCCGGGAGCTCAGGGCCTGGAAGCTCTGGACCCGGAAGCTCTGGCACTTGGAAACCCGGGAGCTCAGGACCTGGAAGCTCCGGACCCGGAAGCTCTGGCACTTGGAAACCCGGGAGCTCTGGAACTGGCAGTGGGGTTGCTTGGAACACTGAGAGTGCTGGCACTTGGAACCCTGGGAGCTCCGGAACTGGCAGTGGGGTTGCTTGGAACACTGAGAGTGCTGGCACTTGGAACCCTGGGAGCTCCGGAACTGGCAGTGGGGTTGCTTGGAGCACTGAGAGTGCTAGCACTTGGAACTCTGGTAGTTCTCAGCCTGGAAGCTTTAGGCCAGAGAGCTTAGGGCATGGGGACACCAGGCCTATCAAGCATGAGTGGGGCACATTTGAAGAGGTGTCAGGAAGTGTATCTCCAGGGACAAAGAAAGAGTACCACACGGGTAAACTGGTCACTTCTAAAGGAGATAAAGAGCTTCTTATTAGTAATGAGAAGGTCACCTCTGGTGGTACCTCCACTACCACTCGCCATTCCTGCTCTAAAACTGTCACTAAGACAGTTACAGGTCCTGATGGTCGCAAAGAAGTGATCAAAGAAGTGGTAAACTCCGAAGACGGTTCTGAATGTGACTTGTCCCATGTTTTTTCTGGTCTAGATGATCTCCATTCTAGACACCCTGATATGGCAAGTTTCTTTGACTCTGCCTCAACCGGAAGCAAATTGTCAAGTCTACTCACACCTACATTAAGAGAGTTTGAAGAGTCTGTGGACTCAGGATCTGAAATATTCACACACTTCGGGGAACATGAGCTCCCTTCCAGTGGTAAAACTTCAACTCACAGCAAAAAATTGGTAACCAGTAGTAAGATTTACAACAGAGGAGACTCCACATTTGAAAGCAAGAGTTTTAAAGGGGCAGGTGAGGCCGGAAGTGAAGTGGAACATGAAGTCCTCAGAGGAACACTTACCACCAAAAGAGGCCACGCTAAAGCTCGCCCTGCCAGAGGTATCCACACTTCTCCTTTGGGGAAGCCTTCCCTGACCCCCTAGACTAAGTTCGCTATTCCTGCAGTGCCTCCCATAGCGCCTTGAACTTCTTTCCTAGCCCTTTATTACACCTTAAAGAAATAACCTTTTGTTTTGTTTTGTTTTTTGTTTTTTGTTTTTTTGGCACTAGACTGTTAGTTCCAGGAGGGCGGGGACTTTGTCTAAATTATCCATCTCTGTATTCCCAAACACCTGACAGTGCAGAGACCCATCACTCAATAAATAACATGTTAAACAAATGAATGAATCCCTCTGAAACTCGATTTTGAGTTTGTTTAGCCAAATTCTTTCACCATTCAAAATGTGTGCTGTTGGAGTTGTCACCCAATTTGTTAATCATATTTTTAGTGTGTGTCTCAGTTGACATTGAGGTCAGGTTAAAAACAAGTTATATTAGCACTAAATGATGCCTACAGATCATTGCTGGTTACTTGCTATTATCAGTACGTGCAAGTAAAATTCCAAATCCATTGAGGAAAAATCCCCTTTGCAATTTGTAGATATAAATGTGGCTCACTTGCTTAAGCCCCATCCCAGTGTAGGTGCATCCTTTCCCCATGGAGGGAAGGAGGGAGGGAAGAAAGGAAGGAAGAAAGGAAGGAAGAAAGGAAGGGAGGAAGGAAGGAAGGAAGGAAGGAAGGAAGGAAGGAAGGAAGGAAGGAAGGAAGAGGAAGCCAGTATCTACCTTCATTTAATCTGGGCCATGCCTATCTTTGTAAAGTTAAATGAGAGTAACTTCTTCCAACCAGCTTAATTTTTTTTTTAGACTGTGATGATGTCCTCCAAACACATCCTTCAGGTGCCCAAAGTGGTATTTTCAATATCAAGCTACCGGGATCCAGTAAGATTTTTTCTGTTTATTGTGATCAAGAGACCGGTTTGGGAGGATGGCTTTTGATCCAGCAAAGAATGGATGGATCACTGAATTTTAACCGGACCTGGGAAGACTACAAGAGAGGTTTCGGCAGCCTGGATGACAAGGGGAAAGGAGAGTTCTGGCTAGGCAATGAATACCTCCACTTACTGACCCTGAGGGGCTCTGTCCTTCGGGTTGAGTTAGAGGACTGGGCTGGGAATCTGGCTTATGCAGAATATCACTTGAGGGTAGGCTCTGAGGCAGAAGGCTATACCCTGCAGGTCTCCTCCTATAAGGGCACAGCAGGAGATGCTCTGATTGAGGGTTCCACAGAGGAAGGAACAGAGTATACTTCTCATGCTGGCATGCAGTTCAGCACCTATGACAGGGATGCAGACCTGTGGGAAGAGAACTGCGCAGAAGTCTACGGAGGAGGTTGGTGGTACAACAGCTGCCAAGCGGCCAATCTCAATGGCATCTACTACCCTGGAGGCTCCTATGACCCAAGGAACAACAGTCCTTACGAGATTGAGAATGGAGTGGTCTGGGTTCCCTTCAGAGGTGCGGATTATTCCCTCAGGGTTGTTCGCATGAAAATCAGGCCCCTGGTGACCCAATAGGGGTGGAAGTGAGAGTACTCTGTTCTTTGTTTAGTGAAGTGGAGAAAGAATAAGAAAGACAAAGGAGTCAAGATTCTTTCCAATCTATTAAAAAATTCACAGGTGCTATTTTATTATTCTTTGTACTGTATCTAAATGTAACTGAGACATATTACTACTTCAAAAAATAAAATCATATGAGTTTTTTATCTTTAAAGGAGCTCTGTGGGTTTTAACATTTCTGTAAGGATACACCAAGGAACATTCAGTACATCATGAAGAAGGGTTCCGATGGATGCTTCTCTCTGCAACCCTTAAGGGTGTTGTTTTCAGAACTTCTCTCCCACACCACTCAAGGGCCGTTGTAAAGTAAAAAAGTTATTTCATCCACTTTGTATAAATAGGTTGAAACCAATACTTTAAGTTACAAATCACCGAATTACACAATGGCTGCCATTTGTAGAGGAAGTTAGAAATTATGAAGTATGTTCATCATCTCTGCTAGCAAGCAAACCCAGGAAGGCAGGAGAAGCATTGTTTCCTAATAGAAACAGAAATTTGTTTTTTAAGCCTTTGAATGAAGACCATAATGCAGACTTAATTTTTTCCCCAGAGTCTAATGGATTTCTTCCAAAAATGTATGGCATGAAAAAATGGATTTAAAATCCTTTAAATACTTACAAGTATTCAAAAAATACTATTACTATATACTGAATTCATAAACCCTATATATGTACATTGGTCAATATTTTGTTTGATGTAAATTGCATCTTTGTTCTTTGCAGACTAGGCTCCTGTCCCCAATTTTTTTTTAATGTTTGTTTATTTTGAGAGCGAGAAAAAGAAAGCACACAAACACAAGGGGGGGAATGGGGGGCAGAGAGAGAGAGAGACAGAGAATCCCAAGCAGGCACTGCAGAGCCCGATGGCTCCATCTCACAAATCTCACAACCTCACAAATCGTGAGGTCATGTTCTGAGCTCGGATCAAGAGCCGTTGCTTAACCTTGCTTAACTGACTGAGGTAACCCTCCAGCCCCCAATTTTTAACTCAAATTTCTTTCTAGTGAGAACTAGTTTCCATTTACACTCAAAAAGGTATTAAAATATTCCAAGCACCGTGGGCTCATGGTACATTGCTTTCATTTCCATAGTTTCTACCCCAGTGTAACAGCATCCTTTATCCTAGAAAAGAAAGAAGGAAGGAAAGAAAGAAGGAAGCAAGCAAGCAGGCAGTCTAGGGACAGGGGCCAGAGCCTGGGGGGCAGACAGAAGATGAACACAATGGCTTGCAAATGAGTCATGTGTGAAGCCTCAGCATTCTTGAATTTTCTTATATGCAGTTAAAAAAGTCCTTGGGGTGCCTGGATGTCCGGTTGGTTAAGCGGCAGACTTCAGCTTAGGTCATGATCTCCCAGTTCATGGGTTTGAGCCCCATGTCTGGATCTGTGCTGACAGCTCAGAACCCGGAGCCTGCTTCAGATTCTGTGTCTCCCTCTCTTCCTGCCCTTCTCTCTCTCTCTCTTAAAAATAAGCAAACATTAAAAAAAAATCCTCGATACTTACACACCTCCAGATATTAGAATAGTCAGATAAGAATTTTTTTCAGAATTAAAAGAAGTTTTGGGGCACCTGGGTGGCTCAGTCGAGTGTTCAGCTTCAGCTCAAGTCATGATCTTAGGGTTCGTGAGTTTGAACCCCACGTGGGCTTGCCGCTGTTAGCCTGTCAGCGCAAAGCCTGCTTCATATCCTTTGTCCCTCTCTCTCTGCCCCTCCCCTGCTCCTAAAAATAAATAAATATTTAAAAAAAAGAATTAAAAGAAGTTTCATTTATTTCAGATGTGGACGTTCTATGTTACCTCCAAACCTGCCGCATTTACACTCACACATATGCCTGCATAGTATTTGAGTTGAGTAGATAGTATTTTATTTTCCAGAGTTTCCCTACTATTATGGACAGAGTCAGTCCTCAAATGAAAGGGACTCTGAATGCAAAAAAAAAAAAAAAAAAAAAAAAGCCATTCATTTCTCTTTTATTTTGAAGGCCTTGAGTTTATCGGCAAAGAATGGGTAACCTCTTTTAATTCAATAAACAATAGCCAATATTAACAGAATCATGATCATTGGAGATACAGTTTAGTTGTGAGAAAAGACACCAAGCATCTCTTCTCCATTTTACTTTTAACTTATTGCTCTGTTTCCCTTATTCCCAAAATTAAATATTAATTTAGCTCCTCTGACTCTCATTCACGATGGAAGCCCAACTTGGTTTTCACTCAGTTATTACTCTCTTGAAATTTCTCTGTTTAAAGTCGACAGGGACTTTGTACTCCTAACTTTAATGTCCTACATCCAAGCCCCTCCTGCTTGACATCTTTTAAACATCTGCTCCTATTGTCCCCACCCTACCTCTTCAATCCGCATTTTTCTCTTGGTTTTTGGTATATACACCACTCTCATTTGTCTCACCTTTCTCAGTCTTTTTAACTGGCAATTCCTTCTTTAACCACTCCTTAGGTGTAGGAGTTTCTCATTACAGTAACATCAATACTCATTTTTATCAGTTGGGATTAGGTTTGATTCATGTGTCTTAAATAAGACAGAAACTTATTTCTTGTTTGCAAAAAAGCCTACAGTAATATGTCCCCTTAGTATCTTCAGGAAGCCCTTATCCTAACAAATGGCTTTCGTCTTCAAGTTTACCTGTTTCCTATCAAACACCATGTCCTCTGGCCATCTGGAAGACAGAGGAAAGACAGAAAGGAAGTGGAGTACCTTCTCTTTTCCTGGATGTTCCATACAGCACTTTTACTTCTACCTCACCAGTCACAGCTTAGTCACGTGGACATACCTAGCGGCAGGAGAGGCTGAGACACCTTGAGCGTTAGCTTCATACAGGGCTATCCTAATTAAAATTAGGATTCTGTCAATAAGGAAGAGCAGAAGAATAGATGTTGAGGTAGGCAACCAGCCCATCTTTTCTCACTCTTTACATGAGTATATGTTCTCCTTGATTGACCTGACAATTGCTGTAGCTTCAATTACCATCAATAGGTTGATGATAGCCAATCTAAAACTTTGGCCCTTTCATATCCATAGTTTCAACTCTTACCAAACACCTCCGGTTAGATATTTCTCGTTAGTCTAAGATTGAGCTAATTACCTTCTCATCAAAAGCTGTTGCATCTTCTGTATTTCTTATGCCAGCAGAGGCATCACTAGCCTCCAGGTTCCTAATCTAGAAAACATGAGCTCCTTCTCAGCTTTGCTTTTTAATTCTTGTGTCCACTCTATTATTTCCAAACCCTCTTCTACTCTAAAAATGGCCATTCTTATGGCACTTTTATGCTCTTATGAGATCTTGAATTAATCTTTCTTTCTTCTTGAGTTAATCTTTCTTTCTTCCTTTCTTTCTTTCTTTCTTTCTTTCTTTCTTTTTTGCTTTTTTTTTTTTTTTTTTTTTTTTGAGAGAGAGCAAGAAAGGGAAAGAGAGAAGAGAAGAATCTTAAGCAGGCTGTACACAGGGCTCAATCTCACAACCAAGAGATCATCGGCCAAAATCAAAAGTCCACTGAGTCACCCACATGCTCCTTGAGTTAATCTTTTCTAATTTGGGCTATTTAACCATCTCTTAACCTCTCCCTTTAACCACCATTCTTTTGCTCATTTATTCTCCACAAAGCTACCTTTAAAAAAATAAAGATCATGTCTTTCTCCTGCTTACAGTCTACCGTGAGGCTGAGTTAAAACTTCTTAGCTTTGCATATAAGCTCTTGCACAATTTGGTCCCTTGTCGGCATCTACATTCACTACATTTGGATTGGATTGAATTTCTCGCTAGTATCAGAATACCAGATCCTTGAATGAGTCTGCACCTTTACACACAGTCCTGCCTAGAGCCTCTCCTTTATCCTTAAAGATCCAGCTAATGGCGTTCCTTCTGCGAACTCTTCCCTAAGGCCCACCCTACAACATAGAGCCAGGAACTTTTCTCGGGGCCCTGGGAATTCTTGTTTCTCTCTCAAAAATAACACAGTGGATCTCTAACTTGTTTGTTTATGTTATTATAACACTAGACTGGGAACTCCTCTAGGCCACAGCTCATGTATGTAGTATTTCCTGCCCTACTCCAGGATTTGACAGATAAGTTTTAAAAGTTTCTTCAAATATTTTTATTGTTTTATTTTCTTTTACATTTAAATATTTAATTAACCTAGAATGTCTTGTGATATGTTGTGAAGAAGGTCTACTTTTGTTTTCTTATGGATGGATAGCCAGATATGCTGGGATCAATTGTTAAAAGTATCCTTTGCCAGTGGAGCTGAATTGCCAGTTTTGCTGAGTGAAATATATTTATATATATGCTCTCTCCTGTACGTATATCACTTTGCTCATCTTTAAAGTATAGCTCTTTGGTGAAGTATTATCCTTCTTACCCTCCACTTTTTTTTTAAGCCAAAACTGTTCTACTTTCAGTTTTTACTTCTTTTGCTTGTTCTAGGGACTTTACAAAGGTCTTTCTTAATTTGTAAATAGTTACTCTTTTGGGGGTTACGGTGAGTCATCTTTCTTTTTTTTCTATAACCCTGACCTCATGTGTTATTAGTGAGTCATCTTTCAAGTATTAATTTCCAAGTATTTCATAAACTATTTAGTTTAAACAATTATTTCATTCCAAGTCTTTTAGAATGTTTAAGGTATTCTTCCTGGACAAGTACATGATTCATTCTTGTAAATGTTTCATAGACAAAAAGAAGAATATACACTTTTACATTTGTAGGTGATAAAATCTAATATTACCAAAAGCTCGTTGATGGTATTCTTTAAATATTCGATAGACTTTCCTATTTTACATAATTGCTATATCATATTTTGAAATACATATATGTCTACATATACATATGTTTATATAAACATACGTTTTTGTATGTGGGGGTCTGTGTGTACATAATAAGATCTTAGTCTGTGGTTTTGTGTATGTGTGTGATCTCTTTGTATCTAGGAATTTTGCGTTGTATGATTGGCTCTTTTATTGTCTAGTAGAGGAAAGATTATGACTGTTATATCTTCTGCAAGGATTGTACTTTTTATCATTAAAGTATTTTTTCACTTATTTCATTCTTTTAGAAAAGAATTCTACCTCATCGAATATTAATGTTGTCATCACTCCCAATTTATTTTTCTTTACATTTACCTAGATATCTTTATACGTCACTTTCTTTAGAAAATTTTCCTTAAATAATAGATGAATTTTGAAGCAGAATTTTGTTTTATTTCATTTATTTTTGAGAGAGAGAGCACATACACTCATGTACATGGGGGAGGGGCAGAGAGAGAGAGAATCTCAAGCAGCTCCATCCTCAGTGCAAGCCCGACATAGACTCAATCCCATGACTGTGAGGTTACAAACTGAGCCAATATCAAGAGTCGAATGCTTACCCAACTGAGCTACCCAGGTGTCTCCACAATTTTATTTTTTCATTTTTATTTTTTTATTAAAAATTTTTTTTAAGTTTATTTACTTTGAGACAGAGAGTGGATAAGGGGCAGAGAGAGAGGGATAGAAAGAATCTCAGGCAGGCTCTATACTGTCAGCGCAGAACCCGATGCAGGGCTCAAACTCACGAACTGTGAGATCATGACCTGAACTGAAACCAAGAGTCAGATGCTTAACTTACTGAGTCACCTAGGTGCCCCTACAATTTTATTTTAAATTTACTTTTTGTTTAATTGTAGTTTCCCCCTTTAACTCTTATCTGGTTGTTCCTTCATTTTTAATTTCATTTTTTTAATGTTTATTTATTTTTGAGAGAGTCAGAACATGAGAAGGGCAGAGGAAGGGGAGACACAGAATCCAAAGCAGGGTCCAGGCTCTGAGCTGTCAGCCCAGAGCCTGATGCAGAGCTCAAACTCGTGAACTATGAGATCATGACCTGAGCCGAAGTTGGACACTTAACCAACTGAGCCACGCAGGCACCCGTTCTTTCGTTTTTAAACTTTATTTCTTACTTAATTTAGAAGATTTTCCTGTAAGTAATTGTTTTTTAAAAACTACTTTTATTTTACATTAACCTCTAAAATTTATTTGTTTCTTCTTCCCTTAACTTCTCTTTACTTACTCATGATGCTTTCCTTCCTCCAGCTCCATGTCCTCTTAATCTGCAAATTTTATTTAGGTTATACATTTCAGTATAATCCCTAGTTAAGTGAATGAATAGATAAGTGAATTAGTAAAATAGGCATGAACCTAAAAGTTTTGCCAGGCAAGTACATGATTTTTGAAATATTTCTGCCAGAGAGGAAAATGACGAATTTGGGATTTTGATCATGAATAAGGACAGGAATAAATTTAAAATATTTTAATTTTGAATCTAGATAGATGGGTCCTCATTGTTTAACCTGTAGCTGTCCTTGATGCTGTACTTCATCATGCCATGGTACATGAAGAAAACCTCTTAATTGCTCTTTTCTTAATTGCAAGAACTGTATTTTATTTCTGCTACTTCGCACAAGGTCTGGTGCAAAGTAATGATCCAATAAAATGTGGGTTAGGAACTTTAAAGTTCATCCATTTCAAGCTACTACTAAATGCATAAATCCTTTCTGTGTCTGTTGATGTCATACTTAACTTTTATTAAAAGAGATTATATTTTGATTCATGTGTTCTGTTTACATGTTTGCTTTCAGTTTCAGTTTATTCCTTCAGAATAAAGTATTATTTCAGGAGCAATTATTAGAATACTTTTTAAAAATGTTTATTTTTGAGACAGAGAGAAGGAGGGAAGGGCAGAGAGAAAGGGGAGAGAGAATCCCAAACAGGCTCCGTACTGTCAGCACAGAACCCAATATGGGGCTCAAACTCACGAACCATGAGATCATGACCTGAGCCAAGACCAAGAGTCAGACACTTATCCAACCGAGCCACCCGGTGCCCCTAGAATACTTTTGATCAATAATGACTAGAGTTTCTTTAATGAAGGGGAGAACATTTTATAAGTTTATTTTTCTAGTGAGGAATAGTCATTTAGGAAGATTAAAGAATGTGATGATAAGGAACACATCCGGGGATGAAGGGCACAAGAGTTTTCTCACAGGCTCAAACCACCTACGTTCCACACAGCAGTTATTACGAGTTCTAGGGTGATGATATCATAGTTTAACATGATGAGCAGGGGACTATAGTTGATCCTTGAACAACACAGGTTGGACTGAGCAGGTCCACTTATACGTGAATCTTTTATAGCACAGTACTGTAAATGCATTTTTTTCTTATGATTTTGCTAGTAATATTTTCTTCAGCTTACTATCTTGCAATAATACAACGTATAACACATATAATATACCAAATATGTGCTAATTGATCGTTTATGTTATCATTAAGGTTTTTGGTTGGAAATAGGCTATTAGGGGCGCCTGGGCGGCTCAGTTGGTTAAGCATCCGACTTCAGCTCAGGTCACGATCTCACAGTTCATGGATTCAAGCCCCACGTTGAGCTCTGAGCTGTCAGTTCGGAGCCTGGAGCCTGCTCTGGATTCTGCATCTCCCTCTCTCTCTGCCCCTCCCCTGCTCGTGCTCTGTTTTTCTCTGTCTCTCAAAAATAAACATTTAAAAAAATATTTAAAAAAAAGGAAATGTTTGTAAAAAAAAAAAAAGAAATAGGCTATTAGTAATTAAGTTTTTGGGGATTTGAAACTTAAACTTGGATTTTCTATTGTGTGGCGGTCTGAGCCCCTTGCGCTGCATTGTTCAAGGGGCAACTGGATTATGTATACCACGTAATTTTAATTATTTCCCCAGTGTTATTTTTGATGTAATTATACTCTGTCATGGGCTCCCCTTATAACCAACAAAATACATCTCCAGTTGACCCAACAGACACTAGGGATGCAGCTGGTGAATCAGAACAGGACCCATCTAGGGAAGTTCACTAACCTCAAATCATACCTTAAAAAGTCTAAAAGAAAAGGACAGCATATAAATATAAGTTCATGCAAGAGGCAAAAATTATAAATATTTTTTTATACTTAAGTAACATAATACAGCATCTACTATTTGCCGAAACAGCTTAAGATGTAGCACCATTTAGAAATTGGTAGCCACGAATATTGTACAAGTTGCTTGCAGGTAATGAAATTTGCACAGAAACCATTTTGGGGATATCACATTTCATCAATTTATTCATGCATTCATTAATTCATCCATATACTCTTTTTAACCGAATGTGAAATACTTGGTAAATCTCATTTATGGAAAAAAATCCTTGGTGAATTGGGGATGGGGAAGGCAAAGGCCTTAAACATCATAGAAGGCAGTAGCATGGTGAGCAATTCGCACCTGGGGAAGAGATTCAAATTAATAATATACAAGGGCTGGAAAATATGTCTCCCATTTCCATATCGCGATAACAACACTCCAGAACCACATAGGCAAACAAATTTAAGATAACCTTACAGATTTGAGCTAAGAAGTGTTCATGTTCCTGAACCACGGTGTCCCTATTCTTCACCTCACTGCTGAAGGTGGCTGTGTGCTGCTTGCAACATAGCCCTCTGGAAAATATTTGCTAAATCCACCTTTGATTCTGTCTACAATAGGTCTATGACCCCAAGATTACAGGCCTGCATCAGCTATTACAAAACTGCTTAAAAGTATCTCCTTTTAAGAGATAAAGCCAATGTAGCAAACAATTGGTGAATCTAGGTGAAGGACGTAGAGGTATTCATTAAACTATCCTTGCGATTTCCCTGTAAGAATGAAACTTTTCAAAATAAATAGTTTTCAGAGAAATGAATATAATTCATTCAAAGAACAAAAAGTGCGTCACCTGTTGGTGACAGCTCGGTTGGGAGAGGGAGAGAAAGGATACAGTGGTTAATATTGGTTCCAGTAAGACTGTTTGCATAAACATATGACTCTCTCAGTCTAATCACCTGAGAAATAAAATATTTGAATAAATAGAGGGTAATATCATGTTCTGATTGCTATCCTACAAAAGTAAAGAATGGTTAAGAATTCATATAAAGGATGATTTATGCTAAAAGAAAATTAGTGTTAGGGAAAGGATATGAAAAATAACTCTCAAAAGAAGATGATTATTAAACATTTTAAAAATCTCTTATTTTCTCTAGAATGAAGATATGAAAATTAAAGCAATTATCAAAGTTTTAATTACAACTTTCAGTGTTAGTAATGGAGAAGAAAAATAAAAACAATCACCTATAATTCTGTCTGCCAAAGGTAAATTGATACCATTTTTCTGGAGAATTACTTAACAATAGATATATTTTAAAAACTTCTAGAATGTCAACCATATATTTCCTTCAGATAGTTTGCTTCTAAAATTTTTTCTAGAAAAAGTAGATAACCATATATGTTATATAGAATACAGATTATATACATGCAAAAAAAGGTTATGTAGAAGGGTGCTAATTTCAGTATTGTCTTTATTAGAAAAGGGTCAGAGGAATCTAAATTTTAAGTGACAGGGACTTGCTTAAAAAATTAGAGTGCATTCACATAATGGAATAATATATAGCCATTAAGAAGAGTATTATAGAAAAAAAAACCTTATAGAAGAATATCAAGGAACATGGAAATTTTTCCGTGACACAAGGTGCCGTGTGCTAATTCGAGTGCTAATTCAAGTGCTAACACACGTACAGGATAACAAGCAAAACATAAACTAAGATAGTAGCTACTTTCCTGTTAGTGTTGAGATTATACGTGGTTCTACTTTTCCTATATTTCCCCAAATGTCTGCAAATAGTGTGTACCACTTTAATTAAATAAAACCACAATTAATGTTGTTAAAATAAACAGAAGTTATTCCATTTTCTAGTTTAGCCATAATTATGCACCAGCACATTGTGCGTTTGTGCTGAGTTGAGCAACGGTGGAAACTCAGGCAGGGAGCATGAAGTCACATGCCCCAGGAGGGGGAGGGATGGAATTCAGAAATCAATTTCAGCTCTACATACAAATGGTAGGTAGCATTTTTAAGTTGTTTCTGCACTGAAAAAAAACTAAAAGTCCAACGCCGAGAATCACTTGAGCTGAGAAACAACAGAGTAGGAATAATGCTTCCAGCTTTTAGAGACTGTGTTGTTTAACGCAAGTCAAGTTTTAAACGTGGTCATTGGTCACCTATAAAATCACAGTAACTTCAAGGACGGCTGCTTGGCCTAAATATCGCCTCGTGGTCACCATTTGGGTGAAGAAAAAAAAAGGCTCCATGAGAATGATGGGAGTCTCAGGTAAATGCCAATGCAGACTGTATCAGTCGTTCTAAAGCTCCAGCCAGGGATCAGAATCTCTGGGGGACATTTATTTAAAAATACAGACTCTGAGGCTTTTCCCATGTAGAGACTCTGACATAATAAATCTGAGCTGACACCAGGATATCTGTGTTTTAAACAAGCTGCGCAGGTTTAGATGGTGAGCGTACGTGACGTTTGGTGTGTGATCGTTAAGCAATAATGTCAGGTAAGCTGCTGCAGCTGGTGGTGTGTCACGTTGCCTTCAGTTTGGGCCCATGTGGAAAAATCTGGGCTCAGTGTAACAGACAATTTGTCAGTTACATTGATTAGCATTTTTTCTTGGTTGTTAAATGCAGAGGAACCGGAAGTTGACGTCCCAAGTACATATATCCTTTCTAGTTTTTTTACATAATTTCAGTCTTAAATGTATAATAAAATATGTTATAGTGGTCATGCCACAGCATGCATTAATAATTTCCAACTAGTTTTTTTAATTATCATAGAAGTCGTGTGTTAATCTTTTCTAAAACTGTTTTGTATATTCTAGCTGTGGACACTACCTTTGTATTATGTACAGAATTGTGATGTTTGAATGGGAAAAATTAGATATGCAGCTTATCTTTCCAAAGGATAACTTAAGAAATCTTACTTCTTTCTAAATAGGTATTACACCTCATCCAGGAATGGTCTCTGTGTTTCTGCTCTTTGCACATTAACTAAGAATTGACCATCAGATTGTCTACTTTAATGTTTTTCTTTAATCTGTGGCTTTACTCTCAGCTCTAGGGATTCATAAGGTCTTCTGTGAGTGCATAAGCAGTTGAGCAAAGGCCTGAGGGATACTGCAGTTGGATTGGGCTCTTGCCATCTCCCCACCCTTTATTCGGTGGATTTTTGCTATACTCAGTCTTGCTGCAAAAGTTCTACTTTTGGCCACCTGGGTGGCTCAGTCGGATAAACATCTGACTCTTGATTGCAGATCAGGCCATGGTCTCGTGGTTTGTGAGTTCAGACCCCGCATCAGGCTCTTCACGGATAGCATGGAGCCTGCTTGGTATTCTGTCTCTCTTTTTCTCTGCTCATCCCCAGCTTGCTCGCTATCTCTCTCTCAAAATAAAAATAAACACTAAAAAACATTTTTTTAAGTTCTACTTGCAAATATTTTGGATGTGAAGTTTCTGCATGTGACATTTTTGAAAAATGGGTTCTATACAAAAAAGTACGGGGAGGTCTATCCAAGATCTTGATAATCATTGGATTTAGTCATCCAAGATTTATGAATTTATAAAAATCATGCTTTCTGACAGACTAGTGATTCTGGAACCAAAGATGAATAAGAGCTCATGATTAGTAAAAGACAAAAGTTTGTAAAACAGAACTTGCAGTTAAAGTGAGGCTTAAAAAACGAACAGTAATTTGTCAGATAGTGTTGGGAGAAAGATGCTATTAACAATGGCAGCATCATATAAAAGGGCCTGACCTTCCCTGGAATGGTGGAAAATTCCCTGTGACAAGAATGTAGATGTGTAGTGAAGGGGGCAGGAGAAGATTGTGGGACCAAGTAGCAAACAGTTTTCACTCCAAATCAAGGAATTTGGATTTTAACATCTGGATAACACAAAGCTGACATTAGGCAGGGAGATAACTTGGTCAGAATTTGCTATTTTTAGGACACAATATGTGATGGCAGAGTAACAGATAGAGGTAGGGGTGAGACTTATGGTAAGGAAACCAGGTAAAGGTTGAAATTGGATTTGAGTCCAATCAAGACTCAAATCGAGAGAGGGACAGCATTTCTATGATAAAAATTAATAACCTCTGCTTAGATGCAAAGGTTAAGAGGCTGAGATATGGGACAATAAGTTTCTGTGAAAATCAGTGGCAATGATGCTACATTAGGGAAGGAGAGCCTATGGGCATAGGGATGCCCAGGGCAGTGAAATGATGGGAGAACAGAGGATAAAAGCAATACAGAGTTGATACACTCATTTCTTGGGGAGAAGTAGAAAGAACAGAAAACCCACTTCTACTTTAGTTCCGGTGTTACCATGTAAAAAAACAAAGATCCAATTGAGGTCAGGAGACGTAACTTCCAGGCAATAGGCAACCGCTGCTTCCTACCCCATTCTTCCTCCCAAAAAACAAATGGGAGGACCAGACCCGCACTGTCCTCTTGGGATCTCTGGTCCCAAAGTCTAGCTAGGTGGCAGGGTAGTGGTTTTCCCATGGTGCACAGTGAGATTTCGAATCTTCCTATGTTCAGTGCCAGGTTACTAGCTACTTAAAGTTGTGACTGCTTTTCTTTTCTTCCAAGTTCAAAGCCTAACTCATTGACTGTGTGGATTACAAAATAAGAATACCTTAATTTATTTGCAACAATGACTTTAATTAATAAGTCTTTTAGAAAGTTTTTTTTGTGTGTGGCAGAGCTTATATAAATAACCAGTATTAAAGTGGGCTTTTGGACATAAGTTTTTAGTTTGCCTAACAGTTTTTCTACAACAAGGATAGAAAATTCCTCTCCCTAATTTGCAGCTTTTCACTGAAATTGAAATTGAAATTACGAACAGTGTCCATAATGACTGTTTTAGTTACTTTTCGCTGAGAACTATAAATGAAGAATACAAAAGAAACTCATGTGCCATTTTTAATGTCATTTAACCTAAATACTTTTTCCCAAAAAGTCACACTCACAACTTTTTGATAGTTTTAGAGGGATATAATGTGTGAAAGAATATTCCAATGACATAATATACAAAAATGTTATTACATATAGAAGAATAAAAATCTATGTTTGGGGGGTTATTGCCGTGGGAAGAAGGGTCTGATCTTCATAGACATCTTCTTCATTGAATACCAGGACCCCTTCCAGTTCATCCATACCACTCCATCGTCCGTGCCGTGTTTTGCCATGTCCCAGCTGTAATGTCCACCCCAGTAGTATCTGCCATTTGGATTGGCTGCGTGGCATCTATTATACCACCATCCGCCACCATCCTCTTTTGAACACTGTTTTCTGGGATCTGTAGTTATCCTAAAAGAAAATATTTGGGGTTATTAGAACTGCAGTTCTGTCAAGTTAATTCTGTGCAAAGTAACCTCAGAAGAGTGCAGTGTACAGTGGTGTTTCACGTTATGTTCTGATTCTAAAAGTAAAGTCGCACTAATACACAAAATGTCTTCCCTGTCCTATAACAAGAAAAGGAGAGAGCTGGGCCTGTGTGACAAGTTCATCTATATTTGTGTCTTTAGACTGACATGACAGCCTTTACCTCCCTTAGAATTAGAGAACCCTGGAAAACAAAACGGAGGCTTCAATATACACATTAGAATATATAGATTTGGAAACGTATCTAGACGCTCACTACTCAGTAGGGAATGTGTCTAGTTCCAGTTCCATATTTTATAGTTGCGTAACTTTGGATAAGTTACTTGATCTCTCTAAACTTCATCTGTAGGGTGAGAATAATAATGGCAACCCGATAGTGGCAATGTTTTAGAGTGATTTATAAAGAGCTTAGTACAGTGTCTAACACACCGTAAGCGCCTAAGAAATGAGAGTTATTAATAACAGGAGGTATCATTGATGATTCTGATAACAACAGCGGTAGTGGCTTTCAAAGCGGGAGGGAAAAACACGATACCTACCAGCCATCATTGTCCCTGTCGTATGTGCTGAAGTACATGCCGTTGTGAATGGTCATGGTCTGGTTCTCTCCCGCCAGTTGAGAGGCTCCTTCTATGAGGGCATTGCCGGCTGTCCCCTTGTATTTGCTCACTGAGATCTGGTATTTGTTGGCTTCATTCTGTACGGTGAATCCTCCATAGAGGGCCTTCACCTTATCTCCTTTCCAGTCCTCCATTTCAATCAAAAGCTCCGTGGGTCCCATGTTGGTAAGCTGGCTAATTTTATCATTTCCGAGCCAATACTCACCTACAGGGAAAATAAAGTAAAGTCTCAACAAAAATAAAATATTTGGAAATGAAAAACTCCCTTTTGGGGTGCCTGGGTGACTCAGCGGGTTAAGTGTCTGATTCTTGATTTAGGCTCGGGTCATGATCTCACAGGTGGTGAGATTGAGACCCGGGTCAGACAGGCTCTGGGCAGGCTCTGGGCTCTGGGTCAAGCAGGCACGGAGCCTGCTTGGGATTCTCTTTCCCTCTCTCTGCTCCTCCCTGATGTGTGTGTGTCTGTGTGCACGTGTGTGAGCAAGCACACACACACACACTCTCTTTCAAAATAAATAAACATTTAAAAAAAATAAAATAAAAACTGCCTTTCTTCCCTTATCTTTAACTTTCACGTTCTTTTTGTAAACTCTTCTTAACTTCCTAAAACTCCTAAAAATGGACTCCCAATGCTATCTTTTTTTAAATGGAAAAAAAATTTAAACAGGATGATTTTATTTTGTACTCCCGGTTTTACCTGGTAGACCACAGTATTTCTTCCCATCTGCATTAGTTGCAATATTTCCAAATCCTTTTTTATATGGATCCCATTTCCTGCCAAAGTCAACACTACCATCTTGACGATTCTGAATTACTGTCCATCCTTTGGTTGAAAAAAGCAAAAGTAGCATATATTAACCAACCACGATCTCGCTTTGAGGAAAATGTCTAAATTCCTTATCTATTTAGTTTATTTCAAGCCCAGCTATGTTTGGCGCTTCAAAATGTGTACAGTAAAGAAATAAATAGGAATGGAAAACTTAAAGTCTTGGGAGACTACAAGTGCTTTATCCTACCCCAAATTGTGAATCATAGATATTTTATGACCTTTAAAATATCAGGATAAATTCCAAATCAAATGGATCATTGTTAGTTATGTCAAAGCCAGGTTTTATTTCTTGGCATTCTATGGCATTAAAATAATTGAGCGTAAGAGGTCAACCACCATCAAATACTTACCTCCATTCTCTGTGGTCATGTCGCAATATACTCTGTATGGCGTCATAGAACTGTGAGGCTGAATGAGATACATTTCAGATGTTTCACCTCCATTCCTGATGATTTCCTCACATTCTGCAAACAGAAGACAACACGCTGTATTTAGGGAACTACAACATAATTTCTTGGTCTTTAGTCATCAATTATATAAGGTAACTGATTACATAAGTTGCTGAGGAATGCTTTATTTCAGACATTTGAGAAGTTACAGAAATTGAAACGTCCTTGAAACATCAATTTTCAGTTCTAGGGAGTGAAAACAAAAAGTTTTAGGGAGTGAAAAAAGCCTTTCTCCCCTTTTTATGTCCTAGAATATACGGAACCTTCCAGAACACATTGGTATGGAGAAACACCCACATCCACCCATCGTTCTTCCATCTATCCAAGCAGCCTGTGCATCAGTCAGGTGGAGCTATCACCATCATTACACTACAGCCTGTTCATCAAAAATTGGTGAATACATTAGGCTAAGTCAGAACACAGCACAGTAGGAATATCCTCATGATGTTCTCTAATGTCATTAGGATTTGTTGGGGAAGAGCCACTAAACTTTTTAAAGTTATCTTATACTTTTAGAGTGTTTGTTCTTCTGGAACCCTCTAGAAATATGTTTGTTAACTAGTTACCTTTGCCAGACACCACAGGAATATTGCAACTGACGGTGCATGGGGTGCGGCAGTATTCCATCTGAGCTGAGACATCCGTTTCTAATTTTTGTATTTTGCTTCTCAAGTTTTCCAGGATTGAACGGAGCACACGAAGGTTAATTGGGATATTGCTGTTCACGGTCTCATCTATATATAGTCGGTGCTTTTCCAGATCTGAGGAGTACTCATTTATTGCATTTTCGTTATCTGGAAAAATGAAATTATATAGGAATGATTAGTATTTTTTTCTGATAAAAAAGCTAGGTGTACTCATCCATAGAGTTGTAATTTTGATTTTTCTGAGAACAAACTAATAGGTGCAAAGCTACTGTCAGGAAATCATGATATGCAGTTGTTCTTAGGGGAAATAATTTGGCCTGTGACATATATGAATTAACATAAAGTCTAGCTGCTATACTAGTAATTTACCTTATGCGTCAGCTAGAGATTCTACCTGATAATAAATACAATAGGTTCTTTATTTCTCTGGTGAGGAAAAGAGGAGAAAGCAGTATTTAGACCTTCCATCTCAGAAGTTCAACATCGTTTGGATTGGATACACTTGATTTACTTATCCATCTCATAGAAGTAAACTAGAGCCTTGAAATTTACAAAAGGAGTGTCACAGTACCTTTGAAAAATGTCCAAATTTAGGTGAGGTACTCATTGAGATGCCTATGCCAGGCTTACTCACTAGCTTATTCCTACCACTCAGCCAAGAGCGCTCAAGATTCAGATCTCGAGCACTCAAGAGCATTCAGATCTCAAGATTCAAAGACCTGGTAGCACTCCCTGCAATACAATTGAGTATGGCATAGATCACCCTCTTGTATTCAAAACCTGAAGTATTAAATCTGTCAGTGCTAAATTTTGCTCTGAATATTGCCTTCTGATTCACAAGTTTCTTCTAGAATAAAAATAAGGACTCACAGTGATTTTTTTCTTCACAGAAAATGATTCTAGCTGAGAATAAGTGCTGAATTGTGCTTGTATGACAAGAGGCAGGTAAAGGGGCCTACGTGAGAACCTTAGGGTATTCGGGCTCATACTGAAAGCAGTAGAATGCTACTTAAGCTAATCTAGAAATGTTCACCTTCTCAGAATCACGCATTCCCATGGCATTAAAAACAAGTTCCAATTTTAGAGCAGAATCAAACATAAAACACGGGATACCTACCTCTTATTTGTTTCTGCCTGTTTTTCCACATGTCTTTTAGCAGAGTTACATACTGAAAGGTGTTGGAAGAGGTCTGGGACACAGACTCCACATTATTATTTAACTCCTCCACACTTTTTCTGATTGGTCTTTCCTGTTTTACCAAAGTATCTTGCAACTGACATCCTGTAGGACACAATACTCCCTGCAAACAAAGAAAATAGCAGGCATTAGACAGAAGATTCAGATTACAGGCATTTGTGAAAATACCACGCCGTGAAAATGCAACGATACCATGAGCCAATGTAAAAACTTGCAATTTGATTTTCTGTGATCTAAGTCCAGAAATTCTAGAGTCAGCATCGTAGTCCCATGAAGATTAAATTAGTGCGGACCACAGAATGACTAAGTAGGGCTGTGAAAATTTTACCATCTGAATAAATGAGGTGGGCAAAATACAAAGCTAAAAACAACACCCACGCATCCTCATTTACAATCTCGGGCCCAAACTGAAGAAGACTAGAAAGGAACCCTTATCCCAAGGCCCAATAAGTTCTGTAGTTATTTCAAAAATAAAGAAACAAAATAATGATAATAATGGAGGTCAAGGCAACATTAGGAGACTGTGATGGACACAGGCTTTCTCTGCGTGGGAGACCCAACGTGACGAGAAACATCAATGCACTCACCAGGTCAGGGTCAGCATGAAGACAGCCCCCGGCATCAGGCGCTTTTCTTTCCATTTTCTTTTGGCCGGCCACCGTTTTGGCGGGTCGAGCCCGATAGCCACCTCCGCTAATGGGAGGTGGGACGGGTCTCAGGCTGGGAGCCTCTTCCCTCTTCTTGTCGAGGGGCCGATGACCACGGGCACCCACAACACCCTTTGGGGAGCCAGGCAGAGATAAATGTGAAGTGTTATCAAAGATTCGACGTGTAACTATTCCAATACTCTCATTTCATAATTTAGGTTATCACGTAATTAATGGTTTCTTTAATGTCCATCAGCTGGTTAGTTGTTGTTGGTAAATCAATAGGCTGCTTAGGTTTCTTCAGTAACCATGGAAAAACTACGTGAAAAGTTATTGTACCTGAGGGAGTTTTTAAAAACAGGCCTTAAATTAAAGCTGCATCAGATTGTTAACCTCAGATTCCTGAAAGCTATACATTGGAATACATAAAACAGTAAGAAATCTACATTGTCAGGAGGAATTTTCTCAAGTCATTTGGATTACTAAACTCTCGTAATCATTGTTAATTATTTTCCCACTTTCAATTTCTATGAATTAGATGATTAATTTGCCTAACTCTCATATAACAATATTTGAGAGGCAACACAGATTTTTTAAAAAGTGAATTTTACTTGGGATTTATTTGTAATCAGACAGTCTTTGAGGCTAACATGTCTGAAGAGGAGTAAGGTCCTCCGGATCCCGACTGCTTGGGTTCAAATCTCGACCCTGCCACTCACTAGCTATCCAATCTTGGGCAAGTTATTTTTTCTGTGCTCCAGTTTCCTTATCTGTAAAATAGGGATGATAATAATAGTATCTGCTGTCTAAGGCAATTGTAAGGATTAAATGACACGGCATCTGGCACCTTCAAAGAGTTCCTGACACATAGTAAGTACTCATTATTTCTATTACGAACACACAGTAAATGGCTTCTCCTATACTAATTCCAACCTTCACCTTATCTTATATCAACAAAATTATTTCTTCAACCATTCTCATGAAATTCCTACATGATTTCTTTATCAAACACCATAATTTTCTCATATTTAAAATAATTCTCAAGGCGTGTGGCTAAAATTATTTGCTAATTTGAAGAATATTACCTGAAAACATAATGAGGTAGAAAATGTGCCATACAATACAAAAGTGTTTGCTTGGATTAACTAAATCGTCGTGTGGTCTTTGTCAGAAATTACGCTTTCAGGGGCTTCATTACAAATTAACACATGACTATATTTGAAGAAAAGACTAAGCTCTCCAGCTATTTGGTGAGCCTAGAAGTCATGCAATGACTCTATTTCGAATTTTGCTGTCATTTATTCATTAAGTTGCAATGATATTTAACATTTAGTGACAGTGTGCTAGGCTTTAAACCCAGGCAAGTTGGCTCCATATACCCCTACATAATCATCATAGTATCTGAGTATGTGCGATTGCAACAAATAATAATAACATGTGAGGATTTGGGGGAAATATGCATATCTCATGAGGTCCCACAGCTATTTCTGTTCTACCAGGAATATTATGAAACGTGATTCACCTGTTTATTACAAATCAAATTATACCAGAAGAAAAATATTTTCTTTCTATTTCAGAGTGCTGTTGGAGAGACAGCATTGCTGGTCTAGCTTTGCTAGAGGAAAGGAATTAAAAATATTTAAAGAAATTATATGGATATTGAGGTTCATGAAGATCACTCAGTGAAAGAACTGAGACTAGAACATCCACTTTGGAGCTGAAACTAGTAAGCTCTCTCTGTAAGGACTGGCTGATGAGTAGAAATGTAACAGTGCTTAGCCAGGTATTTACAAAAGTTTACTCTTATACGTTCTTTGCACTCTTCTTAGCTGATGCAATTAACCAGACAACTATCTCTTTATCTGTATAGTTTGATAATTAAAACAACTTAGTTTCCCCTCAAATCAACAAATGTTCCAAACGAATCCTTTCCCTTAAGTATTGTTGTATATACTCTTATTTATAGTGTCACATACTATTTTGCACACAAGACATTTGATCATGATTCATTTGAGAATAAAATTAAAATTTGTTAAGTAGTTACCTCCCTAAATGCATCTCTGTATTTGTGTTATCTTCAAGCCAAGAGAAATAAAACAGCAGAGATAGTAGATGAAAAGTTGTTCTATGAATGAATAAATTACACTGAGCTACATACTTCATAACTATTAGTAATAACAATAAATATTACTTATGATTTAGATTTGTGTACTTGAAAAAACAATCATTTCAATTTCTAACTCTACTTGATCTATTCTGATTTTAGATTTGTTTGTAATTTTCACTCAGGAGTCGCCAGTAATTTCAGGAGCCACACATTAATTTCCTTCCCCAAAGAGTAAGCTACCACAGCTTTTTTTTCTTTTAAAGTACTGCTTTTTCATTTTTTTATAGTCTACAAAATTCTCAGATTTGTCCTCATAATTGTAATAACATATTGCTGGAACCAAATGAAAATCTCAGGATCACGAGTGAGAAAAACAATCTTACCGCATCTTTGTCTTCTTCTCCCTGGGGAAATATAAACAAGAAAATGAGAAATTATTATTTTGTTTTTATGTAAGAAATACTATGTAACATTCTTTAAATAAAATGGGTCCTACTTCCATTTCATAACTAAAATCAATGTTAATTTCATTAAGATAAAAATTCACATGTGATTATATTGTTATATTTTATATTAATAATATTAGCAACAATAAAATAATTTTTAAATAGTCACCTCATCATAGTAAACAAAAGCTTGTGACTTAATAACAAAAGCACACAGTAGGAGCAGTAATAGATTCTTCATGGTTTTAAACTTTTGGAAGCTCCAAGAAATTGTCCTTTACTTGTGGACTTAACTGAGAGATCTTCAATCCTATATATAGCTGAGGCCTCTGTTAGGTAGGACTTTAGAAATGGTTACCTTCCTTAGTTAATATTTAATTTTTTGGTGCGCTTGTTGGCTGAGCCATTTTATCACTTAAGCAACATCTTCCCAGCAAGTCTTATTTACTTGTCATACATCTATCCTCTGTCGGCCGAATTTAGAAACACTAGGGTTCTTTGATTCATTTAATTGGACAACACGAGGGAAAATTAGGACATTCCGGAAAGAGATGTGTATCACCTTTCCTGTAAATGAACGTACATGTTGCAGAGGCTCACAAAGAATGTGTGAAGAAGTAAGTATTTTTAATCCAAGCACAAAAATTTGGACCTACTCATAAGGAAGCCACTAAAACTGTGACTTCTCTAAAAGTACAGAACAAATGTTTATGCTTTGAGGCAATCACGTAATTGACTGTTAAAAGAGGCCAATACATTAAAAATAAGAGCATATCACCATGTGTTTATCCTTTCTTTTAGACGTTAATCAGAATAGGAATATTACGACTCATGTCTTAGGCTCTGATAGACATATCAAAAAGGAGATACCATCTTCTCTTTTCTCTCTCACCTCTTTCCGCATTTTGTCCTTTATTAATAAAAATTAAAATGTTCGCAACATTCCAAACACTGTTAAAATAATTAATAAAATAAAGATTCCTAAGTCGAAGCATTATTATTGTGATTGGATACATAATTAACACTTTATTTTATTTTTATATTACATTATATATATTTTGTAGTATATTATATTGTTTATAAAAACAATGTTATTTTGCCGTTAGTGAAGCCTTCATATATCTATTTCAAATAGCGGCTCAAATACTAAATGTGGTCCATTTGCTTTCATTGTTTTCTGTAAGCCACCAATCCATGTCTCATATCTTTCTATTTATTTGCTGTAATCGGGATTAGCAATTTTTACAAGGATCAATGGGGAACTCAAAGTCAACAACACAACTCCCAGAAATCGTGTTGTTCTATGGCATTTCCTGTGTGTGTGTGTGTGTGTGTGTGTGTGTGTGTGTGTGTGTGTGTTATGGAAAGTGAAACAGTCTCAAGATATTTAAAAAATAATTTTATTTGAAAGCCAGCAGGTTATCCAGGTTTGGGTCAGGAGAGTGTATTTTTAGCTGAACTATAGTTGACATAAAATATTATAGTCGTTTCAGGTGTACAACATAGTGATTCTACAATTCTGTATCTTAGGACACACCACGGTAGTCACCTGACACCATAGGTGTTATTACGATACTACTGACTATACTCCCTATGCTGTACTTTTCATCCCCATGACTTATTTAGTTTATAATGCAGGTTTTGGGAATCCTGGGTGGCTCAGTTGGTTAAGTGTCCAACTTCGGCTCAGGTCATGATCTCACGGTTCATGAGTTCAAGCCCCGTGTTGGGCTCCGTGCTGACAGCTCAGAGCCTGGAGCCTGCCTCAGATTCAGTGCCTCGCTCTGTGTCTGCCACTCCCCCACTCATTCTCTGTCTTTCTCTGAAAAATAAACAAACATTAAAAAAATTATAATGCAAGTTTGTACCTCTTAACTCCTTCATCTATAAATCATGCTTACAAGCAGGTACTTGAAAAATGGCATGAGACCCACTAAATTATTCTCTTCTGTTGGTAGCATAGGTTACATTCCCAAATTTCTTTTAACTCAAATTTATAGAAGCTAAGTATTGAGTTTAAATTAAGCAAACTACTTCATTGGATTTTTTCAAATTTATGTCCCATTTACTAGTACTGAGTGACTACTGTATTTTAAGACTAGCTTAGTTTTAATTTTTCTTAGAAGAGTACACATCTGACCATAAAAGAAAATATACACATGTTTTCATTAAAATAAGATGCAAGAACATTTGTCTTCAAAATGTAACTGAGAAAATGCCCATTTTAATAATCCAGACATGGTCTTATGTTAATGAGGTCAGATCCCTGCTGATTTGAAAAGACTATCTGATAAGAAGACTAAAACAATTTTTTTCTTTTGAAGTAACATTACTATATTGTTACTTCATTTTCTAGCACTGAAACTAGCAACAAAGCCATTAATTTTCAGAAGCTTATTAATTTTTAAGATTCTTCTGGCATATAACAGAATCTTGTACAACATTAAAATGAAAATTCTTTTAAATTCCCACTTTCTTCTACTCTGACTGGCATTCTTGCCATCATCAACAGGAAGGGGAAGGATGGAAACTACGAGAACGTGTATTCTATAATAGCAGAGACTTAACATTCATTCCACAAATAGGTCTTGGGAGCTTCCTATGTGACAGGTAGTATACTAGAGACACATTTGTGAGCAAGATAGACAAATTCATTAAAAATTTGAACTAGCCTTCACTGAAACATGCCTCAGAAGCCAAGTTCCAATAATCATTTATCTTACTTAATTCTTGAAACCACTAAGTTCTATAGATGATGAAACTGAGGCTCAAAGAGGTTAAGTAAACACCCAAGGCATACAGGTAGTAAATACCAGAGCCAGGACTTGACCCAAGTCTGTCTGACGCTATAGTCCATGCTCTGTGCCCATTTTACTGCATTGCTCAACATACTCTGAACATTATAAAGAATTTACCAGTAGCTTTTTGGTTGGTTTGTTCTTGTCGTTTTGGGTAGCCCAGTGTCTCTGGACTATAAGGTCTCATACTAGCACACTCATTCTTACCTTTATTTTCACCCTCAAGCATGGGTGCGGGTATGGATATTCATGCTGGTGTGAGAGGCATGACCGATGCAGTGATAATAACTTTGAGGCTTTTTTAGATTCTAGTTCTTGTTAGATAATTTTCCTATCGAGTTATGTACAGTTACACTAACTCTAAATTGCCTAATATTACAAAGTAAACTACCATATTCTCAAAGAGAAGAAATATCTTTGCAGACATTCTGCTTATAAAAACGCTTAAAGTTTTACAAATGTGGATGCCATTGGTGGAGGAGGAAGGGAGTACAATTTGTTCAGTTATGTTTTAGGTCAATAGTGCTCTGTTCTTCCTATTAGCTGATACCCTTACATAAGTCAAGGACGGTAAATCAGTGACAGAGGTACAGATAATCTGCCCTGCCCAGCAGCTCTCTGGCATGAAGGGCAGACTTGTGGACACTGACTGTCAAAATACTTGTTGTTGATACCTTCCCAATTCATGTCAGGCCCCATCTGTAGAACACAAGGCAATTTGTGTTTATCGAATATTTATAGAGCGCCTACTGCGTGGCAAGTAGTTTGCTGGGGAGCAAGGGTATTTTGGTGGGCGAGATAGACAAGCTTTATGTCTACAGTCGAAGACAGAAAATGAGAACTACTTGTAATAACATGTACTGAACCTAAGTCAGGGTAAGATGAGGCTTTGGGAATAGTAACTTAGGGACCTAACCTCCACCTGAGGGAAAAGGGATTTGAAAGGAAAAGGCTTTTGGGCTTGAAACTTTTTGTTTGAATGACTGTAGGACTTATATCACACACATAGCACATGGTAGGTATTTTATAAATATCTGTGGAACAAGTTTATGAATATATGAATGAGTCAATGATTAAATGAATGAAAGGAGATACTGATTATCTTTGTCTAAATAGGTATAGTGTTTGAGAAACTACACCAAATCATTGTTGTCTCTGTATGTATTTTTCTTTTCTTATTCTTAACTACAGTTTGTGAACCGATATTCAAGAAGAAATTAATAAACGAGAGCTGAAGGCTACTTAGACCAGAGCTTTGAGGGGCAAGCCTGAGACCAGTATGACAATGACAGTTGTAATTGGTTAGCCATTTGCGATGGGAAAGCACATTGCAGGGAAGGGCTAGCTCCGGCTCTTGTGGAGAGTCTCTCTATTGACTTGGAAGAAATCAGTTTGCTTTTTTGAAGGGACCTGAGACAGAGCATGGCAACAGGGGGAAAACAGGACACTTTCTTCATCAACACAGTGCCAATCAGAAGAGCTAGAGAAAAGACAGGAATGCTTTTGTGCTTTCTGTCAAAGCCACAGGCTGTAATGGACACCTGTTAGATTGCGTCTCCCTTCTCCTGGAATGTCCCTTAAAACATAGGGCTCCAGTGGTCCTGATAGTACAGTGAGGCCCCGATCCTCCAGCTACAGATGGTTGAGCTGGTGGTGCACTCCTTCCCCAAGCTAGCCCTATCAGCTTTTTTCCCCCAATTTAATATTTTCAAAGGAAATAAGCAAAGAGTTGGTTTGATTGACCTGATGTCACATTCATAGCAGCATTCTAGAGAGAGAGCGCCTGCCAACTTTGGCAGCAGACGTAACCAAAACCTCTAAACTTGATCATCAGATTATTCTGTCAAATTTGTGAGACCCCCCTCCAGAGACACATGCTTTCCTACTCTACAGACTCGATACCTGCAACTCACATCAAAATTAAGGTCTCCGTGCCTTCCATCCCCACATGTAAATGTCTAAAACTTAACACCTCACTTATTCAATCTTTCAACAAATATCAAAAGCCTACCAACTGCAAGTTATCCAGATACTGGGTGTGTGATAGTGTACATCACGCTATATTCACCCCATACATCTATTGGGAAACACAGAAATTATACAAATATTACCATCAAACATAGTAGTATATGAACTCAGCTAAGAAAATTGGAAATGTCACGTTGTACTTTTTCTGTGTCAGCATAAACATGGACACATTTTTGCAAAATAGAAACACACAAAAAAAGATAAATTATGAGTCATGATCATGTTCAATTTGACACTTGTTTTTTGTGACTTGGGCTGGGATTTCACAAAGTAGAAGGAAAAAATGCGATAGGCAACACTTCCCTTCTGTCTCTCTCTCTCTCTCTCTCTATGTCACATGCACACATCCCTCACTAAGAGACTTATAACTGACAGTGCAGCTTCATTATGTCCTAGCCCTTTCCAGGCATTAACTAGAAGAATAGCTCCCTCACTGTGTCCTGTGGTCCCAGAAGCTTCCGTCTTAACTTTCATACCAGAAATCTCTTGCTAACACTACTTCAGCACTTGGGCTCATTCTTAGCATAGCAATAAACAAAGGCCAAACTCCTGGAAGAAATGTCCAAGTACGCTTTTTAATTGGTTCTGATGTTAAGAATTCAAAAACAAGTGATAACTTCCACCATTCCTCCTTTCTGAACTAGTGAAGAATTACAAATCCGAAATTCATGGGGAAAAGGACATTTTGAGTCGAGCAAGTCTAAAGAGTATTGCATGGAAAGAAAGCAGTATCTAAAAGAGACTCTATATTTAACCCTCTAAACTGAGAGAAACAAGAAGAAATAATCTTTTTAGGAGTATAAAAATCAGAAAACACTTCCAGTGAAAAATTTGATGAAAAGCTGATGAAAATGACACTGAAATCCATACTCGTGTGACCTCCTGTCACTTACCCAAAGGCAAAGGACACAAGCATTCGAAAGAGAATAAAGGGGTCTTGTATACTGGTGAATTTAAGAAAAAAAAAATAGATCAACTAATAAAGAGAGGCCTTCCTTAAAATCTGTATTATTGGTTTACACAGACTTCATATTTACATTACTAAATTATTCACCATAATTTAGGTGGTAAAATCCTCCTATCCATATAAAGATTAAGGGAAAATCATTAGGGAAAAATACTCCTATCACTATAAAGAGCAGCAGCGACACCTACTGCTCAAATAAGGCAGCTCTGGGTGTCCACCTGGACACAGATTCTTAACCTTTCCTGGGTCCTAGATCCTTTTATGAATCCAAAGAAGTCTATGGATCCTTTCACCAGGAAAGAAAAAAAAAACAGGTTTTATATAAATACAAAATTTATATACAATATAGGTAATTCATAGATCTATGAGCTACATAAGGGGGTCACTGGGTTCTATTTATCTGTCTAAAACTTTTAAGTGGATAATGTAATTCTATCGATTCAAGAGAGTTGTTTAAAAGGAGCATAATATAGTGCAATTTACCTCAACGATTACAATATTTTTAAGAGTCTGGGTTTATAAAAATTTTCTAGGATGAGTAACATGTTAATAGACCCAACTAGACAGTTATTATATTACCATAGTTATATTAGAATCTTGTTTACATTTCTGTAATTTTATTGCCTTTCAAAAATCATATTCTTTTGTGTATCTGTTACTACCTATAGGGAAGTTATAATATGATATAGCTGTCCCAAGTACATGTATGTGTCTTTGCAACGCCTACCACTAGTGGCCACTGTTACAGAAAATCAGTTCATAGGCCGAACTCCTACTCGAATTCAAAGATGACTATTTTCAAGCAGAAACATGAACTTAATGTTTTTAACGAATTAAAAAAATCAGTTTCTTTTTTTTACTCCGTGATTTCCAATGAGATTATTTCACATTGCTATACTTTTGATGTTTTTTTCTGCTTCCAAAGCATATGCAGGGGTGCTCTGGGGACAAGATCAGTGGAATTCATTAGGCTAAGGAGCAAGCAGGGCCAGTGAAAGGCTGGTCTGTTCAAGTTTACAAATTTCTAACTCCATCAGGTTTCCTTTTTACGTAGAAAAAGAGTGGGCAGGATTCATCAAAAATTGCATTTTACCTGAGTGAAAAATCAAAGTCTCAATACTTCGGCACCAAGTTGTGTATAAAAAAAAATGGCTCAAGTTTCCAGTTGCATCCTTTTTTCCCACCAGCTTTGAAAAGCTGTACCTTGGCACTGTTAATGCCACGTTAATGAGCAGACAACTAGACAATGGCCAAGAATTCCATAGTTTTGAGAGATTAAACAACATCTATGCAGCGTAAAATAAATTTGGGGTTTTGCCATACAATGTTAAAACAAAATCTTTTGCACAATTTCTCAAATTTTGAAACTATTCCTCAATATTTATTCAACGAGTGTTCACTGGACAGTGTTAAGTTCTATTGCTTTTCGGAGTTAAGGCTACAAAGGCGTCTAAATGCTTCCAGACAAGATTAGCCAAGTGGCTGAAGCAAGCGACATAAATTGGGGAGGCGACCCGAAAGAGTTTCAGCGCTGACCGAAATTTGCTCTCTCCAGATCCTCCCTAGAACTGATTACTTAGATTCGCTGATAAAAAGGATTAAGCCTCCGGGAAATATAACGCAAACAGCACACCCTAAACCAAAATATTTATGTCGGAGAATAAAGCAGAAAACTTTATTTCAAGCTTTCTTCACGAAAGTGAACGAGACTCTTAGGTACGCGGTACTAAGAGCCTCCCACCTCGGCCCGAGGCTACGTCCCAGAAGAAAGAGCCCCGCCCCTCGATCCCACAAGGCCGACAGACGGCTAGTACGCGTGCGCGGACTGCGTCACATCCGGCGCCAGGGCGCCCGATTCCGGAAGGGGTGCATAGTTGTGGCGGCGGTTTCTGTGTTGCAGGCTAGCGTTTCTTGTCTGCTGGAGCGGCGGGTTACACAGCGGCATCATGGTCGAGGTAAAGTGGCACTTGGGCGCTGAGGGTTCGTTCGCTTTTGGGATGTTTTTTTTTCCGCGGTGGGCGTGGGGGACCTAGGGTGTTTGGAGTTTGGAGAGGGTAGAGGCTGCGAAAGGGAGGCTCTCTGGCTGAGGCCGGATAGTCTCTTCTTAAGGTTTTCAGGGGTAGAGGGAAGCCGGATGGGAACATTAGTTGGAGGTCACCCCCAGGCCTGAAGCCGGAGAGAATTCCTACAGTCCTTTTACTCTTGAGTCTTTGAGCTCGGCAGTGTCCCCGGAGGCGGTGCTTCCGGACCGCTGGTATTCCTCATCTGCAGATTAGAGTCCGTGACTCTGTGCCCTAAAAGAATGGCAGTCTTCTCTGGTGTTCACTTAGTCCCTTCCATCAGCTCTTCCCCAGAAAAATTTGCCATTTCGAAGTGTTGCATTTTTCCGTGGCTCGAACAACCATTCCATTAGACAGCCTTGGCCGTCTTATCTCAGAAATATTTCCTCACTCTTGTCCGTATCTTCTGCCTTCACTTTAAGTCAAACCAACACCATCTTTCATCTGGACAAGTGCTTTAGCTCTTTGCTAGTTTCCATGCTTCCATTTTTGATACACCCTCCTCCCTCCGTAAATTGATCTGTTTAAAACGTAAGTTGATCGTGCTTTTTCTGCTTAAAATCCTTCACTGGCCCGATGTTACTAGAGCAAAAACTGCAGACTGTTGCAGTGATCTTCAAAAAGCCCTAAACCTGATCTGGACCTTGTCTACCCTTGGAACCTTATCTCGGCATCGCAGTTCACCTTCCTACTGAACATAAACAATTCCTGCAGCTCCTGGCCTCATTGCAGTTACTGAACTGCAGTGTACATGACATTTTCTCTTTGCTGGATTGTTCTTAACTGTATTCCATATAGGGCTAACTCTGCTTAACTGACACCTCAGAGAGTTTTTTCATAGCTATCTTAAGTTCTTTCTCTGTCCATTCCCCTTGCTTGTTTCCTTCATAGCACTTACCAAAATGTGTTGCTTATTTTTATCTGTTTTCCCTTGAGCACCTGGAGCAGACTGCCTTTTCATCATTCTTCTGTTAGCTTTTAGCACAGAACCTGCTAGACACATAGTAGGAGCTCAGTAGATCTTTATTGAATCAATGACCAAGCTCAGGCTTCACTGGTTGGTATGGCTGGGTCTCTGGCCAGTGAGGAGCTTCCTCTTCTTCTGAACTTGACTCCTATAGCTTGCTACAAATAGCTATGGTGAGTGGTAGAAGGCAGTTTGCATATTTTAAACATGTAAAGTGTATAACTAATTTGATTTTAATTTAGGTTATGACATGTGTAATTTGTAGATGGATAGTTGATTATAATCTTTCTTTCTAGGAGGTACAGAAACATTCTGTGCACACACTTGTGTTCAGGTCTTTGAAGAGAACCCATGACATGTTCGTAGCTGATAATGGAAAACCTGTGCCTTTGGATGAAGAGAGGTAGGTATTGTTCCTTTTCGGTTGTTAGAATATTTAAACTACTTAATACTTGGGGGAAGAGAGCAGGGAGAGGGGTACCTTTAAAGATTAGTGAGTGATACTAACACTCATAGGATGTCTATTCAATAATGAATGGTGTTTGGGCATGATTTAAGCTGATTTAACTTTTTTTTGGCCTTGTCTTTTACAGTAAAAATCCCATTAATTAATTGCATTTATAAATACCCAGTAATTAGGAGAGTCCCTTTTAGGTGTTATATCTTATAATCAATCACTTTGTATGTGCTTTCAGCTTCCCGCTGCTCTCAGAGCCTTGCTGAGCTGAAATTGTACCTGGCCAGTACCTCTACTCCCATCTTTTCTCGTTAGTATGATGAAGATTTTTGAGTGGTGGCATATTTTTGGTTCTACATCTCCAGCTCCAGTCTGGGATTGCATTATGTGCAGTGTTCCTTCTTTGTCCTTTACCCTTCTTTTAAAAGCTACTTAATTCCTAAAACAAGCATTTATATTTAATTTATCAAGTGAGCTATTCTTAAAATTTATATAAGTGCATTTCTTTAAAAACTGAACTAATTAAGTGCTTCGATTAGTGCTAATTAATCTTTTTAGATACATCCAGTAAAGGTTATGATAGACACTTTTACTATATTTTTATATTTACACATTTGAAGGAAAATATATTGACTTTGAGGTTTTTAAAAGGATATGTTAGTTTCTATGTATTTTTAAACCAGACCCTTGATAACTTATCATGAGAGGTTTTGTATTGATTGGTTAACAACCTAAAATGTTACTTAGACTTAATGGATGCTATGTGGTGGATTGTGAACAAAAGTGTGGAAATGCACTTGGAAGTTTTGAGCTTTAAAATATTATTTAACTTTAAAAACTTAATAGAAATTTTTTCTGCGTGATTAGGCAAACCTAAGCTATTTAAGTACTTGTGTTTCTTGGCTATCTATGAATATATTTACTTTGGTTAATGTTTTTAAAGTACTCAAGATACATTCTTATGTTCATAATTTTTAAATAGTCACAAACGGAAAATGGCCATCAAGCTGCGTAATGAGTATGGTCCTGTGTTGCATATGCCTACTTCGAAAGAAAATTTTAAAGAGAAATGTCCTCAGAATGCATCGGATTCATATGGTCACAAACAGTATCCCGCCAACCAAGGTGAGTGCGGCGTTATCAGAAATGTGATAATTTTTAAAAATAGACCATGTAAATTTTTAAAATAGAAAACCGAAATGTTCTAGTGCCTGTTCTGGAAGAACCGATGAGAGCCATACCCTATTGGACTACTCTACTTGGTTTCCCCGTCGGAGTAGTGAGTTGAGATTATTGGTTGGTGGGCTTTTTCTTAATAGGAAATAAAAAAGTGATAGAATCATAATCGTAGAAATTATTAGGATATAGAGAAGGTCATAGTGGAAACTAAAGGAAAAATTTCTAACCCATAGGGAGACCATCTATTTTGGCCGTAATTCAGAAAATTGATATTAAGCACTGACATTCTAGTGCATAAAAATAATCTAGGATTCTACAGAGAAATCATTTGCTTGGAAGAAAGACCAGAGTGGAGTTTTACTTGATAGGATGGTCTCTCTGCACACATTAGAATTATACAAGCTTTCTTGACATCATATTAGCAAATGGTCTCGACCATTTGAATAGCTGTGTACATCGTCTTCAGAAGCCAAAACAAAAATGATCAATTTATCTTATTTCTGACTTCTGGGTTTAGTTGGGAAAATTTCAGAAACTCAGTTGATAATTTAACACTTACTAAAAGAGATGATACTTGTATACCTGATAAATTTGCCGATGATCATGATTTTTCTCCTTTTTTTTAAGGACAAGAAGTTGAATATTTGGTGACAGGGACACATCCATATCCACCAGGACCTGGTAAGTGAGCTCTTGCATATTGAAAATGCCTTGCGGGCATTTCCTTGAGTGAACCAATAATATGATTCCTATTGCCTGTAAAATACAAGCTAAACTTAGTAGCCAGTCATCTGGGCATAGCTTTTAGATGATAGTTAACTAATACTCAGTATCAGATGCATTCATCGAGTAAACATTTTTAAGCACCTAAATTTATTCAGTCACTGTGCTAGGAATTCAAAGAAAGTAGGACTGCTCCAGGTGAAAAAATGCTTATATGGAGGTTTAAACAGACATGTTACTATCACTAAACTTAAAGTGATTGAAGTGTTCGTGTAGAAGCAGGTGTGATAGACGCGTCTACCAGATGTGTGTGTGTTTAGAAAATTGGCACACAAATGGAGTGGCTGGTACAATGGGGTGAGGACAAAAAGCTTAGTATATTTAGGTTCTAGTACTTTTAGAAGACAGGATTTACCACATCGAGAGCCCAGGCAAATTGGTACTTTTGTTTAGTAATCTGCATTTACTAAATGCTAAATTTGGGGACTGCTTAATTTTTATATCTGAAGGTAATATCCCAAGATAATAGAAATTGTGTTCACTATCTTGGGTATATTAATACCAAACTGCCTATGATTAAATTGAATTTGAGTTATGTGATTTCAAGTTATATTTTTAAAAAGTTACAAATAAAAGACACACAAAACATAATAGAAATTTTTGTAATATCACCACCTGGAGATAATCACATATTTTCTTCCAGTATTTTATTTTAAACCCATGTAAATGAAATTGAAGATTGCTACTGAAAGGAATTGATTTTTTTCTTCAACAGGGGTTGCTTTGACAGCAGATACTAAGATCCAAAGAATGCCAAGTGAATCCGCTGCTCAGTCCTTAGCTGTGGCATTACCTTCTTCTCAGACAAGGTATGAAGTATTATGCTTCTAATTACAGGGATGCACTGTTTCTTTATAATTATGTATTATGTGATGTTTTCCTTTATCATTGCTTACAAAAATTTCAAGAATTGGTTCAGCAGAGCACATGACATGACAATTAATTGCTCAGAATGTGGTATTTCTTTTGCTTCAGGGTTGATGCAAATCGTAATGCACCTGCTGCAGGTGAATATCGACATCCGGGGGCCGCTGATCGTTCACAGCCTGCAGGGGTGACTACAGTAAGTTGCTCTGTGTCAAGTCATGCTGCAGATTTCTAATTTTTGGAATTCGTTGCCTTATTTTCCTTTATTGCAAGAGTTCTTAGGTTAAATACTAAATAAATGAAAATTTTCTTTGGAATTATTAAAGTAAACAGTGGCCGATTGAGCTAGTTGTTAGTATTTCACGGCCTAAAAATTTAAGTTGCTAGTGAATTGGCATATGTTTTAGAATTTAAAATTCTGTTATTCTGTGTCTTCTGCACATTGTACCTTATGCTTATTTTGATGTAGATAATGTGATGTTGCCCTTTTTTTATCCACTATTAAAAGTACAAGGAATACTGTTCTGAAACTTGTGTTAGTGTGTGTTAAATATGAAAGTCTCTTTTCAATTAAACTCTTAAAGTTGGCTTACAGTTTGAATGCTGCTAGTAATGTAATATTCACAGGCTGTAGAACTTGTATCTTATAAATGAGCGTTTAGAAATACGTAAGTTTACTTGTAAGTAAATGGCAGCTGATGTTACTATTGATGAAAGTAGTTATAAAAAGCATAACGAAAATACCTAGTTTATTTTATTATGCTGTCACTTGAATAACTGCAGGCTTTGGTTCCTTACTTTATTCTGTAGTTATTTGGCTTTATGAAATGAATTACTTTGTGGTCTTCCCACCACATTTCTTCTTTTGCCTCCATTCACAGATCTCTGCCCAGGCTTTCTGCCTCCTTAGGAGGAGGTAATGTAAGCTGCTTGAGTGCAGGAACTTTATGGACTTAAGTGTTTTTTGGATGCATGGATGGATGCTAATAGTAGATGGTAAATCAGCTAGAATGCCTTTTAAAATGTTAATTAGATATTTTTTGGAAGGTAGTTTCTTTTTTGCAGTATTAAATCAGTAATGTTAAAATACGACAATGAAAGGCAGTGACGTTAATCCACTTGCAATCACTCAAATAATGGTAGGAGCTTACATAGAGCATTTATAGAGTAGTAGTAATATTTTTATAGTAACTATATGAGGTGGGCGCTGTTGTTTCCATTTTACAAAGCATAGAGGTTATGTAATTTTTACCCAAAGCCAATCAGCTAGTGATTGGCAGAGCTGGGTTTATGAAACCATGCTTAGCAATATGTGCTCTTAACTCTAATGTTCTGCCTTTGAGATTTTTTAGTTGATTTTTTTAAATGTTTTTAATGTTTATTTTCGGGAGAGAGAGTGCGTGAGAGTGAGCACAAGTAGGGGAGGGGCAGAGAGAGACAGAAACACAGAATCTGAAGCAGGCTCCAGAGCTGTCAGCACAGAGCCAGACTTGGGGGCTCGAAGCCACGAAATTCTGATTAGAAGTCTTAGGTATACAGACATTTTCTAGTTATGCAAACATTTTAGCTGTCTTTTTTTCCTCTTCATTTAAGGGGGAAAAAAAACCTCATAAAACCCCTTTTAAAATTTTTTATTTTAATTGAACATGAAACGTTAGGTGTGTCTTTAACAGTAATACAATCTGTTCCATATCTAGGCTGTTATGGAGGCTGGCAATGCCAAGAACTCTGCGCTGATGGCTAAAAAAGCCCCTACAATGCCCAAACCCCAGTGGCACCCACCATGGAAACTGTACAGGGTGAGTGCATCTGTGTATCGTGCCATTGCAGGGACCATGATTGCTTTCCAGTTACAAGAGCTGCAGGAGCAGAATAAGGAGGAGAAGGAGTGCATGTGAGCCCTGGTAAAGTGATCTGAGACCAGACAAGGGGGGGTCAGGCGCAATCTTGTAGGGCAGATCTCAGGAAGACTTCTTTAAGTAAAAGCCATGTGTGTATTTCCTATAAAATACAGTATAAATGGTGACAGAAAGCTATTAAGTATAGAGAACAGATGAAATAAAGTTTCAAAGTGTTTATTTGAGGTGTTTAGTATGAAGGCTGGGAGGAAGAACAACGTATAACAATGTTTCTTTGGCCCTAATGATGATCTTTTCAACTATAGTAAATTAAATGACTCAAAACGTACCAGATCGAAAATGAAGTGTATGTTGTGGGAAAACTGTAGCTGCACATAATTTACTATATGTGCTAAATTTTAGTTTTTTACACTAACAGCCTTTGTTTTGGCATACAGACCTAATAAATTTTAATAGATGTATAAATTTGGGTAATCACTGCCCCAGTCAGTATATAGAAGTTCCATCAACTCAAAAATCACTCCTGAGCTGTTATTTTACAGTCATACCCTTCCCTACCCCTGGTAACTGTTCATCTGTTTTCCATACTGTGTAGTTACGCCTTTTCCGTTTTGTTATAAAATGGAATTATATGATCTGCACCTTTTGAGATTGACTTCCTTCACTCAGCTTAGTGTTTTCGAGAGTCATCCAAGTTGTTGCAATTGTTAATAGATTCCTCTTTATTGCTGAGTAGCATTGCATTGTATAGATGTATCACAGTTTGCATATTCATTTACTGAAGATAATTTATAATTCCAAAATCTGTCAAATAGTTTTACAAACTTATTTGAAGATGTGGGGACGGGCTATTCAAACCTGATTTATGTGCAATGAGTTGAAATTAAATAAACTTTAACTTATGTGTGATGAGTCTGCCCATTCTGCCTTCTGTTATATGCAGGTGATCAGTGGACATCTTGGCTGGGTTCGTTGCATTGCCGTAGAGCCTGGAAATCAGTGGTTTGTGACTGGATCTGCTGACAGAACTATAAAGGTAAGAAGGAAGGAAGGAAATTGGACTTTATGTTTGCTGTATAGGTTTAATCTTTTATTTTCTTAGGTGGGAATTTCTGTTGTACTTCCCGTGACTTCTTAGACCTGAATATGGAGCAAAAGTTACTGTATTTATCACTTCACTGTTGCAAATAAATACGTTTGAGAAGTGATATTTAAATAACAAGTTTTTCCAAACAGTTCGTACTGACTACCTACTACTAATTCCTTGATATTTATGTTTTTTCTCCTCTGGTTATAAAATTAAAGCATGCTTATCTATAAAAAATGTGGAAAATATAGAAAAATATAAAAGAACACACACCCATATGTAATCCTAACACCATCAGATAATTTGAACACGAATTTCTGTTTAGTATTTATTTCAGTGCATATGTGTCATTATATTTCCTTCTGAGCCCTTTTCCTGTGTGGATAAATGTGTATCTTGTTTATTTTGAGAGAGAGTGCGTGCACATGAGCATGAGAGCAGGGGAAAGGGCAGAGAGAGAAGAGGGAGAGAGAAACCCTAGCAAGCTTCCCGCTATTTGCGCAGAGCCGGAGGCAGGGCTCAATCTCTTGTACCGTGAGATCGTGAGCTGAGCGGAAGTCAAGAGCCGGACACTTAACTGAGCCACCCAGGCGCCCTTATAAATGTGTATCTTTAAAAAGTCATGCTTGATACGTAATTTTATCCTCTGGTGTTTTTCCACTTAATATTATATCAGAGACATGTTTTTGTGAAAAAAGGATATATCATTTAGATATTCTATACTCTGTTTTCCTGTTGTTAGACGTTAAAGTTTTTAGTTTCTTGGTTTTCTATCTACTTCTATCTACTTACTATCGTAAGTAATGCCGTAATTAATTTCTGAGCCTAAAGCTTTTTGCTGTATTTTAAATTACTTTGTTACTATAGATTCCCAGAAATGGAATTAATGGGTTAAATGTTTTTGAGGTTGACACTCAAGAGTACAGCTTATTTTCCAAAATGGACTAATTGATACTTGTAGTATATGAGAGGATCCTTTTCAAAAAGCACATTGATTGTGTATCTTTAAAAACACCTACTAAAATGTTCAGAAATGGGTATCTAATCTTTTAAAAACTGCATACTAAATTTCTAGTGGGATTGAACTTTTTGATACCTAATAGAGCTGCTTTTAGGCTTTTCTAACTACATATGTTTTTTTATTGAGGTATAATTGACATACAACATTATGTTAGTTTTAGGCATGCAACATAATGATTCAGCATTTGTATACATTGTGAAATGAACACTACAGTAAACACCTGTCACCGTACAGAATTACAGACATTTTTTTCCTTTCAGAGAGAATTTTTGAGGTTTACTCTCTTTTAACAACTTTTAAATATGCAGTAGAGTATTAATAAACACAGTCACCATGCTGAACATTATATCCCCATGACTTACCTAGTTCCTAACTGGAAGTTTGTACCTTTGACTCTCTTTACCCATTTTGCCTACTCCCCACCCCACCTCTGGCAACTACTGATCTGTTCTCTTTATCTCTGAGCTTTGTTTGTTAATGTTTGTTTTTAGAGTTCATATGTCAGTGAAATAACACAGTATCTGTCTTTCTCCAACTTATTTCACATAGCGTAATGCACTCAGGGTTCATCCGTGTTGTCATAAATGGCAAGACTTTATTCTTTTTCATGGCTGAATGATAGTTCATTGTGTGCGTGTTTGTGTGTACATATAGATACACGCCACATTTTTTTTTTATCGACTAATCCATTGGCACACATTTAGTTTGTTTCCATAGGGTTTTTTTTTTTTAAGTTGTTGCTATCCTTGGTTAATTTAATATGGTATTCCTACTTTCGTTATCTGTGATATCCTTTTATATATACTAAGATCTTGTAACTTATTGCAAATACTTTTCCAGTTTGAACGTGCTTTTTAATTCTATTTTTTCTCTGCTTAACAAGGGAGATTGGTGGGAGATTGTTTTTGAAGACTTAATTTTAACATCAAGCTTCTAAGTATTTTTGCTTTGGAATAATCCAAAAGAAGAAAAATGAAATATTCTTTGATTGCAGATCTGGGACTTGGCTAGTGGCAAATTAAAACTGTCATTAACCGGGCACATCAGTACAGTGCGTGGTGTGATAGTAAGCACACGGAGCCCGTACCTGTTCTCCTGTGGAGAAGACAAACAGGTCAAATGCTGGGATCTCGAATATAATAAGGTAGGCTTGGAGTTAAGGATTTAAAACATTATGAACCACTGTTCGTCCTTGTAGAGATTTTCACTTTCCTGCTTTATTTTTAGGTTATAAGGCACTATCATGGACATCTGAGTGCAGTGTACGGTTTGGATTTGCACCCAACAATTGATGTGCTGGTAACCTGTAGTCGAGATTCAACCGCGCGGGTAAATGGAGTAGAGCTTTGTGTGTGTTTGTAAACCCGTTGCATCCTACACTCTGCGTGTTTGTTACGGAGTTGCATATTGTTTGTTAAGAGAATTGAAGATAGTTGCCTTGACCAGCAGTAGCCTAGCCCCTAGTTTCTTGACGTGTATGTTTTTCTGCCTTCGTTTTCAATTCTGTTTGCCTCATCGTGCTTATTATTGGGAGTGCCCTGCCTCTGAAATGTGACCGTTGCAGGTTCCTCCCCATCACCGCAACTATTTTCCATGAGCCGTTTCCTTGAGTAGTCTCATCATACCCATTCTTACACTTTGGGTACCCTAATCTTTTAGTTTCTTTTTCCTGTCACCTGCCTCCTGTCTACATACCCTAGCCAGCTTATAGATCATTATCTTCCTTTTAAACAAATTTTTCACTATATTTGGGCACAGTTGTCTAGTGCATTTCCAGCCTTGAATTGATCCAGTTCCCTGTCTGAGATACGAATACGTGTTCTGACAGTGCGTCTGTTGTGTTTTGTAGATTTGGGATGTGAGAACTAAAGCCAGCGTGCACACATTATCTGGACATACAAATGCAGTTGCTACAGTGAGGTGTCAAGCTGCAGAACCACAAATTATTACTGGTATGATTGGTACATTCTAAGTTTACAGTGTATTCAGTCAGAATGCATTATGATTATATATATACTTTTTCGGTTCACTATGATTCTTGCTTTGTATTGTAGATACATTGTGTGTGCATTTGAAATTTACTGTGGTAACGATTCATTTGATTGTTTTTATCTCATACTTTTTACATAGTGGAATATGTCGCACCTCTGTTTCATGTAATGTCTGACTAGAAAATGGTTCTGTTAGATACAATTAGACGACATTTCAGAGTATCAAAATTACTGGTCTAAGAAATTGAAGTTAGAAGACGAAATCCCCTGAGACCAATAACCTTTAGAGCTGGTTTGAGTCTTGTTTTGCTTACAGTAAGATTAATAATAGATTTTTACTCGGGGCACCTGGTCGGCTCAGTTGGTTAAGCGTCGGAATCTTGATTTCAGCTCAGGTCATGATCTCACAGTTGTGAGATTGAGCCCCGTGTTTGGCTCAGTGCTGAGTGTGGAGTCTGCTTAAGATTCTCTCTTTCAATCTCTCCCTCTCTCTTGCTCTCTCTCCCCCCTCCCCTCCCCTCCCCTCCGCCCCCCCACTTGTGCACATGCACTCTCTCTCAAAAAATAAAAATAAATTTAAAGAATAATAGGTCTTTAAGATTAGAAAATAATTCATTCACTTGATGTATTTTATTAACTAAAAAATCATTAGTTTTTTCTTTCCCTTCCATGAGGAGTAACATCTTGTATTTGCTTTTTTACTCGCATTTGTTCTAACTGTTGCATTGAGAGTGATTCAAGCATATACTGCCTTTTTTAAGAATTAAATTTAAAACCAATCTAAAAGTTAAAACTGTAATTAGCCGAGAGTCAATATGACTTTCATTTAGCCTATATGTATCTATGGAAGACTCCTTCATGTTTTGTTGTATTTAATTTTTGTTTTATTTTTCCTGATATTACTTTGAGAATGTGTGTGTTTTTTTTATAGGAAGCCATGATACTACAATACGATTATGGGATTTGGTGGCTGGAAAAACAAGAGTTACATTAACAAATCACAAAAAATCAGTCAGGGCTGTGGTTTTACATCCAAAACAGTAAGTGTGTTTTCCTAATTAGCTTCTCCCCTTTTCAGTTTTTAGTATAATATGGAAATACCAACATTAGTACTACTTTGGTAGTCATTTAACTGTCATTTCCAGGCCTGTGCCGCTCACAAACATGCATTTCTTTTATTTTCTCTATGTAGTATTTTGCTTCATGACCTACATATGTTGAGGAAAGTTTTCTACGTGGTCTCAAATGAGACAATATGAATAAATCATTGCTGAAAGCTGCATGTCAAAGTAGAGGCTGATAGAAGATGGATTTCATGTTTTGACAGAAATGTTCTTGGGCACTAGATATACATAGAACAGTTTAATTCTTAAGTGAAAATACTTAGAAGAAATAGTAGAAACCATGAACCTTATAACCAGGGTATCCGCGCAGGTGGAACATGGTGTCACAGGCTGTTTGTTGTATCTCCTCACCCCGGCCCTTTTCTGGTCACACCGATACCTTTTCTATACCCATTATTTCCTCCCTCCTTCTTGATTTTTCTGTCTTCCTCCCTCCCTTTCTTTTTTTCCCCCACTTTTTTCTGTCTCTTTCTCTGTTTCTTTCCTTCTTTTCCTTTCTTCCTGTTTTCCCCTCTCTCTCCCTCTCTCACTCACTGTCCAGAATAGTTTCATAGCCTCTTGCCCTTAATATGAATTTAGAGGTTTGCACATTTACTGCTTTAGCTCACTGTAGAACATTGGGGAAATGAGAATAAAACACTAATCTAAGAATTAAAATACACTGAAAATAATTTTGAAGATCTGATTGGACTTGGAACAAATGTCTTCATATTTTTACCTCTTGATATGACAATAATATTTTGCTAAAGCGTGGATCCGTCCATAAATGCACAGGTATAGAATACAGCCACGACAAGCTTTTTTGAATTCACCATTTTATTTAACTTGGTTTACTTTGTTACTAATTCTTTTTAATCTTATTTCAGTTATACATTCGCGTCCGGCTCTCCAGATAACATAAAACAGTGGAAATTCCCTGATGGAAGTTTTATTCAAAATCTTTCTGGTCATAATGCTATTATTAACACATTGACAGTAAATTCTGATGGAGTGCTGGTTTCTGGAGGTAAAATAAGATTTTAGCGATAAACGTGTTCTAGTCTGTCATTTTTTTCTTTTAATAAATGAGTAAACATTTGTAACATTTCTAAGCCATCCCACCTAAGTATTGTAGCAGAACTTGCCTAGTTACTGAGTATTGGGATGTTCGTATGTGCGTTCGTGCATATTCATAATTCATGTAGCATATTTCATAGTTTAACCACCTTTGAGTTCCCACATGATACATCTAAGGTATTTATGCTGGGAATCCCCTAAAGTTTGGTTGTGTGTTCTGGAATTAGGTACATTTTGTGGTGATTTTTGAGCTCTATAATACATTCCGAATTAAGCACACATGAAAATAGACAAACTAGTATTAAGAGAAGCTTGAGTGCCTGTCTTACGTATCTTTGTGACTTTATTTAATCTGTATTGTCACAATGCTTGGCCCACGGATGGCTCTTAAATGTCTGTCAAGCTGAATTGTTGAAAGGACGCTGAGTTTAATTAGGTTTTTTTCCCTTTAAGCTGACAATGGCACTATGCATCTTTGGGACTGGAGAACTGGCTATAATTTCCAGAGAGTTCATGCAGCTGTGCAGCCTGGATCTTTGGATAGTGAATCAGGAATATTCGCTTGTGCTTTTGATCAGTCTGAAAGTCGGTTACTGACAGCCGAAGCTGATAAAACCATTAAAGTGTATAAAGAGGACGAGACAGCAGTAAGTTCTCTGTTTTACATATATTTTAAAGTAAAAGAAATCAACCATACGGATTTAGCAAGCGCTCTTTCGTTTTAAAGTTATTGAAATTATCAGAAGGGAAAATAATCTTTATAGTATTAAAGTATTTGTCATCTTGAGTACTGTCTGTTCATAGACTTCTGTGTTGGTTTCATTGATGCCAGTGATGAATTATCCTTACTTACTAGAGTTACTGGGAAATCTTGCATCAAGAATAACCAGAAACAAATAAATTGCTATGCAGATTAATTCTAAAATGATAAGCTTTGTTATTACTAGAATAAACAGCAGTTTTATTCGAGATGAAAAGCCATGAACTGAATTTGTAGTGAACCCATTTGTCCTTTATGAGATGCAGATAACGTCAGAAGTTTGTCTACTCTTTCTGAGATTGATAAAGAACCGCTAAATATGTAATGCCAACTACTGTAATTGAGAATAGATGCCTTGTTTTTGTTAGGGAGTTACTAATTTAAAAAACCTAATATTTTGTTTTATTTAATTTTCTATTTCAGACAGAAGAAACTCATCCAGTCAGCTGGAAGCCAGAAATTATCAAAAGAAAGAGATTTTAATGTGGCATTGTCTTCCTGGCGGCTCCCTCCCCCCCGTTTTAAAAAGAAAAGCTTGGTGTTGATGAGGCTATCCAGTCATTTCGCGCTCTGGCTAGGAATATAAAGTGGAAACTCACATGCTTAAATCATTCCTGCTTCGTATTTTACAATAAACTGCCCCACGTATTATTGTTTCTAAAATAAATAATTTGAGATCCCTGGAAGATGCCGATATCAAGCATACGCAAGCTCGTTGCACATAACTATTCTAAAGATAGAATATTTTGTCAGTTTTATTAAAAGACACCTTTTTAAAAAAACTTACAAAACTGCTTACTATGATAAGGACATGTTTTGAGGGGAGCAGTTTTGTTTTTGTGTGTTCGTGTGCTTTTTTCTTTCCTTTTTTTTTTTTTAGTCCTTTAAGAACTAGTATCTGTGACTAATAATTTGAGATTAAAGGATTTGAAGTTTTACTATAACTTACGTATGTTTATTCCACAAACAGTTTTTGAGTGCACGTTCTGCAGAGTTCTGCGCTGGATTTTGTTCAGGAAATAGACAAGATGTATCTGGCGCCCAGACTCCAGCGTGTGTTACAGAAGTGCGGTGAGGGAGAGGCGGGCAAAAAGCCGGAATGGCACAGAGGGAAAAGCCAGTAATTTTTCCCAGAGAGCATGTGGAGGACTTGGTAGAGTCCGGGGTATTTGAGCTGAGCCCTGAGACGGCAGAGAGGGAAAGTGGTTTTCTAAGATGAGGCATAAAGTGAAGGAAACCAGACGTGGGAAACCCTGACATGATCCAGGGCAGAGAGCTGTCTGCTGCGGTTGAGTACCGCGAGCAGCCGGTTGGCGGCGGAGAACGTGCATCTTCGCGGGTTGACTGTGTTCTGGAAGCAGTAGGATACCAGTATGGGTATCGGATCCCGGGAAATAACCGGATACCAGCGGAGGTATTTGAGGCTGTGGCACGGCCTGTAGTCTTCTTTGAAGACTTTCTGGATAAGTGTTATTTAAGTTTCTGACACCTATGCCTTGTGGTAAATGAGTTCTCTAAACTGCCCTTCGGATCCTGAGTCCCCATCAGTTTAGAAAGTTTGTCCAACTTCACTTTCTGTAGTTAGAAAACACGGTTACAAGAACAATTAAATTTTTTGCAAATTAAAAAACATTGCACTGTAATTTTGAGCAAGTATTTCTAAATTCTATACATCCCATCTTGCATGCCGTAGGTGGGAGTATAACTTTATAACCTTTAGGAGGGGGGTTTCAGGTATATTGAAAATGCTCAAACCATTGCGCTAAACTCATTAAAAATGAAATTACTAGGAAACGGCCTAATAGGAATGATCTGACAAGTGTACACAAGCAAGTTTAGTGCACCTTTGTTCTTTAAAACAAGCTCAGATGTCCTACCAGTAAGGGACTGGTTTAATAGATTACGGTGCCTTCATGCAATTTATTTCTATTCATTAAGAGTGAGGAATGTGTTTGGACTAACAATAAGATGTCCAATCTTTTATGTCAAAAAAAAAAAAAGTTGTAGAAGCATTTTTTTGTAGGATAACTCGGTAATGCTATAAAAAATAATGGGAAAGTAATACCACAGTGTCGCCAGTGGGTTTGTGAGGGAGTGAAATTGTGGGAGAACTTTCATGATTGGCTTTATATATTTCTATAATGTTTTAATTTTCTATAAGCATGTATTTTGTAAACTTAAATAAAGAAATCCACTACACTTGCATCCCTGAGAGATTCTCCTATATCTTCTAACACAAGAAAATAGAGGTGAGTAGGGTCTCATTCCTAAAGACCAACAAGAAACTGCCGCCAGCACAGGGAGGTGAGAAAGACAGCCTCTGTCCTGCCTAGCAAAGCTTCAACTGGTACTTGTCAGACAAGTGTCAAATTCCCAATAGCATTCACAAAATATATTTCCCTCCTTCATGCTATCATGTATTACGATGTTCTCAGACCCTCTTGCAAAGAGATTATTTACCATCTGTGTTACGACCCCCATGAAATTTCGGGCAGAATTTCATGCATGTGCTCTTTTTGCCTACTCGACAACCCCAACCCAGGGTAAGCCCAAGTCTCTACCTTGCGTACGTGTACACCCAAGCTGCAGAACGTTCTTCCAGGGAAACAACCTTGCTAACTGGACTCCTGTTTCATTTACGACCCCATACCTTAAGTGGGCCATTAACAGTGAGGACATACACCTTTCTGTAGTTAATCCCTCCTGCCTCCTGTTGCAAAAGATGGGCTCTACCCACCTAGAAACAACTCCGAACGCACCGCGTCACGAGACCGAATGTTCCCTCCTAAGTATGCACCGATTTCTCTGTTCCCGTTTATAGCCGAACTCCTTTTCATAACTCCATGTTCTCTCACTTCCCTTTCTCTCAGCTGACTCCAGTCCAAAGATAGGGAAAGTAAATGTGTTCAACTGTCCTTAGAGAACTGGAAGAAACTTAAGTAGTATAAAGGAGCTGATAGGAAATAAAACAACAAAAAAAAGAGATCCAGAGTTAGCCTGAATGTCGATTTTTTTTTTTGGTACAAAAATAAGGTAGATGAAATTAAATAAATAAATCGAATAAATACAAGAATCATAAATATCCTAACAAAAATAAAAGGGGTTGGGGCAATTCTGTTCAATTACATGCCATTTATTTATATTTTTATATATATATATATGTATATGTGTGTGTATATATATATATATATATATTTTTTTTTTTTTTAGGTTTATTTATTTGGGGAGAGGTAGAGAATCCTAGGAAGGCTCTGTGCTGTCAGTGCGGAGCCGGACGTGGGGTTTGATCTCACAAATTATGAAATCACAACCTGAGTCGGATGCTTAATCCACTGAGCCACCCAGTTGCCCCTCCATGCCGTTATATTTGACTAGCCAAATAAGATGGTTAATTTAAAAGAAAAATTTATTCTATGGCAGATTGCAGAAGATACAGAAAACTTAAATTCTCACAGATAAAATAGTTTGTCAAGGAATTCGTCCCTACCACTACCACCCACACACATCACTTAAGCGCATTAAGCTTCAAAGTGGAATTCTAATTTCAATGCACTATAAATTTTTATAGGATCTAGATAAGGAAAGATTTTATGTGTTTTAAAATGTATTTCAAAGATACCCAAATCCAATGATGCACAAATAAAGGAAATGATTTCATCTTGCTTGTGAATACTGATGGGAAAATCATTACTAAAGGCTAATAAAAGAATCAAACTGACTTACCTAAGTGAAGTTTATTGTAAGAGTGCCAGGACGTTTCATTATTAGGAAATAGTATAATTCACTGTATTGGTTTGTATGAGGAGAAAAATGAGCATCTTCATAGATGGTAGCTCAATATAATTTGAAACCATACTTCATTAAATGAAAACAAAACTTAATAACATAGGAAAAGATGGATATTTTAAAAACTTGATTAAATACCCTGTAATCAGTTGCTAATAGAAATATTGCTATTAATGTCAGAAACAAAACAGGGATCTCCATCCACATCACCATTGGCTTTTTTAAGACTTGTCTGGAGTTTTCTAACTTTTCTGGAAGTTTTTTCGAAGATGTAGAGGTATATTGGGGCATCTGGGTGGCTCGGTCAGTTGAGCGACCGACCTGATTGTGGCTCAGGTCATGATCCCAGGGTCATGGGATGGAGCCCTACATCAGGCTCCATGCTAAGCGTGGAGTCTGCTTAAGATTCTCTCTCTCCCTCCCTCTCTCTCTCTCTCTCTCTCTGCCTCTCTTCCCCACTCATGTTTGCTCTCTCTCTTAAAAAAAAAAAAGATGTAGTGGTAGAGGTATAATAACTGGAAAGCAGGGAAATAAAATAATTGTTTGCAGATAATTTGATTAGGCACCTGGAAAATCTAAGAGAATTGATTGAAAACGATTAAAAACAATATGCTATTCAGTAAAGTCTTGGTACAGAACTGATACTCATGGGGAACCTGGGTGCTCAGTTGGTTAAGCGTTGGACTTCAGCTCAGGTCATGATCTCACAGTTGGTGAGTTCAAGTCCAACATCATACTCTGTGCTGAAAGCTCAGAGCCTGAAGGCTGCTTCAGATTCTGTATCTCCCTCTCTCTCTCTCTCTCTCTCTCTCTCTCTCTCTGCCCCTCTCCTGCTCATGCTCTGTCTCTCTTTCTCTCCTCAAAAATAAGCATTAAAAAAAAAAAAAACCCTGATACTCAGAAATCAGTAAGCAGTAACACCTAATGGAAAAAAAGAAAACTCTCATAAAATGGCAAAAAGATGGGAGTAAAATTAAAAAGAAATATGTAAGTCCTATATGACGAAATTTTCAAAATCCTCCTTAAGGATAGAAAAGAAGCTTTGATTAAATGAAAGCATATTATGGTCCTGGGTCAGGAACTTCAGGATGTCCTTTCCCTTTAAATTCTAGTAAATAAACTCATTCCCAATAAAACTGTATACTGTATTTTTTTATTAAAAAAAAAGATGATTCTTAGTTCTTATAGAAAACGTTTAAAGCAATGATACCTAAGATAATCCTGAAAGAACAAAAATTGAGGGAGAGAACTAATCTGGCATTGATATATGATCAATGGAACAGAGTAGTGTCCAGAAATAGACCCAAATAGAAATGACAATTTCGTGTATGGTTAAGATAGCCTAGCATAAGACACTCCATCTTACTTAAACCCAAATTTAAAGCCACAATAAAAGCTACAGTTTTCACCAATAAGACTGTCAACGTTGAAAAGAAATGGTAATAATATGCGTACATATGATTTTCTATTTTGCTGGTCCAGAAAAGTCATGGGTGAGAGCTTTGTATTAGCAATACTTTTTAAAATTACAAGTGAATATGCTTTTAAACCCAGAAATTCTAGTTCTAAGAATGTGTGCCATAAATGTGCTTGCACGTGTATGCATTGTTCACAATCGAAAAGTGTTGAAAGGTCCATGATGACTGGACTTAGCCCTAGGCTCGAGAAGAAAAGTAGATCTGATAAAGTGAGTCTTACGTTAATGATGCCTTGCATGTTTATATTTTACACACAGCTATCTTGTGCACGATTGCCGATGATTCCCCAAGGCTTTGGAGAAGTAAGTTAGACTAATATTCCCATTTTACCATTGCAGAATCAGCTTTAATGGGCTCAAAGCATGATAACGGAGGGAGCCAGTGTGAGAATCCAGGGTGTGTGTGTGTGTTATGTGAATCTCTATTCCATTTCTCTTGAGAGGAAATGACACTGTCTTATAAGTTCTCATTAATTCCCAGAAGGGTTGACTTTCCATTGATTTAAGTGGCACTTTAGGAGAAGAGTAAAGAAAATATTTATGCTTCTCCTGAACTGACAGCATTCTTAACACATACATTGTTAAATCTATGTATCTATGTAACTACCTATCTGTCTTCCGTTTATCAATCATCTGTCTAAATTTACTTTGAAGTTAAGGAAATGCATATTTGTGGATTAATGTCTGTTACTTGGATTTTTATAAGTTAGTAATGTGTTTTAGGATTTGGAGATTCGGGAGATTTTAGGAGGAGGGAAAATTACTGATTCGAGGATACCTGTGTATTTGTGGAAGAATTTTGTTGTTGTTGTTCATACACAGTAGATGTTGTAGAAGACATCAGAATTATAGTGTGTGATATCTAGTCTCCAAGCTGAATTGTAATCAGGGAAGAAAATAATAAATGTTTATGTAAGGATTGGATAAGAATACAAGAGATTTCTTTCAACCAGAATCATAAAATAAAATATTAAATGGATGTTATATCCCATGAGTGTTCAGGGCTTGGCGAAGATAGTGTGTTCCAGAAAGGCAATGCTTGTGAAGAAACTCACGTCTTGGGACTATACTTTGAAGGATGGGGAATGTTTAGGCAGGCGGACAGACAAGTGAGGAATGAATGAACCTACTCTTAAGTCACTGGATAAGCTGGACTGGAATTCAAACTGGGCTTCTGTTACTTCAGCTACTTCTGCCTCGGGAAGATGAAAAAGCATTTGGCCTTTTAATAGGGTTGGCCTGGCACCCGAAACTAGAGAATAGTCTAGGGTAGACTGGGAAATTCTTTGAGATTACAGTTGGCTCAGACCCCGAAGCTGGGCATACACTATAGATACATACTTGAACAACTTGGTTTCTGTTAGGGACGCCTGGCCGGCTCAGTTGGAAGAGCATGTGACTCCTCTTCTCAGGAGTCGTGAGTTTGAGCCCCACATTGGGTGTAGAGATTACTTAAACAAATAAACTTTAAAAAAAATGGTCTCTGTTAACCTGGACGCGATAATTTTTTAAAAACTTTTTATGTTTATTTTTGAGAAAGAGAGAGAACGCAAGTGTGGGAGGGGCTGAGAGAGAGGGAGAAAGAATCTGAAGCAGGCTGCAATCTGCAGGCTCTGAGCTGTTAGCACAGAGCCTGATGCGGGGCTCGAACCCAAAAAATGTGAGATCATGACCTGAGCCAAAGTCAGACACTCAACCAACTGAGCCACCCAGGTGCCCCTATGGGCAACACAATTTAATAAGACACCCTTTATCATGAGAAGGTTTTAAGTAATGATCCCACCAAAAATAAGGACCTGACTGAGTTTAAAAAAAAAGAAAAAGCCACGAGCAGTGCTGGGAGCTTCACTCTTCCTCACTGCAGACCGAGCCTCTTACCTCAGGGAGAGCTGGAGTGGTGGCGGCCATTCCCTGTAGTCTGTGGGGACACTAAGGCCAGACTGTCACAGTGTCGGTGAAATCTTGAGCTCTGTATGAAAAGGGAGCAAGAGATGTAGAAACTTAAGGATTATTTGGCTGGAAAGAAATAGGAAACAATGAAGACTCTGACCTATGATTCCATTTTCAGCAATGCAACAGTCGTTAAATGTGAGTATTTTATTTATTCGGATGAATAAGATCATTGCACTAATAACATGCAGAAAGATCGTTTGACAAAGTTCAAGAAAAATGTCCAGCCAAACTTCCGTGAGAAAGAACGGGGGAGATATGTCAATAATTTCTTGAAGAATAATTGTTAAGAAGGAGCACTAAATCATTTTTCACAGGGGAGCACAGAGGCAGGCACAGGAATAATTAAAGTCAGGCATAATAAAGGAATGTCTGCACTCGATTTTAAAAATTCAATGTGGTTCTGGGAACTAATTGAACTAATGGGATAAGAAAAAATAAGAAATAAGGGAAGTCAAATTATAACGATCTGTAGATAAGGCATATAAAGCAAGCCACAGAAAAACTGTTAAAATGAAAATGCCCTGAAGATTATTCCACACAAGATAAATATAACACATGAAAATTAATAGTTTATCTTGAAAATAGCAGTGAGCTGTTTTATATTGTCTAAAAAGCAACCACCTTCACGCCAAGAACACAACCTATACCATAAACAGGAAATGTAGAAACTATATAAATAAAAAACTATAAAACCCTATTGAAATTCTTTTTTTTTAATTTTTTAACGCTTTTATTTATTATTGAGAGACAGAGCATGAGCAGGGGAGGGGCAGAGAGAGAGGGAGACACAGAATCAGAAGCAGGCTCCAGGCTCTGAGCTGTCAGCACAGACCCCAATGTGGGGCTCGAACTCACAAGCTGTGAGGTAATGACTTGAGCCAAAGTCGGACGCTTAACTGACTGAGCCACCCAGGCACTCCTGAAATTCCTAATAAACAGAAAGACACACTGTGCCCCTGGAAGAAAAAAAAAAAACGTAAAATTTTAAATATGCCATTTCCATAAAAAATAATGTATAAGTTTAATATGATCCCAATCAGACTTTTAGTGACTTTTATGGGAAGAACTTTACAAATCGATGATAAAATTTATGTGATAAAAGATAACGAGGCGTGTTAGAAATTTTTGCAAGAGCAGAATCGTGAGAGGTAGGAGTGTCCGTTCTACCAGGTACAAAATGCATCTAATTACAGCAGAGTTGTTTATTAATGCAGAGGTAAAAAATTAAGTCAGAACAGAATAGACAGCCCAGAAACATATATGGTTTTATGTGGAAATTCGGTAAGGGCTCTGATACGGAAAAATCTCAGTATTACATTGAAATAAAAAAGCTGTGGGCTAGTCTACGTGCAACATTTATTTACCCGCCTCTAAATGTGTAATTTACTAATATAAATACCATTGCACAGATAGATGTTGAAGGACATAGAGGAAACAACACTGCTACCTCTTTGAAACGGGATAAGGTCTTGGGTAGATGATAGACCATTTTAATGTGCATCCTTCGGTATAAAAGCATCTGCTCATGAATAGAGGACTGGAAAATATATGTTTCTCAGTGAAAATAAATAATATGCTTTTCTTGAAAAGAGTATAGGGGACACTTAGTTGATGTGGAAATATAGCCACAGAATATTGGGGGAAAATGTTCAGAATATATAGCATCATTTTAATAAAAAATCGTATTAATATAGAACTAGAAGGATAACAAAGTATAAAGTAGAGGCTAACGTGAGTCCTTTACCTTTCATTTCTTTGGAAACGGTAGCTACTTGCAGCCAAAATAGAAAATATCACCCAGCCAGTCATATCTATTATTTATCTCCTCACCCATACGTCACCGTTCCACGTCCAGCCATATTCACGGAATAGAAGCTAGTCTTTATCTCCCAGTTCTCAAACACTGACAATAATTTATAATTCATTTAATAAAAATTAGTTCAGTCGTAAGTTGTGGTGCATGAATACTGTGGCACAGGGAATAAGATGCTGCCATCGAAAACCTTTTTTTAACATGCTAATGTAGAAAAATGGCCAAAATAGAAAGAAAAATTTGCAAGAACATATTAAATAAGTACATAGGCTTCCTTAAAGGTGGTCGATTGAATAGATATGTCTACTTTGCTTCTTCTCAAAACCTCATTAAAAGGACAGTAGTTTTTGTTTCAGTCATAAAACCACAAGGACAGGAATAAGCAAAGAGAAAAAGCAGGAACAGAATTTGTGCACCTGAAACTAATATTATACCGTATGCTAACTAACTAGAATTTAGTAAAAACTTAGGGGAAAAAAAAACGAAGGCATTTGGACAAGTGGTAACCCATACGCTGGAGAAAGCTGAATCCTAAGCCGTCAACAAGAAAAGTAAAAATCTACCTAATTTAATACAGCAGAATCCTCAAAGACTCAGAAATAGCCACTATCCAGTGGCAACCAGCATAAGGGAAGATCATTAAGATGCTGAGACCTTGTAATTAGGGATGTTGGATAAAATACAGGACAAATGTGAATTTCGGATAAACAGCAAATAACTTTTTAGTATAAGTATATTCCTAATATTATTACCTATAGTATAAAAATTATTCATTGCTTACCTTAAATCCAGATTTAGTTTGGTGTCCTGTATGTATTTGCTAAGTCTGGCAACTTTACTTGCAATGGACATAGCCCCCAGGAGCGCCTCTATAAGAAAGAAGGGGAGAGAGAAATGCAGAGAGAACAAACACAGGCTTCTCCCATCTGCCTGCCTTGTGATTTGCAAATGGTGTGTCCTGTTAGCAGATGTAACTAGAAGCCAGGTGCCAAAAAGCCTACAAAATGAACCCACAGTCATGCAGCGTTAGGGAGCAGAGGATAGAAGGATGTGTCTGGAACGGACAGACGGTAAGTAAATAACCAGCAATTTCTGATATGAATGATATATAATTTTAGCTTAAGATATTTACAAATGTGAAGATGCATCTCGCTTAATTTCCTTGTATACATGCTTTTGGTCGCCTATCCTGGTGCTTAAACATTTTGGGTGCTTCATCTGTGGTGGGGAAAAATATCCATGATCAGGGCAATGTGAAGCATCAACAAACAAGTACCACCCGAAAGGTCCACTTAGAAGTGCCACAGGAGGGGCACCTGGGCGGCTCCGGCGGCTGAGCGTCCCGCTCTTGACTTCAGCTCCGGTCATGATCTCCTGGTTGTGGGTTTGAGCGCTGCACTGGGCTCTGAGCTGACGGTGCAGAGCCTGCTTGGGATTCTCTCTCTCTCTCTGCCTGTCTCCTGCTCAGACTTTCTCTTTCTCTCTCAAAATAAATGAATAAATAAACTTAAGGAAAGATAGAAATGCCGTGAGAATGCAGAAGAAAGACTGCTCTTTCTCACCAGGGTAAGGGGTGAGGGCGGGGCTTTGAAGAAGCTTTACAGAATCATTCGCATGAGATTTGCATGAAAGAAGGGGAAAGGGAAAGACATTCCCAGATGGACAGCGACAGGGACATCAAAACCAAAGATGAAAGTGCGTGGCTGAGAGTAGCCACGGTTTGGTGCTGCTGAGTAGAAAAGATGATGGGGAGAGTTTGCTCACGTGGGAATAGCACCTTGTTGGGGGAGGGCCTTGACAGAGCTAAGAATTTGGATTTTATTCTGCCAGTGAACGCATGGGCACTGGGGAACCATTCAAGGATACTTGAACCAAGGAAAAAGTTAGATCTAGACCAAGTGTATTCGAGGCCAGGTTAATGGATGAGATTCCTCAGAAACTACAGAGCAGTGGGTCTTAATCTTGTAGAACCCATGGCCCCTCTCGGTAAACACTCAGAGACATCTACCGCGGGAAATCTTTATGGCACCCATTGTAAGTCATTGCTTCACCCTGCTTACCCCAGTCAAAACTATTTTTGTCAAGCTTTCTTTTTCTAGTATTTTAAAAAAATAATACATTTTTCTTTCCTAAATACAAAATATATCCTAATTCCAAAAATATTTTGTTCGTCAAATTATTTAATATTACACTCATAAGCTATTGAGGTAAGTGCAAATTGCTAAAGTTATTTCGTTAAAAATCGGACCATGCACATTAATTTTCATTGCAATTTGATGGGACTATTTTTCCTATTCTCATGTGTGTGCGTGCAAGTGCGCCCATATGTTGAGGGTTTCTTAAGAACACATTTAGGCAGAATGTTATGGATTGAATGTTTGTGTCCTCCACCAAATTCATACAGTGAGTTCCTAATCCCATAGTGATGGTGCTAAGAGGTGGGGTCTTTGGGAGGTAATTAGGTCATGAAGGTGAAGCCCTCATGAAATGAATGAGTATCTTAAAAATAAAAGCCCTTAGAGAGCTTTCTGGTGAGGATGCAGCAATAAGAAGGTCACTTACAAACCAGAAGGCAGGCCCTCACCAGACACGGCTTGATTTGGGGCTTCCCAGTCTTCAGAACTGTGAGAAATAAAAATTTGTTGTTTAAGTCACTCTGTAGTTACCCAAATGGAGCAAGACAGGCATGATATCTGTAGATCGTGACACACTATACCTTGAGATTTGCTTTGTTTTAACCAGTACACTTAAAGATCTCTCCTCCAACCCAGATCTGTACATTACTTCAGTGTTTCTAATGATACTGTCACTCCATAGTATGAGTGTGCCATTATTAATTTAAATATTCCACTTGAAGAAATTTAATTTTCCTTTTTTTAACTTGTTATTACTCACCATGCTAGAATGAATATCTCTGATCTTAGAGTCCATAATGAGTGTTTCTATAAGATAATAGCTGGCAATATAATTACGGAATCAGCATATATAGATCACCGCTCACCATCTTTATGTATACAACCAAATTGCACCAAAGCCTTCAACAATTTACCTTGATTTCGTTATCTTAATTCCTTTGAGTTCAGTTATTTCTGCTCTATAAAGTTTGTAAATGAGTTAAGTTGCAACAATGGAAAAATTCTCTCCTTCCCCGAAAACAGGTTACGTGGAACATCCCTAGTGTCTAACAAGAAGAACATGTTTTGGAAAATCCAAAGTGTCTGACAGAGGACATTTGAAACATTTCAGGAAACAGTAGGGCTTATTTTGAAATTCTCTTTTCTTAAAAATATCAAATTTATTTTAATTCTATTCTGCTTGGGTATGGATAGTATTTTGACAGATAATATTTTTACAGTGATTATGTATGATGAGATGTAGGGTTGGGAAAAATTCATATGGACCTTCTCTTGGCGGATTAACTTTTTAAAAACAGCTTTATTGAGGTATAATTTGCATAGCATATAGTTCACTAACTTAAAATATACAATTCAGTGGTTTTTAATATATTCACAGAGTCATGTCGCCGTCACTATAATTCTAGGATATTTTTATCACTTCCCCATTCTCCCCCAACTCCTCATCCCTAGCAACCACTACTCAACTTCCTGACTCTGTAAGTGGACCTATTGTGGACACTTTATATAAATAAAATCACTTAGTAGGTGGTCTTTCGAGACTGGCTTCTTTCACTGAGCACAATATTTTCAAGGTTTGTACATAATGTAGCCTATATCGACATTTCGTTCCTTCTTATTGCCAAGTACTATTCTATTTGTTGGAAGAGGTCATTGAGAAGACGTGAATTGCGGGTTGACACACAAGCTGGACCTTGGCAATCGGAGACTCCCCACCCCGCCCCTGTGGCTCCCCTTGCCTTCCAAACTTCCCAAAGCTGCCCCAAGGATACAACCTTAAGATAGTGATGTGGTGTTGAGACTACCTGAATATATCGGTGACTGAACCCAGTTAAGGACTCATGCAAACTTTCAAGATTGGGAAGGCTGGTGAAGAGATTTGCTCATCTTGTGGTCACCCAAGACAAGCCTTGTAAGTTCCCTTGTTTATTAAACCTGCCAGCTACCAATCTGGACTGGTCTTCCTCTTTCTTCAGTCCTTCCCTGCTCTCCATGTGGGGGCAGGACAATTTCAGCTTACACATGCGAAGCTCCCAAACCTGGTCTAACATACCCTTCGCCATCCATCGATTAACGAACACTTGGGTAAATAAACCTTTCTACATTCAGAAACCATAATAAATATTTGCTTGAGCCTAGATAACATATTTAGAAGAAACATCACAAATTATTTCAGGACCCTTAATTTGCTAAGCAAATTAAATTTCCAGTTGTTAGCCATTTGAGCCATTCCAACATTTCTGATTACATATGATACAGAGCGGGGATGTTTGCCTAACAGGAGTTAGAAGTTAAGAAGCATAATGGTAAAATAAATATAAGATTTCTAGAATATGGTCAAATGCTTCAAGTTACATAAAAGGGATATCATATTATATCAAAATCACCATTCAAGAAATACAAATAACCAGGAAATATTTTTACTTAAACCTTCTTTTAACATTTTGTTGAGAATAGTATCCTTATAGGCAACATATGAGTGAATTTGGTCTTTTTTAGAAGAAATTATCTCAATGTCTGCATCATTTAATAATGACGATAAAAGCAAACATAATACACTTGCTATCTGCTTGGCATTATTCCAAGTGATTTTACATGTATTAAATCATAATCCTTAAAATGAGAGTCAGCTACATACTTTGCAGGACCAAATGCAAAACAAAAATGCAGAGCCTGCTGTTTAAAAATGAGAAGAAAGTTCCATTAATAATATGCACTAAAATATAAAGCTTTTTTCTTTCTTCTTTGTGTGTAATGTTTCTAAAACTTTGCTACTTAATGTCATTGTAAGTAAAACATTAAAAAACTTAACGTGATTTTAGCCTTCATCTTTAGATGTTACAATGCCCATTTTCACTGAAAATATATGCGCATTTAACTCACATGAAAAATCATCAGAATTGCAATTGTATTTTCTAAGTCACACATGTATACATGTTCTGTTCTTACGAGGTCAGCGGAAACACAGCACGGAACTAACTCAACTGTTCTGTTCCATTTCTTACTCCATACACATCTTACCAATACTCCATCTTTGGTGTACTGATGAGTGAGGAAGAAATGAAAGGGAGAGGAAGCATGGATTGCCCAACCTTTCCCTTTCCTGCCATGAATTCTCATTTTCAGCATAAGTGGTTGGCTAATATGGGAAACAACACGAGTACGAAGGGTATGACTGGGTTCCTTGGTCATCTTGTTTCTTATAATCCCATCGCCTTCATGTTATGTTTGGAGCAGGTTCTGGTTTGAATGATGTTTTTGTATTTTTATCATCCCCCAACCACATCAACCTCATTGAGCCATTCGGGGTTGTAGGCTCTCTAGGAGTAGATAAATAGAAAAGTCTTCCAGAGCTTGCTTTCAATCACCTGCTTCAGGAGTTTCTGCCAGGATTATGCCAATACTCAGAATTATGAAATAACTTAAATCTCCCAAAACTATTATGAAAAATATTAAGATTAGACTTTGGGTGTACTTGTTGCCTTTTAATATTCGTGGGGTATTTGGGGCTTTTTAAAAAATTTTAAGTTTATTTTCGGAGACATCGAATGAGCAAGAGAGGGACAGAGAGAGAGGGAGAGAGAAAGAGAGAGAGAGAGAGAGAGAGAGAGAGTCCCAGCACAGAGCTCCATGTAGGGCTCAAACTCAAAAACCATGAGATCACAGTGTGAGCCGAAACCCAGAGTCGAACACTTAACGGACTTAGCCACCCAGGCGTCCCACTTTTAAATATTTCTTTGAAATTTGGCAGAAAATACCTTTTAAGAAATCCACAATATGGCACAAAATCAAAAATGCTTTCTCCTGAAGGTCTGCATTTTGAGGTAAAGAGAGATAAATTAGTGGTGAAAATGAATGCATGAGAAGAGTGGAGGACAAAAGGCAAATCTGAGCTCTAGAATTCTCAACCACACTTCCCTTTCCAACGGCTTGGAATGTTAGCAAAGGAACATTCTGATTATCTTGAAAGGCATAACCTGCAATGTATATCCATGTCTTATACTGAGTATACTTATATTTACACTAAGCATAAGACATGGATATACACACTAAATATACTTAGACTAAGTATGCTTATACCAAGTGTGTGTATCCATGTCTAATATAATATAATATAATACAATATAATATATAATGTAATGTATAATATATATAAAAATATACTTAGCAGTATATATCTTATACACACCAAGTATACTTATATTTCACTAGGTATATCATTGCTTTGCTGAATCGATAGTATTCTAGTTATTGCCCATGTCAGGATTCCTCCCAGTAAGAGCAGATTTTTTTTTAATCACATTAGTCAACAACATTCTTTGGTGGCTTACTCTGTTACAGTCATGGCTGATGGCACTGGGGCTATCATAGTTACCAAGAATTTTTAAATCTCCATTTTCTCACAAAAACCAATGGGCCCTTAGTAACCCTTCCTAAATTGGATGCATGCCTACCATTTAATGGAATGCCAAGACTTCTCTCTCAACTTTGCTCTTTCATTTATTTTTTTCTGGTCCACTTGTAGAAATGTCAAACACGGCAAAATTTTCTTTGATACATCCAGACTTCTGTTGTGTGCAATTTGTTGCCAGATGTGAATGGATAGCCTTCATTTTAGGAAATACAAAAACATCTCATGCTCACATTCAAGTGGGGTCCTCGAAAAAGACCTTGAATCATCCTCACACACTTTGGTGAAGGAGGGTATGCAAAGTTTTTTGTTTGTTTGTTCGTTTTCAATTCTTTTATACATAAAATGCAAGTCTGTTTTGAAAAGTCTATTGGCACTTGGTTACCTAATTATGTTACTGTATCAAATGGAAATACTGATAGTTAAGATCCAGACATCGTGGTTTAATTTGGTAAAAATTGAAGTTTACTGAATTCCTCTGCCTTATCATGGGGGGAATGGATGTACTTTCTACCTATTTTAAAGTTGTGACTCTCCCATTAAAAAAAAAATTTGTTAATGTTTATTTTTGAGAGACAGAGACAGAGCATGAGCATGAGCAGGAGAGAGACAGAGAGAGGGGGCGGCAGAATCCAAAGCAGGCTGCAGGCTCCAGGTTGTCAACACAGAGCCTGACACAGGGCTCAAACTCATGAACTGCAAGATCATGACCCAAGCCAAAATTGGATGCCCAACCAACCAAGTCACTCAGGCGTCCCTCCCATTAAAACCACCTAATGTTCCCTATCCATGCTGTTTCTCTGCCTTATTCTTCTCACTTTTCATTTTTAATATAACTTATTCATTTCAAATTGTCTAGTTCCCCCAATAGAATATAAATTTCTAACTGAGTGGCTCAGTCATTTGAGCATCTGACTTCAGCTCAAGTAACGATCTCGCGGTTCATGAGTTTGAGCCCCACATTGGGCTCTGTGATGTCAGCCTGTCTGGGCAGAACCCTCTTTGGATCCTCTGTCCGCCTCTCTCTCTGTCCTTCCCCCATTTACACTCTATCTCTCAAAAAAATAAATGAAAAGAATTTTTTAGTTAAAAAAATAAGTTCTAAGAGCAGGGATATATTATTCATCAGTGTATTGCCAGCACTTGGAACAGTGTCTGGCACATAGTAGGTACTCAATACGTTTTGTTAAATAATTGAAGTCAGATATTCCAAGTAACTGGGAAATTGGGTGAACCACTTTCCGGTGATCTGATTAGATTTTTTCACTTCTGTAATAAAAATAAATTACTGAATGAATTATTAAACAATTGGGGGATCGGAAGTAATTTTAATGAGGACAATTTATACTTTTATGAATTTAAAATGTAATTAACAGTTACCACTTAGCAAACTCACAGATTCAGGAGACACTTTGATGACTTTAAGCTGAATTTAGAAAGTATGAAGTATAATATCACCTCAGTTTTTTAAGAAGTGGACATCTGGCTAATTTTCTTCTTTGAGCAAATTACACCCTCTGTGCCCTTTTTGGTAGAGTTTGTGGTTTAAAGATCCTACAATGACTCAAAATTGCTTGAGATTTTCACATTCAATATCATCTTTCATAGAGTATATATACATTTCTGAGAAGGTTAGCTCTGAAGTCATGAAGCGCTATTATAAATACATTATGTGTTGCATTCTTGTCTGATTTCGGTCTTGAGTTCCTAAATTCAGATAGGTGAGGATGGTCTGAAGGCCAGTGGTTTAAACATTTCATTTGTCTGGATACAAAACTGTTTTCTGTGACTTGACACTGAGTGGAAAAGACCCCTCGGGGCTAAACATCTTTTCCCTGTGGCTTCATCATAAACTGAATTCACGAAAGCCAAGGATTGACTTGCTTTTCATGCAGGCCTTTCTTTATAGCTATCATTCGTGGCAATAAAAAGTAGCAACTGGCAATTTCTGAAACTGGAATAAAAGTGACCCACCACTGAGAAAAGCAATTATTTGGTTGGTGTCTCTGATATCATTTTAAAAACAATGCTTATGAATTTCTTTAAAATGTTTGGGCATTTCAGGTTTTCCACCGTCAACACTCTCCTGATAATTCTCTCATGTCGTGTTGTCTTGTCTTCTGACCAGGCGGCTGCCCCTCAGGAGGAGGTGGGGGTCATGTTTCAGAGGACACCCTCTAGAACGGCACACTCTGGTGGGACTGTGCTGTCACTGATTCGCAGTGCCACATGCCCGAAGGCAATTACCACACTTCTATTTCTTGATTTTTCCTACCTCATAAAAATAGTACCCGCTCCACAGAGTTGTGCCTGTGAACGAGGAAAGTGGTGGAAACAGGGCTCGGCAAACAGGAAATGCTCTGTACATGTTAGTTACTGTTTCCCTGGACACAGTGATTTCTAGCCTTCTTAGTTGCTGCTGACTAAGTCTTTTATAATCATCTAAAAATGTTGCAGGTTCTTTCCTCCCACTTCCAGCTAGAGCTGCTAAATTAGTTCTAGACCCTAGGACGTTGATCTCTCCTAAGGCCTTTGGCAACGCAGCTCCTTTCTTTAGGTACAAATCAAGACGTCCCCGGACAACACCATCCACAGTCTTGAATGGGGCGCCTATGCTATTTTTCAGGGTTCCCTTGCAGATGTGTTTTCAATATCTTTCCACGCCATATGTTTTTCTTCTTCCGTAGCTTTTCTTTTTAGAAAGAAAAAAGAAACACACACACACACACACACACACACACACACACACACATAATACACTTGAAATACTTTACTTTGTTAATTGCTGTTTCATTTCTTAATTGAAAAATATTAATGGAACCTTATGTTCTTGGTTATTTATAACCAAACGAGGGTGAATTTTCCCCACTATCCAGCCTCCTACCAAATATGTGCCTGTACATTCAGTTCCGCTCCAGCTCCCTTTCAAAGACCCAAGATTGTTTTTCTTTCTTTCTTTCTTCCTTTCTTTCTTTCTTCCTTTCTTTCTTTTCTTTCTTTCTTTTCTTTCTTTCTTTCTTTCTTTCTTTCTTTCTTTCTTTCTTTCTTTCTTTCTTTCTTTTCTTTCTTTCTTTCTTTCTTTCTTTCTTTCTTTCTTTCTTTCTTTCTTTCTTTCTTTCTTTCTTTCTGGAAGAGAGAGGCATATGGTAAAGACTGTGACTTAATATTCAATACCCCTCTCTTCTTCATTCTTAGTAAGAGAACTCTTCTATTTTAGGGGGAGAGGGCAATGCATCCACTTAAAATGCTACATGTCTCAGATCAGCTGTGAGTGGCCATATGGGAAAGTCCTAGCCAGTGAGAGTTAATCAGAAATGTTGTGTGGGACTTCCAGAAAGGTTGGTTAAAAAACGTTGCTTCAGTTGGAAGGTGTGGAATTTTCACTCATTCTCTTGTCAGTGATCAAGTGTGATAGTTGGAATTCCAGACTCCATCTTGGACAAGAGGTGATCTTGAAGATGGTAGCCAAAGTTGGGATAATGCCCCAGAAATACAGAAGCCTGAGGTCTTTACGGTCACAAGGCTGCTATCCCATCCCCGGGCTGATCACCTCTAGACTTCTATAAGGTGATAGAAAAATAAACTTCTGTCTTCCTTAAGCTACTGTGACTTTGACTTTTCTGTTACACATAGCCATACCTAGAATTTTAACACCAAGAGAACTGGGCGCCCCTCTGGGATGATTCAGACGGGGACTTAAAAGTCTTAGTGCAGGGAGAGGGAGAAGTGGTCTTTGGTTGAATGACCAATGGTCAGGTGCAGGTAACAGAGAGAAGAAGTCGTAGCTTCTCTGCCAGGGGCAAGGTGATGAACTCACAGGAATGGCAAGGGATGGTTCCCAGGTATCGGCTTGCCTTCCTGACGCTGCCAGGGACTAGAGCTGGCATTTGGCTGACTCTTTCCTTTTGAAAAGTTGTAAACTGCTCTGTTTCCTTTGGTGCTTCTTTTTTAAGTCTTAAAATCCTAATTTGGGAGTCAAAAATAATAATAATACTATAAGTTTTTTTCTCTTTGATTTTCTGCTCTAACAATCTTAATTCTCTCCTGGGAAATATGACTGCATCTGGCTGTTGAGTGGAAAGATAAGAAAGTAAGAGAGAGAAAAACACAAGGATTAATATTTACGATACAATCTTGCTACCAGAATGTCTTCAAACACTGTGATAATATGAAAAAAGAAATCGTTCAAGCAAATCACAATCGGTATGATTTCTGTTTATTTTTTAAAATACTAACAAAAGAAAAATACTCATCAAACCTCCAAAGAAGTACTGTCTTGTATTGAGTATGCCTTTTTGAAGAGAAAATTCTTAAAACAAGACATTAATACAGTAGATCTTGCCCAAAAGTAAGTACGACATTACCAACCTTTAAGAGATTATTTTATAAGTGCAAACCAGCTCTAGAGCCTAGCCTAGCTGCCAACCTCTTGGAAAGTATTTGTGATCACACTGCTTCCAATGCCTTTGGTGGCATTAAAAGGGAATGAAATGATTGTTTTCCAAAAGGAATTACTTGTAGAGTTTCTCTTTTTATTCTTGTAAGGTGTGAAAGCGGAGATGTATTACATCCAACCCTTTACACTGGGAATGTTGCAAGAGCAAAAGGCGGAGAGTGTCTGTGAGGTGGTTGGGGAGGCCAGAACAAAATAGGGAAGCAGGATGAGGTACAAAGTGTCAAGAAAGAATATGACTGAGATATTGGTGAAGAAAAAAACACAAGATTGCAGGGCTGAGTCTGTGACGGGGAGAAAGTACCAGAGTTCACTTTCGCTGGAGTCAGAATGCCACTCCCACTTTGTTCTTCCCTGGGATCTGACAAATTTGACATTCGCCTATTACCAACAAAGGTTAATAGCTTGTAGGTATGTGTTCCAGATGTAATGAAAATAACTCTGTTTTATTCCTGGGTCTTTGCTGTCCCAGGTTCTCTGCTACCCATTTTAATAAGATATTAGATCTTTGCATGACTCATTCATTCGTTCATCAAGCAATTATTAACATGTCATCCTTCCTTCCTTTCAGCACAGATGCACATTTTTTTCTGTTTCTATTTGTTTTGGTGATTTTAATTGGGAAACCTCTGGAACTATATGCACAATATATATGTACATATTTATCTAAAAAGGTTGCTGAATTTTTAAAAAACCATTAAGTTTTGGCTATAGCATAACAAATATGATTATTCTTGTGTATAGGAATTATGGTGTAGGCAAAACAAGTTATACTTGATTTCTAGATGTGCCATAGATTTAATTTCAAATTTGATTATTTTGTAATATTATTGATTTTGCTGATTGATTTGATCAAGCTATTTATTTCTTTGTCTGTTTGTTTATTTTAGAGATAAAGAGAGTGGACGAGCAAGGGAGAGGGATGGAGGGAGGGAGAGAGAGAGAGAGAAAGAGAGAGAGAGCATCTGAAGCAGGCTCCATGCTCAGTTTAGAGCCCAATAGGGGTTGGATCCCACAACCCTGGGATCATGACCTGAGCTGAAATCAAGAGCTGGATGCTCAACCGACTGAGCTATCCAGGAGCTCCTGAAGAATCTTTAATTTATTAAATTATGAAACCACAGATGGAACTTTCCAGCTATCAGTGCATCTAGCCAGTAAGAATTTATTTTATCAAGTATGGTAAAAGGAGAGTGAGGTACATGGGTTAGAAATTCGTTCTATTCTTCAAGAATTTGACCATAATTGTAGTTTTATATATTGGATTCTAACCTTAAACTTGGATGGATACATTGCCACTTTGTTGTGGAACCCTTTCACTCTGCAGAAACACAATGCAGAAGAGGTTGCAGAAAACTTTTCACATTTAGACTGTAAATTGCTCAGTACTGAGGCTTAAACCAATTTTTTATAATAAATCACATTGATAAATATGTATAAAGGAGAGTGAATGCTTTAGTGTTAGTCTATAATTTAGCTTGAATCAGGGCTGAAAAATGATGAGATATTCCTTTAAGGACTTTCTGTTAAATACCTTGTCAATGAGACTTGGTTTTGACTTGCAATATTTACTCTAATTTAATTTCACGAATTCACGGAGAGCTGATTTTAAGTCTCTGAAGTCTATACTTATTAACAATGACATATAATAAAGGATGAGTTCCATTTACAGGGTTTTTGATAAATAAAGAAAAATATAAATGCCACCAGCCACTCTTTTTTACCCTTGCCCTGTGCCCCAGCCACAAGGTAGAAGGCACTGGTGGACATAAGCGTTCTCAGAATAAAATAGGATTCATGATTTATGCTGGTTGTCAAATATGCTGCTTAGTCCCCCATTCTTCCAGCCCTGGGGAGAGCTGGAGTTGGGGATGGGGTGTCTGGGAATTCTCCTGGTAGGATTGGTGTAAAGCCTGCAGAGGCCACATCTATGGTCAGTGTTTGCCCTGGGAGACTGCTCACTCTCCCAGCTCCAGCCCATCCCTACAAATCCTTCTTTCATCTGACCTTCCATGCAAGACCCCGCTGGTAAGTAGAGAGCTATCTTCTCTTTGCTTAATGACTTTATCAATCAACCACAACAGTCTTCTTGTTTGATCATGCTAGCCAATAAATACGTGATCTTGGATATCTCTTGAAATAAACGCATACTACTTTATTAAGGGCAGAAACAAATATACAGGTGACAATATCCAAATCAGCTTTATCCTTCAAAAATCCCCAGCCCCAACTTTATATAATCATAAACAGAAATTTCAGAAATAATTTTCTCACAAAGTGAAAAATGTCATTTTTATGTTCCAAACACTCTCAAAATTTTGTCCCTCTCTGTAGCCTCTGCTGTAACCTTTCCTTTATTCTCTGTGTCCTAGATCTTCCCAGACCTGGCAGATAAACTCTCCTGAAACCCCCTTTCCTTCACTCTCCAGTTCTAGTTCTCATCCTCAGCCTTCCTAAGCTGCTCTTTTTCAAGTAACAAATTTTAAGTGTGTTGTTTGGTTTCATTTTTATATGTTAGGTCAATGTAATATGTGACTTATGTTTGAAAAGTAAGCGAGTTGGGAAAAGACTTGAGGGTCCAGGTTCACCACTTCTTGTTCTTGGATTGAAATCAATTCTTGTTGGTGATATCTGATAACCATGTGCCATCTATAAAGACTTCGTCATGCTAGACTTCTTTTAGCTTGCACGGAGCACAGGATCATACTGCTAAAGGGGGCGTGCTCAAGATTTTGCTCCCCTTGGGATTTTCAGTACAATGTTTTATGTTTGTTTTCAATGGTTGAGATCTCTTGTCCCTAAAATCCCATACTTTCAAAGGAATTTTCATTCCTTTTAGTTGTGGTAAGATGCACATTGCATAAAATTTACCATCTTAACCATTTTTAAGTGGTTAGGTTTAGGCTCAAGAAGATTTTTTCTTGTATTTTTGCATATACCTAAGTATGACTTTTGCATTGTTTCCAGCTTTTTATGCATTTAAAAAATATTCCTCTATCTATCATCTATCTATCTATCTATCTATCTATCTATCTATCAATCATCTATCTACCTATGATTTGATAGAATTCACTTCTACTAAAGGAGCTAGTCTGGGCAGGATAACATCAAATATGCTTTTAATGGTCATTAAATGAGGTCTCAATAGTGATGATATCTAAGAAGATCCAATTCTTGGCATTCAATGCCAATTCAATGGCATTAAGTACACTCACACAGTACAACTGATTTCCAGAACTCTTTTCATCTTGCAAAACTCAAACTCTTTTCTTAAAATTTTTTTAATGTTTATTTATTTTTGAGAGAGAGCGTGAATAGGGGAGGAGCAGAGAGAGAGGAAGACACAGAATCTGAAGCAGGCTCCAAGTTGTCAGCACAGGGCCCAATGAGGGGCTTGAACTCACAAACTGTGAGATCCTGACCTGAGTCAAAGTCGGATGCTTAACCGCCTAAACCACCCAGGTGCCCGCAAAACTCAAACTCTTAAACAGTTAAATAATGACTCCTCATTGCCTATTCTCTCCACCCGTGAAAAACCACCTTTCTACTTTCTGTCTCTATGAATTTAACTACTCTAGATACCTCACATACGTGGAATACTACAGTATTTGCTTGTAACTGGGTTATTTCACTTAGCGTAATGTGTTCAAGCTTCATTCATGTTATACCATAAGTCAGAACTTACTTCCTTTTTAAGGCTCAATAATATTCCATTCTATAGTCAAAAAAAATCCAAAAATAGCAAAATTAAAACCACCAGATCAATAAAATAGTGTTTACTGAGAGTTCCATGGCCTCTCCCATTCCATGGCCTACCTTTTTATTCTGTTGATTGTGTCCTTTGACACACTAAGTTTTAAATTTTGATGTAGTTCTATTTATCTATTTTCACTTTCGTTGCCTGTGCTTTTGGTGCCATATCCAAGAAATCATTGCCAAATCCAATGTCAGGAAGCTCTCCCTTATCCTTTCTCCTGAGAGGTTTATAGTTTTAGTTCTTACATTCAAGTCTTTAACCTATTTTGTATTTCTTTTGTAACTGGTATAAGATGAGAGTCCAATTTCATTCTTTTGCATTTGGATACCCAGTTTTCCCAACATCCTTTGCGAAAAGACTCTTTTCCCATTTAATTATTTTGACGTCCTTATTGAAAATCATTTGACCATATATGTCAGGGTTTCTTTCTGGTCTCTCTCTGCTATTTCATCGATGTATTTCTCATGTCAGTACCACATTGTTTTGATTCCTGTAGCTTTGCAGTAATTTTTAAAATCAGAAGTGCGAGACTTTCAACTCGGTTGTTCTTTTTCGAGATTGTTTGGCCGTTTGGGATTCCTTTAGTTTCTGTATGACTCTTACGATGAATTTTTGTATTTCTGCAAAACAAAAAATAACAAAAGAAAACAAAACAAGCAAAGGAAGACCACTGGGATTTAAAATATCTTGATCATTTTGGAGAGTATTGATCTCAGAGTTTTCATTATTGGTGACACAAAAGTAATCTCTACCTCAGAATTGCTGTCCAGTTTATAAAGGAGAAAAGGAGAACAGTCAGGTCAGTGAATTTTCCAGAGATATGAATATTAAAGAACATTCACCCTGTGACTTGGGACTTGTCATGTTCCTAATTACAAGTAGTTCATCTTTTTTTCCCAGCCTGCCTTCCTCCTGACAGAACTAGATATAAACATTCTTGTAGAAGTGCTTCCAATATTTTTACTGGTTAATTGACAGAAATTTGAAAAGTGAAATGTTTGAAGCATTTGTATGACTTTCAGTTCCAGAGAAAAAGGACTTTTATGATGATACCTGGCAAATAATGGGCCTATTATTAACATAAACTCCCTCTTTTGCTCCCTTCAGTAATTGGCCTTTAACCACCATGAAAGAATTTTGCAGTTTCCATTTGGCCTTTAATTTTCGTTTCTTCCTTTCAGGACTGAGAATGTGAACCTTTCTGACAAGTCTACTTTTAAAATAAATCATATGAAAATGTCTAATGATATTTTAGGAATTTGACAATCATTTTTCCCCTTCCTTTAAGGGCCATTCATTCACCTGTTTTATTCACATAGATAAAACCTAATAAAACACACAGTATGATTTTCAAAGTCATTTTGAAATAATGGAAACCTTGCCTAACCCTTGAAAGAAAAGAGCTTACTTTAATAGATTTCGCAGAGTATCCTAGCAACTACCCCGTAGTGAAATTTATCAGTTTCTCAAAGTGAATTTTCACTAAATCCACGAAAGAGACACTTCAATTTTAGTTACATTTTTTTCTATATTATTCCAAGAATTGGATCTTCTTAGATATCTTCCCTATTGAGACCTCATTTAATGACCATTAGAAGCATATTTGATGTTATCCTGCCCAGACCAGCTCCTTCAGTAGAAGTGGATTCTATCAAACCACAGGTAGACAGACAGATAGATAGATATATAGAGGAATATTTTTTAAAGGTAAAAGGGGGCGCCTGGGTGGCTCAGTCGGTTAAGCGGCCGACTTCAGCTCAGGTCATGATCTCATGGTCTGTGAGTTCGAGCCCCACGTCGAGCTCTATGCTGACGGCTCGGAGCCTGGAGCCTGCTTCGGATTTTGTATCTCCCTCTCTCTGCCCATCCCTTGCTCATGCTCTCTCTCTCTCTGTCTCTCAAAAATAAAATAAAAATGCTAAAAAAAATTAAAAAAAAAATAAACGTATAAGAAGCCGGAAACTTAATGCAAAAGTTACACTTACGTATATGCGAAAATACAAGACAAAAACCTTCTTGATCCTAAGGAAATATTGACCAACACCAAGGCTGAGAAGGCACATTCATTCTTGTTAATCTTGATTTTCCTGGCTGATGTGAAGGGGAGACGATTTCTTTGGTTGTGCTTTCAGATATTAGTCATTCCCAAATTAATTACTTAAAAAAAAAAAAAAACCTGAATGCAAATCCAAATAAAAATTTCTCTCAGGTGTTTGGACAAGTCAAGCATGAAATAGCAAGAACTGAGCACACATTCTGCAAGTAGGATTCAGAGCTGAACAGGCTATTAAAATTAGGCAGCGTTAACAATGCAGCTCTGAATAACCAGGGAATAATGCTTGCATAGAAAATTTATATGTGAGCAAGACTTATTTTCATTTTTCTGCTATCTTGAAAAGCACTCTGAAATCATTGTGTGCGTTGGTCTATGGGGATTTAGAATTCATGCACTGTTGACGAGATAGTCACTTAGTGTTTGCCTAGGTCTCCGTGTGGGTGTGGAGGTAAGGTCATGCATGTAGAAAGGCAGAAAATTATTTTAATTAGCATTATGAAAATTCAGTTACAGGGAGAGAATTTTCATGATCTAGCAGGCTTGCTAATGCTTCCTTAATGTATTCTGGTGAAGGAAGCATTGAGAATTCAATATTTATAATGATAGGCTTCTTCTGGCAAAGTGCCCATTAGCAGAGTTGGAATTTAAAGAAAATACTTTTGCTTTCAAAATTTTTAGGCATTCCATAAATGTCTGTTGCTTTCACCATACCACATATTCTTTACAAAATTTTTATTTAAGTGTAATCTGGTTTATTTATTTATTTTTAAGTAATAAAAATTCATGCCCAGTGTGGAGCCCAATGCAGGGCTCAAACTCAAGACCCTGAGATCAAGACCTGAGCTGAGATCAAAGGTCAGATGCTTAACTAACTGACCCACCCAAGTGCCTGTAACCTGAATTATTTAAAACTGTATTCTTTAAGTCATCTTTGAGCTGTTTTGGTGTTACTTTGGCTTTTTACATCCTTTTTGTTTATTTTTCATCCATTTTTAACTTGTTTAAATATTATTCTTTCTTTTTTTTGATGTTTATTTTGAGAGAGTGCGTGCACATGTGGATGCATGCGGGGGAGGGGCAGAGAGAGAGAGAGAGAGAGAGAGAGACAATCTCAAGCAGGCTCAGCCCTATGTGGGGCTCAATCTCACGTCTATGAGATCCTGACCTGAGCCAAAAGCAAGAGTCCGATGCTTAACTGACTGAGCCACCCAGGCGCCCCTATAGATGATTATTTCTTAAACTTTTGATCTTTAGTACATTGAATATTGCTTTATTTGTTCTCTTTTACCTTTGGTTTCCTGGAGGGAATGCAGTTATTATTAGTTTTGGGTGCATTGTTGATGATGGCAGCAAGGAAGTCTAAGCACAGAACTACAGTGGCAGGAAGTACCTTATAGATGGAAGGTGTTGAAACCCAACCACTTCCCAGTATGGTCCTTTTCCTTTGGCTTCCTTTATTCCTGACTCCTTCAGTGTCCATTCTGCCAATAATCTTAGCCAGGCTGATTTAAGGATCCCACAGGCTGAGATGGCTTTTCGAGACAAAGCACATAGGAACCGCACACTTGAATTCCTATTACCTTAGGCAGGCCTCCGTTCACGCATCACAGAATAGCAACTATTTATTGAATAACCATTGTATGCTGACTGCGTGCCATACGTTTGCTGTAGATTGGCCGTTTGGAACTCAGGAAGCATTTTCCAAAAAAATATTGGCATTCTTGGATTTGGGTTCCCGGGTCCGTCAGCAAAAGCAGCTTAAATAACTGTTTAATCACCCCTCCCCATCTCTTCTTTGATTAAAAACAAAAATGGTTCTGGTACACTGAATTCCTTTCTAGATACATTTACATTAATCTCAAGGACTTATGTTCTTATGTAGGTTTGTTTTAAGCCACTCCTTCTAGGTTTAGGTGAGATAACTAAAGGCAGAAAGAAATAGACAGAGATGGCAAAAACTAGGGCAGACCGTCAGAAGCCTCCTCTCGGGACAAACATGAAGCAGACTGGGGAGGAAGGGCAGATTTCTAGCCCGAGGGACTGAGGGACGTGGAGACAGAGATGGGCCCAAACGGTTGCTGACCGAACATTTCAGAAATACGTTGATCACTTTTGATGGGAGGACACAGAGACTAATGCCTTTTAGCATGCACTTTACTCTTCATAAAGCTAGACAAATTTATGAGCAGTTCCCTAAAACGGGCTAAGCACGAGGTCCCCAAAAGAGACCAAGGGAGGTCAAGTGGAAATTAATAATATAATTACTAATGGACTTGAATTAAAACTTTGGTTTGCTAGCATAATTTGTTCCAGAAACATGCTTGTAGTCTAAAGCACTTGTATATCAAAGTACATTTTGAGAACCAAGGGCTCAGTCGTGATCATGTGACGTTGGGCATCACCTACCACTTGTATTGCAAGACGTCGCTCAGATTTATCAAGTTAAAATTTATTAGAAATGTTTGCTCGTCTTGGGGAACACTTGCAAAACAAGTTACTCGCAATCCAAGGTTTTACTGTACTCTCATTTTGATGAAAGCCGTTCTCCTTAATGTCTTAAATTTCTCAGTCTCCAGTTCTGCCAACCCAGGGACTGTGGGCATCCGGCCATGGAAACCGAGAAGTGAACATGGAAAGCAATGAAAAATAGCCTAGTGATGTCGCAATACCCTTAATTAAAAGAGAAGAGCATTAAACAAAGTCAGAAACAAAACAGTGTGTTGTTTTGAATGCCGGTGCTTAAGGAGAGGGGAGTCTAATTAGGGGAAGATAAAGAGATTCTGAATGGGACTTGTGGCTACTTTCAAAGGCTTTTACAGCTGGCGGCATGGATTCTTTTCGAACCTGTTTCTTTTCAATGTTTCCACAGTTGCCCTTTTTGTGCCCCCTAAGCTTTGGTTCCATACAAATGGAACAAAAATGTATTAGGAAATAGGATAAAAGAAAGGTAGATTCCTGAGATAAACTTGCAGACAGTAGGGAAAGGAAGAGAAAGAAGGAGGACTCAAGAGGATATTGAGGGGGAAGATTTCTCAGAGAGAAAGGCTAAGAGGAGAGACTGAGAACAAGAGAGGTCGTGAGCAGAGGAGAGAGAGAAAAAGCAGAGTGGGGGAGGGGAGCGGAGGGAGACAGACGGTGAGTGGGGGAGGGATGGAGGCAAAAAATCCAGGCAGGAGACTCAGTACAGATTTCATGGTGACAATCTCTCCTTAGATGGTACGGGGGAACTTTGATCTCCGGTTGTTTAAGCTGGAGTCGGAGCCGTGTGGCGAACCTGGAAGTGCTTGTTTGAAGTCAGAGAAGCCTGACATCTTCTAGCGTAAGGCCCTCCTTCTTAACGCTGGCTATACTGGAAGTCACCCTGGGGAGCTTTGAAAACTGCATTGACCTGCCTCATCTCCCAGAGAGAGGCTCCCATTGGCCCGGGGAGAGGCTGGGTATTTTAGACAGCTCACGTGGAGGCTGCAGTGTGCAGGCGGGCTTGAGAACCTCGGGACGGGTCTGGAGAGGATATAAGAGGGCAGGCAATGGCTCCCTGGGTTTGCGGGACGCTGTTTGTGGGCGAGTTACCCACAAACTCGCTTTCGAGCTTGTCTGCGTCTAAGCACTTGCTTTGTACTAGTTCCTTTGAGGAAGAGCCCTCCCGCGCCACGGACATTTTCTCAGGCCTTTGGGCCCTCAGCGCCTTAAACGACCTGGAAAAATATGGCATCCTATATAATTATCAAATAGCTTCTTTCAACTACATCATTTCTACATCATAAAATCTTCCTTTGTAAAATAAAAATCCCTATTGACCCTTTGGTGAACTCTGCTGCTCAGATACATGAAACGGGAGGAAAACCCTTAGCTTCAGACCCGTGGGGCACCTACCTAGGTGACTCAGTTGGTTAAGCATCCACCTCTTGATTTTGGCTCAGGTCATGATCTCGGGATTCCTGAGTTCAGTACGAGCCCCGCATGAGGCTCTGCACTGACAATGCTGAGCCTGCTTGGAATTCACTCTCTCTCTCTCCCTTTCTCTCTGCCCCTCCCCCACTAATGTTCGAGCTCTCTCTCTCTCTCAAGAATAAATAAAATAAATTAAAAAAACTTTATAGCTTCAGACTGTTAATTAATGCTGTCAAGCTTCTCAAACAATACAGAACTCTGTAGCTGGTTAGTAAAAAGTTACTGCCACTGGGTTTTTAGAGCAGGGGCCAAGAAATTTGAAAGAAAAGATTCTTACCAGTTAAGTTATTATCATACCATTCTTGTTTAATAGCTACTCTTTAATGAGCACGTATTATGCACCAGGTATCGTATTAGATCAATTATATAGGGAATCTCATTTCACCACACATCTCTCTTTTTGGGGTTCAAATATTGTTGAGAGCGACTACAAAAGTCAGTCTGAAGACTTCAAAAAAGTTTTGTTCACCTGCCCTGAGAAATCACTGCGATGTAACTGACTCTTTGCATAGGTCTTAGAAGCCGGGGAAAACACACTCGTTTCTCCAAGTGGTGCTGTCTTCATTTATTACACGATGTGTTCAGACTTGCCAATTTTATAAATTTATGCAAACAGTTAATGCATAGAGCTGTTGAATCACCCTATTGTACACCTGAAGCTAATGTGACACTGCATGTCAGCTATATGTCAATAGACAAAAATATATAAATTTAAGATAAATTATAAAAATCATGCCAAGAAGAAGTAGTCAGATAAAACCGAGCCACTGAGCGTACTACTAATATATTTCTGGCCGATGGTGCTTTCGAATTTTGTTTCCATTGTAAGTGTTATTATTTTCGATCCTCGCAGCTCCCTGGGGAGGGACCCAGGATGAATATCACCTCCTCATCCCTGGGAAAAAGTCTGGGAATGTTATTCTTTCTTAAGAAATGCTACAGAAAGAGCAGCCAGTTTTTGTTTTCTTTCTGGCCGTGCGAAGCAGTGGGAAAAGTAAATGAAAGGTTGTCTGATTGCTAAAACAAATATACAAAGACGTGCAAAAGCCTGACTTTCTCACCGCGCATGGCAAACATTTCACAAATTTTAATTTTACTAAAGAAGAAAATCATGTGAATTGTTTCTGTCTAAAATACTCTACTTGAAAAGGCAATTCAGTCTCCTAGCAACCGACACTTCTCCAAATGAGAAAAATGTCTGGAGGAAGAGAGAAACTACAATTACGCACAATGAATAGGGTAGAATTCTCATGGGCCTGGAAGGGAACCATAAAGGGGTGTCTTAGACCATTTCCATTCTCCCAGTGTCAGCTTCTGGGATCCTCAGAGGCTGCAAACAAGGTCACCGACAAGGTCAGACGTAGTGTCCCACCTTATGCCTATTCCCGGTGCTGGGGCCTCTTCCTCTCCCACTCTCTAGCAGCTTTGCCCTTTCTGTAAGAGAGGCATTTTCATAAGCAAGTCCCGGAAATCCTCGAAAGCGCCCAGTCCAAACCGGTAACCGCTAGTCTCCTAGGGTTACTGAATTTTACATTGTAATTAATTTAAGTGAAATCAAATTAAAAGTCAGTTTCTCATTCACCCCTGTTCTATATCAAGGGCTCCACAACCCCATGTGGTAATGGCTACCATATTAGCCAGCTCGAACTTAGGAATTTTCCCTCATGGCTGGATTCAGGGCCGGTCCGCCAGCATGAAGTCTGCGGATGGAGAAACTTCAGTTAGGAATGGGTGGGCTGTGTACGGAGACCCGAGATTGCGTCCCCGCGCTTTCCCTCCATTTTTAGATTTTTCTCACCATATTCCTACATTAGGTTGGTGCTTTTCTGTAGCTGGAAAAGTAATTTTGATAACTGCCAAGTTACGTTATGAATGTAACTAAGGGTTACAGACGTGGAGACCGTGAAAGGATAAGTACTTTTTTTGCAATCAAGAAATTGACGTTTTCTACAAACTTAAATCGAAATGTTTGTAGCAGCAGTAGGAACAACAGGCTACAAATAACAACACTTACATCAGGATAACTCGGTACAGGGTATTCTGAGAACCCCACAAGCCATTCTTTTTGGTTCCTGTTTTGGGGTCCTGCTATTTGGCTATCGTGTGAGGTAAGGCTGGCATTCATGCTTGGGATCGAAGGAGGACTTCAAGACAAATTGGTGTTTCTTTCTCCTGGATTTCCTCGTCTTCTCTTTTTTTTGTTTTTCCTCCTTGTATACAGCCTTAGTCAGCTCTTTCAGTGCCCTATCCAATGAAAGTTTAGAGCCTTAGGAGAGAGGATGAAATAGGAAGGGCAAGTAGCAATCTTGTATTCTGATTCTATCCGCCCTGACACTGAGGACACCCGACATCTAGACTAATCAGTGAAATAGCTAGCACAGGCCTCCTCCAGCACAAATCCCCCAGCCTGAGCCTTAACTCCCCCCTGGCTGGGGTGGGGGGATACCCAGCACAGCCACTATGTTCCTGTCCAAAATGGACACTCCCTTTTTTGACAACGCTGTTCATTTTGGATAGAGAGGCTTCTGCTCAGGCTGTCATGGATAACTGGAATCCTAATGTCATTTATCAGAGAGACTTCACATGCTGAAGTTTTCCTTTTAATTCCAGGGCTTTCATGGTTCAGTCCACATTTCTTAAAATGTGTGCTACCAAAAATAAGTACTAGATTGATCTTTCCTTTTCTATACAATTGAAAATTCTTTCTGCCAAAAAAAAAAAAATACTCTTTTCACATAGAAATCTCTAGAAATGTCTTAAGTTGAGAAAGTATATGTCAGACTGAGAGGTGACGTAGTAGAAGGGAAACCAAGAAATCTCTGGAACTTTGACCTAGGATATAGGAGGTGTGGATTATTAAGAAATGGCAAACCGTGAGGACTCTTGAGTTTATGTGCCCAAAAGACACTGGCCATGACAGGATCAAACAGCACCGCCAAGAGGGAGGGTATTTATGGACACGCTCAGCAAATGATACGGCCCCCGTATTTCCGCCCATGGTGAATCAGTTGTATATTAGAATTCAAGCAAGAATCGATTCATAGCGCTCGTGGAGGTTTAAAACACTCCTCTCTTTCCACATGGCCACAACATTCAGGGAGGAGACCGTGGCAGAGTAAACAGAAGCACAGACCTGGTTGACTGACTGAAAGTTGTAGGTTTGTGATTTTGCTTCCTTATTATCCAGAGCTGGAAGCCAGAAATCCAGAGCAGAGTGAAAGGAAGGAGAAAAATCATCTCCCTGAAAATCAATGGACAAATTAGTAATCGAAGAAGAAGAATGATAAACAGTCTCGAGTAAGATTCAGTCTGGTAACTAGAGAATCCAACAAAACTCAATCACTTCTGGTTTGAAATATAGTCAGGTCCGGATTTAAATTTATTCAAGTAGAATTTTTCTGGGCCCTCCCCCTTCATGCACACACATGTATGAAAGCTTCCCTCCCATACTGGCCTCTGGGACACAGCAATTTTTCTCTCTTGTGGCTCAAATTGTCTTAGGGTCCCCCGTGAAGACTGTTGTCCCCTACAATAGGAACGGGCCTTCTGTGCTTTTGGATACCTAAATATACTTGGGGTTTCAGTACTGCCTCTTTCTGGGATTAAGATGCTGATGACAAGGTATGGGGTCAGGTGGGGCACAGAGTGGCCATTTTATTGCTTTTTCTCATCTTTTCCACCCTTGTCCCTCCAGTGCAGGGAGGGCTGCCCTCACGTTTCTGTGCAGAGGGAAACTGTGCATACCATTGTACAGGCTGCCTCTCAGTGTGGTTTACAGTGTGACCTCAACGTCCCCAAGTCCTTCACTCTCTGGGCCTTTGGAAACACAAACCCTTGTCTCTCTTAACAAAGCCAGACTCTTGCAAATGAATGCATGGCTTTCTAGTTTGTTATTCCCACAATAGCTTTACGAGAATTAATTTAGCACTCTAATGATATCTTGTTCTAGGTCTTACCCATCCTCCTCCTAGAAACAGTGAATGCCATTGATTGAAGTGGAGAGCCCAGGGGCAAACAGAAGCTTTGAGGAAGCACTGGGAATGAAGACTACATGTCAGTTGCTAGGTCACGTGGCACGCCGTAATGATGATGATCGTGATATCCATCACATGTTGAGATTTTGTCACATGCTGGGCACTGTCATCATACCTTTCTTTGCCTGTCTCGTGTAGGCTTCAAATCTATTCTGTGAAACAGGCACTATCCCATCCTACTCGACTGATGAGGAAGCTGAGTCTTAGGGAGCATGGGACAGTTGACCAGGTTGTCCAGCCGGGAACCAGAAGAGAGGATGTGAACCCCCAGAATCTGACTCTGGGGCCCTTACTCAGAAGCACCACACACTTCTTCTTACCTGAGTGTCTTGAATGTCCCCCAGACTAGGGACAACTAAAAATGTTATTTAAAAATTTTAAAAAATTATTAAAGCATTTTCATCATGTGGTGTTAACTATGTACTCTTTCATAATTTGAAAGAAAAGATAACTCCCGAGATAAGACTGTATTAGAGCACTTAAAAGGAGAAACTTACCTGGGGCACCTGCGTGGCTTAGCCGGTACATCGTCCAAATTCAGCTCAGGTCGTGATCTCGCAGTTCGTGAGTTTGAGCCTAGTGTCAGGCTCTGTGCTGACAGCCTGGATCCTGCTTCAAATTCTGTGTCTTCCTCTCTCTCTCCCTCTCTCCTCCACCTCCCTTTCTCTCTCAAAAAAACAAACAAACAAACAAACAAACAAAAAACCCAGAAAAAACAAAAACCGTACGTGTGTGTGCGCGCGCGCGTGTGCGTGTGTGTGTGTGTGTGTATTAAAAGAGAAAGCTACTCAATTGATTTTTTGGAGTTACATTACCCTAATATGAAAAAAAGAACCAGATGAAGACAGTCTAAAAATGAAGCTTTTTAAAAAATGTTTATTTTTGAGAGAGAGAGAGAGAGAGAGAGAGAGCATGAGCAGGGGAGGGGCAGAGAGAGAGGGAGACACAGAATCTGAAGCAGGCTCCAAGCTCTGAGCTGTCAGCAGAGAGCCGACGCAGGGCTCAAACCCACAAACCGCGAGATCATGACTTGAGCAGAAGTTGGACACTTAACCGACAGGGTCACCTAGGCACCCCTAAAAATGAAACTTTTAAAATATTTTCAAAATGTTTCCTTATTTAGAGAGAGAGAGAGAGAGAGAGAGAGAGAATGCATGCGTACAAGCAGGGGATGATCAGAAAGAGAGGGAGAGAGAATCCCAAGCAGGTTTTGTTGAATTCCAGGAATTCCAAGCATCGAGAGGCCAGAGCCAGAGCCGGATGCAGGGCTCACACTCACAAACTGTGAGATCATGACCTGAGCCAAAATCAAGAGTCGGACACTGAACAAACTGAGCCACCAAGGTGCCCCTAGAAATGAAACTTTGAATGTGAGATAATATTAAAAATAATACGTATTATTTCTACCACCGATTCCTGATACAGAATTCCAAGAATCCCTGTCATTTCTCAAGTAATAAGAGCATTAAGAGCATCTTTTGTGTTCACGTGGTGACCGCTGCGTGGCTCCTGGATGGCTCCTGGTCACCAGAAAGACCAAGCCATGATTGGAAGCTTGGAACTTTCAACAACCCACCCCCTTCTCCAGAGAGGATAGAGAAGCTGGAAGTGGAGTTAAGGGTCCACTAAGGCTGTGTGAGGGAGCCTCCATAAAAATCCCAAAATACAGGGTTCATCCATACCCCGAGAGGAAGACACACTTCACCCTCACAGGGACAGAAGCTCCCGCGCTTGGGATTCTCCCAGACCCCTACTATCTCTTCATCTGACCGTTCATCTGTGTCCTTTATCACATGCTTTAATAAACTGGTAAACATACGTGACTGTTTCCCCGTGTTCCGCGAGCCACTCTGACAAATCAACTGAACCGAAGGAGAGAGTCCTGGGAACCTCTTGATTTATAGCCAGTTGGTCAGAAGCACAGATGACAACCGGGACTCGTGATCGGCACCTGAAGTGGGGAGGGGACAATCTTGCAGGACTTAACTTGTGGGATCTGACGCCATCTCCAGGTAGTGTCAGAATGAGCTGAGTTGTAGGACGCTGTTGGTATCCTAGAGAATTGTTTGTTGGTGGTGGAAAACCCCCATCCATGTGGTGACCAGAAGTGAGTGTTTAGTGTGAGTAGTGAAGGAGATGCACAAGAGAACTGTGGGTTTGGGGGCACCCGGGTGACTCAGTCGATTAAGCATTCGACTTTGGCTCAAGTCATGATCTCATAGTTTGTGGGCTCTGTGCTGACAGCTCGGAGCCTGGAGCCTGCTTTGGATTCTGTGTCTCCCTCTCTCTTTACTCCTTTCCTGCTCATGCTCTGTCTCTCTTTCTCTCAAAAAAATAATAAATCAACATTAAAAAAATTTTTTTAAAAAATACGGAACTGTGGGTTTTCCAGTACACTTCACTCTAATGATCTGGAGGCCATATTTGACTGGCATATATGTGCTTGCCTGAGCCATTAATATTTCTAAAGATGTCTATATTATTAAGAGGGGCATGCACTACTAGTTTCATCTATTCCCTACTATCTTACACTCAAACGATTCACACATCTGTATTATTTGCTGGTTCTTGAAGATATTTGAGTTGCCACTAAAACCACTCATGAGTGTAGATATTTACTCAGAAACACAATTCATCAGATCTTTTTAATCTGCAGATCTATCTCTTACAGTGTGTGATGTAGCTATCTTTAACTTTATTAACTACACGTTTTGAATCTTGTCCATGAGCAGGTGTCACGTGAGGCCATTGGAGAGTTCCCCTGTCAATCACTCGCACTCACGTCTCCAGGTTCTGATCTCTAATTATGAGGGGAGACTCTTCTACATATTTGGGGTGAAATCATGAACCGTGAGGATAGCTGTAAAGGTGGAAATGTGTAGATGTCTTCGTATGTACTAGCAGGTACAAAATAATCACCTATCACAGTCGAGCAAGGTTTAATCTAGAATCTATTGAGAGACAGGGCTACTAGGAATCAACACATTGAAAGCAACAAGAACTGACCCCAAGAGATAAGAAAATATGTTGAAATAAAAAGCAAAAGCTTAGAAAATTCAGTCTGGGATGTTGGTTTATTTGTTTATTGAGGTATAATTGACATATAATGTTATGTTAGTTTCAGGTGCACAAAATAATGACTTGCTATTTATACACTGCAGAATGATCGCCATGATAATTCTAGTTACCATCTGTCCCCAAAGTTACAGAAAATGTTTTTCTTGCAATGAAGACTTTTAAGATTTACTCTCTTAGGAGCTTTTCAATATACAATACGATATTATTGACTATATTCCCCATGCTATGCATGACATCCCCTTGACTTATTTATTTTATACCTGGAAGTTTGTACCTCTTGACCCCTTTCCCCCATTTTGCTCATCCCCCAACCTCCCTCACCTCTGGTAACCCCCAATCTGTTCTTCAAATCTATGCATTTTGTTTTGTTTGCCCACTCGTTTTGTTTTTTAGATTCCACACATCAGTGAAATTGCATGGTATTTGTCTCTCTCTGTCTGACTTACTTCACCTAGGATAATGCCCTCTAGGTCCATCCATGTGTTTGCAAATGGCAATAGTTCATTCTTTTTTTAATGATGATGTACTAGCAAGTAGTGCTCCATTGAATATATAAACTACATCATCTTTATCCATTCACCCATTGATGGACACTTAGGTTGCTTTATGTCTTGGCGATTGTAAATAATGCTGCAACGAACATAGGGAGGCATGTATCTTTTCAAATTATTGTTTTAATTTTCTTCAGATAAATATCCAGAAGAGAAATTACTGGATAATATGGTCGTTGCATTTTTAATTCTTTTTTTTTTTAACATTTATTGTATTTTTGAGAGAGAGAGAGAGCAAGAGCAGGGGAGGGGCAGAAAAAGAGGGACAGAGGGTTTAAAGCAGGCTCTGCATTGATAGCAGAAAGCCCAATGCAGGGCTGGAACTCACGAACCATGAGATCATGACCTAAGCTGAAGTCAGACTCTTGACTGACCCAGGCACCCAGGTGCCCCGGTGTTTTGAATTCTTGAGGAACCTCCAGACTGTTTTCCACAAGTGTCTATACCAATTTACACTCCCACCAACAGTGCCTGAGGGTTCCCTTTTCACCGTACCAACACTTGCTACTTTTTGACAATAGCCATTCCAACAGGTATGAAGTGTTATCTCATTGTGGTTTTGATTTGTATTTCCCTGATGATCAGTGATATTGAGCATCTTTTCATGGGCCTCTTGTCCATGAGTGTCTCTTAGTGGAAAATGTCTATTCATATCCTCTGCTCATTAATTAATCAATATTTTTTTGCTATTGACTTGTATGAGTTTTTAAATATACTTTGGAAATTAGACCTTTGATTTTCAAGTATCTTCTCCCGTTCAGTAGTTTGCCTTTTCATTTTGTTGATGGTTTCCTTTGCTGTGCAGAAGCTTTGTAATTCGATGTTGTCCCACTTGTTTATTTTTTCTTTTGCTGCCTTTGCTTTTGGAGGCAGATTCGAAAAACCACTGCCAAGACCAATGTCAAGGAGCTTACTGCTTATGTTTTCTTCGAGGAGTTTTATGGTTTAGGTCTTACATTTAAATCTTTAATAAACTCTCTCTCTTTTTAAGTTTATTTATTTATTTGGAGAGGGAGAGAGAGACAGAGAGAGAACATGAGTCAGGGAGGGGCAGAAAGAGAGGGAGAGAGAGAATCCTAAGCGAGCGCCAGACTCAGTTTGGAGCCCTACACAGGGCTCGATCCCAGAACTTTGAGATCATGGCCTGAACTGAAATCAAGAGTCAATCACTTAACTGACTGAGCCACCCAGATGCCCATAATCTATTTTGATTAAAGAAATGTTGTAAGGTAGTAGTCTACTTTCATTTTTTTGCACATGGTTGTCCAGTTTTCCTAGCACCATTTATTGAAGAGACTGTCCTTTCCCCATTGTGTACTCTTGCCTCCTTCATTGTAAATTAATTGGCTTGCCTTGTTCTTGATCTTAGAGGGAAAGCTTTCAGCTTTTCACCATTGGGTATGATGTTAGCTGTGGGGTTGTCATATATGGCCTCTATCACGTTGAGGTACATTCCCTCTATGTCCACTTTGTTGAGAGTTTTTAGGTTGAATGTTCCCAAATGCTTTTTCCACATCTATTTAGATGATCGTATGATTTTTATCTTTCATTTTGTTTTGTGTAGCAAGAAACTCCTCCATATCCCTAAGCAGGGCATTGAGGAACTGAGGAATCAGTGGTGTTTCTAATTGCATCACAGATTCATTATGAAAATGTTGGGTATAACAGACTTTACGTAAAAGGCAGGGTGCAAGTAATATATTAAAGTATATTATAAATATAGGGGTGCCTGGGTGGCTCAGCTGGTTAAGCGTCCAACTTCAGTTCAGGTCATGATCTCACGGTTCGTGGGTTCATGCCCCGCGTTGGGCTCTGTGCTGACAGCTCAGAGGCTGGAGCCTGCTTCGGATTCTGTGTCTCCCTCTCTCTCTGCTCCTCTCCTGCTTATGCTCTGTCTCTCTCTCAGAAATAAATAAACATCTAAAAAAGTTTTTTTTAAGTATATTATAAATATTTAATTTATTGGCTTAGTCAGTTAAGTGTCTGCCTTTGGCTCAGGTCATGATCTCACTGTTTGTGGGTTCGAGCCCCACGTTGGACTTTGTGCTGAAAGCTCGGAGCCTGGAGCCTGCTTCAGATTCTGTGTCTCCCTCTCTCTCTCTCTGCCCCTCCCCTGCTCTCACTCTGTCTCTCTCTGTCTCTCAAAAATAAATATGCATTAAAAAATTTTTATGAATATTTAATTTATCATATAAATGCCAAAAATATATTGAAACTAGAAAAGGCTATTTCATGTGAAATCCAACTAGCAAAAATTATCTGGAAAGTTTACCCCATCCTTTGACATTATTTGGTTGGGCAAATTATTAATCTGCACATCACAGTTTTGCAAAAGAATTTTAAAAAACAAGACAAAATGTCTCTCTCCCCATATGGTCTCTGCAAACTGTCTGCTTGTGGGAGATTTGCAAATGTGAAAACGAATGTGCAAGAGAGAATCTGATGTGTTGGAATGAAGTGCCTTTCTTAGAGTTTTAGAGAGAGAAGTGTACCCAACACACAGGGATAACTACTACAAAAACCCCTGGCTTGTGCTTTGTACACAGCTAGAATGTCTGCGCATGACCAATAACATTTCTCAACTGCTAGGGCTGGATTTCCTACAGGTAAACCAGAAAAATTTAGCATTCTAGTGAGGTGAGGTTATAGTATGGTTGTGTGTTTGTTGGGGGCGGGAAAGCAGCCCTATGGTGCATTATTATACTGTGCCGAAGTCAGACACTTGGCATTGTCGAATCCCTTTTACATACTCCAGACGACATCTCCTATATGCTCACATAAAGAGATACTTCCAGGAAATACTTTCCCATCAGTTGGCAGAAAAATGATAACTCTGAGATCTGAGTAATGTTAATAAGCTGCGTATTAACAACAGAGGAGGTAGAGAACTGTAGCTACCGGGTCTGGTCTGCTGTTTGCGTCTGATCAAGGATGCAGAAAGTGGCTGCTTTTCAGTGCAAAACCGAAATACGGAAATTAGGGAAGGCAGAGAATGGCGAGTAGGTCCCGGGAAATTCCAGGTGTCTTTGGAACTAGAAGGCTGTTTGCCACCCAAGTATCTCATGATCCACTTCAGGGCATAAGAATATCTCTTCTTTTTTCTTTTTTTTTTAATGTTTTATTAATTTTTGAGAGACAGAGAGACAGAGCGTGAGAAGGGCAGAGAGAGAGAGGGAGACACAGAATCTGAAGCAGGCTCCAGGCTCCGAGCTGTCAGCACGGAGCCCGACGCGGGGCTCGAACTCACAGACCGTGAGATCATGACCTGAGCCGAAGTCGGCCGCTCAACCAACTGAGCCACCCAGGCGCCCCAAGAATATCTCTTCTATTATACACAAAGCAATTCAGCTAAGATTTGATGCCTACTAAAGATGACAATTTAACCTCAAAGATGTATTCCTATCCCTGGATTATTAATGTTTTTGTTTGTTATTTTGCCGCAAGGAGGGAGTTTGGAAGTTCTTTGGAAAAATAAATGCGGTGCATAGTTAAAAAAATCAAAGGCTGTTTGGAAGTTTTTTCAATATCCCATATTATGTGATTTTAAACATTTATGAAAATATTTGAGGGATGTCTGGGTGGCTTAGTTGGTTGAGCATCTGACTCTTGGTTTTGGCTCAGGTCATGACCCCAAGGTCATAGGATTGAGCCCTGCGTCCTCAGCGCTGAGCATGGAGCCTGCCTAAGATTCTCTCTCTCTCCTTCTGCCCCTCTCTACTACTTGCATATGTGCACTCTCTCCAAAATTAAAAATAAGAAGAAATATTTGAAAGTCTACTTTGTGTATATATAAAAACGTGGTTAGTTACATGGTTTACCACTCAGGGGGTTAAGGTTTCTCCACTTCATCTTGGGGTTGTACAGAAGCTGTGCTAGGAATTTTACCTGTATGACAAATGGCTCAATGTGGAAAATTAGCATTTTAGATGAGTATCTTATGATCGTAAGACCTGAAACTGTAAAGTCACTAAAAAAAAAAAAATGTAGGGAAAAAGTATCTTGATGTTGGTGGTTTGGGCAATGATTTTTGGAGTTGACGACACCAAAAGCAAAAATAGACAAGTGGGGTTTCATCAAATTAAAAAGCTTTGTCACAAGGAAGGAAATAATCAACAGACTAAAAAAGGCAAACTTCAGAATGGTAGAAAATATTTGCAAAGAATATGTCTGGTAAGAGGTTAATGTCCAAAATATACAAGGAACACATGCAACTCAATAGCCAAAAATGCACGAATAATCTGATTCTTTTCAATCAGATGAGCAAAGGACCTTTTTCAAAAGAAGACACACAAATGGTCAACAGGTATATGAGAACGTGCTCAACATTAGTAATCATAAAAAAATACAAATCAACACCACGATGAGGTGTCACCTCACACCTGTTAGAATGGCTATTATCAAAAAGACAAGACATAACGTGTTGAGGATGGCAGAAAAGGGAACCCTCCTGCCCTGTTGGCTGGAATGTAAACTGGTGCATCCATGATGGAAAACAGTAGGAGGTTTCCCACAATATTAAAAATAGAATTAGATGATGATCCAGCAATCCCATTTCTGGATATATTTCTCTTTTTTTAACTAAAAAAATATTTTTGAATGTTTATGTATTTTTGAGAGAGAGACCGAGTGCGAGTGGGGGAGGGGCGGAGAGAGAGGGAAACACAGAATCCGAAGCAGGCTCCAGGCTCTGAGTTGTCAGCATGGAGGATGATTCAGGGCTCCAACTCATGAGCTGTGAGATCATGACCTGAGCCGAAGGCAGATGCTTAACCAACTGAGCCACCCAGGTGTCCCCATTTCTGGATATATTTCTTTTTTTTTTAAATTTCATCATAAATGTATTTTTTTTCATTTTTTAAAATAATTTATTGTCAAATTGGTTTCCATATAATATTCAGTGCTCATTCCAACAAGTGCCCTCCTCTGTGCCCGTCACCCACTCTCCCCCCTCCCTCACCCTCTTTACCCTCAGTTTGTTCTTAGTCTTTGAGAGTCTCTTATGTTTTGTCTCCCTCCCTCTCTGGGTCTTTTTCTTGTCCCCTCTTCCCCTCCCCCATGGTTTTCTGCTAAGTCTTTCAAAATCCACCTATGTGTGGAAACATATGGTATCTGTCTTTCTCTGACTGACTTATTTCACTTAGCATAATACCCTCCAGTTCCATCCATATTGTTACACATGGCCAGATTTCATTCTTTCTCATTGCCACGTAGTAGTCCATTGTATATAAATACCATATCTTTATCCATTCATCAGTTGATAGACACTTAGTCTCTTTCCATGATTTGGCTATTGTCGAAAGTGCTGCTATGAACATTGGGGTACACATGCCCCTATGCATCAGCACTCCTGTGTCTCTTGGGTAGATTCCTAGCAGTGCTATTGCTGGGTCATAGGGTAGCTCTATTTTCATTTTTTGAGGAACCTCCACAGCGTTTTCCAGAGCGTCTGCACCAGTTTGCATTCCCACCAACAGTGTAGGAGGGTGCCTGCTTCTCCACATCCTCACCAGCATCTATAGATTCCTGATTTATTCATTTTAGCCACTCGAACCGGTGTGAGGTGGTATCTCAGTGTGGTTTTGATTTGTGTTTCCCTGATAATGAGTGACATTGAGCATCGCTTCATGTGTCTGTTGGCCATCTGAATGTCCTCTTTGGAGAAGTGTCTATTCATATCTTCCGCCCATTTCTTCACTGGATTGTTCGTTTTTCGGGTGTGGAGCTTGGTAAGTTCTTTATAGATTTTAGATACTAGTCCTTTATCTGATATGTCATTTGCAATTATCCTTTCCCATTCCACTGGTTGTCTATTAGTTTTGTTGGTTGTTTCCTTTGCTGTGCAGAAGCTTTTTATCTTGATGAGATCCCAATAGTTCATTTTTGGATATATTTCTAAATGAGATGTAATCAGCATCTTGAAGCTGCTGCACTCCCAAGTTCATCACAGTATTATTCGCAGTCACAAAGATTTTGAAACAACTTAAATGGCTGAATGGATAAAGATATGTACTACATATATATATACGTATATATATATATATTACATGCATATGTGTGTATATGTATATATATACTATATCCATTATGCAAAGTGAGACAAACACTGAATGATCTCATTTATATGTGGAACCCAAAACAGAGTCATAAAAACAGAGGGTAAAATGGTGGTTGTCAGGGGCCGGGGACAGGGAGAAATGGAGAGGTATTGGTCAAAGTGTAGATTTTCAGTTATGCAAGATAAGTAGGTTCTGACCATCCAATGTACAGTATCTTAACTATCGTTAACAAGACTGTATTATGGGCTGAAATTAGCTAAGAGGGTAGCTTTTAAGTGTTCTCAACTACACACACACACACACACACACACACACACGAGAAAATGGTAACCAGGTAAGGCGACTAATATGGTAACTGGCTTATTTATTTCACAATGTAAATATTAAGTTTTACACCTTAAGTATATACATTTTTATTTGTCAAGTATACCTCAATAAGTGTAGTAAAAAAATTTTATAAGAATCGAAAACCCAATTAGGGAACAAGGGCTCCAATAACTTTCTCTTGTAGGAGCTCTTGGCCCCAGGGCCTGTTATCTGGACATAGCATCACTAAAGTCTTGGAACTAGGTCGTTCTCATATTTTTGGCTCTGTGGTCTCCTATTGATTTGTGTCCCAGGATAGTTTATTTTGGTCCTCAATTCTACAAGCAACAAATACTCGGATTTTGTCTAGCGCTCAGCTGTCCTGAAAATCTCAGTGTGACTGCACCCAGATTGGAGGTGTTTTAGAAAGAATACACCATCCTAGGATCCCTGGACCAGCCAGAATTGCTCTGTGTGTACAGGCAAGTCAAAAGCAGCCCAGACAACTTGTGGAAATGGAACAGACACAGGTGGGGCGTGGGGAGACTGAGAGGGAAGGAAGGACTGGATTTCCTCTGGCATTTGCCAATAGCCCGGTCATAGTCCTCATGTGGCCAAAGAAGGTCCCTTTGTCTTGAAAACTTAAGTTTTAAAAAATGGTTATTTATTTATTTTGAGAGACAGAGATAGAGAGTGATCCGGGGAGGAGCAGAGAGAGAGGGAGACAGAGAATCCCAAGCAGGCTCTGTGCTGCCAACACATAGCCCAGCGTGGGGCTCGAACTCAGGAACCTTGAGACCATGACCTGAGCCAAAATCAAGAGTCAGACACTCAGCCGACTGAGCCACCCAGGCACCTCCCCCAACCTCTGTTTTTTTTTTTTTTTAAGTGGTAAAGATCTTTGAAGGAGAGTAAGAAAGAAAGTTGAGTCTCAGAGACAAGGTTAAATTGTCTCAAGTACTGAAACTAGTGGAGCTTCTGGAAGGATCAGTGCCATGATTTTATTCTACAAATACTTTTTGGCTTATTGCTGTAAATGTGAATTCTGTTGTGTCACAGAACCTGCTTTGTCTTAATAACTTAAAAGAAAAAAACATTTTCTAGAATCAATGAGTTTTAAATTCACACCTTTGACCAGCCTTGCCTCACGTTTGCCATTTTCATACTTTATCATAATAATGATGGAGGGTGGGCGGAGATGGTTTAAAAAAGAAACATAAAAGAAACAACTAAGCCAAGTGGTAATCCTGGAGTTTGCTGTCCAGTCAGTTAGCCAATCGTTTCCGTGATGAATCCACTTAGACTTACTTTTCAATATTGATTTATTTATAGGGCATGAACTGGTAATTAGTTATTGGCTCTGTGAAAAACAAATTACTTATAAAGCATTTATTCTATGATGTCACATGATACAAATGAGCTTTAGAATGATCGATGACTTTTCAAAACAGTTGAGTTTATTCCTAAGTACAAAAGTCCCCAGTGGCTACCAAGCTGCTTATAAGAAATCCAGTTCTAAGTCATTTGGAAAAAAAAAATCATTCTGAGAACAGGCTTTTAAAAAAATAAGCTTGTATACGCTGCGAAATAATAGCTGAGAAATGGAGTCAAACAAGGAAAGAGCAGAGCTTGACAAAGCAGTTTTGTTTGAAACCTATCAAAAAATTTGTGAATTTCTAAGGTTTCCATTTACCTTATGGCCATTCATACCTACTTGCTCTTTGCAATGCCCTTGAGCAATTGTTCTAAATCTATTTTTGGTATGCTATTGAATTGGTCCCTTCACCTCTCGGCACCTGTATTGTTTTTTTCAACCTCCTCTTAAAAGTAGCATGTTTCCAAGTGTTGCTGGTTGTTGGGTAATCAAGATTATATAATATGTCATCATTTCCAGACAGACTTGAAATTTCAAAGTAAAAGAACTGCTTTAAAAAATATTAGAGAACATTTCCTCCACTTTTGAAATTGTCACCGTACTGCTCTCCACTGTGTTACTCATTTGTTTTTTCAGTAAGTAGTTCTCTAGGACTTTCTCCATGCCTTGCTTTGCATTTATATTGGCAAATAGAATCAATATATTACTGCCCATGTAGAGTGACAGCCATAGTCTGAAACTCATATTAGCTTCTCAAATGACTTGAAAAAGTTCTCTGAACCAATAAGAGACCTAAATCTGCCAATGGAACCTAAATAATTGTGTCCTTTGATGTCCTTAAATAATCCGGTTAAGGGAAATCAATGGAACTCTCTACAAAAGAGTCACTGAAAGTAGAGACATTGAAAACAAAGTTCTGATTACAAGACTCAAAATTATTAGAGTTGCTAGTGGCCGTTAATTCTAAGGCTTGAAAAAGGGACTATTAGCAGAATTTCTCCAATCCTTAGTTGCTCTTGGTTTTATACACATATTTATATACAAATGATAAAGGGAAGATCACTTTGCTTTCCGCCCTCTCTTGTGATCACAAGATGGCAGTGTTTCTGAGTTTTCTGCCGTAATAATTTGCCTTAAAATGGTATCGGGCAGAATTGCTGTAGGGAAATCTGGAAAAAGGATGTGGAAGAAACTTAGCAGGTAAAATAAAACCAACTAGCAAAGGAAAACAAACCGATGTTCAGGAATTTGCATTTCCGGAGGGGCGAGCGTGTGCCTAGGTCGTGTATATATTTGGATGTTTACAATTTAGTGACCTTTTCTAGAACTCTCAAAAGATTAGAGCTGGTAGAGGAAAGAAAGGAGACGAGGTTGGGGAATAAGCTGGGATTTGATAATGAAGGACACTGCATCCCGAACCAAGGAGAATTGGTTCTGGTCCTCACTGAGGAGCCCCTGAAAGGTTTTTTTAAATAAGGGGAGGGGCAGGAATAATCAGGTTGTGCTTTGAGATAACTCTCACGCCCATGGAGGGGAGAGAGGACTCCGTGATTATTTTGGGCTTTAAAAGAGAGAGAGATTCCTAAATTAGGTGAGTGGGTAGATTGTCACGTCATTGTAACTAAATGAGATACGTAAGAGAGAGAAAATGGTACCCGGGGATTGAGGTGCCCGGTGCCTGTGTAATATCATTTGGAGGAGACTAGGCATCAGGTGAGAAGGAGGGATTCATTTTGGGGGCAGAAAGAGAGTGTGATTTTTTTTAAGAGGTGAAGGAGTGAGCCAAGTAGACCTCTGAGGGAGAGCATTGCAACACGAGGAGGGTGCTTGACGTGTTCAAGAAAGAGTAAGAAAGCCAGCTCGGTCTCCTAACATCTATTGATTCCTCAAATAGTTATTGAGTACCTACAATATGCCAACCACCAAATTAGGCATCAGAGAGAAAAAATTAATCTCTAATTTGGCATTAGATAATTAATCTCTAGTATGGCATTAAAAACTGTATGGTTTGACTTTGCCACCGTGCCCTTTTTGTCCTAGAGGGTATTAAACTCCCTCTCCCCTGGTCTTTCTCTTTCCCACCTCCTTATTCTATCTCTCCTTTCTGCAACCATCTCTTTTTTCAGGCATGACATGACCCCATTTCTTCTGCTCTTCTCTCCTATCTTCTCCCCTTCCCCATATCTCCCCTTTCTCTAGCTTTCTCAGTCTGTCTTGCTTCTTTGGGGAGTTTTTCCTTACTGTGAGTTTTCTGTAGTTTGAAAACAACATGCCTAGGTGTAGTTTTTTTCTTCCTTTATGCTGCGGGATGTTCTCTGAGCTTCCTGTATCGGCGGTTTGGGGTCTGAAATTAATTTGAGGGAAATTCTTAGTCATATCTCTTCTGTTCCTTTCTTTTTTTTCTCCTCCTTTCGGCAATCCCGTTATGTATCCGTAACACCTTTAGTAGTTACCCCAAAGTCCTTGGGACAGTGAGTGATCTTATAATTTGGGACATCATAGGCTCTAGGTGGAAACCTGACACCACACGAGTGGTCAAGTGAAGGGGGTGTCAAGAATGAGGGACAGTCTTATCCTCCCAATAGTAATCATCTTGGTAATAACAATATCCTCTCTATGGCAACTAATACTTTCTGAATCTTATGTAAATCACGAATACCTGCATTTTACAGTAATTGCTTTTATGTAAATTGGGTACAAGGGCATCTAGATTACAATTTCCTATTTGTAGCATTCTGAAAACATGTAATCTAAGTAAAAGATGTGTTTGGCGTACAAAAGCAGTTTTAAAGCAAATTGTCTAATCCCCCTCAACCCCTTCCATCCTGACAGTCACCTTTACGGCCTCCCTACCTAAGGTACTTTTTAAATGTTTGTTTGTTTGTTTGTTTATTTGTTTGTTTCTGAGAAGGAGAGAGTGAGTGCAGGGGAGGAGCAGAGAGAGAGAGGAAGAGAGAATCCCAGGCAGGTCCCGCTCTATCTTTGAAGAGCCAGATTGCGGGGCGTGATCTCCTGAACCTTGAGATAATGACCTGAACCAGAACCAAGAGTCAGACAGATGCTCAACTGACTGAGCCACCCAGGCATCCCCTACCTAAGTTTTAAAGCCATCCCTGGACAGCTTTCAAATGAGAAGAGAAGAAAGCCAGGGGACGTGTCTGTCAATCCTGCCTGTGTACCAGAATTACCTATGACTCTTAAAAAAAAAATACACACAGAGATTTTGACACAGTAGGTTTGGGGAACCAAACCAGGGCAGAAAGCCACGGGAGACATTTGAAGGAGGGGCTGGTCAACCTTGTCTAATGCAGCAGAGAGGCCAAATAAGACATGTACTAGACAGTGCCCTAAACATGGCTGCTGGAACCCCCCTGAAGCCCTCATGGGAGCATTGCCCTTGGAGGGCGGCCAGGACCAGAACATTAGCTGAAGTGAAGGGAGGGAGGGGTGTGGTTCTTCTGATGAACGGATTTATTGAAGAGCTGTGGGGACCCAGCTGAGGTGGAAATCTATAGATTTGAAACAGGGTCAATCTGCATTCCTTCGTACGGTTCTTCGGTTATTTGGTCACCGGGGATAGAGAAGTAAACAAAATGCACACCAATCTTACATGTTAGAGGAAAGGCGGATAGTAACCAAATAAGATGTTAACTTCACAAAGTGATAAGGCCACAAGCAGTGATGGGATTCTGAGTGAGAGGATTACATGCGGTGTAGTGTGGCAGGCAGGTCACTCTCATGAGGACCGAAGCAAGGCAAAAAAGCACCTGTATCGATCCCCACGGGGGTGGGGAAGGGGAAGGCTGTGGCAGGAGCCTGGAGCCTCAGGTGGATCAAGGGCCAAGGATGTTATGGTCATCACTAAGAGACGGTGAGAGCCGTGGACTCTTAGCCAGACTGGATCTCAGTGAGAGTGAAGCTGTTCTCTGAGTTCCACAAGTGTGTCCTCACACCTTAGTGTAGCGTTCTTTACCTTGCAATGTCATTCATTTTTTCACATGTCTGCTCCTATGACTAGATTGTGGGTTCTTCTAGGTAAAGGATTTTGTCCTACCAGATTGTTCCTTGAATTCTACTACCTTCTACTTAAGAAAAAAAAATAAGTTTATTTACTTTGAGAGAGAGAGAGAGAGGGAGAGAGAGAATGCCAAGCAGATGCTGCATGCAGAGACTGACTCGGGGCTCAAACTCACAAACCGTGAGATTATGACCTGAGCTGAAATCAAGAGTAGGCCACTTAATGTACTGAGCCACACAGGCGCCCCCTACCTTCTACTTCATAGGTCTGTCTGGTTTCTGGAATGCCAGCTGGAAAAATCCGGCTGTCTCCCCACCTTGGGGTACCCCAGCAGCCCCCCTGATTATTTCCTTGTGTAAGGAGTAGACGATTGGATCCCCCAAAAGGGCAAGCAACTTATTTGTCTATACAAAAAGAGTCATGTCAGAGAAATCCTCAAAAAACAACAGAACGGAAATCAGCGATTTAAATGGCTCCTCTTTATGTTGGTTTAAAGATTACTTGGAAGAAACCAAACAGGAGTGGATTTAGTAATCATAGAAGCCCTCTGCAAGATGTGAGGAAAACAATTTTTATCCAAATCTGAAGAAAAAGAGACTAAGATAATTTACTACGCAGTAATTTATTCATTCAATAATATAGAAGATAATTATGTATTTTTCTACCCTGAGACATTATTCTTATTGTTTTACACCAGTTGTCTGCAAGCTCAGCCCACAAGAGGAAGCTTCTATTCATTTAGTTGCTTTGCCTTGGGAACAGCTTTGTAGTCTGATAGCCAGGCTTTCTGGAATTAATAAAGAGATTTCAGACTTCCTTTTTTCTTCAATTATTCTTTTAAATGTCTTTTGATTTCAAAAATCACTCATCCTAATGAAAAAAATAAAACGTTGCCTCTAAAAGAGAGAAAACTATAACATTTGACAAAATTTAACTGCCTTTTGTGTTTATCTTTAACTGCTATGTCTTCAACGGCTCTATCAATCAAGTCGTCCGACAGATGGGTATCCCACCTTCATTTTAAACCGGACTAGATAGGGACTTCTAAGATCTTATGAGTCCAAATCATAGCTCTGGAAGATTCTGAAACTTCAGCCCAAATTACAGATGAAAGCCCCCCTCTGACAATGTATCCTTAATGTTCCAGCTGCTCATAATTTCTTTCAGCTTCATAAATCAACACCCTGTGTCCCTTCAGGGCTGCTAAATCTAAATATAGATACTAAAATTTTCCTTCGAACTCCCTATTTGGAATTCTGATTGCATTTCTCTTTATAAGCCACGTTTTTAATGGAGCTTTTGAACCAACTTAAATTCTGATTCTGGACAGAACTGGCAGGTGCCTGTTTTCTAGGCTCACAACTGGCATTTTCCTTTGGGATCGGTGGCTTCGAGTAACTACGTGACACAGGCACAAGAGATTTTGGTGTCTTCCCAGCTGAAGTCTTAACGTCTAACGTTTATTTTCCAGCCTCCTTTTTGTCCTTCTACCCGTCTATCACTTTCCATAAAAGAGACCATGTCTTTTCCTATAAAACAAAAAACTCTCAACAGTTTGATGGGATTTAAAAACAAAGTTACAAAGTCGTTTTGCTATACGTACAGGCAAAAGGCTTCTAAAATAGTATGTATCACACACACGCCAGGGTAATATTGTAAAGCCTTGAATTGTCATCCTTCTTCAATTCTAAATGAAGCGATATGGACTCTGCTTCTCCTTGTTTTTTTTCGCCTTTAATTTTTAAGAATTGAAGTAGCTAGAGTCACTCATTTACATTACAGTTTATTGACTTGCTGTATTTTGGAGCAAGTGCAAAGTCATTTTGATATATAGCAATTTAAAATAATTGCTTTTCTCAAAATAGAAGGAAAATTAGCTGGTCGGGTGCATCAGCCTATTTAGGCAATATGTCTCCATATGTCAGCTCGCTGCTCTCCGCACCACCTGCTTGAGTCCCCATCAGGGACACAGACCGATGAGATCACTACAGCAAGCTATAGATCTTGGGCAAGTTAACCGGTCCGGTTTTGCTTGGTAATAAGGAGAGTGTCTCTGGAAAATGGGAAATTGGAATCTGTCACTGCTTAGCAAACTGATGAGTGATTGCTATTGTTTTGCATCTCTGTAGGGTCTGCCCGGTTTGTTAGCTATTCCTCAGCCCTGAGAGTTTAGTGTTACTCCTATTTTCCAGGCGGGAATCTGAGCTGTGTGTTGTGAAGCGTAATTGTTGAAAACAAAGTGAAGGTGAGCAGTTTTCTGTGAGTCTTAGGATTCTAGCATGACCTGCCTTGAGCTAATTTAGCAATGGGGGGAGGTGGGGATTTTCAAGGTGATGGTGGCTAGGATCATAAATCAAAATTCTCTCAGGGAATGACTCACGATGTTTTCTCCCTTACCAGTGATTCCGCTTCCCTAATTCCTGAAATCAAGAGTCACAAACATGAATGCCTATGTGGCCAAATTGTGACAATATATTCAACAATTCCTGATTTCGATTAGGAATTAATCATTGAAGAATAAGAAGTATCAGATTATTTTAGAAAAAAAAAAACATTTAGTAAAAGAAAAGAGAAGAAAAAAACCCATTTATTTATTAAATAAACTTACTGGAGGGAAGGTTCCAAGTTGTCAGTCCAAGCTTCATTCTATTAGAAAAAAGGGATTAGAAACTTTGGATAAAATAATGTTCTTTTTGAGGAAAAACTATGAAATCATAAAGTTGGAAAAGACCTTCAAGGTAGTCAGTTCCAAGCCAGTATTTAATTTTAAAGTTACTAGGTAATAATGAAAAAAAAACCTGTTAGGACTAATTGGGAAGAAAATACAGATTTTAGTGATCAATAGTGCATACTGCTGCGGGCGTGTTTTTATTTTATTTTATTTATTTATTTTAATGTCTATTATTTTTGAGAGAGAGAGAGAGAGAGAGAGAGAGTGAGTGAGCAGGGGAGGGGCAGAAAGAGGGGGAGACACAGAATCCGAAGCAGGCTCCAGGCTCTGAGCTGTCAGCACAGGGCCCGACGTAGGGCTCGAACTCACGAACCACGAGATCATGACCTGAGCCGAAGTCAGATGCTTAACCGACAACCCCCTGACTATCATTAAAAAAAATAACAATGAACAATAACAATAAAAATTAGGAAATATCAGAGTACATCTCACATTGTAAGGGTAAGTAGGGTGTCATGAAACGGTTCCAGTTACAATGTGTGTGTGTGTGTGTGCGCACACGCGTGCGCATGTGTTGGCATATGATATAAAACGTATTTCTTAGAGTGGGTCAGAAAAGTTGGAAAACCACTGCCTTTAAGTCAGAGTATGAGGAGATGAAAGGAAACATTCCTTGTGTGCGCATTAGTGGATTTCCTGCCCCTTGGGCCAGTGACCCCCCAGTGTGTAGATTTCATGGCCCATTATACAACACTTACATTGTTTCCACATCCAGGATTTATTTCTCTCCACAATGTGGCCAGAATCCCCCATTTTCTGACCTTGGGGCCATGTATTTTGCGTTAAAACTAACCTTTGTGTTCTCACCCCTTTTCCGAAGACTCTTCCCTTCTCCAGATAAGTTGCAGCTATCTCTCACTTGCACCCCAAACGCACATCTAGTTAAGGGCTCGGCTGTCATGATTGTGTTTTACTTGCACGGCATCGCTTTAAGCCTTCAGCAGGCCTGCTTTTCTGCTGCAGATATATTTTTTTAAACATTTTTTACAAAGATAAAACTTTGGATAATGCATTGAAATCAAAGAAAAAAATCATCTCGACATTATATGAAACATTCTCTGAAATGAATCTGCCCACGTTTCTTGCCGGAACTAATCCCCGGAGATGCTGTTGGCTGGAAGCAAAACCAGTGCTGCGGTAACTTCCGCCTTCTTTGCAACTGAGAACTCAGGTGTTTGAGAGACAGCAGAGGCTCTGGGAACATACGGACTCACTAGGGAGAACGCGGGGAAGAAGGCACGCTGACCTTGGTACTGTCAAGGGAAATAGTAGTTTCTTATTGCTGCTGCAACAAATTCCCGAAAACTTAGTGGCCTAAAACAATACAAATGTGTTATTTTACAGTTCTGAAGGTTGGAAGTCTGACACAGGCCTTACTGGACTTAAATCATGGCGTCCGCAGGGCTGTGTTCCTTCCGGGTGCTCTGAGGGAGTTGCATTTCTGGATTCTTCCCTTCTGGCCCTTTCACACTGACCTTTCCTTCCCTTGCCCCATCTCCTTCTCTGACTCTGACTCTCCTCCTTTCACTTATAAGGAGCCATTAAAGATCCATCTCAAGACCCGTAATTTGATCGCATCTGCAAAGTCCTTTTTGATCCCATCGGGTTAACACATTCTGAGGTTTTGGGGATTAGGCTGTGGACATCTTCAAGGGGCAGCATTATTTTACATCCTGCAGGGGACCATGAGGGTGCAGGTCTAGGAGCAAGGGAAGATGAGGTCACGAATAATCCTTCAGAGTACCTTGACTTGTGATTATGGCATTGATGCTGGTGGCATGTTTACGGAGGAAGGGCCGAGACACTGGAATCATTCACTCTGACACCTGCAGAGTTCAAGGGTTGGCCACGGCGGCCACTGTGCAGCCTCGTACAGGTCGGCCTTTCCCCTCCTGGGCGGCATGACACACTGGCTCAAAACTGAGCAACTGCCTCTCTGTTGGCTGGTGATTGCTTCTCGGCCTTTAATATTCATCTGGGCCTCGTGGAGGTCCTTATTCATTTGGATCTTTAAAGCGTGTCCTCGACGCTGCATTTCTTATCTCTGTTATTTTTAGCTTCTCCCTTCTGCCTAACTTGGAGAGACCAGGGCTTAAAGGGAAGAAGGAACGGTGTATAAAGCCCACAGGTGAAGTAGGTGAGGTGGGGATAAAAATACATGAGAGGCCGAAGGCCTTCAAAAGAGATCTTGAATATAAAGCAGGTAGCAAAATCTCAGAAGCCGGATTTATAAAGAGAGGGTCACAGGTACCAGCCTGTGAAGGCAGAGGAAAAGAGTATCTACATTTGCAGACACGGGAAGCTGTGTTCGAGAAGAAGCTCCTGCAAATTCAGCAATGTTCCTAACTGTAGCTACCCTGGAGCTTGGTTTGATGTCTAAAACACTCAGCGTGCAGTGGTCACAAAGGATATCCTGGACCGTGGGATTTAGGCCTGCTTTCCTGCGAGACTGTGGTTTATTCATTGAATGCATCTTGCCAGGCCAAGAGCTTCTGGAATTTCATTCCCCTGGTTTTTTCTCTCTCTTTTTTTCTTTATAATGGATACGACCAGTTATGGGAAACAAGAAATTGGCCATCATCAGAGGAAATTTGAGGGACACTTGAATTCATGAAGCAGTTTTTACTATTGTCTGTCCAGGCATGGACAATCCTGTGTTCTGGGGGAAGTCGTTGGGTGGAGGAGACACTCCCAAGACCTCAGGATTTTAGGGCCCTCAACTCCAAATCTGTGATTTTTTTCAAAGCACAGTTTCTCTCATCAGGATTAGCTTAGATTGCAGTATAAAAATATCTTTAAAAGTATTAAGCATTGCTGGGGCACCTGGGTGGCTCAGTCGATTAAGCGGCCGACTTTAGCTGAGGTCATGATCTCACGATTCGTGGGTTCGAGCCCATGTTGGGCTCTGTGCTGACAGCTCCGAGCCTGGAGCCTGCTTCGGATTCTGCGTCTCCCTCTCTCTCTGCCCCTCCCCCGCTCATGCTTTGTCTCTGTCTCTCTCTCAAAAATAAACATTAAAATTTTTTTTTTTTAATTTTAAGCATTGCTACAATGATTATTTAATTGTTGTAAATATCTGCCTAAGTTTTGGTTTGGTTTCAGAGTCAGTAGGCGTATTTTTATCATGAATTGCTGAGAAGTTATTTTTGGAAAGTGTAGTGAAAATGCTGCGTTAGATGCAAAAGAAGTTCATGACAAAAAAAGATGGAAATAGGTAGACAGCGTAAATTGCGATCGTAGAGATGGAGGGTTTTTTCGCAATCCACATGCGTTCAAAAGGCCCAGAGCACTCCTGTGGTGATCAGGCTGCTGTTTTGATCACACTAAGGAAAAACAAAGCTGACTGATTCACGTTTGCCTGTCTCTTTACACATACACCCTGCTAAATCGAAGACATCAGGGCAAGACATTCAGTTCCTGTGTGATCCAGGCAAACTTCATCAGGGAGCCGGGCCGCCAGATCCACACGTGTTCCCTGAGAGAAAGAAGCGGGATATTGACATGACCAAAAATCTGGGGCATAAGTTTTCTTACCGAATGTCTGTGTATTGGAGGAGTTTCTCGTAGATAGTATCTGTACCCAGTACATCCCCATCTGTGTGTGCTGATCGTGAACCGCGCTTGAATCCAGCAGGATCTATTTATTTCCCAAATAACTGTGTCTTGATCAAATAGGATTCATGTGTGCCTGTCGTACTGAGGAGACACACTGGGCCGGATGTGGCTCTTTTTCCTGACTGCCTTGATTCAATGGGATCCAGGCATTTTCCAACTGAACAGCTGCGGCTTGGGGAGAATCCAGGTGTTTTTCTCACTGAATATTTGTGGGATTGGCAGGGTCCTGGGTATTTCCTTTGCTTTCTCTTGCTTGGAATTATTATAACATATATTATGTATATGTATTTCAGTGAACTTTGCTTTGTCCCAGGAAGCAAGCAGATCAGTTTCCTTTACTTCACAGAAAAAGCAATTACACCTAGAAAAATATGGCCCGAATTAACTGTTATTTATCTTTTTCTTCAACTTTATCCTTCGTGCTGTTTTATACAAATACATGAATATTCTAAAAATCCCTTTCCGCGCAAGCAAGTGGATTTCCTTTCCACACTGAATAATTATCTACTCAGAAGGTGTCGCTTTATTGAATGGAGGTGTCACACCTGCTCCAACATCCACTTGTTAAGAACCTGTTGGACTTGGCTTTGATTTCTGATTGAAGAAGTAAGTCAGCCCCCCGAAATTTGGCAATGCATGGACCCTGTTAGAAACTGGTGTGTGGTTTTGGTTTCCACATTATACAATATATAGGGAAATTGGAAGGAGTTCAGAGAACAGAAACAAAATGATTAAAGGGTTGGGGAAATAAGGAGCTGGGATTATTTTATCTGAAGAAAAGCTTTCAGGGAAAGCAAGATGGTGTATGTGTGAGTGTGCGTGTGTGTGTGCCAAAGACAGAGTCAAAGAAGCCAAATCTTAAAGGCTATGTGTTCGAGCAGGTTTGATTGGCCTTTGTAGGCCATCTGGAGTCTGGTAAAGGGAGCGAGGAGACTCTGGTCTGCCTTACCAATTACTGGGAAGGAGAATAAGCAATTTAAGAGAGAGAAAAGGGACTTGGCCAAAATCAGGCGGGAATTACTTTAGCTAGGGGTTCTGTCTCAGACCTACTTATATTATAATCTTCAATTTAGCAACAATTTTTGTACATGTAACCCTCACAGATTTGAAAAATGCGATTTTGTATGGTACATCTAAAACCACTGAGTGATAAGCCATGTCATGTATCTCTCCAACAATACGATGAAATCCCGCGATAAAGTTTTTCTTCATCTTCGCAAAGAATCAGAGAAAATAACTATATGTTGATATCAAAAACAGGGACTGATACTCTATAACATTTAATGATATTCTGTTGGGCTCAGGAAATACAATGGATGTGTATACAATCTGTTCTCAAAATTAAAAATGAGGGAAAATACTATCATCTCTTTTGGACACTTAGATCCTAAGGAAGGAAGTAGACTTGATTACCTATCATGTAATTACCTACCTGGGCGAGATCCCCAACATGGCCAAGATTCTTATTTTAATACTTTAAGGAACATGAAATATATATATATATGTATATACATATATACATATATATATATACACACACACACACAAAATATAGACTATAATATTAGACATTAAATCATCACCTCTTCTTGTAAAGCACTGTATCAATCAGGGTTCTCTAGAGAAACAGAACCAATATATACATGGTAATTGACTCACATGATTGTGGGGGCTGGTAAGTCCAAAATTCATAGGGTAGACCAGCAGGCTGGAAAGTCAGGCAAGACTTCTATGTTACAGTATTTTTTTTATTTTTCAATGTTTATTTATTCCTGAGAGAGAGAGAGAGAATGAGTAGGGGAGGGCATCGAGAGGGGGAGAGGGGCAGAGAGAAAAAGACACAGAATCCAAAGTAGGTTCCAGGCTCTGAGCTGTCTGCTGTGGGGCTCGATCTCATGAACCAGGAGATCATGACCTGAGCCAAAGTCAGATGTTTATCCTACTGAGCCACCCAGGTGCCCGTCTATCTTACGGTCTTGAAGCACAATTCCTTCTTTTGTGGGAAACCTCAGTTTGCTCTTAGGCCTTCAGTCGATTATGTGAGGCCCATTATATTATCAAGCACAATTTCACTTCACTTCACTTAAAGTCAGCTCATTGTAGATGTTAATTGTATTAATTGTATTTATAAATTACCTTCACAACAACTAGTACATTTAGACTAGTACTTGGTAGTATCTGTCAAGCTTGGCACCATAACCTAGCCATATTGATACATAAAATGTAACCATCACGAGTTCTAAACACTCTTTAGCTCCTTGTTTTAGAGAGGTAACATACGAGCCAAAAAATAGCAGGGGTACTCCCTGCTGTAAAGGTGTCCTTTCTAACCTCAGGAGGTCTTTCTTCTGGGAGAGGAGGTGGGAAGAAACCCTCCATATTCCACAGGATCCCCCTCCTCACTTGGCTTTAGGAAACTTTTCTAAATAGATTCTTTTCGTTGCATTCTCTAGTAGTAACTTCTTTGTGGCTATTGTCCCGCGCCATCCTACCATGCACACAAACGTCCTGTCCAGAGTTCTGCCTTCTACAGTTTAGAAGCAAGACAGTTCACCTTAAGCAGAAAATCACAGAGAAGATAAATGACCAGTGGAAAGTTCCAAAGACAATGAACACTGAAGCAAAACTGTCGGGGTTCAAATTCCGGTTCCACCACTTACACTTATCTGACTTTGGCCAAGTTACTTGCAATGTCCCTGAACTTCAGCTTCTTCATCTATAACATGGGATAATAATTGTAATTCCTTCCCTAGAGGGTTAATGTGAGATGCTTTGAACACTGTTTTGAGCACGTAGTAACTACTTAGACCATTTAAATTAACTATTATGAAACTAAGGACTATCTGCAGTCTGAGAGAAAATGTTTTCTGTTGATGAACTTTCAGTACTACTTAAACCATGTAACAATGGGTAAAGATCTGCTCTGGGCTTTTCTGCCCATAATGGCTGCTGTCTGTGATGCTGGGAAGTTTTCATTTCCCTCTCCACACACTCAATGGGGCTAAGAAGCCAGAGTTTGATATGACTGAGAATCTCAAAACACTTCACCCCTAATATATTTAATCACACAAACAACAGGGGCAAGAGAAATAATGTTTGCTGTTGCCTTCTATGTGCCCGTCCCTACATTGTCTCACTTAAGACTCATAACATTCTATAAATTAGATAGGGTAACCTTCAATTTAGACAGCAGGAAACTGAGGCTTAACGAGGTTGAAATAATTTGCCTACAACTATAGGGGAGAACCAGGGTCTCCCAGCTTCAAAGTCCAAATTCTTGCCAATTATACCATGATGCTTCTCTCAAGAGAGTCAGACCTTGACCTATTTCTTGCAGGCTATTGGCTTCTGTACTAGAATCTAAAGTCGTTTTTTTTTTTTTTTTTGCATATTTGAGAAATTTTCCCCTCCCCCCGCCCCCCCCCCCCAGGCACCCAATTGAATTCTTCATCTAGAATGCTGCCCAGGGCATTCAGTGAAGTGTGTGGTGAAGCAGGCAGGAGACCTTGAAATGCATATGCCTGAATTACAAAGCAGAAAAACTAATGGGAAAATAGATGTTTGAATTTTCATTTGTTTCTAAACCAAACCACTGTTTACAAAGAACGTCAGTGAAAGATGCAGAATAACTAGCTGCTTTTCCTTTATTTTTAGACTCAAGTAAATATTTGGTGACGGTACACATTCCAAAATAAGTTGAAGCTCAAAGATTAGTTCAAGAAGCCCCACGGAATGATTAAAAGGAGTAAGTTGTGAAGATAGAATTCATCACGATAAACGATTTCATGGTCAGTTAATTCTGAATTATGGCTTCCCATGGACTCCTTTAATGGACTTATCCCTCCACCTGCCCGTCAGCTAAACGAACCATCCATCCAGTCATCTAACACATGGTTAGTGAATGGAGACCCATTATGTGTCAGGTGCTGCTCTGGGTTCCAGGAGGAAGCAATGCTTAAAGTTCATGAAGAAGGTTGAGGTCATGCTAAACTAATAAACAAATTTATCAAACGAACTAACGTCAGGTAACGGTGGGTGCTGTGACTGAAATACAACATGAGGATACAGGGTTTATGGTGGAGAAACTATCGAGTAGAGTGGTCAAGGGAGGATTCCAAACAGTTGGCATTTATTTGAATTAAGACCTAAGTGGGGAAGAACCAAGGCTTCGCAAAGCAGAAGAAATAGCTCCCGGGCGCAGAGGGTTTCTAACAATTCAAAGGTACTGCCTTGGTCTGTTCACACTGCTAGAAGAAAGTACCACACACTGGGGAGCTCATAAACAGCAGAAATTTATTTCTCACTGTTCTGCGAACCGGAAGTCTGAGATGAGGGTATCAGTCTGGTCAGGTTCTGGGGAGGGCCCTCTTCCTGGTGGTGGACTGCTTGCCTCTTGTATCTCACAAGGCAGAGAACAGAGAGCAGCAAGCTCTCTCATGCCTCCTATGACACTAATCCCAGGACCTCATCTAATCCTAGTCACTCCCAAAGACCCCACCTCCTAACACCATCACATGGGGTGGTAGGATTACGACAGAGCAGAGAATTTTGAGGGAGACACAAACATTCAGTCTGTAACAAACACCAAGATTCGAAAGAAGGCGGTACAAGTGGAAAGGTGAGAAGGGCCATGTTAGTTTTGTACAACTGGAAGGAGTCTGAATCCAAGCATCCAAGTATAATGGAAATATACTGGCAGGTTCTAAGCAGGGGGAGACAGGATTTGAATTAGCTTTGAAAACCGCAATCCAGGGGCACCTGGGTGGCTCAGTCAGTTAAGCATCTGACTCTTGATTTCTGTTCAGGTAACGACCTCACAGTTCAAGAGTTCCAGCCCCACGTTGGGGCTCCGTGCTCACGGCAGAAAGCCTGCCTGGGATTCTCTCTGCTCTCTCTCTGCCCCTCCCTCCCTCTCTCTTTCTCTCTCTCAAAAATAAATAAACATTATAAAAATCTGTAAAAAACAAACAAAGAGAAGGACAACAATCCAAACGCTTGGCTGAGAATTACTTACAGAGGGGCAAGAGTGGAGGCCAGGGGACTAGTTCAAGATTGCAGAGGCTGAGGTGAAAGGAAACTCTAAAGACTCACAACCAGCGTCCTTACTGGTAAGGAGACTTCATCCATGAAAGGCAGCTGGATTTATTTTAATAATGTCTCTGTTTACATGCAACATATCTGGTATAAAATAGTTTTATTGTTATGTTGTCAGAGGTAGAGATAATGGTGGAGATTAGCAGTTACATATAACTCCATCATATATTAAAAAGGCATTTTACTGTTGCTGGCAGGAACCACCATGCAGAGCTCTTGGTTCTCCTTAAAGGAGAGCAACAGTATCTAGGAAATTAATTCTTCCCTTCGGCTTAAATGCAAAATTGCAGAAACCATTTGCTAAATATGACCAGCCATTCTCAAGAAGGCAGAGAGTCCTTCCTCCGGCATTCTTTATTAGAGGCCATTTATCAATTTCTACCTATCATTACGGATAATTGCAGCGAAACCGGCGACTGGCAATTTATTGGCATTTTTCTTGGACTCCGACAGAAGCTGGTTTGAAGTGTTATCAATAGCGGCCCTGGCTGCAAACTTCCTTGCTCAGAGGCGGTGGCGAAGTGCTGGTAGGTGGTCTGGCCCGAGCCACCCCATCTTTCTGCCCATAAATCAGCATCATAAAACATCCTGGAAGTGTTGTGATGGCGCTGAATGCATTAAAAAAAAAGTGTGCACGAGCCGAATCTATTGTCATTCTTGGTGGCAGAGGGGAGTGACAAGACGCTCGCTCGTCGCTGAGCAGTAGCGCGGCATAATAAAGCGTGGTTTGCACCATGTGTGCCACAGATTTCTCGCGGGTTCGCGAAGGTTTTTCCAAGTTCCGCCTTCCCCCCTTTTGCAGTCGTTCTGGCCCCAGCTGCGCGTCGGCCTTTGACTCCATCTGTCCTTCCGCTGGGGACGAGTCTCTCTCGCCAAATGGAGAACACAAGTTTGGCTCCCCAAAGTGATTCTAACCCCCACCCTCTGCTCAGCCGGAGCCAAGCGTCAGGCCTGCCGAAGGAACCGTCCAGGGGATGGAGGGAGGAGGGCGTGGACGCGCTGCTCCTCTCGCCGCCCCCCACCCGTCAGCACTTTGCACGCAAAGCCAGGGCGGCCGGCCGGCCTGCGCGACCCCCGCCCGCCTCCGGGCCCTAATTTCCGCGTCCTTCCTCCTTGGCTCCTCTCTCTTCGGTCCCCGGCGCCGGCGAGAACGCGCCCTGCTGCAGAGCGGCGACTCGCAGGTTGGAGTTTGCCCTCGTGGGCGCCGCGTCACAGGCGGGGAGGAGACGGCAGGGGGGCGGGGGCCGGGTGGGAGCCGGAGCCGGGCGGTCCCCAGCGCCCCGAGACGCCGCGGGGAGAGGCCACCCCCGGAGCCGCCAGACACGGCCGCAGCCGGGGCCGCCTCTCCCCACCTCCTGTCCTCCTCCGCTGGGGCTGGGCGCCCGCCCTCGGCCTCCCCGCCCTTACTCCACCCCTTCCCCGGGCCGACCCCCATCCTCTCCTTCTGTGTGTGCGCGTTAAACAATTTCATCCTTTTTGGCAAAAGAAATAATGCACCTGACTTTACCAGGGGGAAACAACAAGCCGAGCAGAACAAGGAACAGATGTAAAAGGAATAAAAGGAGAGAGAAAAAGAGATGAGACTCATTGAAAGCAATCCAGGGGCTGAAGAGGTGGCTGCGGCGGCAGAGGCAGCTAGAGCTTCCCTGTCTGCGTGAGCGGCAGGCAGGCGGAGGACGTTTTCACCAGTTGCAGACTGAACCTCGGGAACTCCTGGGTCTGTTGGTTTGCCAAACCAAGTCTGTTGTTTTTTCTTTCGCCCAGATACTGAAGAGGCTCCTGGATTTTTCTGCCATCCCTCCACGAGCTGGCAGTTAGCCGGGAGCCTTCCCCAGGAGCGGGCAGAGAAATGAGCCCTTCGGGGAGGAGGACGGGCAAAGGGCACCGGCAGCGGGGGGCTCCGGCCGCGAGGCGCCTTGCGATGCCGGGGAGGAGAGGGTCGCCCCGCGGGCTGCCGGGCGGCGGCGGCGCCACGGGGGCTCCGCGCTTCCTGCTCGGGTTCCTCGTGCACGCGTGGCTGTGGGCGGCTTCGGGCTCATCTGCCCAGGTGTTCAACCTCAGCCTTTCCGTGGACGAGGGACTGCCTCCGGACACTCTAGTAGGCGACATCCGCGCCGGGCTGCCCGCCGCACAGCAGCAGGAGGCGGGCGGCTTCTTTCTCTCCGAGGATTCCGATGACTCACCGCTGCTGGACGACTTCCACGTGCATCCGGACACCGGCATCATCCGCACGGCGCGGCGCCTGGACCGCGAGCGGCGGGACCGCTACTGCTTTGCGGCCGCCACGCTGCTGGGCGCCGTGGTGCAGGTGGAGATCGTCGTCAACGACGTGAACGATCACTCCCCCAGCTTTCCCCGCGACTCCCTGCAGCTCGACGTCTCGGAGCTCAGCCCACCGGGTACAGCCTTCCGCCTGCCGGGTGCCCACGACCCGGACGCCGGCCTGTTCAGCACACAGGGCTACACCCTGGTGCAACCGTCCGACCTTCCCGAGGACCCCGCAGGACCGTTCTTCCAGTTGCGCTACGGGACTCCGGGGTCGCCACCGTCGCTCCCGGCGTCGGCGCCCCTGGAGCCCCTGGACCTGGTGCTGCTGCGGCGCTTGGACCGAGAGGCGGCGGCGGCACACGAGTTGCAGATCGAGGCGTGGGACGGCGGCCGCCCGCGGCGCACGGGCCACCTGCGTGTGGAGCTGCGCGTGCTGGATGAGAACGACAACCCCCCGGTCTTCGAGCAGAGCGAGTACCGCGCCGCCGTGCGGGAGGACGCTCGGCCGGGAGCCGAGGTCTGTCGCGTTCGCGCCACGGACCGTGACCTGGGCTCCAATGGCCACGTGCACTACAGCATCCGCGCCCGGCAGGCGCTCGGGCCTCCGGGCGAGGCGGCCTACTTCGCCGTGGACGAGCTGAGCGGGGTGGTGCGGGTGCAGAGGCCGCTGGACCGCGAGGCGCAGGCCTGGCACCAGCTGGTGGTCGAGGCCCGCGACGGAGGGGCCGAGCCCGAGGTCGCCACGGTGCGCGTGTCCATCGCGGTGCTGGACGTGAATGACAACCCGCCCGCCATTCACCTGCTGTTCCTCACCGAGGGTGGGGCGGCGCGCGTTTCCGAGGGCGCCGCACTCGGCGACTACGTGGCTCGCGTCTCCGTGTCCGACGCGGACGGAGATCCGGAGCAGGAGGAGGAGGCCAGCCGGGAGCCCGGCGTGGGCCTCGGAGGCGGAAGCATCTCGTTGTCCTTGGAGGGCGGGGATGGAGCCTTCGCGCTGCGCTCTGGCGGCTCCCCGGGGGTATTTTTCCTTTGCGTCGAGGGGCCCCTGGACCGCGAGAGCCGGGACCTGTACGATTTGCGACTGGTGGCCACGGACGCGGGCTCCCCGCCGCTGAGCACCGAGGAAACGCTGCTGCTCCGGGTCGCCGACCTCAACGACCAGCCGCCTCTCTTCAGCAGGGAGCATTACCTGGCCTCGGTGTCAGAGGCCGCGGCCCCCGGCACCGCGGTGGTGTGGGTCAGCGCCTCCGATGCGGACGAGGCTGGCACGGACCACGCCCGGCTGCGCTACGCACTGGTCCACCTTCCCGTTCGCTGCAATCCGGAAGGTGTGTGGCCCGCAGCGGAGTGCGGACCGTCCTTCACTATTGATCCTGAACGCGGCGTGATCAGCACCATCCGGCGTCTGGACCGAGAGGTCCAGGAGGCCGTAGAGTTGAGAGTGGTAGCCCACGACCTCGGCGAACCCCCACTCTCGGCCACCTGCCTGGTGAGCGTCACCGTGGACGACGTGAACGACAACGAGCCCATCTTCGAGAGGCAGGTGTACAACGCCACCCTGGAGGAGCATGCTCCAGTCGGACACTGCTTTTTGCAGGTGAGTGCGGCATGCTTCTCGATCAACCTCTGGATTCCAGGAAGGCCTGGGAAGGGAGGTCGAGATTAAGTCTATCCTAGGAAAGGAACATTGTGACAGGTGGTTGTACCCTGTCTTCAAAAGCAAGGGGGCGTGAACCCCAGTTCCTCCTCTACAGTGAGATGAATGGGCACCTGCCGGGCACCTAACTTTGCTGTCAGGGGCTCGCGCCCGCGCGCGTGTGATCTCTAAGGTCCTTTCTACTTCACATATTTGGATCTGATTTCACTTAAGGAATCCCAGTTTCCTTCCCGCAGGATACGTGCACCTGCGTGGATTTGGAGGAACCACTCAGTCTCAAACAGTATGCAAATGGCCCTGTCTCATATTTTTGAGCATCACTGTGTGGCATCTTAGGGAAAAAAATGGAGTCCTCAAAAAAATTTTTTTTTCGAAGAAAGTGTATGGATACCTTTAGGCACTGAAACGGATTGAATAACCATTTCCAGAGTTTTCTCACCCATTTTCCTTCCTTCCTTAGAGGCTTACAAAGGCGAGTTGAGGACAGTAAGTCATTTTTTTTTCTTTTTAAATCAGTTGCGGGTTGAGTTCCTTCAGGACTCTGAGAAGTAGTGGGGCTCGGTTATAAAATGGGGGCTTATTACCTTGCCTTTTGAAAATTCTGCCTTTAGAATTCTGATCTCTTCTTCCACTTCAGAATGTTGTGATTTGGCCCCTTTTAGTACCATCTTTATTGCTTCCAATCTCCTTTTTCCTTTTCCTTCCCTTCCCTTCCCTTCCCTTCCCTTCCCTTCCCTTCTCTTCCCTTCCCTTCCCTTCCCTTCCCTTCCCTTCCCTCTTTATTTCTTTCCTACTGAAGTATAATTGACACACCTTGCAGGTGTATAACAGGTGATTTGACAACTCTATACATTATGCTATGCTCACAAGTGCAGCTACCATCTGTCACCATAAAACACTATGACAAAACCACTGACGATATTCCCTGTGCGGGACGGTTTATCCCCAGGACTTCTACATTCAGTAATTAGAAGCCTGTATCCCCATTCCCTTCCACCCATTTTGCCCATCTCCCCGTCCACCTCCCCTCTGCGTGGGAATTTAAATTGGTGCACCCAATAGAGACAGAGATTCCACAAAAAGGTAAAAATAAAATTAACATAAGATCCAGTAACTCCACTACTGGGTAAAGAAAATGAAAACACTAAATAGAAAGATACGTGTACCCCTATGTTTATTGCAGCATTATTTATAATAGCCAGGATATGGAAGCAACCTAAGTGTCCATCAATAGATGAATGGATAAAGAGGATGTGGTACACACACACACACACACGCGCGCGCGCATGCACACACACACGCACACATACACTGGAATATTATTCGGCCACAAAAAGAATGAGATCTTGACTTTTGTGACTACATGGAAGAACCTAGAAGGTATTATGCTAAGTGAAGTAAGTCAGACAAAGATACCATATGATTTCATTTATATGTGGAATCTCAAAAACAAAACAAACGAAGCAGAAACAGACCAGTTTCCAATTTCTTATCTGATGTGAGATAAACCAGATTTCCAAGATTGATTTATTTACTCCAAGATAACTTGAATAAATACATACAGCCTAGGAGGCTAACTGGTGAGTGAACCTCTAAAGCTTTATTTAGCTCTCAGGCTGGGTTATTTTAAGATCTCTAGTGTTTATTTCCTGGTTCTCCGGGGTGTGGGACCTTAACTTTTGTAGTTTGTGTCTCAAATAATAACCTTTAGATAACCAGGATGCTACTATATTATAAAAATGAATTTCATGACTGCTTCCATCTCTTTAATCCTTTGAATCTGTGGGTGATAATAATCTCCATTTCTTTCTCTAGCATGATTGGCAGTTCTCTGAGTTGTTAGGTGATTCAAAGAAGGCTTGAGAATCAATTAATGCTTGCCGTTGAAACAGACAAATCCACAAATGTCAGTGAGTAGCGCGGTGAAAGTTTATCTGCCTTTCAAGCAAGATTTGATACTTGTGAGTTGACTGGTCTTCCTCCATTCAAGGTGGGGCCGGGCCTGGGAGTGACTTAGATCCCGTCCGCCAGTGTCCCATTGGCCAGAACTCAGCTATGTGGCCTCAGGCGTACCCTAAAGGAGGCTGACAAATGGAAAGGAGTACACGGATGCCAGCGTGCACCAATAGTTTCTCCCGTGGATTTCAAAAAATGAAGTCCTAATAAGCGAGAGGTTGGACTCAATGATTTCTAAGATTTCTTCCATCTGGGAGACCTTGAGGATCTTGGTCTGAAACAGTCCAACTTGGCTGCATTTGGAGGAAAATAAGCAGGGTGGATTAATTGTGATTCCTTTGATTAAAACCCGTCTTTTCTACAATTGTGAGAGGATTCTGCCGTGAGGTGTGTTTATCCCATTATTAAGATTCAGATGCGTTAGGTGAGCTGAACTTGGCTCAAGTGTACCGACTGCATCTCCAACTGCAAAAAAAGCCTTTCCTGTTTGCCAAATATCGCTGTGAATAGTATTAAATTGTGCTAATTGGCCTTTCTGGAAATTCCAGTGATGGAGCCCCTCAAGATTGCAGAACCCCTCTTATTCCCTGGGTCTCTGCTGTCCTTTCCCCCGCGGCTGTGAGAACGTCTTGTGTTTGTAAGCCCCCTAGCTGGCTCTGTCCCCACTCTCCCAGGTGGGTCTCACCGGGGTGCCTTCCATCTGGTTTATATCTCTTTACTCTCAATCTTTTGGATTTGAGTTTTTTTATTTATTTCGAGAGTGAGCGAGAGAGCGCGAGAGAGCGCGAGCCATATGTGAGCAGAGAGAGGGCAGAGAGAGAGAGGAAGAGAGAGAATCCCAAACAGGCTCCACACTGGCAGCATGGAAGCTGATGCGAGGCTTGAACCCACGAACCATGAGATCATGACCTGAGCTGAAACCAACAGTCGGACCCTTAACCAACGGAGCCACCCAGGTGCCCGTCCATCTTTCTTTATACCACTTTGTAAAAAGGAACGTTCCCAGCTAGCCTTGGGTCTCATGGTCTCTTTCCTCCAGGGCTTTGTTTAACTCCATCATACCAGTTCTTACAACCCTACCTTCTCTCCGTTGCTCTCCATCAGTTTTCTCCCTTTAGACTGAATAGCTGCGCAATTCTCCTTTGTCGAATCAAACAAAAACAAAATGAGAAGCAACAGTAATAATAATAATAAAAAAAGTTCTCTCCTGTATTCCCTGTAAGGAAATAATACCGCGGCATCTAATGAAACAAATCCTTGAATCTTCAGGGTGTTTTTGGTAGTCACCTCATGTCACGGATCCACTCTTACTACTGCTCTTGCTGCCACCACAGTGCTGGCCATTCTGTTCCCTAGTGGGGCCCGAACGCTTTAATCGTCTCATACCCAGATCAGAACTATGAAGACTTTAAGCGTGGGGCAGGACGAAGGGGTTTAGTGCAGAGTATTGAGCGGCCGGAGAGGTGACCTGTGGTCCCACAGGGTTTTCACAGTCTCGCAGGCACTCGCCTGGGTCCCTCATTCCTTGCTCTCCTCTGTCCTCTCCGTGTCCTTAACACCCGCCTCTCAAGACCGCCTTTCAGTGTCTCTTTATGGTTAAGGCAGAGAGAGATTTCTACTCCGCAGACACTCAAGGGTTTCCTCCGCAAACTCCGTGTCTGGCCTCAAAGAGTCTCTTTTTCCTCAGATTACTGCCAAAAAGACGAACTTCAAACTCTAGGCATGACCCCCACTTTCGACTCCATACGAAGCACGGTGAGGTGAACTCTGGCCTCGACCTCCAGCGTTTATGCCTGACTCCCAGAAATGCCATGGAAGCCTGTCGCCTCAGGCTTCCTCAAATATCGTTACTGTGTTCGTTCACTAAGTCATTGGTTTCATCAGACAACAGCATGTGTTGAATCAGCACAACATTCCATGAACACGTATTTATTGAGTACCTCATATGTGCCAGGAACTGGTGTTGGGGCCGAGGATGCAGCGGCGAGCGACACAGGCAGGGTCCCTGTGCCGGCAGAGCGTCTGGCGGTGTGCTGTCACCCCTCCACTGCCAGTCCTCTGGAGGGAAGGACGAGGCCCGCCTCCGCCTGCTGAGCACCTGAGCACTCAGCGCCTGAGCACTCCGTAGCCCCCTGTTGTGAGTTTCCCTCACCGTTGTACTAAATCCTGTCTCTCAAAAGGGCAGCTTGGTTTTTAAATTTAAATCCAATCAGCTTTTCTTAATCCTAAAGCATTTCAGACTGTAGCCCACTTCCTCTTTCTTGAATGCCACCTCTTCTTTCATCTCACTACTTTCTCTTTGTGTCTCCCTCTTGCCAGTTCCTCCTTTTTCCTCTTGTGCCACCCGACTCAGCGCGATGGAGGCATTTTCAAGGGTCTGCCTTCCTCTCACCTCTCCTCCCCTTTCTACGTCTCCTTCTACATATTCCCAGCTCCCCCAGATCTGCTTTTTTTTCCCTCTATCTACAGGATTCAAACTCACATTTAACATTTTTCTACCTTGCATACATCTCCACCTGGATATATATTTTTTCGGCACCTCAGATCTAACGTTTCCCAAATCAAAGTCATTTCCCTTCCCGTACTAGCCTCTTTCTTCCTTAACTTGCGTTCATTAGCTCCTTTTTGAAACTTTCCCATTTTTGTTAATGTGTCCTTTCCACAGGTGTGATTGTGTGTCTGTGTGTACGGATCCATGTTTGTTGGAGCGGTTGTGTCTTGTCCCGCTGAGAAGTAAAGGACCGGGGTAAACAGCAAGATCACGTCTCAAACCAGTTAGTTGGGTGAAAAGCAGGTCTTGAGATCCCAGCCTGGGGCTATGGGAGGGGGAGCATCTGGCTGTGGTTGTTCGAGCTCATGGTCTGACTTTGGGGACCCTGTCTAGGAGGGTGCCGGGCAGTGACATTAAAGATGGTATCTGTCTCTGGGAAGACACCGAAGTAGGCCTGATTCCTATGGAGCTCCATCGACCGGAAATGACTAAAGTAGCTTGTTTTGGATTCATTATACCTTTTAGGGATACTTCCTTTAAAAATTTTTTTTTGAATGTTTTATTTATATTTTTGAGAGAGAGAGAGGCATGCGTGTGTGTGCACGTGTGTGTGCGTGCACACACACACATGCGTGCGCAAACAGGGGAGGGGCAGAGAGAGAGAGAGAGAGAGAGAGAGAAAATCTGAAGCAGGCTCCAAGCTCTAAACTGTCAGTACAAAGCCTAACACAGAGCTTGAACCCACGAACCTGAACCAGGGGGATCATGACCTGAGCCAAAGTCTGACGCTCAACTGACCGAGCCACTCAGGCGCCCCTGTAGGCATATCTTAAATGCCACTTTCTCCCACTAAATGTTGTCTCATCTCCCACTAAATGTGGTACCACAGTTGTTTACTCGTATTAGTAAAACAGTGGATGGTAAGTGCCTTGTGGGGCTGCAGTTTTATGGTATTCGAGTCCCCTGTAATTCTCGATGTCCTCTACCATAATGTATTAGAAGATCAGTAACGTTTTTTTGAATTGTATTGAAGAGCTATGTCGTGAAAACGAAAGCTAAGTAAGAGTTACAACTAGTTAGAGCCTTTACGTTTTAATTGTTCACGTTCAATCCGAGTGTGTATTATTTTTAAAGTTTATTTCCTCTGTACAGCTCATCATTGGTCCTCTGCAATTTATGGTCTGCATTATGTTGCTTATCCTTCACCTACTGCTGCCATACCTTCGTCGTTGACCTTGCTTGCATGCTCACATACTTACACAGTGTGGACCCGCTTTGGTGGTCATATAATTGTATCACCCTGATATGATTGTCCTCTTCTGGCTCTTTTATTTGTTTTGTGTTTTTTCTCTCTGGCTCTTAAAAATGGACCTCTCCTCTCTGCACACAGGCACTGAAAGCATGTGAGACTTCCCCAGCCGTCATTTGCTCCTGTCTCTAGGCCGTGTCTGCATTACCTGCCGACTGTCATCTTCCCTGATTATCTGACTCCTGCTGGCCTTGTACCTTACTTCCCAGCATGTGCTGTATATGCCTCTGGCTTTGCTTTGATGACCTGTTTTAAGCACTTGAGATCAACTGTAGAATTCTCTCCTGGACATCATCTTGATACCTCTCCTCCTCTTTCCCCACACAGCTGCTATCCAAGACCCATCAGCTGGCTTTACTTCCTTTCCCCTTTTTCTGTTGGGGGAAGGTGATCAGATAACATGTTTGGATGTGTTCTAGGAATGGTACTGCCTAGCATCTGTCATATGTATCTCTAATTAATGACAGTAACTTGCCAGTAATTTGTGTACTTCTGGGTTCTATAACCAAAATAATTACATGGTAGAGTATTCATACTTTCGAATATTAAAATTAGGTTGCGTGCAGTGGTGAAAAACATAGACAGACTATGGGGCCGGAGTCCCTGGGTTTGAATCTCAGTTCCCCTGCTTTCTAGCAGTGTGATCTTGGGCACCGTACCTCAGTTTCCTCTTCTGGAAAATATGAATAACAGTATCAGTGTCAGCCGGGTAGAATTTTTGTGTGGATGATGCATTAACACATGTTTGCTTAGAACAATGCTCAATTCACAGTGAGTACTCAATACATATTATATATTATTATATGTTAGTAAGGCTTCTAGAAATGGTGAGGAAAACTATTTTTCCCTGATACAGCAGTCGGTAATTAAAAATGACATTTCAGAGGTGGGCGCCTGAGTGGGTTAAGCATCTGACTCTGGATTTTGGCTCAGGTCACGATCTCATGGTTCGTGAGTTTGAGTCCCATGTCGGTCTCTGCACTGGCAGTGTGAGGACTCTTCTTGGGATTCTCTTTCCGCCTCTCTCTCTCTCTGCCCCTTCCCCACTTACACATACTTTCTCTCTCAAAATAAATAAATAAACTTAAAAAAATTACGTTTTAAATGAAGATTCTCTTGCACTCAAGTTGGAAGAAGGAGCAGAAATAAATTGAAATTGCGTATCAGATTTTAGCTAGATGTATGTGTTTCTAGCAATGAAAGCAGGAATCTGTTTTACTTAATTTGGACGCTTGTAACATCTCCTTATGGACCTAGATTCCTAGTTGTCTTAAGGAAGGTTCTGATGACCCCTCAATAGCAGTTCTCCCCATCCCACACCCCCAGAAAGTGCTGTGAAGGTCTTAGAGAGGCTAGGCAGTGTGACAGAAGTGTGGTGGCCAAGGCCTCCACACGGTGGATTGTGATTCCTCCTGGGTTCACCTCAGGGGTGCTAACCACCACACTGAGACTCTGTGCCAGAACCTACCCCCTCTCAGGTGTACAGGGCATGACTCTCATCTATAGAGTATCTTTTTTTCTGTTTCCAATTTATTACTCTTTGGAGTCTTTTATTGGGAAAGCATGGGACTTAGACGCAGAATACCTTGGTTCCAACTCTGACTACACCACTGTCTCTATGAACTTTTCTGGCCAGTTCCTCATCCACGAAATGTGCATCAGTCATGTATAAATGTGCTTCTATATATTATGAGGAATAGACTCACACGATTATAGGAGACAGAGATTTCCCACAATCTTATAATCTGCTGTCTGCAGACTGAGGACACAGGAAAACCTGTGGTGTAATTCAGTCCGAGTCTGCAGGCCTGGGAACCAGGAGGACTGATGGCGTGAGTGCCAGTCAGAGGGCAGAAGAAGACTTGTGTCCCAGCCAGTACAGTCAGGCAAACGGACAGCTCATCCCTTCTCTTCCTTTCTGTTCTTTCCTGGCCTTCAGTGGATTGGGTGATGCCCGCTTTCTTTGGGGAGGGCATTTGGCTTTATCTATACTATGATAACATATTCTATGTGGTAGAAAGTGGCTGCTGTAGGAAGCACCGGGGCCTTGCAAGTGAAAGGTTTTTGGTGCAGTGGATCAGGACAGAGGTTTCACTAGAGACGGACCTTCCAGGGAGTCCTCTGCCTTCTTTCGTGATATGTTTTTATTTATAGACTTGTCACGGATGCATTCTATTGGAACTATGCATTTGTTTTTGCATAAAAGCGTGTAATGCATTCCTAGGCTTGATCACTTTCAAAAGAGAATCATTCAGCCTGGATTTCTTAAAGTTGTGATCCATAAGATTTCCTTTCTCTGAGGATTGAAATCTGGCAATAAGTTAATTTTATTAACACGTCAACACCAGACTTATACTAATGAGCCCCTTGCCTTCTAAATTATAAATTAAAAGTGAGCTACTATAGAAGTAATTTATATGTTCATAGCCCATTAGGGAAATTAAGTTGGATCATTTTCACAAATGCCAGGTTACTTCTTGAAATATGACTATTAGAATCTTCATTTAAAAGGATTTTGTGCTTAATGGCACAGGTAGATCAGGTGAACATCATAACAGATATCAATTTTAATTAAAACTCTGTTTAGGATTGCATAGTCCATGTGACGGTAGTGTGAATTGGAATAATCATGGTGTGTCTGGTTCCTAGAGTGAAGGCATGAGGAGAGACAGTCCGTAAAGGACTTAGAGCGTTTGTCTAGAGTTTGGCCTTTGTTGTGGGAACAAGAGAGATGGCGGGTTTTTGAGGAGAGATTGACACGTGAAAAGTAAGGTTTTAGGAAGCTATGTCTGGGATTAATACCAAACAAGGAGGAAGAAGGAAGCAGGAAATCAGGTAGGAGAGTCCCGAGACTCTTGTAATAATCCCTGTTGAGCCATGAGGGCCTGAACTAGAGGAGTGGGGGTATAATGGAAGGGATGGCCTTAAAGGAAGACTAGGTACCATTTGAATAAGAAGTGAAGGGAGAAATGGTGGAGGAAGTAAAAGATGGTGCTGTATTTTCAGTGTGGTTCGTCAGAAGAATAGGAAAAGCTGGAGGTGAGAGTTCTGGGGGGAAGATGCTTACCTGGTCAAGTGTTTGGTATATTGAGTGTGGATTAATGGCCAGTAGTCCAGGAAAAGATGTCTTGATGGCTACTTAGCTATTCAGAACTAAGTGCAGAAGAAAGCCTGAGGTTGGAGATAGAAACTGGAAAGTCATTTGTGTAGAGGTGATGATCAAAGCCGTGGAAGTAGAAGCGAGGATACTGAGAGAAGAGTCCATGGTTAAAGACGCTCGCTGGGACAGACATCTTGCCATTCCTATGTGGTGGGAGGGCAGGTCTCTGTGCTGCTGCTGCTGTTTTGTTTTCTTGATCTCCTCAGTCCAGTGGACCAGAGTGTGGAGAGAGCTTTCCCTGTTTTCTGAGCTGCTCTGCAATGCCTCGGAATTACTCAGCATCCCTCTCCATGCTCCCAGGCGTTAAGTGAGGCACACATTACCTGGCTCTGCTATTCTCTCTTCCCCCTGGTTCTTCTTTCCTACAGACCTCCTCGTCAGTCCTCCATATTTGTCTCCATTATAGCTCTCGCCATTCTGCCAAACTGGTCTTCTATTTTCCCATTCGGCCCAGTATTGATGTCTTTTGTTGTTACTTCTGCTACAGGAACCCTATCCCACAGTCATACTCAGTTTACCTAGAATCATCTAGAACTGCTCCACCATTGAAATCTCAGCTGTGTATCCCAGTCTCTGCTCAGAGCCTCCTAGCATGTCTACTCTCGCAGTCTTTGATTTAATTTACATTTACTTTTTGAACCCAGATTTTTTTTCTAGGTCCCTTACTCTTCCTTTTCTTTCTTCAGATATGAGCCCCCTCCTTGCTTTAGTTCCTTTATCCAGCCAGGATTCGTGAATGCACCCTACTAACCCTTGCTCTTCCAGACCTGCACCTGTATTCCTGCTGGTGGATTAATCTAGCTGTATGCTCCCCCCACCTCATATTTGCACCACGGAGTAATTCGGAGTGATGGTCCCCTCCAGTGGAAGTGTGTGGAGTCGGCTGGGCCCTCAGTACTGCTGGGCAATCTTGTCTTCACCTTGGCTTCTCCCCCCACAACTTCACTCTCTTTCAGCATCGCACTTGCTCCTTTTCTCTTCACAGGCAATCCTGCCTCCTACTCAGTAGAATCTAGAAGATGAACACTCGCTTGTGTTTTGCCTCCCGCTATCAGACTTTCCTGTCTCTGTGCCATCCAGTCCCCAAGGACTAGGGGCTCTCCTGTGGCCAAATCAAACCAACCATGGCTTCTCAATATTTCACCTCTTCCATCTTTTCTGACATTGCTTCTCAATTGTACCCTTTCTCCTCTATCTTTTACCTCTGCCTCTCAATTCTTTCCTTCTCTTTAACATAGATGGTGCCTCTCCTAATCTTTGCAGTGCTTATAAACCAAATCTATAGGCATCTTGGTCCTGTTTCCTCAACTTCCTTCCTCAGTGTCCTGTAATGATGGTGTCTGTGACCTGTTGGCTCATGTCTTTTTGGACCTGGCCATATGTTAAAAGCCCTTTCCCACTTGAAGAAGGGTTCTGGAAATTGGTACTGCTGTCTTGTTTAGTGTCTGGTATCCCTGACGATGGATTCAGTACTTGTAGCGCTAATGTGGTCGTCTTCAGCATCTACTAGTGTAATAAAGTTGTGAAGAAAATGTAGTTGCTAGAGTATAAGAAATGACAGGTAAGATTTATTATTGCCCATTTATAAAATATTATATTCTGTAGTTGATTTAAGCCATTAACCAGTATCTTTCATAGGAGAAGAAAGGGTTGAATCAATTAAGAAAAGATATTCTAATGAACAAACAAAAATACCTTAGTCTTGATTATTGTTTAAATAATCTTGTTGCTTTTACCTTTTTCTCCATGGCTTTTGGGCGTACTAACCCTGCCCTGTGTACACTGTAGGGCATTGTGTGTTTCCTGCTTAGCAATTGTTTTGAATTTCCTCTTAAAAATCCCACAATGTTAACCTCATTTCAAATTTTACCATTTTTCCCTGTAAAAATGAAGAGCTTAGATTGCCCACCAATGAAGTGTGTGGAGGCTGTTTGGCTCTTGTTATTTCCAAGTGTCCTTAAGTTGAACAGAGGAAGAATGATCTGGTGGATAAAAGTAGGTCATTTGGAGGCAGACAGAACAGGGTTTAAATTTTAGCTCAGTCCCTTAGTAGCTTGACTTGGAGCAGGTTGCCAAGTCTTTGGAAGCCTCAGTTTTCTCATTCATAAAGTAGCACTGATAGGAGAATCTACCTCATAAGGCAACTGTGGGTATTAAATGAGGCGATGAATAGAGCATAGAGCAACGCCTGGCACGTGGTAAACTCACAGGGAAATTTATTAGGTGCTGCTTCACTTGTGTTTGACCAAACTGAGAAGGCAAGTGAGAGTGGAAGAAACAAATATCAGCCTTTTGTTTTAAAAACGTCAGTGACAAGTCCTGTTAAATGACTAGAAACATGATCCTGAACTTCAAATGACATTCTGGGAGAGTGCACTGGCTTAGCTATTATGTAGAGTTTCAGTCCCAAATTTAGTCAGGTTCTTCCACATGGAGAACCACAAGAGCCACGTGAGCCGTGAGGAGACCTTGACCTTCTTGGTTTAAAGTAAAGAGTAGCCTGAGTAGCCTGTTCCTGACAGTCTTCTACGGTTCACCTCTGGTCAGTCCCATGGCTTTTACTCTGGACAGTTCTCTGGCCTTCCAAGGTCAAGTGCATATTTTATGAAAAAGGCGCCACCAGGTTTTGTTTTGCTGTACCCGTCTCCTGAGACGTAAGTTGTCCCAGTGAAGGAGAAAAGGATTAACTTCCTAGGATATGGCTGACTTTTGTCTCCATTTTTCAATTGATTGTCCTAGGAGCTTCTCCTCATTCAAGAGCAGAAGTGGGGCAAAGGGAAGAAGGGGATTCTTTGTGTTTTCTTTCAATTACAGTAACAGCACCATCATTTGTAGTATCCTTTAACAAAAATTTATTGATATGCACTACTTTAAGCATGACTGAGACTAAAATACAGTCATTGAGTGATTTTGAATAATTTTATTTTTTGTAGGAAATTTACTAGTAGAAAAAAAAAGACGTTTGTTAAAACCTATTAGGATACCTTCTTTAAGAAATCATTCCTTAAAAGTTCTGTTGCACATCAAAAGAGACTTAATTGATAAAATATTATTATAATTAGAATAGTAACATAAAACTTTTTGGTTGTATTTTAATGTGATGTGTGTTCATTTGATATATTAAGATCAAGTAAATTATTTTTATGCTTACTTTTAGAAATTGAAACTTATGCTTTCCATTTGAAATCATGGTAGTATTTTTTTCATGTTTATTTATTTATTTTGAGAGAGAGAGAGAGAGAGAGACCGTGTATGCACACACATGCAGGAAAGGGACAGTGAGAAAGGGAGAGAGAGAATCCCAAGCAGGCTCCGTGCTGCCAGTACAGAACCCAATGGGAGGCTTGATCTCATGAACCTTGAGATCAGGATCTGAGCTGAAATCAAAAGTTGGACACTTAACTGATGGAGCAACACAGGTGGCCCCATGGTAGTGATTTTTACATTTTTGATGATATTATTGGCTTATTGGTTCATACTAAATCCTCAGACAAGAAAATACCATCCACTTGATGCTTTTAAGAAATGAATTATGGCAAAAAACAAGGAAGACCTGTGGCACAGCTTTGTGCTCACAAAGATAACAAAGAGAAAAGAATGAAACAGAACTTGAGGTGATTTCTGGTCAGTTTGATTACTGACAGTTGATCCGAAAATTCTGTTCAAGAGACTGTGCTCTACCTTTAAAATCTCTTTTGTTCAGAGTATTCAGAGTGTTCTTTTGTTCTTCATTTAAATTAGCTGTGTAGAAATAGCCATTGTTATGGTTATATTTTCAAGAGATTAAATATTATTTCTAGCCTTGCCATAAATGGACTTAAAGACTATTTGATTTTTAACAGTTGTCTAGTCAGAAGCTTCCCGTGTTGTATACTCTGCTTGATGTCTGCATTTGGAAACACAAAGGACATTATTGTTTACACAGAGATTGATTTGTCTAGTTCTGAAGAAAGTCTGTTATAAAAGAACCAAGTCATGAGGTAAAGAGCAATCTAAGCATATGCACTGTTTACTTTCCTTTGAAGTATAGATTGTTTTAAGTACTGGACTGTTAAAGAAATACAAAGGCTGTTCTGTTACATTAGGCATAAACAAGAACACAATATTTCAGTGCCGGCAGATACTTCATTTCCTGGATTCATCTTACTAGAATTTTTAGATGATATTTTACTTGTATAGAATCTAATTGGCACACTATGTCTATTCCATTTTCATTGTCTCTGTCAGCAACCGCTGTAGAGAAGAGAGGTGACAGGAAGGGAAATTTATAAATTAATGTTTGACAGTACTTTAGGTAATTTGCTCACTTGCATTAAAAATATAGATTCTATGTATATTGCAGCATACTCCTCACACCACAGATGAATTTGATGTTTATCTTGAGTCATTATTTTTTTAGTATAAATTATCTCGAGTCTTGAATCTTAGTACATTTTAAAGGAAAGGCAGGTTTTTTGGAACGGGGTAATATTCAGTTTTGCTGTATACACAGAGGAACGTGATTATGTTCTTATCCAAATTCATACCATCTTAAGAATACTGTGCGATTATTTCTCTAAATACATTTTAACATGTGAAATGTGGTTATTACTTTCATCTGTCATTTGTGAAGATCACTGTTCTATTTTCTTAAAATGAAAAGATTAAGCTTATCCATGTATAAAGACGAATCTTTCTAGAGGCTGCTTTTCCTTTATTAAAAATTTTTTTCTGCCTCATTCTTTCTATTCTTTGTTCCTGAGACTCCAAATACACATACGTTAAACATTTTGATCTGGGACCTTGAGGTGTTCTTCATTTTCCTTTTCAGTAATTTTCCTTCTGTTCTCAAGATCAGATGGTTTCTGTGGCTTTATTTTCAAGTTCACTGTCTTCATATCCCCTCTGTTGTTAAGCACATCCAACAGTTTTTTTTTTTTAATTTCAGATGTTAGATGTCATTTGACTCATTTATGGAGTTTCCATTTTGGTCTATTTGATTGTTTCTGTTGCTCTGCTGATATTCACTCTCTTCTCATTCATTACAAGAGTAATGAATAGTCTTCCACTAGAATAGCTGCCTTACAGCTGTTGTCTGTGAGTTCCAACATCTGCCTCATCCTGGGGTGGCTTCTTTGTTGTTGTTGTTGTTGTTGTTTTCTCTTGGGAATAGATCACAGTTTCCTAGTTATTCATATACTGAATAATTTTACATTATGTTCTAGACATCGTGTATGTTATTGTGGAGATTCTGGATTCTGTTATATTCTTCTGAATAGTGTTGCTATTTTTGTCTTAATAGGGAATTAACTTGGTCAGACTCAAACGGCAAACTCCTGGTGCCAGTACAAACCTCAGTTCAGTTCTGTTTTTTCTTAGCTGGGCTACTTACAATCTGCCCCACCCATGTGTAGTTCAGGGTCAGAGAGAGATTTGGGCAGTTTCTATACAGAATTTGGGGCTTGCCTAGAGGGCTTTCTCTTACCTGGGATTTCCTTTCCACTTTCCTTTTTTTAAAAAATTTTTTAAATTTTTATTTATTTTTGAGAGAGACAGAGTGTGAGTGGGGGAGGGGCCAAGAAAGAGGGAGACACAGAATCCAAAGCAGGCTCCAGGCTCTGAGCTGTCAGCACAGAGCCCAGCCTGGGGCTTGAACTCACGAGCTGTGAGATCATACCTGAACCGAAGTCAGACACTTAACTGACTGAGCTACCCAGGAACCCCTCCTTTCCACTTTTTAATGACTGTGATTGCCTGAATTCTGAGTTAAAGTTCTTCAATTCAGAAAAACTGTGTTTCTGTTGGTGTGTTAGTCACCCTGAATGATGCCTTGACTGATACCTGTTTTGAAGCAATAGGCTAAAATAATAGTAGTAATAATAATAATAAATTAAACTTAAAAAATGGGAAACACTTTTATGTCCGTCCAATCTTCCAATTTTTTGACCCCTCGTGAAAATCCAACTATTTTTATTCAGTTCCTGGAATCTCCAGGTATTTTTTTTTCTATCTTATTTAGAGTTTATGGTTGTTACATGCAAAACAACAGGTGTTCTAGAGCATACTTGGTCATACCAGAAGCATAACTTCTAATCTTTCCTTAAACTCAAATTTCATTAGTTACCATGAGATTCAGGTGATTAAGGCTTACTGGTAAAAGCCTTTTGAAAATGAAGCCTGTGGAATTGTGTTCTGCTTATATTAGATTATGACTGAGTAGCCGCTAGTGTGTCCAAGTACAAGGGTTTACTGATTCAGTGTTTCATAGATTAGTTAATGTTAATAGTGGTAAATGTTAACAGTTTGAAATCATGTAAGTGTATTTTAGTTTTACCCAGACTCAACAAGTAATTTCATGTATTTATCATTCTGTAATAATGGCTGAACAAATTATGAAAATGTAGTAACAGAAGTCAACTCCATGAGTTACTTGATAATATTTTCCACCATAAGATTTGGCTGAGAAACCTAGGAAAAATTAATCTCAGTGACCCATTTGAGGAAAATCAGTTCTTTGCAAGCTCTGTCCAAATGCAAACAACCAGCCAGGCTCATTAAAACCAAGTTTTTGGTACATCATTCCAGAGAATTTTTTTTAATATATCTTGCCCATATCCCCCCGTCCCCTCCCTGGCAAACACCAGTTTGTTCTCTGTATTTAAGCTCTATTTCCTTGTCTCTTTTTTTCTTCATTTTGTTTGAGAAACTTTTGCCAAGTCAAGGTTCTGAGCCCAAATATGTCACAATTATCTTTTACCAAGTACATTGTCTCCTTATCATGTCTCAGATAGAAACTCACGTTTCCTTTGATAATTGGTTTCTTCCAAAATCATCTGTAACACAGATCTGATTATATGACTCATGCTTTAAAGCCTTCAGTGACAATGCATTAGTTGTAAGATTAAGTTCAAAATCCTTGCTTAACCCATTCTGCCTGCCTTTCTGTCCTTGTTCCAAGTAACTCTCCCCAATTCCTTCATCTTTCACAAAATCACTATGCTCTTTTTCACCTTAACCCTTCGCTCTGTGTTATGAACTGAATGTTTGTGTCCCCCCCAGAACTCCGATGTTGAAGCCCTAACTCCCAATTGTGATGGTACTTGGAGGTGGGGCCTTTGGGAGGTAACTTAGTATAGATGAGGTCATGAGGGTATCCTTACCCAATGGGATTAGTTTCCTTGTAAGAAGAAGACATAGCAAAGGAAATGAGCAACAAAATGAAAAGTCAGTCTACTGAATGGGAGAAAATATTTGCAAATCATATATCTGATAAGGGGCTACTATCCAAAATTTACAAAGAACTCATACAACTCAATCTGATTATAAAATAGGCAGAAGCTCTGAACAGTCTTTTTCCCAAACAAGACATATGGATGGCCAACAGGTATATGGGAAGATGCTCAACCTTATTAATCATGAGGGAAATGCATGTCAGGACCACAGTGAGCTATCGTTTGATACACGTTAGAATGGCTGGCATCAGAAGGACAAGAAGTAACCAGGATTGGCGGAGACGTGGAGAAAAGGGTAGCCTCGTGCTCTGTTAATGGAAACGGAAGCTGATGCAGCCACTGTGGAAAACAGTATGGAGATTCCTAAAAAATTAAAAATAGAACTGCTTTCTGATCCAGCAATTCCATTTCTGGGTATTTATCTGAAGAAAACAAAAGCGCTAACTTGAAAAGATATCTGTACTCCATGTTCATTGCCATATTATTTATAATAGCCAAGATACGCAAACAGCCTAAGTGTCCATCAACAGATGAATGGATAAAGAAATTGTAGTATACACACACACACACACACACACACACACACACACACACACACTGGAATATTATTCAGTCATTTAAAAAGAATGAAATCCTGCCATTTGCAACAACAAGGATGGGCCTTGAAGGCATTATGCTAATTGAAATAAGTTGAGAAACAAATACCGTATGATCTCTCTTGTATGTGGAATCTAAAAAGCATACAAAAAAAAAAAAAAGCAAACAAAACAAACTGAGCTCCTATAGAGAAGAGACTGATGGTTACCAGAGGCAGGGGGTGGGGGTGGGAGAAATGAGTGAACTTTTTCTTTCTTTCTTTTTTTAATTTAAATAAATTGAATAATTTACAATTAAAAAAAGAAAAAAGGAGAGACCGGAGCCGGCTCTCCCCACCATGTGAGGACCTGGTGGGTGTCCGTAAGCCGGGAAGAGGGCTCTCACCAGAACCAGACTGTGCTGGCGCCCTGATCACAGACTTCCAGCTCCAGAACGATGAGAAATGAATTTCTGTTTTTTGAAGTCAGCCAGTCCATGGTATTTTATTATGGCAGCCTGAACTAAGACACTGGTTCTTCCCTTTGCTTGAAATGTCCTATCTTTGTCCTCTTGGGTATGGGTCTCTCTTCCCCCACTACTCTTAATTGTTCCTTGAAAATATCATGCCCTTAGGAAGCCTTCCCTGACCATCGAAGTCCCCCACTTCACCCCTATTAATTAAGTCCCGTCTTATAAACAGGATTATATGCATTATGCAGTAAACCTCTTTTGTAGCGTGCCTCACACAGCTGACTTGTGTAGTATATACTCTCCTAATTATAAGCTTCACAAGACGATGGGAGAGGCCTCATCTGCCCTGCTTACTGCTAAGTACTTACGAAAATAGCCAGCACATAATAACAGTAAGATCTGTTCAATTGTAAAGTGCAATGACCTGCCTGGTACCCACATGAATGAGTGTTGACCGCTTCAGGAATTGAGCATCTCCTATAGCGGTCTTGTGATTTTCTGAAAAGCAATGCTGTCATTGAAACATCTGCCATAAACATTATAAAAAGTAAGACAGTTACTATCCTTTTTATGTTGTAATTTAGTACCAGACAAGTCTCATTTCATGTAAAAAAGCATCATCTTTGTCAGTGCTTCTTTTTACTCTCAGAATATGGAGCTATGAATTTTGCATATTTGCAGAAATACTACTAGAGTCTTTTTGATTCTTAAATGTTTCAAGTTAACAATCTACTGGTTAGTCCGTGAACTCGTCATTAAAGGGCGCATATATATATATATATTTATATAAAAATGTATTTATACATGTACATATATATATCATTGTTATCCAAAGAAATAAGGAACTGATTTGAGAATATAGCAATATTTTAACTTTTTAGTATATTCTGTCTACTCTCTAACTTGAAAAATAAACAACCCAGTTTGAAACTTAAAAAAAAAAAAAGGAACAATTACAGTAGATATATTTCCTCTTTGGAGGAATGCCAGTATTGTAAAACACTTTTCCAAATCCTTTCAAGCAGAATATGAGCTGACTTATTAATAGTTATGTGCTCAGTGGGATAGAGCAAGAGGAAAGAATACAGATTGAGTCAAGTCTGTCTGGCTCTGCATATTATAAGCTGTGTTCTTCGAACCTCATTTTATTCATCTAGAAAATGGGATAATAATATTTACTTTGAAGGATTATGTTGAGAATCCAGCCTTATGTCAACCACTTGCACAGAGAAGGCACTTAAAAAGTCCCAACTACTTCTTACAGGTGGAGACAGAAACTCACCACCCATTATTCTTAGGAGTGTTCTTACAGACTGGGCAGTTCTGCACAAAGCAATGCAGGACATAGTTACTATGTAACAACAGATGGAATAGAAGTCTTCTGTCTGCAGGACCGATTTTCCTTATTTACATTGACTTGCTCGCGTCTTGTGCTAACAAATAACGAGACTGAACATGGCCACGAGTGATACATCCTGAGAAAAACTAACTCAAGGTATGACTGTATTGTATGCAGAAAAGTGTGGCTAATTTATTTCTTTAAGATTTCAGCCTATCTGGGGTGCCTCAGTGGCTCAGTGGGTTAAGCGTCCGACTCTTGATTTCTGCTCGGGTCATGATCCCACGGTTTGTAGGATCCAGTCCCGTGTCGGGTTACCTGCTTAGGATTCTCCCTCTCCTTCTCTCTCTGCTCCTCACGTGCTCACACGTGCGTGTGTGTGCTCCCTCTCTCTCTAAATAAATAAATAAACATTAAAAAAAAAAGATTTCAACCTATCAACATGTAAATTACCCTTAACTTTATCTTGCCCTCCAAGGGTTGATTTCTAGCTTTGATAGGCAGAATCCTATAGTATCGATACGTAAGATCCAGAGCTATTCTGATACCGCCAGAGTTCCTTTTACTAATTTTTAAACTTATTTTAATTCCAGTATGTTAACATACAGTGCTCTATTAGTTTCTGGTGTACAATTTGGTGATTCAACCATTCTATACATTCAGTGCTCATCACAGTAAGTGTTCTCTTAATCCCCTTCACCTGTTTAACCCACCCACCCCCACCTCCCTCTCAGTAACCATCAGTTTGTTGTTGTCTGTAGTTCAAGGCTTCACTTTAAATTGTAGTTTTTTTTTCTCCATTTTGATTTTGTTGGGTTTGACATATTAAATTTGAAGTAAATATGGGAGCTTATGGGAGTTAAGTACATTTGTTCCTTTGTTATTTGTAAAGAATAAAAAACCAATTTCATTCCCTTGCTGAAAAATAATGAAACCTGGAAATTATGATAATGTAATGGTGATCCTTAAAAGTATTAACATATTAATTTTATTATAATTGGAATATCAGAATGTAATGTAAACTATAACTTATTGCTTTCGGTTTCATTGTTTGACTGATTTACAACTTAAGGAAAGCTGAAAAAATATTAATATAAAAATCGATTCATTCCTTAATGAATGTTTTCCCTGCAGAAGAAAACATGCTCATAATAATAGCTTGTAGTAAACCTTCATTGATACTTACTGTGTGCCGGGCAGTGTTCGAAGAGATTTGCATGAATTAGTGCGTTCGTTCACACCATACCTTAACAGAAGGCACTGTTATCATCTCTGTTCTGCGGATAAGAATACTTAGGAGCAGAGAGGTTATGGATTTCCTCCAAAGTCTGGAGCTAGTAAGTGGCGGAGTGTCTCAGATCCCGTTCCCTGGAAACAGATGCTGAGAAGGAGACTCGCATGGAGGGAATCTCCTGGGGAGGGCTCTTGGGAACAACACCGGGAAGGCAGGACTGAGCAGAAAGAAGGAGAAGGTGAAACATGATGTAGATATTGCACGGACCTCAGCCTATCTTCCGGGGAGCTCTGGCTTGAGGAGCCCTTCAGATCGGTTCTGGGTTGGGTCTTGGGAAGGGGCATAGCAGTGGGTGAGGCAGTTCTCTTGAGCTTGGGGCAGTTTCTGGGTAGAGATTACACTGCTAAGGCTCCGGCAGCTGGAGGAATGAGTGTCTGGGGCCTGCAGGGGACGCTGAGAGATACATCCTACCGTCCACTCAGACCTCCTGTGACTGTGCCCGTATTTGGAAATAGGGACTTTGTAGTGAAGGCTCTTGAGATGAGATCATACTGAACGGGCAGGTCTTAAACCCAATACTTGGTGTCCGAAGAGACAAGAGAGGGAGGTTTGACACATAGAGGGGAAGGCTGGGGGAAGAAGGAGGCAGAGACTGAGTTATGCTGCCACACACCAAGAAGCGCTGGAGCTCCTAGGAGCTAGAAGAGGCAAGGAAGGATGGTTCCCTGGAGCCTTCAGAGGGAGCGTGGGCCTGCTGATACCTTGACTTCAGACTTCTGGCACCCTTCCAGAACTGTGAGAGACTAAGTCCCTATTGTTGGAAGCCACTCAGTGTGAGGGACTTTATTAGGGCAGTACAAGGAAACATAGCACCCCTTGTGCTTCCTGGGCCCACTTCGTCCTGTAATAAGTTGATCCCACGTGAGAACCGCCCCTCCAGCCTTCCGGTTTGTTTCTTTCACTGGGGAAACTTAAAACAGGAAGGTCAGTGGGAGAAGCTCTCCATCCCTCAGGAGTCTTGAGTCTCTGATTGCCATACCCTTCTCAGGCCGCGTCTGCTGCTCCTGCCCATCTACTATCAAAATTGGGCAAGGCAGAACCGAAAAACATTTCCGTGTATTTCCTGAGTGAAGGCTTTTCTTCCCCGTCCTCATCGTAGGATATCAGCACTGCCTCTCATCATGATCAGGGTCAGTGAGTCCTGTCAGGACGGTACCTTCTTTCTTTGCCATTGGTCACTTGACTCCAGGACACTGAAGTGACCAAAGGTCAACCCAAGCTTACTTTAGTGGGGTTATTGCTGCACCCCACGAGGAAGTGCCTTCCCCTATCCAGGGGGGAGCTTGGATGTCTAGACACACAGAGCCCAGGGTCATGGCCATGGTGATCGGTGTTTCTTTTACTTGAAGGTGGATTGGTCAGTAGAACCAACTGCACTGAAAAAGTACTTCAAGTAACCGTAGTCTTAGACTATCTGGAGCAGCGACTGAAGAGGCGACAGAGTCGACCTGGTCAGCCTTCCTCATTGTGTAGGCTCAGGCTGGTGCCGTCATTTATTCAGGATAACCCAGCAGAGCAGGAGTTGAACGGGGACTAGAAATCACCTTTTCTAGGCAGATGTTGTGCTATTTCCCATTACTTTATGTGGATTGATTTTACTTAATTGTTACAATTAGTTAGCTGTTATTGAACATATATACTATTGAAATGTTTTCACATTTGGTTTCTAACTGAAATGTTATTAATATAATGAAGCAGCTTTTACTGGTAGGGAAAGATATTATTTTGTGTGTGTATGAGGTATGTATGTATGAGGTGTGTGTGTGGTATGTGTGTGAGAGACATATGTGTGAGGTGTGTGTGTGTGGTATGTATGTGTGTGAGGTGTGTATTTAAGGTGTAAGGTGTGTGGGTCAGGTGTGTATGTGCATGAGATGTGTGTGAGAGATATATGCGTGAAGTGTCGTGTGTGTGTCAGGTGTGAGGTGTGTGTGTGTCAGGTGTGTGTGTGTCACGTATGTGTGAGGTGTGGGTGTGTGAGGTGTGTGTGTGAACTGTGGGGGGGAAGTGTGTTCGTGAGGTGTGTGTGTGGGCGTGAGGTGTGTGTGAGGTGTGGGGGGGAGGTGTGTTCGTGAGGTGTGTGTGTGGGGGGGAGGTATGTGGGTGCGTGCATATTTCAAGCAGAATTGGATCATCTCTGACACATGTAGTTCATGGCAGTTTTGAGGTCCAAGGCAGTTGTGCAGAATCTTCTCGTTCCCATCAGTGTTAGCTGCCCATTTGAAAAATAACATTATAAAATGCATTACATTTTAGACATTTTTAGTAAGAGTAAAATCTTTCTCTTACAGTTAGTCAAGAAAATTTCTTCTAAGAGCTTCATATGCCAAAACTTTAGGGGAAATGGCGACTTTCCAGTTTACCATTCGTGTTACCTGCTTGGGTGAGACCACAGTGGGTTGACATGCTGACTGTAGTCTGATTTGTCTCTAAGAATGTGACGGAGGTCATTTCTGGGATTATATTATTATTGAGAGATTTAGAAAAAAGCAATTAGAACCAAGATTGCTTTCATACTGTCCCATAATCACAAATGTTAGACTTGGAAGAGATCTCAGTACAGAGTGTTACTGTCAAGGGGATAAAGCATAGAAGAGAAAAGGGCCTTTTAAAACTGTGGATTATTTACATATGTGTGACACTGTTGACATCCGGCCAGAGAGCCGCTTTGTGGTTTCATGTCCTGAAGGTTTGCTGTCATGTTAATTAATAACTTTGTGCAGTCCAAACCACCTTCTTTGCCCAGAGCCGTACTTTAAATAGCAAGTTGTTTTTGCTAGAGACTCACAGAACATAAGATACACGGCATTTTCGGTGGAATCCTTAACAGTATCACTATTAAAATAAGAACATGATTACATTTTTCAGTCTGAAAGCTCCAGCAGCGTCCACGTCACCTACCGACATGTGCATCAGCTTTGCAGTCTGGATGTGAGCGTATTTAGTCTCTGCCTCTGCTTAGTATTTTTTCCCCCTACATCTTTAGTGAAGATTTAGCATAGATTTGCAATAATTCTTATTAGGGAAAGTCTTCCAGGGAAAACTTCAGTCTCAGACTCTAAAGCATTCTCTAACGTTTAGAGAATGGAAAAGATGGAGAGTGAATGCAGTGCACGTGACCGTGATGCGGCTTCGGCTCCGGTGATGGAGGAGCCGTTTGCTCCCTGCGACTCCTGTCCTCTCAGTTTGCGCGGATGTGTCTTAGGAGGGTCAGCGGATCTCAGGAGTTTTTCGCTGAAAAGCGAAAACCATCTGCGATTGAGGACACCCAGCAGGATACTAAGATAAATCATTTCCAACTCCATTAGACATGTAGCTCTTTTTACAGCCGACCTTGAACCTCAAGGAAAGCATAGTGCAATCAAAAGCGAGAAGGCTTTCACACCAGTTACCCTCATGCCATGATATGAAAAGAGCATTATCGGGAACACATTTTTCTTAACCATAATTTATTTCAGACCTGTGCTGGAATAAATAAACACATAAGTCTTAACAGATGCAAATAATAGGGTGTAATCTGTGTATGAGTAATTTAACACATTGTGTCGATGGTGGAGTCGTTCTGATACAAAACTGGGCTGTCAGAGACACTGTGCAGTTGAGACATTTTTAATGTGAAACCTTAAGCAAGTCACTGTGTCATGAAGCCCCATGGCAATGGTTGTAAAATCCAGCCAGCACACAAATAATAAACAAACAACATAAATAACATAAATAAGTTTATGTTAAGTTCTGGGCCAAAGCATCGAAACCCTTTGTAGGCTTCTTCTATTCAACCACTGCGAACGGCTAGACGGAAGTTAAGTTCTGATAGTAGATTCTTCTGTGGCCCAGCTACAGAAGAAACCCAGTAGTCCAGAAGATCCTTTTCCAGGTTACTTCTCTTGATGTCTAGGTGTGGTTGACTAAATTTAGGTGTATACAAAACTCCCATCTATACTAGAATGATCTTTAGTTAACTTTGACCAATATCACCAAGTTTACAATGGAAGTTACAGTGGAAAAGTGTGGTGATAAAATCTCCCTTTAGAATCCTTAGTCCTGCTCTATTAAATTTTGTGGGGGCGGGGGGAAGACTGCTTGGAAAAACAAAGCCATTATGAATCCAACTTAAATCCAGGTGGTAGTGACACTCTTAGGATGTTCCCAGAATGTTTTTCCCCCTAATGTTTATTTATTTATTTTGAGAGAGATACAGAGTGATGGTGGAAGGGCAGAGAGAGAGGGAAAGAGAATCCAAGCAGGCTCTGTGCTGTCAGCTCAGAGTCCAACACAGAGCTCGAACCCATGACCTTAGCTGAAATCAAGAGTCAGATGCTTAATCAACTGAGCCACCCAAGCGCCCCACCCCAGTATTTTTTTTTTCTTTTTAAGATACAAAGCTTGTTAGATGAATGACTACATATACAGTGGTATCAAAACTTTGGGCCCTAAATCTGTACAGCTGAATCTCATAAAGCTGAGCCTTGAACAACACGGGGGTTAGGAGCAGTGGCCTCTGCCCATTGGAAATCTGAGTAAACTTCTGAGTCCATGAAAACGTAATTGTTAACAGCCTACTGTTGAGCGGAAGCCCTATTGATAACGTAAAGAGTCAATAGCACATATTTTGTATGTTGTATGTATCACACACTGTATCCTTAAAGTAAGGTAGAGAAAAGAAAATTTTATTAAGAAAATCATAAGGAAGAGAAAATACCTTTATGGCAGTGTATAAATCGAAAAAGATCCACGTCTAAGTGGACTTGTGTTCAACCCATGTTGCCCGAGGGTCAATTGTATAATGTTGTAGGTCAACGGTACATCAATTAAAAAAATTATAAAAATAGAAATAAGAACAAAGAGTGACTTAGAGAAACAAACGAAAAAGCCCCCCACCTACCGCCACCAAAACACTCTGGGCCCTAACTAACAATGGTTGAAAATTGCGTGTAAGCCATTGTTGTATAAACATGTTATGTGAGGTAATAACCGTGTTTGCTGACCCATCTTACTTATTATTAGCCAAAGTTTGGTGATTTTTGAGTTTTACAAAATTTCTCCCTTCCTCTTTCTTCTTTCCTTCCATTCTTCCCTTTGCTTCCTTTTTCCATTCTCTCACTCACTCATTCTTTGTCGTTTACTTATTCATTCAGCTAATACTTATTGGCCATCCACTATGTTCCAAGACCTGGACTAGTCACTGAAGATACAAGATACAGTTGTGAACAACTTTCAGGGGATGTTTTCTTGGGGGAGAACTCAGAAAATGAAAATAATAATAAAAAAATAAACTGTATTAAGTATTATAGAGAATATAAAGCATAGCGATGGGCCACAGAGTGGTTGGAGGCAAGGTGGTGCTCCTTCTGCAAGAGCGGAGAGGGAAGGTTTCTCTAGGAGGGCGGGATTCCAGCTGAGGCCTGAATGATGAGAGGGAGGTGGCTGTGCTACAGCCTGGTGAAGAGCATCGAAGGCAGAAAGGACCAGTGAGTACAAAGGCACTGGGACAGGTAGGAGCTGGTTATGGTCAGGGCTCCGAAGGAAGACCAATGTGATTGGAGCTTCATGATCCAGGAGAACGTGGTAGGAGAGAGAGGCAGCGGCCAGGTTATGTAGGGTGTCACAGACCACGGGGAGGCGTTTGGCTTTGTTCTGACTCAGTGGAAGGGCATTGGAGTTTTAAGCAGGGGCATGATTGGAAACCTCATGAGTGTGTGTTTAAAAGAGGTATTATCATTCATAAATCACACAATGTCCAATTAGTGAGTATACGGCAGAGAAACTGCTTTCAAATCTCAACTTAGAGAAACAGTTTAACTTTTTTTCACCTTATCTCTGATTCTCGAAACAATTTCTCCATTTGATTTGACTTGTAGGAAATTCAGAGCTACTTTGCAGTTTTCCTTTAGCAATTACACGCAATTGCATAGTATATGTTTTTCTTTTTAAAATTGATACCGTATTTATGATGTCTAAAAGTAAAAACAATATAGAAGTGTATATATTGAGATTTTTCTCCCACTCCTGTATCTGCCCAACCAACTCACCAATCGCCCCTACCTCCTATAGACAACCTCTTACATTTGTTTCTTATGAGTCTTTCTAGTGTTTCTTTACACAGATACAAGCAAGCATACACATATATTCTTACTTCCCTTCTCTTTCTTTCTTCATCAAGGGTGGTGTGTGTGTGTGTGTGTGTGTGTGTGTGTGTGTGTGTGTGTGTTCTTCTACATCTTGCTTTCTTTATCCAAAGTCAAATCTGGAGATTTTTCACTTCAGCGCACAGTGATTTTTCTTCCTCTGAGGATAGGAAGGGTTTTCAATGAAGAGAAGTGCTATATGCTGTTTAACCAGACTTCTTTCCTGGACTCAGGTTATTCCTTATCATTTGGGATAGGATAAGGACTATCCTTATTATTACAAATCCCTTGTAATTTGGGATTACAAACAGTGTTGCAATGAATAACTTTTTCATATGTCACTACTATGTATTTGTGAGATTTAGCTATAAGATAAATTCTCAGAGTGGGACTACTAGGTCAAAGTGTGCTTTTCATAATATATAATTTTGGTAGATGTTTTTATTTTGCTAAATACTGACAAATTTTCTTCGGTAGAAGTTGTGCTGTTTTGCACCTGTGTTAGCGGTGTATGGTAAATTATAGCGCTGTTACAGTTGGCTTTACTGTTTCCTTATTATTTACTCACGTTTTTTTCTTAGTCTCAGCTCCATAATTTATGTATTTCTATTCTTCTATGTTGTATTGACTTTTGTAGGCCATTTTTAGGCCACTTTCAATTAGTGCTTATAGGAGGCATTGAGTAAATAGATAAATTTGGCATGCTTTAATTATTGCCCTTAACACCCTGTGTTATTCTTTTGCATTTCTACCACTTCAGTTTTAGAAAACCAATGCCTGGCAGATAGAAGGCAATAAATATTCGGTATATTGATGAATGGCTTAAAGTCTAGTAGTATTAGTACGAAGTTTACTGGACCTAGGTGATAACCTGGTATTCAGAGAAAGAATCAGTGAATAATGCAATGAATGAGTTAATGAATATAGGATTTTCCTTTTAATAGACTCCATTGTATCTATAGCAATGAAGAAATGTTGTTATGGAACAGACTAATCTCATTTTATTTAACTGGATGCCATTATAACATAAATTAAAATGATTTTGCCTCAGTACATGACGTTAGAGCAAATGTAATACTATACTATAGAACAGACGAGAATTTTAATGAAAACATTCATATGGAAAAATGTCCATTGAATAAATTGGAAGCTTAACATCGAGAATTGGCCAGGCAAAATCATGATTCTGAGGCAGAAAATTCTGCATTAGGGAGCTTAAATGACATAAGTGCTCTAAGAAAGTTCTGGAAAACTTAAAATGGCTTAAACTTTTCTATGTGTAATGATATGTGATTATAACGTATGCACTCCGCAGTCTTGCTACATATTATAATCTTGATTGTTTTATGGTTTGTATAGAGATGAGCTGAAGAAACATGCTAAAACATTTAAAAATGCGATATTACTGCTCATGAAACACGTATGTGCAATAAAAACCCCTGGTCGTTGGGTAAGAATGTCCGGCTGCAGTACTGATCACATTTAATAATCCTTTGTATATGAAACAATTAATCATGGAAGACTGTGGACACCAAATAGGATAGCAGGCAGATGAGGTTTTGCTTTTAGGATAATGATGGTCAGGCATTACAACAAACTTTGCCTCATCAAACTAATTTAAATGTGTACCTGCCAGATATTACGCAACACGATGACTAAATGTGTGCGTATCTTCAACATTTTTTCATGCTTATTTAATAATCTTGGCCTGAGCATATGACAGAATGATTTCATCAGACTTCAGGGATTAAGATATTGAATATCACTCTGTAAGCATTCATAAAGCATATAGAAAGATAGAACCTTGCTTTAAACAAGTCCAATTTATAAAGATTCACATATTTTATGAAACGATTATTTTCTTTATAAATGATTTCTCATTTATAATTATAATTTCAAAATTATAATTTCTTATAATTTCAAAATTACCTTTAAGTATCATTTTCATCATGCATTTGAATTATAATTCTGCCTATAAAGATCTGTTTTCATAAACTTTTTTCCAGAAACATGTACATATTTTAAGTGTTATTCTGAGAAATAATTATGCTGCTTAGTTTATAGTAACTTACAAATATTTTTTAAGTTTTTGACATTTCTGCAAACTCCTTACTTCTGAAAAGTTGGCTAATACTTCTCTTGAATATGTTTATTATTTTAGCAGTTTTAAAAGATGAGCCTCGGGGTGCCTGGGTGGCTCAGTCGGTTGAGTGTCCGACTTCGGCTCAGGTCATGATCTTGCGGTCTGTGAGTTCGAGCCCCGCGTCGGGCTCTGTGCTGACAGCTCAGAGCCTGGAGCCTGCTTCACATTCTGTGTCTCCCTCTCTCTCTGCCCCTCCCCTACTCATGCTCTGTCTCTCTGTCTCAAAAGTGAATAAATATTAAAAAAAAAAGTTTAAAAGATGAACCTCCGTGTTCAAATGACTATGATGGCTACAGAGTGTATATATATATATGATATGTATATATGTATATATATATATGATATATACATACATATATGTATATATCAGTGCGTGTATGTATACATATACACACACAAACATATACATGTAAATATACATATAAGGAGGGTTAAAGTCATTTAAAATATAATATCAATAAAAATAAAATATTGAGATATGCCTTATTTTGTTAGTAAGTACTATCACATAATATCATTTTATACTTGGCAACACTTCCTTACTTGTACAAGACCCAAGTTAAATATGCAACATAATAGTATGGACTCTATCAGAGTATCAGACAACTCAACGGCCAGCACATTTATGGTGTATCAAACTTATAAGTAACTTTTTATTCTGTACTAATATACTCCATAAACATGAATAGATTTTATTTTCATGAACAGCTTTCAATCTTCTTTTTATAAAAAGTAGACCAGATTAGTTAGAGTGGTCTCCAGATGCAATTGGAACTTTCTCTTACTGCGGATTTTCTTTAAATTTTTAAAAATCAGCAATATTGTGTAACCTTCATAGATGTTACAGTAAATACTTGGAGGATATATCAGATACTGACAAAGTATCTGTTTACAACGTTTAATACATGTGAATATGGGAAAGGAAGGTAGTTAAGCTCTCAACAAAGTCAAGAATTTTGTTGATTAAGTATTACTTATATGCTAGAAAAGGAAGTTGTAGTAAAAAAAGAATTATGGTAATAGCTAAGTCCTAAATTCCCTGTTGTATAAAAATATAATATATACTACCTATATTTCTTGAGCTAAAAAAGTAAAGTGTTGGATCGATTGCTTAAGCTCTAGCAGTAATTCTCTGATTAAGAAACATTGAGTATAAACAGTCTGGCTTCTTAAGCTGGCAACGAATAATTCAGTTTTTAGAGCTATAATTCTGACCCAGCTAACATGTTTCACTTTGATAAAATGTACTTAGACTCAGACTAGGTCACCTTCCCGTAGATGCTACGTGTCTTGCTGGGTAAGCCAAAAATGCAGGGTCCTGACTCTTTACTTAGGTTATTTATCAGGCTGTGTTTGCAGCAAGCAACCTTGAACGGTGAGGTAATGTCTCTGTTCAGAACAAAGAGCAGGCTGGGGTCCCTGGATGGCTCAGCTGGTTAAGTGTCTGACTTCAGATTAGGTCATGATCTCACAGTTTTGAGTTCGAGCCCCGCATCGGGCTCCGCACCCACAGTGTGGGGCTTGCTCGGGATTCTCTCTCTGCCTCTCCCCTACTCGCACTTAGTCTCTCAAGATAAATAAATAAACTTAAAAAAAAAGAAAAAGAACAAAAAGCAGGGTCTAAAACAATGGGATCTTCAAGCTCAGAGTCCCTGCCCTGTAAAGCAGCCCCCCTGCCTGTGCAGGCATCCTCTGGCCTTCCACCTCGCCCAAACTGGGCATGGGCGTGGGAAACTGACATGAATGTGTGGACATGATGACTTACCGCTTTTGCTGTGAGTAAGAGTCTTTCATTTCTGTTTGAGAGTCTTGCGTTTTGTGTTTTCTCTCAGCTTCTATAACTGAGTGATGGTAACAATCACATTGCTTCTCTCTGCTTAGGGATCACAACTCAAAAAAAGTTGCTTCTTGTATTTTGTCCAGTTTTTTTTATAGTTGCTAATGACAAAACAGTAAGTCCAGTCCTACTTGCATCAGGGAAGTACATCATGCCTGGAAGTGGAACTGTAGGGCTTTATTTTTTGGTTTAGAGTTATACGTGAAAATTCATAATTTTTGTTTTGTTTTGTTTCATTTCATTTTTGTTCTTCATGAGCAAAAGAGATATACAGCTTTTAAGGCCTTGGCAACTTGACTCCAATATCTGGAACTTTGTTGTTGTCCATTGTTTCTATTGCATTTTCTTTTTGACTTTTATCTTGTATTTCTTGTTGCCTGTGATTGTATGTGGCTATTGTATTTGCAGAACTGTTTGTAAAAATAATTGGAGTCTTAGGGTGAGGAGGCAGGCAGTCTCAAAGATGGTCCTTGTGACTCTATCCTTGTGTAGTCTCCTTTGTTGAGTGTAGGTTGGGCTTAATAAGTCAATTTTGACTAATAGAAAATGGCAGAAGTAATGGCGTATCACTTCTGAGATTAGATTATAACTCATTTTATGCTTTGTGATTTCAAACTATACTAGTAAGCCATAGTAATCAAAACAATATGGTACTGGCATGAAAACAGACACATAGATCAATGGAATAGAAAAGAGAGCCCAGAAATCAACCCATACACATATAGCCAATCAATCTATGACAAAGGAGGTTAGAATATACAGTGGAGAATGGAGCGTCTCTTCAATAAATGGTTCTAGGAAAAAATGGATAGAGACACATAAAAGAATGAAATTAGACCACTATTTTATACCATACAAAAATAAATTCAAGTGAATTAAAGACTTGATTGTAAGACTTGAGACCTAGGATAAAACTCTTAAAAGAAAAAAAAAATAAAACTCCTAAAAGAAAACATAGGTAATAAGCTCTTTGACATTGGTCTTAGCAATATTTTTCTTTCTGGATCAATGCCTTCAGGCAAGGGCAACAAAAACTAAAATATACAGGTGGGACTCATCAAACTAAAAAAACTTTCACAATGAAGGAAATTAGCAACACAATGAAAAGATAACTTACTGAAAATATTTGTTAATCACATATTTGAGAACGTGTTAATATTCAAAATATATAAAGAACTTATGCAACTTAATATCAAAAAATGAACAACCTGATTTAGAAATGGGCAGAAGACTTGAACAGACATTTTTAAAAATGCATAGGACCAATAGGCACATGAAAAGAAGCTCAATATCATTAATCACCAGGGAGATAGAGACCAAAACTTCAATGAGATACTGCCTCACACCAGTCAGATTGACTGTTACCAAAAAGACAAAAAATAACAAGAATTGGTGAGGACTTGGACAAAGAGAACCCTTGTAAACTGTTGGTAGGAATGCACCAATTGGTGCAGCCACTATGGAAAACACTATGGAAGTTTCTCAAAAAATTAAAAATAGAACTACCATATGATCCACCAATTCCATTTCTGGGTATTTATCCAAAGAAAATGAAAAACCAGTTGGAAAAGATGTATGCACTCTTCCATGCACCCGTGTTAATTAACGTGCACCCATGTTAATTGCAGCATTATTTACAATAGCCAATATATGGAAGCAACCTAAGATGAATAGATTCATAGATGAATGGGTAAGTGGGTTAAGAAATTGTGATAGATATATATATTACTGAGCCATAAAGAAGAAATGTTGTCATTTGTGACAACATGAATGGACCTTGAGGGTTTTATGCTAAATGAAATAAAATCAGAGAGAGAAAGATGAATACCATATGATTTTTCTTATATGTAGAGTCTGAGAAACAAAACAAATGAACAAACAAAACAAGCTGGAAGCAGGCTCATAGATACAGGAGACAGACTGTTGGTTACTAGAGGGCGTAAGGATTTAGGGGGTGAATGAAATAGGTGAAAGATTAAGAGGTACAAACTTCCAGTTGTAAAATAAATAAGTCATGGCATATATGTACAGCATGGGGAGTATAGTCAATAATATTGTAAAAAAATTGTAAAGTGACAGATGGTAACTAGATTTATCATGGGGATCATTTTATAATATAGAAAAATATTGAGACACTACTATGTACACCTGAAACTGATAGGATATTCTATGTCAATTATACTTCAAAAAAAAAAAAAAGAAAGAAAAGAAAAAGAATGAAGGCAGATCAACAACAAAAGACTGTGGCTTCCATATTTCAAGAGAGTCTCCCTCTCTTGCTCTTGGATCCCTTGCTCTGGCAAAAGCCATGCTGCGTGGAGCCCTGTGGAGAGGTCACATGGTGAAGAACTGAAGTGATTCCTCCACACCCAGTAAAGCTTAGATGATTTCATCCCCATCCGACTTTGAATGAAGCCTGTTGAAAATCTTGAGCCAGAATTACTAAGCTAAGATGCTTCTAGATCTCCGATGCCCCAAAGACATTATGAGATGATATATATATATTGTTTTAAGCCACTAAGCTTGGAATAATTTTTTTTATGCAGCAAATGATAATACAGGTGATGAACTTCTTTAACAGTTATGATTTCTATTTGTTTCTGCCAGTTACCTGGGGATGCTAGATCTCAAGGACACCTAGGGAGACTGATAGCCCAGACTTACCTGTTTCCAGTCTCAGGAACTGAGATGATTCAAAGCTGAATTGCAGCCTATTTGAGGGCCTCCCTGTAGTTCATCCTGACTCCTAGGAGACAGCCCTTAGGGGTCCCAGCCCAAAGTAAGGGTGTTTGGCAGGGCTCTCCCCAACCTTTTATAGGCCCTGGATAGCAGTCTCTATGATCTAAGCTCTAAGAAGCTGTTGCAAATCCTGCTCAGCCTCTCAGCTTTCCAGCTCTCCTCCCTAGAATTGGTATGGTTCCCAGGGGAGGAAGTTGCTCCAAACTTGGGATGTATTAAGTTGGACGCCCCTCTCGGCAAATCTTTACTATATTGTGAGCTCTTTGATGCCATCGGTTGGCTATTTCTTTGAATGTTTTGTCGAATTTTTCTACAGTAGACTGGATGGAAATACTTAGTCTGTCATTATTGGAAGAAGTCAAACTCCACCTTTATTTCTCTGTCAGAAAAGTTACAAAGCAATCAAGGAGAAGTTTCTTCTTATTAATCCTTCTTAAATCACAAAGCATATCCAGTGATAGGTTTCAGTATGGTGGTTTAATGAATTCTCTAAGGATTCTCTCTGTGCCCTCCATCTAACACTCTGGAGAGTACTTTTCTGGTGACCAATCTGATTTGATCTGCTTGCAAATTTTACATGGTGACTTTGATGGTTTTCCAGTGTACATGGATGGGTTAACTCTGATGTTAATTCCTTTTCCGAGTTTTACTCTGGTAGACAAGTATTGTATTTTGACTTCACTTGGATAATGGGAAGCTAAGTGGCATATTTTATAATATAGTCTACTTCTCGGAATATTTGTTATTCTATGTGTAGTTAATCTTGATGGTTTTTATTTTTATATGTGCTTTCTAGTAAAAAAGTAAATAATCTTGTGTGGCTTAAGTACCAACTCCAAGTCACACAGAAAATATATGTTTCTGAACAATGCCATGATAGGAGAATGAATAGTTGGGAATCTTAAGAAGTTATATGGAGAATAAGCCTGTGTAATTTTCATAAATCAACATATGTTAATTTAGAAAAAATGCCAATATATATATTTAATGAAAAAAAGTAGGGCGTGTGTGTGTACACGTGCGCATACTTGTAAATGTGTGCAGAAGCATACTTGTACATGTATACTTAAAAAGATTCAGAAGACACTGGGGAAGGGGATTGAGGATTTGGTAAGGGAAGAATTCTTACTTTTTCCTTGTACATCTTTGAATTACTGTCTTTTTATCATTTCATGTGTCATTTTCCCAATTAACTAGTTAGCTTAAATAGTAAGTGGCCACACATTAGTAGTATAATCTTACATTAGTTATAAAGAATGGCATGCAATTATTTCCTTTTTATCATTCTCTTTTATTATCTTCCTTTCTCATGGCCTCTACTACATATTGGGTTTACACATTTATCTGTTTTAAGTTGTGGATAGTATGTATGCTAAGCTTCTTAGATTATTTTATTTTTCTTTATCCAGATGTTTAATGCCTTTCAGTTATATATATATATATATATATATACATATATATATATATATATATATTCTCAGAGTGAGAAATTCTGGACGGAATTTAAATTCTCTCACTTAATAGTTGTAAGACCTTGTACCAGAACCTTAAACAGCTATTTCCCTCTTGTCTCTCCCTCCATCCATCCAAGAACACAGAGTCAATATGAACAACTATTTCCAGGCACTTAATTTTCTGTCTGAGAACATGAATAATAATAAGATTTTTTTTCCCACTTACCTTATAGATGTGTGATGAGGAGCAAAATATAGTATGTATGAGAGCTTTCGTAAACTGTACGACAGCATACAAACATAAGGTATGGATTACATGCAGTCCTTTGCTCCAGTGTGAAGTGTTAGGGAGAGAGCATTGAGTTGAGATGTTCAATTTTCCATATTTTGAAGTATGAAAAGATGTTAATGGAAATAGTATTTATGAAGCCAAAACTCTAAGGAAACATGGTAGGTATATTATTTGTAACCTGGGGAGGGGAGCAACAAAAGATATTGCATGTCAAGGGGATAAACATTCTGGAGAATAAAATATGGTTGTTATACTAAAAAGAGAGGAATGGAAGCATCTCATTTTTTGAGAGTGGGTGAGGGGTGAAGACAGGGCGGGGTGGGAGTGTTCCTGCCAGATTGCTTCTGTCCCTTTCCTTCCTCTGAATTTTAAAAGTGTGACCTACCTCTTGTGCTCTTGATTAGTTTAGCATCAAGTGCAGGACTTTGAGTATCAGTTCCTGACCTCAGGGAAAACTTTCTGGGAAGCTGTGGAAATTGAACAAGTATGGTTAAGCCTTCCTTTGGAAAACTTCCCCTCCTCACCTATCCCTTGGACAATCCACTGAAAACTTCCAGGTTCTTGGTCTATGTTTCTCTAAATGACAAATACAGTTACTGAAGGAGCCATCTGATGCAACCATATGGTAATAATCTTAAGAGCACAAAATAGGAAAAGGCAATGTTTTTAGCCCTTCTTACTATATACAGATTTAAAGGAGAATATTTATAGTTACTTCATTTATAATGATAATTTATATTTAATTACCTATAGAGGTTATTCTGAGTTAAGATGTACTATTACACCATGTCACAATCTTTGCCATCTAACTATCTATCTATTTTTTCTTTCTCTCTCTCTTTTCTTCTCTTGGAAAACGTACCAAGTAGTATAGAGAAATAAGTGTTAGTTTTTAAAAGATGGGTAAATATGTTTCCTGTTAAAATATACTAAGAACTGATATATCCTGAGCTAGAAGGTAGAATTATTTGTTTTTAATGGGTCTAGAATGATATTTTTTTCTTAAAACTCCATCCGTTAGCTTTATCTAACTAGGTCCTGGGTGGCTCTATATTGGATATATAACAAGCTGATACTGGAAGAGAATAGAAAATGATATTTCATTGAGGAAAAGGATCAGTAGGTTGTTAATGAGAAACTCTAGGTTCTTAGATAAGACCTAAAATTTATTTGGACTTTGTCCTCGCACGGCCTGCCATAACAGGTACTGTAGGCTCAGTGGCTTAAACAACAGAAATTTAGTTCTCCCAGTTTTGCAGGTTAGGGGTTCAACGTCAGGGTGCTCAGTTCTGGTAGGAGCTCTCTTCTTGGTCCACAAACAGCTGCCATCTTGCTGTGCGCTCACATGGTGGGGAGAAAGATGTTGTGCCTCTTTTTCTTTTCATAAGAGCACTAATCCCGTCATGAGGGCCCTAGTCTCATGACCTAATATAACCTAATGACTTCCCAAGTCCCCAACCTCACATATCCTCACATTGGGGTTAGGGCTTCAAACAGGAGTTTTGGTAGGACACAATCAGACCACAGCCAATTCGGAGACACTTAGCTTGGGACTGATATTCGAAAAGCTCTCAACTTGTGCCCCCTTCAGGGCTAAAAGGGCCAGTGGAAATAGTTTTCTGAGGATCTGATGTTTCTACGTAGAACCTCATGCTGTATCTTAATCCATTGCTCACTGAATTACTTCTCCTTTTTACCTTTTAACTAATTTTAGTTTTTCTTGGTCTGGAAGCTCAATTAGGTAACACTGGCATACAGTACTTCAAGTATAGTGCTTAGTTGAAATCTGAGGGTAAAAATAGGATTTGCACATGTTATCTGGATATTTTAGGCTGGTGGTTTATTATTATTGTTATTTTAATCAAATAACATATAGGTTAGTGATTTTATTATCATTGTATTCCTTCCCTATGACTGGCACAAAGTTGTAGCTGGCAATAAAATAATAACTAACGTTTATAGAATTCTTACATTGTGCTAGGCAATGCCATACACTTTATATGAAATAATCTGATTGAATCTTCACAACAACTCTATGAGGTAGGTCCTGTGAAGCCATTATACAGATGTGGAAACTGAGTCTTATAGCAGTAAAGTAATGTGCCTAATGTCAAACAGATCATAAATGGCATTGCCAGGATGCTTTGTTAGGGGATATTACAGAGGTTTACAACTCTCTGGTGACAGGAAGTTCCATTTCACATGCATGGAAAATTTTTATATCAGCACTGAGTAAATCATTCAATAAAATATGTCTAAGAAAGGGAAATTGGAGGTCAAGAAAATAACACTTAGCGTGTACGTAGCAGCACTTTTTTTTTCTTCAAGTGTCTCTAATTAAACCATTGGAAACTTTTGTAAATGAAATCAGTATAATTAACTTCAGATAAGGTGGGGATACTGAAGGTCAGATTTACAGATAAGACTTGAATTTATCTATGACAGCGGAATGGTCCCAAAGAATTTACTTTTACATCTGGATTGGGTTTTGTAACTTGAGACGATGAGAGAGAAGGAGAGAGACAGAGACAGGGTGTATGTGTTAGTAGCTAAGACCACAGGAAGGTGCAGCCATTGCTAAAGACACCACTGGAGGCAGTGAGACATCTTTGAGGGGGGTTGCTTGCTGGGGCGGGAGGTGTCCAGTCTTGGGCCCTCTAGTCTCCTGCCACATCCCCATTATGCAAATCTAATGAAACCAGGAGGCAGGGGAGCCTGTGAAATAGAGCTTCCAGGGTCATCCTGGGAGACACAGCAGAGCTAGAGAAGGGGAAGTAATGGACAGGGGTGCAGACTCGCAAATGACATTTGTGGGGCCAGTGATGGGCACTTTCTGCCTCTGATCTCCCTTTTGTGGCAACAGAAGAGAATGAACCCCTAGTTTTTGGAATTTTTCTTGGTCTTTCGAAATCTCATCTGTTTCCTTTTTTATGAACCATGAATTCCTCTTAGGAAGTCAGAGACCTATGGAGGCAGGACTCTTACCACTTGGCCATCTGCTTCGGTACTAACCTTCCTTTTCAGGATTTTTCAGTGGGGCTTCCCAAATGGACCCTATGCTAGCGGAATTCTATTTTGGGTGAGAAAATGCCTTAGAAGAAGCTTAACCTGCCCAACCCTGACAAATACAATCGCGAAATAGTGTATCATTGATAGGAGCTCGGACTCTTGATCCAGCTTCTCTTTACACAGGATGGATGGGAATTCTCCATAATTCTTCACAGTTCTAGCCTCCATTAGGTAGCTGCAGAGATGTTTCCTTAGAAATATGTCACTGTATATAAATATGGTATATATATATATAACATAAAATATATAAATATAATATATAATATATGGCAGGTTTTTAACTATATTATATATTTATATCGCATATAAGTATATGATATAAACATAGACTATAAAATATATAATACATACATAAATATATAATATATAAATATACAAATATATATTCTATAATAAATAAATGTATAATTATATATAATTTATATATATAATTTAATATATATTAAACATGTAAGTATATAAATATGTATATATTTATTATATATAACATGATATATAATATATAATTTAATTATATGTATAATTAAATATATAATTATACAATATAATATAAAATATATAAATATATAATATATATGGCAGGTTTTTTTGTGTGTTTTTGCAAGTGGTTTATGACTATAATATTTTATGTTGTTAAGTCTCCATTGACTCCTTTGGGGAAAAGATTTAGTAACTCAGGATATCATAATAATGTTTTTTATTGTTTTGTAGGATTGGATTTGCTTTGCACACACGTGTGGAGTATTTTTCTGTGCATCTGGAAACCGGATCCTTAGAGGACAATATTTAGAAAGATAACACAATCAGTCCAATGAACTTTAGAAACAGTGAGCCTTGTAATTTAGGTTTGTTTTATTTTCTTTCCACTTTCCGGCATCTGTACACATACACACATATTCATATATTACACGTAGATATTTTTACTGTAACACAGAGGATCATTTAATAATTCAAGTTCTAGGCTTTAGATGGTGTGTGCAAGAGATGGCATTTTATCTCATAATTGAGCTCACCAACTACTAGAACTCTGTGAGCCCTGACCGGAAGAGCCAATCAGCACTTTTTGAACTCTGAAACAAAACAAAAACCAAGGTGAATTTCATAATGAAAAACACCATGAGGCGCTTATATTACGAATAATAAACATTAGCTCTTCTCTGGGAAGTTAGGGCTTAGAGGAGGGAAGACAAGTACGAAACCGCTGTGTTCTAGTTTGGCCTTCGAAAGCACGAAGTGTCTACATACTAAGGTTTATGAACCGAGTAACTTGAATCTTAATGAAAATTCCATTCCTCTGGAAATATGGGTCTGATTTTCTATTTAAGTAGGAAATGTTACTTAAAATTTTAGCAAATGACTGCTTTAGTTTGGGCAAAAGAAACATGCTCTAAATTGAAATACATACTTTTTAGGGGCGCCTGGGTGGCTCAGTGGTTAAGCAGCCAACTTCGGCTCAGGTCATGATCTTACAGTCTGTGAGTTCGAGCCCTGCGTCGGGCTCTGTGCTGATGGCTCAGAGCCTGGAGCCTGCTTCGGATTCTGTGTCTCCTCTCTCTCTGCCCTTTCCCTGCTCACACTCTGTCTCTCTGTCTCTCAAAATAAATAAATAAATAAAAATAAACGTTGAAATACATACTTTTTAAAAATAGTTTGCAATACCTCAATTCTCCACAGTTACCCACTCTCTTTTGTGTTGTGTATTTTGTCTTCTTTTGACTTATTTTTGTTAGCAAGAGGATGGATGTCACTGTAGTTTTCATAAAATAGTTCATCTGAACAAACATCTATTTCTGTATTTGACTGAGGAATGATGGGGCAAAAATACTTACCAAAGACAGTAAAACATAAAAGCACAGATCATACTTGTGCGATTGCAATAATGGAGCCATGCTGGTGTTCTATTTTTGCGTCCAGCATCAATAGATTTTCCAGATCAGTAGGTCTCAAAGTATATAGTCCCTGGACCAGCTGCATCAGCATCACTGAACTTGTTGGAAATGTAGATTCTTGGGTCCCATCCCAGACCTACTGCAACAGAAATCTTCAATAGGAGATAGGGAGAACACACCCTTCAGGTGATTCTGGGGGGCCTCGAGTAATTGCTGTAATTTGGCATCACTTTTTCGTTCAGATCACTGTTATAAGCCAGGTGCAATACATGGCAGAGATAGTCTAAAAAACAAAATCAGTAGTACTTATGATGTCGGTTGTTTAATTTGTAAAAGTCCTTTCTGGTGGAGAACACTTCGCACAATTGTTTTCGGTGAAAGGCGGGGTTAGTACTCAAGGCAGGGGCAGACACAGGCTTTGTAAGCTTTGCCATCACAGCCGGAGGGCCACAGCGATGGGAGCCAGAGGAACCAGGATGGGGAGTACTCATCCAGTTAAAGTGGGACTTGCTTTCATTGGTCTAATGCTAGTAGGAGAAAAGGAGATATGAAAAGGACTTGCGTGTTGTAAACCACTATATAAATGCGACATGGGCATTCGTTCAGTCAACAAACACTTCAGTGCTCTAGGTGCTGGGGAGTCAGCAATGAAGACACAAGCCCATACCTTCACAGAACTCACATTCTGGGCGGTCGCGTTGTATTTAAGTGTGTGTTATAAATGAAGCCACAAATGGACACCTACAAGTAAGCTGAGGTTAATTAGTAGGAAAAAATTACAATTCACAATAGGTCCGTGCAGCGACGGTTTACCTACTTAGAGCTCGGTTACATGATAGTTTCAAACACATCTAACCAGGAAATAAGAAAAAAGGCTCCTGTAGTTCCAAAATACATGTCAGCAGGTCCATTCACTAACCCTCATGCTTATTACTTATAGCTCTTAGTTTATTTTACAGTGTTTTATTTGACTCATCATTTTTAAATTGTTTGCATTTTCTAAGTGCATCAAATCTTCTCATTGCTTCATGCCTTTACTCCTGCTCTTTTCCTCTGTGCCTGTAATGCCCTTACTTTCTCTCTTTGGATTAACAAATTGTATACATTCTCCAGCTCAGAACTCTCTCCTGGGACTCATTCCCAGTTTCCAGGTCTGAGCTAGCTGTCTGGTTTGCATCGGAGTCTGGAGTCCTATTACTGAGGCCAGGGGTCACATCTCATGCAGCTGTGTCATCGACACCTGTTGGTGACAAATACAAGGGGCTCCAAAACTATTTGTTGCATGAATGAATTTAACTTGGTAGACTGATTTCTGATCCTACAGCCCTTTAGAAATAATAGCAAATTAAAAGAGAGTTTCCTGGTAGAGACATAGGAGAGCAGTGACGAGGAACCCTTGACAATTTACAGCAAAGGACAAAGCAAAAAATGTATTCAATAAAAAAAGATCATAGAAGTATAGCGATCTGCAGAACAAAGGTTAATCACTTGATAACACAGGGAATTAGTGTGCAACTTTAAAAGAGGACTAAAATATATTCAAGTACAGGGGTGCCTGGGTGGCTCAGTCAGGTAAGCGTCCGACTTCAGCTCAGGTCATGATCTCACGGTTCATGGGTTTGAACCCCGCACCGGGCTCTGTGCTGACAGCTCAGAGCCTGGAGCCTGCTTCAGATTCTGTGTCTCCCTCTCTCTCTGCCCCACCCACTTGCACTCTCTGCCTCTCTCTCTCAAAAATAAACAAACATTAATATTTATATTTATATATTTAAGATTTACAGAAATGGTTGCCTAAGGATGTAAACCATCAACTCTCCAGGACACTTGCTCTCTGGAGTTTCCAGATACCCAGGACTTTAGTGTCTTTTGTTTTTCTATTTAAATTTTTTTTTAACATTTATTTATTTTTGAGAGACAGAGAAGGAGGGGGAGAGGGGAAGAGAGAGAGGGAGACACAGAATCCGAAGCAGGCTCCAGGCTCTGAGCTGTCAGCACAGAGCCCGATGTGGGGCTTGAACTCAGGAACCATGAGGTCATGACCTGAGCTGAAGTCCGACGCTTAACCGACTGAGCCACCCAGGTGCCCCTTGTTTTTCCATTTAGAGCATTGTCTTGACTCACTATAGATTTCAAATATATTTGAAGATAACACATATTTTACTAGTCCATCTAGAATGATCATTTTCATTAATTTCAGTTTGAGAGCATTCTCTTTCTAAAGAAAATACTACGCTTTATGATTTAGCTAGAGAAAACGTACTTTCTTAGATTTTTGAGCGACACGAGTATTTTTCTTTCTCATATATGTAACTTTTACACTTTTAAATCATGTAGTGTGGTCATCTTTCATGGCTAAGAAACGCTTTCTTGAACAGCCGCTGACGCCTCTTTGACACACTATGATGGAGGAAAGAAAGAGTGCGTGGCTCACGCGAAGCTGTGTAGGAGAGCTCTTATTTGGGATCTAGTCCCTGGTCTGCCCCTGAGTAAACGTGGGTCTCCTCAAATCACAAAAATTCCACTAACAGCCATCTTCTTATCTGCAAAGTGGAGCCAGTACGAATCTACAGCCCAGAACTGCTTTGACAATTAAACGGAATTGGGGGTGTGAAAAGCATTTAAAAAACAAGGATCGCTTACAGGAATGGTGGGAACTCGTATCGCCAAATATCTTATATGTGAAAAGACGGGATCCTAGTCACTGCTGAAAGTATTTACATTTTCCATTCCCAATCTCTTCCTTCCTATGATACTTCCCATGACAATTTATAAAGTCAGATGATTCTTTGTTTATGTAAAATGGCCCAGATCCAGCTGTCCTCATGAGCTGGCCTGGAGCTTTCTCTAGTCGGTTTGTTATTGAGCTTAAATGGTTGGTAAATTAATTAGGAATCCTAAGAAGGAAATCAGATGTTATTAGATGAGAATCAACAGCCGAAAGTAGGTCTAGACCTGCTCAGTTCAACAGTGGCTGGGATTTTTAAAGCCCGCAGAAGAGTATTTACTGCATTGGGCTTCTAACCTACGTACAAATTGAATGTTTATCTGTACATCTCTCTTCTTTGAAATTTTTGTCTTCACACCTTCTTTAGCATCCAAACATTAACACCTTTGGAGACAAAGCTGGCAGGAACACATTTTGACAAAGAATAGTTAGAAAGCTGTGGTTCAGCATGAAAGTGGGAAGTCAGCTGTGTTTCACTTACCAAAGCAATGAGGCTTTATCCCTTTGGATCCAGCTCCCAGGGCTAGCTCGGCAGGACAGTTTTCTCTGCGGCCCAGGTTATTTTCTTCCTGAAAAGCAACCGTATTATGAGCTCATCTCGCTTGTTCACACCTTAAAGGACACGAGTTATCCTCATGTTTATCACAAAGAAAAAAAATTCAGAAGACAGAGAGACACCTGGATTTGGGAGCTGCTTGAGGAAAAAGCCTGAAGCCTGAAAGTCCTTTTTTGGGAGTGGGAAAGCCCAGTGCTCACTTTGGCGGCACATATAGTAAAATTAGGGTGGGAAAGCCCAGAGGGGACGCCAGTGTGCGTGTCAGGGGAGAAGAGGCTGGTTACAACCCCAAAGTGGCAGTGAGATGGAGAGAAGAAGAATCGTGAAAGCCTAAAGATGAGTAGGATTGTGTCATAGGCAAGTTTCCGTGCCGTTCATTTTTGCCTGGTTGTAGTGTCCGGGGTGCAACGAAATAAATAAATGTTGTCTGATGATAGTTAACAGAATTCAGGTTACAAATGTAGTAATTAGTTCGTATGTAGAATATTATTTAATTTTTTTAACGTTTATTTATTTTTGAGAGGCATAGAGACAGAGCGTGAGCAGGGGAAGGGCAGAGAAAGAGAGGGAGATACAGAATCCGAAGCAGGCTCCAGGCTCTGAGCCAGCAGCACAGAGCACGACACGGGGCTCGAACTCACAGGCTGCGAGATCATGACCTGAGCTGAAGTCGGCCGCCTAACCGACTGAGCCACCCAGGCGCCCCTACAATATTATTTTTAAGGCTAGATTTGTGATTAGGAGGTAGATTGCTGAGTTATTTTTCTCATTAAAACCATCTGCTTTGGAAGGCCTTGAGCATGTTATGCTGAGGGCATCAATACCCCGGGAAGTATGCGTGTGTCTGTGTATCAGTGCTATTTGGACCATGAGGATGTATAAAATTATCGCAACATGTGAAAGCGGATGTAGTTTCAACTTAATATTTTGTTCTTACCAATTATATTCGTCAAACCATTTAGTAGTTCTAATGTCTTTAGTATTTGTCACATGAATACTTTTTGAAATTTCTTTTAACATTTATTCATTTTTGACAGTGAGAGAGACAGAGCGGGAGTGGGGGAGGGGCCGAGAGAGAAGGGAGGGAGACACAGAATCCAAGGCAGCCACCAGGCTCTGAGCCGGCAGCACAGAGCACGACGCGGGGCTCGAACTCACAGACTGCGAGATCATGACCTGAGCTGAAGTCGGCCGCCTAACCGACTGAGCCACCTAGGCGCCCCATATGAATACTTTTCAAAACAAGCAATTGCTTAGCATTCATGAAATCTAAAGTGCTATGTACTTACACCAACTGAATTCTCTTTTTCTAAAACCATATACAAACCAATACAAAATAGCACTGTGGATAATTAGGTCAGCTCAGGTGCCCCGAGAAGCCGGCTCCATGATGGAATGAGGCCTGCAGAAGATTCACTGGCAGACAAACCTGTAAAGGATAAAGGTCAGGGGAGCAGGGACAGGTGGGAAGGGACTCAGATGGAGGTTGAGGGCAGACGCCTGGGAAAGGAGAGAGGAAAGGAGGGACGGCTGGGTGGAAAGGAGCTCAAAGTGAAAACAGCTCTGACAAAGTCTTGGCTAGACCAATGAGGTGCCCCAGAGCGAAGATTTCCTATTAGAAGGGGGCCCCTCATTGGGCAAGAATGGCCAGCTCCCTACCGTGCTCAGTCATTGGCTGGGAGCAGGTGGGGAAGGTATGGCCTTGTCTGAGGTGCTGGGGCCGACTCTAGCTGGAGGATACCTAGCACCTTCCAGGAGCTTCTTCCTTGTGGGGAGGTCTGAGCAGTCCAGGACCATGGCTACCACAATTGCACGGTACTGTAAGCTGTTCAATTTATCACCAAGCTTCAGAGTTGATATTTAAAATATTCACACACGTAAATATTATCACCAGTAATTGGGGGTTGTTACAAACGCACTGGAGTGATGTAAAATCACAGAATAACCAACATCAAATTGTATTTTCTCTGCAAACCTAGAGGCTAATCTTATTTTATTTGAACACTTAAAACCATTACTACATTCTAGTACTTATTTTCACCTATATCCAGGCTCTAGAAAGCAATTCTTGTTTTCTTTAAAAGTAGTGTTGATTGCTTTATCTAATTCTAAATATAATACATGCTCATGTTTAAAAAAAAACTTTAAAAAAGGATATAAAAATGATTCTCCATCCTACCACTGAAAAGGAGTAAGTACACAGTTAACTTTTCATGGTGTCGCCTTTGTAATCTTTTCAAATCTGTGCATCTAACAGGGATTGTTAGTAGTGGCTACAAATGTCCACCGAATTAGGGGATGGGCTGTTCCCTTTCAGAAAGCCCCAGCCCCACCCCAGGTTGTGTCACCATAGATCACCTGGAAGATGGCGTTTGTGCTGAGCACCCCGTGGAGCAGTTGCATGCAGTGGCTACCGAGACATGATGGTGCTCGGAGGGTATTCAGTGGAACTGACTTCACTGGAAGTGCTTAGCTGGAGCAGGGGTATTTGGAAACACAGGCAAACTGATGATGCCCAGAAGTAATTGCTGAGGTTAGAGCTCCCTCATGAGTAGCTAGGCTGGCCACTGAAGATGGGCTGTTACTAGTCTAACCCCATATGCAGCCTGAGAGGTCTACACATGAAGAAATATACTGTGCATGTGCACGCGTGTAAGAGAGAGACACGCTGTAATTAATGGAGACGTAGACAATGCTTCATTGTTTATTTTTTAGTTAACATTACGGCGAATTGGTATTGGCCCAAATCATTACATTTTCCTTGAAAGCCTGCTTTTAAAATGGATGCCGCATGCGTCACGGTGTATGTGTGCTAGCGTATACTTCTCTTATTGAGGCATGCCTAAGTTTTTGTTTTTTCAAAAATTTTAAAGCATGATGAACCTATTTCTTTTATCATATATCTTTTATCTCTTATCATATATCTTATATCTTTTATCATATCATTGATTATTTAAAATGAATTCCTGCAGTGAGATTGCTGAGTCAAAGTATATTCCCGTCATAAGACCCTGAACACATACCACCTAGTTGTTTTTAAGATACGTGTTGTTTGTCTCTCGTTAGCAGCGTACGAGATTGTCTAGCTCAGTAAATCCACCTTGTCATTGTATCCATTTTAAAGAAGATCTTTCCAATTTGTATGTAAAAATATTAGGTTGTTTAAACTTTTTAAAAGCAGTTAGATTGGACATTTTTTCCTATGTGCTTCTATTTCGTCTTCTGTGAGCTTCCATTCTTGTCCTCCATCTATTTTTCTTGTGGGATATCAACACCATTCATACTGATTGGAGAGAGTTCTTTTTATGAGTATCGACCTTTTGTTTTTGTTCTTTTTTCCCTCTTAATATGCCTTTGCCTTTTCATTTTATTTGCAATATATATATTTTTTTAATGTATAAAAGTTTAAAGCTTTTCTGCAGTCAGTTCTTTCTCTTTTCCTTTGTGACTTTTGCATTCCCCAGCCCTGGATGAAAAAAAAAAATCGTTTAAGTACTTGGAATAAAATCAAGTTGGAGTCTCAAATTAAACCACACGCCAAAATTAATTCCAGCTGGAATAAGGAATTAAATATAAAAGGAGCCATAAAATTCTGTTTGCCATAGCAGGGATTTGTTGGTCCCCCTCACTGTCTGGTTTGCTGCTGTTAAAGTAATCCTCGCAGCTCGCAGCGGGAGGACGATCTGAAGTGTGCAGGTCCTTCTGCAACTAGGTTTGAACTCCCGCCCTGGGGGGGTCTGCCAGCCAAAAGAGCATCTCCAGCTCCTGTTACCTGATCCTGGGCTAGTGCTGGAGGAAATTGCTTCTGGAAACTTTGAAGCAGTCTCTAACCCTTCTCTTGCTAGAAAAAGTGAACAAATCTTTGCTGTTTCAAAATATGACTCTCTTGAGGTCATCTTTGACCCCACCCCTGCCCCTGCCCCCGCCCCCACCCTGCCTTCTGCACATCTAGGTTGCAGCATGGCTCCCGTGCCTGTTGTGTTACTAGGCAGCGCCCTCAAGCCTGTAGTCAGGGTCCTCTATCAAATACACAAAGCAGTTCGTTCCAGAGTTCTTGAATGCAGGCTCGATGCCCACTTTCAGGTTTGGCTGCCTCTGAAGAGCGCTGTCCTGTCTCCTGGCTTTTACTGCCCTCTAGCACCAGGCCTGGACTTCAGCTTAGAGCTCGCGGTGAGGCCCGAAGTGCCTTACTCTTGCTGTGATCAGCCCAGTTTCCACTCGAAGTGTTAGAAGATCTAGTCTTCCGTACTGCTCGAAGTGGGAAATGTTTACCCGTGTGTCTTCAGATATTCATAAAGCTAGTATCATGAGGATGGTGCTTTTGTGATCGGTAAATAAAAAGACCTCCAGCTGCCTGGGTCCACTGTATTATTTATTTGTAATAAGTTACAAATATCGCTTCCCTCCCCCCCAAAACATTTTTTTTCCTGGCATGCTCATGTATATCTTGTTTAGTTTCAGTTATTTGGGTTAATTCAGATTTTTCACTTTTGAGATAGGTGAAATGGAACCCAACTTTTTAAGCTTCTTTAGTGGGACTTTAATGAGATTGGTAAACACCAAATATTAGTATTCTTCCTCTTCTCTGTAGTGATTGTGCTAAACTGTAGTATCAAGTGATATAATAAGCAGTACGTATCAATATGAACATAAAGCCCACGACGACAGTAGGCACCGTAGATATTGTTGTTTATGTTGCTGCATGTCACAGGAGGAAGATTATTGCATTAGCGTTATTACTGTGTTCATGAACTCTCTGGGCAATGACAGGAATATCTCGAGAAAGGTGCTGGTTAGTATCTATCTAACAGGTCATTCTATCCTTGGTTAAAATTCTCCTCTGCCGAAATCACCCTTTGGTGAACATTCACATGGACACAAATGTCTTTAAGCTCTTTGCCCATTCAGAGACATCTGTCTACATACCTCTTCCTCAGATCTCCCCCTTACCGGTTACAAGTTCCTGACCATCCAGCCAAAGCATTGGCCATTTCTTCTGAGCAAAGTGAACAATCAGAAACTCTGCCCTCAAGACTCTCAAAACTCTGCCCACCCGGAGGATTTTCTTCACCACTGGCCTTCACGGATGTTCTAGAAAGGGACCGTAGTGTTGCAGCTGTCCGCTTTCAGGTGATACCTGCATACCATGCAGAATCTTCTGTAAACTAGGCCTGCGTTCTCTCTTCCTCAGTCTGATGATTGAATGGAATTTCCCATGAGGTCACATGTATGAGCGGGAAGAGAAGGGGTACTGTAGCAGGAGTGGGGGCCATAGGTGCTGGGCACACTTCTCCATGTGACTTGTGCCTCCAGGCCATTTTGATCCTGTATGTAACACTTGCATTTGATAATGGAGTGCTGCTGTGCATACCCAACCTTTATGGCTTGGAGGGTCCAACACCACCACCCAGTTCATGGTGGGCATCTTGGTGGCCCGTGGTTGACTGTCAAGTCTCTGTGAAGGCCCAGTGGTAAGCTAAAAGCTGTTTCTGAGAAGGAGGGTATTTTCTTGCAGAGCTTTGCTCCAGAATCCTAAGGGCGTATGCTGTGAGTCACCTGTAGAAGCCTGCCCGAGGCTCCCAACAGCATCCCTAGCTGCCCCTGACACCACAGGCACCGTTCATATGCTGGATTGCATGGCCCGAGTGGCGGAACAGCTTGCCTAGCAGCCTGGACCTGTCGCAGAGCCTTCTCCTGTCTGGGCCCCAATCAAAACGAATAGCTTTCTGAATTACTCAGTAAATGGAGCAGCACAACCAAATGAGGACTACTATGCCTCCTGTCAGTAAAGAGATCTGCTAGACATTGTACCTGTCTTTTGGTTGTAGGAGGAGCCAGATGCAACAATTCTTCCTTCACCTTGGAGGGGATATCTCCGCATGCCCCACACCACGGGAGCCCTAGAAATTTCACTGGGGAGGAAGCCTCCTGAGTTTTTGTTGGATGTATTTTCTACCCTTGACACATAAATGTGACTTACCAATAAGTCTAGAGTAGTTGCTGGTTCCAAGAGCTTCTTACGTTGTTTAAAATAGCACTCAGGCATGGTAAATGCAGAAAAACTGTTGCTATTATTATTTGTAGGGATTGATGGAAAAGCTTGATGGGGCATGTTTCATTCAAAGAAGCAGAGTCTGAACTGGAATTCCAATCTACTGAAAACTCCACTTTTTAAGGGAATGCCCCTATTGGGGGTGCCTGGGTGGCTCAGTTGGTTGAGCATCCGACTTCGGCTCAGGTCATAATCTCATGATTTGGCTCTTGAGGTCAAGCTCCGCGTCAGGCTCTGTTGTCAGCATGGAGCCCTGCATTGGATCCTCCATGCATCTCTCTCTGCACCTCTCTGGCTCTCTCTATCCCTCTCTCTGTCTAAAATAAAATAATTAGAAAAAAGAGAATGCATGCTCACAGTCCCAGGCAAATGTCAGTAGAGACTCTGGTCCCCTCCCTATTCTCTGGCACCCCATAACTTAGAGAGATTGGAACTTTCCTATGCCAAGAGAACTTTTGCTGTCATCTATGTAATTTTTCCCTTTACACTGTCTTTTTCTTTGTATTCCCAACAGCCTCTATACTATTCCCTCAGGACGACCTTCTTTCAGAAGTTCTGCTGCTTTTGCTGCCTGCAGCGGATGAGAAGTACAATTCTTCTCTAAGTATTTTCCTTTGGAAGATCTATTTTCATTGATGTTGTCCTTTCTGTACTCAGCAGAGGGACAGGGGAAAGCCAAGTTGGTCATTGTCTAGTGTTTTGTTTTGTTTTTATTTAATTTTTTTTAATTTATTTTTGAGAGAGACACAGAATGTAAGTGGGGGAGGGGCAGAGAGAGAGAAGGAGACTCTCTCTTGGAATAGGCTCTTGGCTCTGAGCTGTGAGCACAGAGCCCAATGTGGGGCTCGAACTCATGAACTATGAGATCAGGTCATTGTCTAGTGTTAATGGAGGTCTGGGAGGAGGGAGGGCTGTGATGTTTGCATGTCAGTGACTTCTGATAGTTATAAATGCTATGAAGAGGCTAATAAAAATATAACCATGAAGATCACAAAATCCAAGGCTCACAAATTGCCTTAAGGGGAACGCTCAGCGTTGCCATTTGTTGAATAACAAGTTAAAATCTGAAAATTCTACTCATTATTATTTTAACAATACAAAAAGCCTTATTTATGCACATTTTCACTTTTTTACTTGTGGCTATAAGGCTTGGCAGGAAGTAAAGATTAAATAAAACGGTTTTATTTAAAATAAAGGTGTTTGGTTTTTGTTTTTTTTTTTTTAATAAAACCTTTAAAACCTTTTAGGGCACCTGGGTGGCTCAGTTGGTTGAGCATATGACTCTTGATTTCAGTTCAGTTCATGATCTCAGGGGTGTCTGATTGAGCCCTGCATGGGGCTCTGTGCTGAGCGTGGAGACTGCTTAAGGTTCTCTCCCTCTCTCTCTCTTTCTCTCTCTTTCTCTCTCTCTCTCTCTCTCTGCCCATCTCCTCTCTTTGCGCACTCTCTCTGTCTCTAAAAAAAAAAAAAAAAAAAAAAGAAACCTAAAACAAAAAATCTTTTGGTTACCCCGTGGAATGAAGATAACAGAAAAAAATCAAGATTACTTTAGAAAAAGAAAATTCAATTAATACATGCATAGCGACATTTAAACAACCGTCATAATAAAAAAAATCTTCAATTTTTGAGACGTTTAAATGACAGAGTATATCATACATATATTTGTAAGACCCCATCCCCTCCCCAACCAGGGTGTGCAGGAACAGGAGGAGAGAGAAGAGCAGAGGAGCCATGTTTTAAACTTACTTTTATGTTTGAGGTTATCTCATCAGAACTGGTGTATCAGGGGAAGTAGCTGAGTGTGGTGGGAGTCCATCTAAACGTGATTCTTTCCTCGCGGAGGTTATGGTCCAGTGAGGAGGGACACATCAGCCAGCCAGTCGCACAGGTACAAGTTAAATGTAAGTTTCGGTGAGTGCCACAAAGAATGTTCTATGGCAATGAGTGAACCTACATTGGAGGGGATGGCAAGGACAGGCAAGTCTTTCCCGAGAAAGTATCGTGCGTGGAGCTGAAATCTGAAGTGTGAGTAGAAGTTCGTTGGACAGAAGGTTTGGAAAGACTGGCTCGGCGAGAGGGAACAGGAACCGAAGGAAAGGCCTGTGTGGCTGGAATAGAGAGAGCTGGGGGCCATGGTAAGGATGTTTGACCAGATTACAAAAAGCCACTGGAATGTTTTAAGCAAGGGGTCGCAAGAATGTTGCTTGAAGGTAGGGGGCGAGAGTGATGGCAGGGACATATGTTAGCGGTAGTTTTCTGAAACCCCATCTTGTTAAGAGCGAAACATAGTTTGAAATTCAGCATGGAAAAGTCGGGTCTGTTCAAAAATAGTTTTTCAAAACAGCACCCCCCCCATAGATGTAGTTTTAAGAATTTGTGTCTGAAATTTTTAGAGAGATAATTATAGATGTACATGCAGTTGTGAGGAATAATGGGACACAGAGATCCTGGGTACCATTTACTCAGATTGCCAGAATGGTAACATTTTGCAAAACTGTAATGTAATTACATAATCAAGATATTGATATTAGTTTTACTTCTACTCCGTGTGTGTGTGTGTGTGTATTTAGTCGATATGATTTTGTCACGTGTGTTGGTCTGCATATGCACCACCACAATCAAATATTGCTGATGAGAGGGGTGCCTGGGTGGCTCAGTTAAGCGTCTGACTTCAGCTCAGGTGATAATCTCGCCATTCGGAGTTAGAGCCTGGAGCCTGTTTCAGATTCTGTGTTTCCCTCTCTCTCTGCCCCTTCCTTGCTCATGTTGTCTCTCTCTGTCTCTCTGTCACTCTCTCAAAAATAAATAAACATTAAAAAAATTTATTAAAAAGGAGATGAGAGAAAAAGTTAACCCTCTAATTTAGAATAATCGATAACAAGTTATATGTGAAGTGGTCAAAGAGGAAATAGAACCAATTTATTTGCCTTCTTTTCACTAGCCAGTGATTTCCTTTACCTTTGAAATCTGGTCATCTAAAAATGTCTTTGAGAGGCAGCATTGCGGGTCCTGTCACAGAACTGGGGTGTGGCGGGGTGCTTACGTGGAGTCTGGAGCTAGGCTGCCTGGGCTCAGGCTCCAGTTCTATGCCTTTTTCTCCGTGTGGCCTCAGGCATATTATTTCGCCTCTCTGACTCAGTTTTCTCATCTGTAAAATGGAGATGATAACAGAATGGATGCCTCCCAAAATTGTTCTGAGAATAAGAGAGAGCATTGTATAAGTGAGAGCTATCCTCATCATTACTTTAGAGTTAATTCCTTCGAGACTATAACCTATATGGCAGCGAAAACTCCAGAAACAGATTCCGGGACTTATTCTTCACTCTGTGGAAACCAAGACGTTCTCTTGACAGAAGATCTTGATAACCGCAGAGCGTGTTTCCCTTTGGGTAGGAATCCACATGTGTGCTGTGCATTTGCCTCCCAGGGACGTATTGACTGTGATAAATATGTCCATTTCAGAGCCGTGATGAAACTTTTCGAGATAACCTCTTTAACTTTCGTATTTTTAACGTAAGCTGTTATGGATCAGACTTTTAAATCTTCCCTCTTTCCTGAAAAATCTTACTGATTTATTAAGAGCCGATAACAACATGTCTAACATAGGAGAGTTAGACTGGTTATCGGAAGAGAGGATAAAATGTTCTCTCTGACAAGAAAATGGAGATGAAATTACAAGCAATTCATTGAGGGCTATTCTTATCTATAGAGTTCAGTGTTGAGTCTCTTTTCCCGATTGGACCCAGAGCGATTTTGGAGTCATTGTTTGGGTAGATAAAAAAACATTCATATATTCAGGATTCCATAATCAGTTTTTATTTTGCTCAGGGGACATGGACAGGTTCATACAGAAGGGCAGGTGACATATGCTTTCATTGTAGGGAGAGGTGCAAACCAGCTATTTGAGATTTTTCTAATATACATATATATAATGTATTATATATAAATACATTATAATATATAAAATATATATATATCAAAAAACCTGTTTTCCTTTAGTTACTTGCAAAAGAAGATGAAAAAATGCCCCCTACTCCAAATATCCTGGAGAAATGAAGTTCATCTTCACACGAAGTCGGTTTTCCCAGCACGCAGGGGCAAGAGAGTTTCACGCTCTTGTTCATTCAGCAAAGAGTTTTTTTATCGAAGCATTGTTAGGTTCCGAGCTCTATCCTAGGCCCTGGAGACATCAGTGAGCCAAAATCCCCTCCTTTAGGGAGCCGTTCTGGTGGCAGAGAAAGATAATAAAGTAACAAATATTGAATGACAAGTGCCGTGGTACAATTTTTGCAGAGCGAGAAGCCAGGGTGACAGGTTTTGCTCTTCCCAATGAGGTGGTCAGGAAAGGGCTCTCTGAGGAGGGGACACTGATCAGAGACCTGGATGAAGGGGGAAACCAGCTGCCACACCTATCTCTGTGGGACCAGCCATCCAGGCAGAAGAGACAGCACGTGCAAATGCCCGGAAGTGGGATCCTGCTTGCTGCCTGTGAGACCGCAAAGTGACCATTGGGACTGGAGCCTACTGAGGAGTGAATGGTAACGTGGGAGAGATGAGTTTGGAGAGGTGCAGCCAGTGTAAAGCTTTGCGATGTATTCTGTGTATGAATGGGAATGAGTAGACGCTTTCAAGATCAGCAAAGTAATATGGTCTGACTTATCAGATATATACTTATGATATATATTTTGCACTTTGTGTGTTTTAAAAATGGACTTCACGTGTATTAAGTAAGCGGGGAAACATACAATTTTAGTTTTAGTTAGTTAATTCATGAACAATTACAATATCTTTGCTTCCGAGACTGCCGATCCGGCATCTTGTCTTTCTGGCTCCCAGAGTATCACTATGGTCAACGTGGAAACCTTTTGCACAGACTATATTATCATATTGAAGAAATTTTGGCCAAAGTTTAAAATACGATCAAACCAATTTGCATTTAGCTTTTAAGTCAGTGAGGTTTTCCATTCTATTTTAGGTCATGATTCCAGCAAAGAGTTAGCATCCTTTCTTTTAAAAGCACCCTAATATCAAAGGACTGTCAGAGCTGCAATGCCTCTTTATTTTTGCTCTTGCCAGCAAAAGTTTGAGTCCGCTTTCTAAAACACTGGCAAAGTTCAAAGAGACTTCACAGTAACTCTCCACTTACTGGTGATATATGTGTGTGTGCCTTTTACACATTAGAACTCCAGGCATCCCGTGCTTTTTCCCTAATGACATGTGGTGTAATGAACATGTGAAAGACATTATTTGCTACAACAGAGAAAGTCTGAATTATGTGGTAAGAATGGGGTTCAATTGTGATTTTTGTAAATGCCTCTCTTTATGTCTTCTTTATACTGCATTTAGTTTTATAACTTCTTAACCGTAGGGATAAAGAGGGTAAGACCTCATTGTTTCTGGGCAACTAATAGAATGATTTATGGCTTATACGTCTCAGAGTACAAATATGTTCAGTAATCCATTGAATTTCATCAGTCTATGAATCTTTAATGAGGGCAGTAATTGGTTTTACAGGGCGGGGTGGGGATAAAAAAAAAAAAAAAAAAACACCTTACGCCAAATGTTCTTTTGGCTCTCCAAAGGCTCTGTACCTAAGTGGATGAGCATATCTCTAAATTTCATAGGGAAGGAGGAAAAAAAAATGCCTAAAAGGACTCCTTAGAGGGACAATAATTTTGAAACACGTAGAGAAACACAAACTTAATCTTTGGAGATAGAGGCTCAGTACCAAAATAAAATGAGGACCACCAGCCTGACAATATAGAGAGATTTCGAAGATAAATTCCCATTACCTATTCTTTAAGTACGATTTCATTGTTTGCTAGCCATCGGTCTCCCTCTGGGTTTTCAGTACACCAGCCTGTTTGTAACTCATGCTGGTTCCTTACAGGCCAGGGTTCTGAGGCAGAGCTCTGCTTCACCCTGTCCTTTCTTCCAGAAGCAGACTGTCTTTCGGGGGAAGTGAGATAAGAAAAGTAAAGTACTTGGCATAGAATGCTGTGGAAGTGTAGACAGCTGTGGGATCGCAAAGGAAGAAATAGTTAACTTTGCTAGAAGGTGATTGGAAAGGATTCAATAGAGGGATGACTTTAGACCATGGAGTTTGCAAACTTGGACGGGAAAACAATTACGTCTTTATTTTCAATTAAATCCATCTGAAATTTACTGTTTCCTTCAATTATGATGTGGCAAACTACAGAATTAGCAGTATCTGGAGTTTGTTACCAAATGAAATCATAAATATTTCCACAGCACATTATAGTTGTTGTTGCAAATATCTTGCAATATTATTTATGGCCACCAGTACTTTGAAATTGCAGTAGTTACTAGACCTACCTCTAGATCTTGTCGAATGTGTTAATATGTAAATCTCACATTTAACTATATAAATATTCCAAACTTTGTTGGACAAGAGGTACCACGAAGTTGAAAGGAAAATGGCACCATGGGATGCATATATAAGACATAAAAGATATATTCTCATAGTAAAAATATGGGCCCTCTAGCAAATTCATAGAATGAAGGAGAAAATCCACGGCTTATCGGAGAGGGGCTATGGCAAGACAGGTTATAGAAGAAGATACTGATATGACCGATGCAAATATAAAAATGCCTCTCAGGCCCTCAAGGAATTATGTGTTTAAAAAAAATTACTTGACATTTTGGCAAAATGCCAAAAGCTGGGAATGAAAATGTTAAATATAAAGGACGTGGGAAAACGGATCATTTCGTGATGTTGGCACGAAGTGGTAAAGCTACCAGTTTGATGGGTAGCTTTCAGCTTTTATAAATGCTATGGCTGCTGACCCAGAATCCCATCTTCGGAAATATCTCCTACAGAAATATGCCCTTGGATGTATGTACAAGAATGTTTGGCAAAGTAGTGCTTTCACTGTGAAAACGTACAAGTGGCTTAAATGTCCATTAGTGGAAAAGTTAATTGGATCCATCATCAAATTCCTCTAACGGTGTAATATGCAGTTATAGGTAGAGCCATGTCTATGGACATGGAAAGTCTTCTAGGACATATCGCTCTATGAAAAGTCATAGGGAAAATATGCAGTATGATCTTGTTTATGTAAAACATAGCAAAGCCAAAAACTCAACAGAATTCAGAGAGCGTGGAAAATTGTCCTTATGGATACGAGCCCAACTTTTCATAGATGTTCCTGCTGGTGGGAGGGGTGGAGGTTGGCAGGATGAGTGACGAGAGATTTTGTTTTTACTCTTCTGTAATGTTTGGACTTTTTATTCATCTATTACTGCATGATTAAGTAAAAGGAAAAGAATTCCAGAAAATGATTGCATTTTCAATGAGAACCAAAGTATAAACTACTTGGGAATAAACCTGCCAGGAAATGTGCAGGACTTGTGGAAACAGAACTATTAAATTTTATTGAGATATATAAAAGAAAGCCCAAATAAACGGAGAAATGCACCATGTTCTTATATTGGATGATTCAATATAAGTTTATAGATTTTAGTGCAAATCTAGTCAAAACCCATGGGAAATTAAACTTGATAAAATGATCTTAAATCCTTCTGCAGGATTAAAAAAAAAAACATAGGCAAGAATAGCTAAGAAAATCTTGATAAAGAAGAACGACAGTGTGCCTGTACAGCCAGATATTAAAGAGTATTCTTAAATTAAAATAATGGAAATAGTGATCTCTTGGCCCTGATGAAACAAGACAACCCATTTAACAGAATGGAAAGCCAGAAATTATTTGGCTATCCACTACAACCTCTTGAGCATTGATTGGCATCTATCTACTGGAGACTCAGTCAGCCTTCCTAGTTCTTGATTATCACTCAAAACAGGCCAAAATCATCCTTGACTCCTTCATTACCCTTCACACCACCTTATGCCAACTCAGTGTTTGGTACTCTGTTAGTCAACTATGCAAGGCAAAGGGTGGTCATTCGAAGGGGTTTACCTGGCAAAGTGATTTTTTTTTAATTTTTTTTAAGTTTATTTATTTATTTTGAGACAGAGACAGCATGAGGGGCAGAGAGAGAAAATCCCAGGCTCTCCCAAGCAGAGCTCAAACTCACGAACCATGAGATCATGACCTGAGCCAAAACCAAGAGTTGGATACTCAACCAAGAGTTGGATGCTCAATCGATTGAGCCACCCAGGTGCCCCTCCTGGCAAAGTGATTTTAGGGTCAAAAGTCTTGTTACTATAGTTCCCTTGGAGAGGGTGATGTGGACACCTGCCTGGCGTAGGGGGTATTTACACAGGGATTGAGGAGGGTCGATTTGAAATAATATTTGACCTTCTAAGAAAAAAGGAGTTTTGAAACCATGCGTTTCTACGTAGAAGACTAAGGAACACTTTTTTGAGATATATGATGATAAAAAAAAATATTTTGGTGAATAGTAGAGAGGTACTTGCTATATACGTCATCAAGGAAAAACAGAATAAGCCAGGTTCAAAGAATGTGCTACTCAGCATCAAAATTTAATCCCAGGAAAGCACCTAATGTTAGAGGCTGTAGCATAAATTGGCTATGTAGATTGTGAAATTTTACCCCTCAGATGAAACCTGTAAATGGTAGGAGAAAAACTGGTGATACTTGCCTTGCTTGATTATAAACATAAGGCTGTGTCTTAGTTCAGGCTGCTCTAACAGAATGCCACAGACTGGATGGCTTGTAAACAACAGAAATTTACTTCTCACAGTTCTGGAGGCTGGAAGCCTGAGATCATGGTGCCAACATGGTCACGTTCTGGTGAGTATCTTTTGGGTTGCAGACTGTCAACTTTTATTTGTACTCTTGCATGGTAGAAAGAGCAGAGAGAGCACTTTCTTTTGTAAGGACATTAATCCCACTCATAAGGGCTCCATCCTCATGATCGAATAACCTCTCAAAGGTCTCATTTCCAAATACCATCACATTGTGGGTTAGGTTTCAGCATAAGAATGTTGAGAGGGAGATAGCGATTCAGTCCACAATAGACTAATGGGCAAATATCTTTGGTTTTTTGAAGTACTTGATTTTGTACCATTGTTCTATGGAGTTCCAAAGATCCACTTGGGTGGAAGTTTGTCTCCATCTCTACCCAAAGAAAGCCTCGGTTAGGCTTGTTTGTTTTAGGTGTTCAATAGACTGCTGCTGCCTCCCTTCCATGTCACCGAATTTGCTTTTCCTAGACTTTTTTCATCATGAGGATGATCAGTAGTAAGATGTACATGGCCGCATTTTGGGTGTTTATCTAAAGCAGTAGTTCTCACTTTATTGTATGTATAGTAGTCTTCTAGAGGGGTCTCTTAAAATGCACATTGTGATTTAGTAGTTCAGGAAGGGAGCTTAAAATTCTACCTGTTTTAAAGCTCCTAGAGTAAAGTCTATGAGGCTGGGCTAGGGACCACACTTTGAGTAGCAAGGACCTAAGCTGAAAAGGAGCCAGGGAAGGTTAATTTGACGTTAGAATTTGGATCGCACGGTCCAATAGAAATGTAGTATGAGCCACAAATGTAATTTAAGATGTTCTAGTAGTCACATCAAAAGAAGGAAAAGGAACAGGTGAAAATAATTTTAGCAATTTATTTAAATCAATATATCCAAAATTTTATGATTTCAACATTCTAATCAATATAAGAAATTACTGAGATATTTTACATGCTTCATTTTTGGATTAAATATTCGAAGTCTCTTATATATTTTATACTCATCACGCAGCTTGATTTCTGCTGTAATACAGATATATCTCAAGTACGCAGTAGCTACCTGCGGCTCCTGGCTACCATATTGGACCATAACAGGATAAAAGGAGCCTTTCCAAAGACATTCCAAAATAAATTCCCAATGGACTAAAGATTTTAAATGAGACCATACAACAATGTGCATAAAATATAGATGACACATTTTCTGATCTTGAGAGTGCCTTGGCCTTTATTAACATGAATTTTCATGTTAATAAAGACAATTCATGGAAGAGGAAAACAGATTTGGCTACAGGAAAAGCTAAAGTTTAATTAAATAGAAACACTGCATCCTGAATTAGAAATCAAGCAACAGAGTTAGGAAAAAATACTTATAACATAAAGTATAGATTATATCCTTAACCTATAAAGAGCTGCTTCTTATTTGTAAGAAAAATGAGAGGTGTACATGGTGCATAAAGACAAAGGAACAATAAATTAAAGAAGAAATTCAACTTCACTATTAATAAAAAAATTAAAATTAGCAGTGAGGTTCAAATTCTTCCCATTAATTGGGCATTAGTTTAGGGGGAAATGACATGGTGATAGAGGGAAGATTAGTTCAGTCTTTGGGGAGATTTTCAATCAATATAAAGATGGTTATTCCTTCACCCAGTGTTTCCAGTTTTTGGAATATAGCTGGATGAAACAGATAGGTTCACAAAGTTTGGGTACAATGAGATCTATGATAATGTTATATATAAAATTGGAAGTTACCTGAATGTCTAGTAATAAGGAATTAATAAAATGTATCATGGTTCATTATTAATTAGGTAAATATTTACTGATATGGACAGATGTTAACTGTCAGGCTAAGTGTTAAAGCTAACTTATAAAACTGAAAGGATAATATGAGATTTTTTTTGTGTATATATAAACATAAAAAATAAAAGATTCATTAAAATGTTAATACTCTATGAGTATTGATGGAATTTTTGATGATTTATTTTGTTCTCTGCTTAACTGCATTTCGTATCTTTTTTGCAGTGAACATATATTATGTAATAAAATAAATCTTATAAAATATTGAAAGCCACAAGGAAATTAAATGGAAATCATATATTAAATGGAAAATGACAGGTTATAAATGCAGTGGCATGATCCTAATTTGTATTTATAAAGGCATATAGAAACAAGAGTCTAAAAGAGATAAATCAACAATGAACATGCTGGTGGTGTGTTTTGTTTTGTTTTTGTTTTTGTTTTTTGTATTTTCCTATTACTAAATGTTCTGTAATGAAAACAATAATACCTATAAGCAGGCAAAATGGTATTTTGTCATTTTTAGAAACACTCTTCAGGGAACATGTAATTGTGATTCTGACAAAATTGTTCATTTATTCAATAAGAACTTCAGTTATTCATAATTGCTTTATACTTTCTAAAACTAATATTATCATAGACTTTTTGTATGTAGCCTTTATATAGTCATGGAATTTAAGTTGACAGGATTTAGCCAGAAGTAGTTTGAAGGATAGTTTTGCCAGATATAGAGTTCTTGGTTGAGTTTTTTTTCTTTCAGCATTTTAAGTATATCATCCCACTGTCTTCTAGCCTCCTTGATTTCTAAAGAGAAATCAGCTGTTAATCTAACCGAAGATCCCCTTGATGTGACAAGTTGCTATTCTCGTTGCTTTCAAGATTCTCTTGTTCCTGGATTTTGACAGTTCGTTACCTTTAGTTGTCACGTTTCCTTAGATTTCTCTGGTCTGTGACATTTTCTCTGGCTTTCCTTGCTCTTGTGGACTTTGATAGTTTTAATGAGTATTGGTCAGGTATTTTGTAGAATATTCCTTCAGTTGGGCTTGTTGTATGTTATTCTCATGATTAGACTGGGGTTATGCATTTTCTGGGAGGAAGATGACAGAGGTAAAATATCATTTTCATCATATTCTATCAGAAGTACATGCTATCAACATGACTTATCACCAGTAACGTTAATGAAAGGACTAATGTGTACCCCTTACCTTTTTTTTTTTAATTTTTTTTAATGTTTATTTATTTTTGAGACAGAGAGAGACAGAGCATGAGTGGGGGAGGGGCAGAGAGAGAGGGAGACACAGAATGTGAAGCAGGCTCCAGGCTCTGAGCTGTCAGCACAGAGCCCGACGCGGGGCTTGAACTCACAGACCGCGAGATCATGACCTGAGCCGAAGTCGGACACACAACCGACTGAGCCACCCAGGCGCCCCCCCACCTTACCTATCTTAAGAAACAAACAACTTGGGAAGTTTTCTGTTGGCTTCATCTCCATAACTACAATCTTGAATTTTGTATTAATCATTCCCATAAATCTTTACACTTAAATGTATATTTCTAAACAATATATTGTATTATTCATGTCAGTTTTTTGAACTTTATATAAATATGTAATTTTGCCTGTAACCTCTGTGACTTGATTTCTTTTACCCAACTTTAGCTTATGATATTTATCTATCTGATAATGGATATTTGGATTTACTATCTTATTCTACCATCTTGTTAGGAACTTTCTCTTTATCAAGCTTTTTTTTCTATTTCTTTTCCTCCTTTTCTTTCTTTCTGTATTAGTCAAGGTGCTGGCATGAAACTGGTGAGCTCTGAAATTGGATAATTTGAAGAGAGTTGTGAAAGCTGCTATTTACACAGATAAAATAGGTTTATAGGGTATAGGAAACCCACAAAAATAGTGTGGTAGCCTAGAGCTAGTAAGAATAACAAAGTCAGGCGTGCCTGGGTGGCTCAGTCGGTTGAGTGTCTGACTTCGGCTCAGGTCATGATCTCGTGGTTCATGGGTTCAAGCCCTGCATCAGACTCTGTGCTGACAGCTCAGAGCCTGGAGCCTACTTCAGATTCTGTGTCTCTGTCTCTCTCCACCTCTCCCCTGCTCATGCTCTGTCTCTCTGTCTCTCAAAAATAAATAAAAACATTTAAAAAAAAATAGCAAAGTCATTGTAGGAGTCGAGAGGAGCAGGAGGAGTGTAGTAGTTTTCTAGGGTTAGTATAACAAATTACTGGCTTAAAGCAACAGATAACTAATTCTCCCCCAGTTTGGGAGACAAGTCCAAAATCAAGGTATCGGAAAGCCATGCTCTTTTGATTTAGAGTAGAATCCCCCCTTGCTTCTTCCTAGCTTCTGGTGGCTCTCAGAACTCCTTGGGATTCCTTGGCTTGTAGCTGGATCACTCCAGATGCTGCCTGCACCATCACATGCTCTTCTTTTCTGTGTCTCCTCTGTGTCTCTACACCCAAAACTCCTCTTTCTTTGATTAGGGCCCACCTAATTCAGTCTGACCTCATCTTAACTTCGTTACATCTGCAAAGACCCTACTTCCAAATAAGGTCTTATTTATGGATACCATGGGTTAGTACTTGAACATATCTTTTGGAGGACATAATTCAAACCACTACAGGGAGGGAGAAGTTATAGGAATCAGGATGAAGGGAGGGGAGAGGAGAATGAATCTATAGAGATCACGCTTCAGAAGCTGGAAGCCCCTATGAGGTTAGTGTTGGGGAATAGATGCTTTTACTCTTTCTCCCCAACTCCTGCCTTCAATCACCTATTCTGCCTTGAAGGGCACAGAGCAAGGTGGACAAAGGTAGAGATAGGATCAAGGGCACAGCTGTTGGATCGACTGAGCTGTTGAACGGTCTTTTCTCATTTCATGATTCCTTCTATTATTGAAAACTTTATCCTCCCTGTCTATTCATTTAGGTGTCCCTTTGCCTACTTAGTGCATATTTAACTCAAAGTCTAAAATCAGTACCTTTACCCTCCTACTGAGCAATGTAAAGACTTTTATCCCCATCATTCTCTCCTAGCTTATATACTATTATTGTTTATTTCAAACAGTCGTTATTGTACTACAGCTTGATGAGGAAAATGAGGCTGGAGGTTACGCGGTCTACCTTCAGTCAAACAGTTCGCCACTGAAGAGTCTTTAGCATTATTATGCTTGACTTTGAGAATTAAAGGTAACATACAATCCATGCTGTAACATCTAGGAGAGTGTGTTAAAAGATTATACTCACTATTAAGGTTGCCCTTGAGATAAAGTAGCTGAAAGTAACTTGCTTTTTAAAGATTTGCCTTCTGAGCTCTTGGAATTTCACATTTACATTTTAGTTTTTATACACTATGCTTTATTCAAAACATTTCCTATAGGCAAGATATTATAAAGATGATTGTATTATCTTTTGGGAAGGTGTCACAGGGGTAGTTTATATCTTGATGAATTTCTTTCTTTACAAACACAAATGATGGTAGAAAAAAATATAGGAAACTAAAATCCATATCCAGGCTCAAAAAGAGCACCTTCCTCCCTGTGGAACAGAAATGAAACAGAAGTAAAAAAATGGTGGTTCGAGCCAAAGCCCTAAGCTTGTTCGGCATTGGTCCCAGGTTGGTCTGGAGGCAGGAAGTGTGGCCAAGAGTTCAGCTTCTGCAGGAAAAGAGCACTGAAGATCTGTGCAGCCTGGAGACTCACTGCCAGGTGACCAAAAACTGAACCAGGCTTGGTGTAGGCTTTGAGGCTAGAAATATGACAGCCCAGTGTCCCCATGAAACAGGAGCCCTGAAATGCCATTACAAGTCCTAGAGGAGATTTAGCCAACCAGTGTTACTGTCTGCAGAGAAAAATCCAAGAAAACACATCAACTAATTATGAGCTGACTTCTCTGAAGTGTGTAAGATTTAACACAAAAACTCAGAAACAATTCTATGTAGTAATTCCATACATTAAGAAAATATAAGAGAAAGCAGCTAACTCTTTAATAAAATACACCTAAGAAAAGATGTGCAAGACATTCTCAGAGAAAAGCACACAAACTCGTCTTAAGTGATACCAGCTGAGCAAGCACCCTTGTGATATAATCAAAATGCAACTTTAGTTTTGCCTCTCATCTTCCCTTTAAAATGTATCCAGCAAAAGAATCTTCCCAGCACCTGGGTTGCAACTTGAGCGGGCGGCTGTCTTTTCTGGTTACTTGCAATAAGTCTTAGGTTCTCTTTAAGTTATACACACAGCCTTATTTCAGTAAATAGAACGCCTCAGTACCCTGTCATAGCCAAAACCCAGAATTTGATTTAGTGTTAAATCTCTCCCAGCTGAGGTCTGTTTGCTCTTCTTTTTCAATATGGTAAGGATGTTAATGCTCCCTAAATTGACCTATAGCTTCATTGCAAGCCCAATAAAAATCCCAGTGGACTTTTTTGATGGAATTTGATGAGCTGATTCTGAAGTGTGTATAAACAGGGAGAGGGCCAAGAATAACTGAGGCACTTTTGAAGAAGAACGAGTTCAGGGGACTTGAGCTACCAGGAAAGGCTTATAATTAAAGCATAGTAATTAAGATAGTGCATCACTGGCATAAGAACGGACAGATCAATCGATGGAAAAGAGGGGAACACAGAAACAGACTTGTGCATGTGGACACTTGATTTATTTTACAAATGGCACTGTAGAGCCACAGGGCAAGATAGTCTTTTTCAGTAAATGGGGCTGGAACAACTGGAAACATAGAAAAAATGAAATTGAATCTCCAAAAGCAGGTGTACTAGCTGTTGCTAAAATTGAATCCCTAAAAGTAGTTGTTTTAGGTGATGTAGAGATGTATACATTTTTAAGACTATTAGTAGATGCTACACCACACAACTCATGCTTAGAGACCTTATCCGGATTATGATTAACTCTTCATTTTGGGGGATTCGTTCTCACATTCCCTCAGGAAGGTTCTAATGAGATCATATCTTAATTTTATTCTGCCTAGATCTCTGTATATCTGACCACAGCCCCTAGGAGACACTGAAATAGACTTTTCTAGGGAGTGCTTTTGGATTTCTGACACCACCCAGGCTTGAAACAAATGTCCTTTGCTCATTTTCTCTTTAATCTTAGCCTGTCATGAATTCTTATGTGAACCCTGAGAACTTTTCATGGCCTTAAGGCATGGCATAGTATATCAGTGGCATAAGTGTGGCTACTTTAAAAAAGAACATCTCGGGGCCCGTGGGTGGCTCAGTTGGTTGAGCGTCCAACTTCAGCTCAGGTCATGATCTCACGGTTTGTGGATTCGAGCCCCGCGTCAGGCTCTGGGCTGACAGCTCAGAGCCTGGAGCCTACTTTGGATTCTGTATCTCCTTCTCTCTCTGCCCCTCCCCTGACTGCACTCTATTTCTCTCTCTCAAAAATAAATAAAATAAAGTAACATTTCAGGGGCACCTGCATGACTCAGTTGGTTAAGTGTCCGACTCTTGATCTCGGCTCAGGTCATGATCTCATGGCTTGTGAGTTTGAGCCCTGTGTTGCGTTCTGTGCTTATAGCATAGAACTTGCTTGGAATTTTCTTTCCCTCTCTCTCTCTGTCCCTACCCAAGTCATGTTATCTCCCTCTCTCTCATCTCTCTCTCTCTCTCAAAATAAATAAATAAACTTAAAAAATTAAAATAAAGAACATCTCATAAGTTGACATGGTAACAGAGTTCAGACTCACCTTTGGGTCCCGTATATGCATGCTATAGCATCCTTTCCTACTTATGGAATATTTAATATGTATGCCTCTTGCCTCTTCAGTTAGATTCCAGAGTGCTAAAGACAGTGATCTTGGCTTGGGTACCTACGCTATTATTGTCATCACATTATCTTAATCACAGCTGACATTTATGCTTGTTGTGTGCCCAACCCTCCCATAGGCTCTTTATATTATCCAGTTTATTCCCAAGACATCGCCATGGGGTGTGTCACTGTTAGGACCCCTCTTTTGCAGATGTAAAAATTGAGGCCTAGGTTATGAAGTGATTCACCGAGGATCACCCAGCTAGTAAGCGGAAGAGCTCGGGACAGCCACAGGGGAGTAGGATGCTGAAGTTGTGGCTACTCACTACTGTATAATGCTCTTCATGATGTAGACCAAGAAATTGATGATAGAAGATAAATTTTCCAGTTTTGAAGTGCTGTGGCCTTAGTAACCGACCCTGGCTAAGTTAAGTAGAAAAAAAAATCTTAGAAGGATATTGGATAGTTTTAAAAATTGATCCCAAGTCCAGGAAACTAGGACAGGAGTGTGGGCAGAAACCCTGGGTCATATTGCAGAAGTGGTCTGATGCGTCTGCTGCCCCGAGGTGCCCCGTGAACACGAAGTTCCGAACTGCCTCCTTGTCCTTGCTTTGCTTGCTCAAAAATTTAAGTTTTCTTGTAGAAACTTCTGTTTGGCCAAGCCTCAGACACCTGCGTGTGCTCCATCTGCCAAGGGCAAGGGTATGTGTCCTCCCTCGGCTTTTGCAGTAAGAAGTAAGACTCGGCTTCCCATCAAAACCCACACACTGAGGGATTCCCCCCAGGAGGAAGGGGGATTAGACGTTGGGCAGCCAAAACATGACACAGTCTTGACAGCTGTCCTCTTTGCTGTCATGCATCCATCCCACCTGCCGATGCTGCTCACCAAGAGTGGCCCGCTAGGCACTTGCGTCCTGTATCCAGCTCCGCGCCAGCGATTAGGAGAGTTGTCTGCATCAGCCAGATTTAGGATATCAAACGATAGCCCTGTGCTGCTGCACAGGAAATAAATAATCCAGTTTGCATACCACTGCCAGATTGTGCTCTAAGGTTTGAAGATGTCCTGAATTTTTAGAACCATTGTGATCAAAGGTTCTGCTAGAACCTCAAACGTAATTATGTTCATCTTTTACTTTTTCAAATTTACTCCTTCTTCTGGGTTCTCTAAATCTATCAATAGCACTTTCTACCCAGTTCTCGCTTTTCCATTCCCTTTGCCTCCAACATCCACATATTTGCCAAGTCTTAGCGGCTATGTATTTTTTAATGTCAGAATTGACTCTTTATTCTGATTTTCATCCCCTCCCAGCTTTTTTGCATGACTTCGATTATATCTAATTGGATCTTGTATCTCCAGTCTTCCCTCTTCCAATCTGCCCTTCCTTATGGCTGCCGGATTAAGTTACTCTGAAGCATAGCTTTGTCCACATGACTCTCTTAATTTACACTATTCTGTGGCTGTAGGCTCCTGAGTTTGAGTTCAGAGCCCTGTATCATGTGGCCCCAGACTACACCCCCCAACCTAGTTCTTCATTCACACCTTCATACACTCTTCCCTCCAGTCAAGATGCGAATGAATATTTATGCATTGACTGCTTATAATATATAGGGAAATTGATTATCTTTGACTGTATACATTATATCACAAAAATCCTATGTGAAATGGTCTTATTCTTTCCATTTTACAGATGAAAGAGAGTTGACATTTTGGGGTTTTTCCCTAGACCGCTCTGATAGGAAGTGGTAGCACTGAGCTTCAAACTCAGTCTTTGCAGCTCAGAGGTCTTTGTTCTTTCCAGTACATTCTACCTCCTCTTTGCATTTACTTTTCAGTACCCTTGTCTGGAATCCCCTTTCCTTTTTTTTCCCTATGTGACTAAAATTTTCCCATGCAAAATGGGAAAGAGTGATTTAATTTTTTTAAAAGTCTATTTGTTTATTTTGAGGGAGAGAAGGAGAAGCCCAAGTAGGCTCCCCACTGTCAGTGCAGAGCCAGACGCAGGTCCCGAACCCACAAAACTGTAAAATCATGACCCGGGCCAAAATCAAGAGTCAGGTGCTTAACTGACTGAGCCACCCAGGTGCCCCTCAAAAATGGTGATTTAAAGGACCTATGTGATTATCACTGTCACTGTGTAAGGTAGCTTTTCTCCACTGCCCATTCACTACTGCCTTTCACTGTCTGCTACTAAGAAGTAAAGTCCAGCCAGAGATATCCGGGATATTGAGATGAGAGAAAATAAAAAAGAACTTTCTCTTTCTTGTTTGTCATATGAAGACCTGGGTGGCATCGGGATGGCCAAGTGGAGCTGGGGTTAGGTTTGGGAGGGCTGAGGCCCCCGGAAGATTCTGGCATGTGATTCAGGTCAAAGCAGGCTATACATTCATCCTAAGGAAAAAGAGAAGCCAAGAGGTCAGCCAGCCAAGGGAACTGAAAACAGGGCAGGGGCAGAGGATCAAGGAAAATGCCAGAGAGCCATACAGCTTGGGCCCCAAGCTGTCTCAGTCCTGGGGAGCAGGCTGGGGAACAGCTACAGACGTTTTAGTACTGGAATGGAGTGTGGTCCTGAACCCGTCCTTTTTTGCCCAGGGACAGAAGGGCTCCCAGAGTACGGGTGGGCCCAGCAGAGAAGCAATTAGACACACTTGACTGGGGTGAAGGTCTGTGGTGTGCGACTGAGAAGCCGATGACAGTGTTACTTCTAAAAAGCCCTGTTTAAAAATTGGTCATGGTTCCTTTAAGCACTGTGGCTTTGGGAGTTACCTCACAGCTATGTGTTTCTCCTTAGTTAAGTGGAGCCTGATGAACCAGAAATGCACTTTCTATTATATAATGCAGAGATCTGGGGGAATGGAAATTCGGTTCCTGCTAAGTGTTAAAATGTTAAATTCTCGGAATTAACTAACCACCGTGTCAGCCTCAGAGCTCCAGTTTTCATGATAAAGGGCACCTGCTAATTGGTACTTGGCTTCTAAATAGAGCGGTGATCTTCTATTCCTACTAGATGCTTTTTAGCAGCATTTGGACATAAAAGTGATCTCAGTTGATTAAATTAGTCTCTCTGGAAGAAACGTAGCTTTGACTTAGCTTAGGAATTTTGGACAGATAAGAATCCTCCAAAGGCCACTTGAGGGACAAGGGATAACGGGGGAGCTGCTCTTTCTCAGCATCTGCGTGACGCAGCTGGTCCACAAAGCTACTTTTCCCTCTGACGGTGCTAGAGCTTTTGAAAAGTAGTTTGTCCTTTCACTCAGCTGTGACTTTGGGATGACTTTGATGGTGAATCTCTTCGCTAACGGGATAGACCCCGCGGGCCCTGTTGCACAGCCCTGGTGAATAATCTCTGTCACATTATTTGGCTGCGATCCCTCAGCCCAGAGATCCTGTTTATCTGCCCCTGTCAAGGTGTGCTTATCAGGAATCTGCTTTCTGCGGCTCGACTTCTCACTCGCTTGGAAAAGATGCTAATTAAAAAAGAAATAGAGCTGCCAGAAGTGAGTTATTGAGTTCCATGGTTATCTTTGGACTCTTGGACATATTGTTGATGTCATTATCACGGGGGGGGGGGGTGGGGAGGAGGAGGTCGTAGAACAGAGGGTTCCAGCTGCCCTTCATTACCTGGTGGAGAAGTGGGAAATATTTGCAGATAACGCAGTCCTGAATCTTAAATAAGACAGAGTCAAGACGGATTACCTTCCAGTTTCATGTCCGACCTTTCATTTGTGGTAAAGGTTAGGCTCTGATGACTAACGAATTTATGGAGAGCCTCTGAGGTTTCTGATAAGTTGCAGTTTTTAAAATTCCAGTGTCGGTGTCCTTACATTTCTTCACAGTGGGCTTTTGTGCCGTTTATCCTGAAGTCTGAGAGATTCTACTTTGATTTAGTAATTCAGTTTAATGTCTGCACGATTCATTTTCTCAAAAGAAAATTCAGTTTCGCTGTTTAAATCTGTAGCTTGCTTTCATCTTCATTTTCTTGTTCCTGCATGTTTTTTTTTCCTTCCACCCACTGTAAATTTTCATTTTTCCAAGCCTGTATTTTCTCATTCTCTTCAGCTCCCTGTAATCATTGTATAAAGACTAGTGAAGTTTTTTATTTTCTTTTTCAGATAGTATACACATTTGCTTTGTATGTTCATAAGTTCTTTCTTGGATTCATTTTTTTTTAATTTTTATTTTTTTGAGAGAGAGAGAGAGGGACAAAGAGTGGGGGAGGGGCAGAGAGAGAGGGAGACACAGAATCTGAAGCAGGCTCCAGGCTCCGTGCTCCGTGCTGTCAGCACAGAGCCCGATGCAGGGCTCAAACTCATGAACGGTGATATCATGACCTAAGCCAAAGTCAGATTCTTAACCGACTGACCCACCGAGGTGCCCCTGGATTCTTTTTTATTATTATTCACATTTACCTCAGTGATTTACTTCTCTTTTTTTTTTCTTAATTTTTTAATGTTTATTTTTGAGAGAGACAGAGAGACAGACTGTGAGCAAGGGAGAGGCAGACAAAGAATCCCGAGCAGGGTCGGGCTCCGAGCCATCAGCACAGAGCCCGACGCGGGGCTCGAACTCACAGACTGTGAGATCATGACCCGAGCTGGAGCCGGACGCTCAACCGACTGAGCCACCCAGGCGCCCCTTACTTCTCCTTATCCCCTGAATTATAGTTGTTTAGGATCTGATCCACTTCCTTCTTGAATTCTTTGATTCTTGAAGTTCCTTGCTTCTATCTGCTGTTTCAGAAACAGTCCCAACTGCTATTTCTTGTCAAAGAGCCTTTTTACATTTGCATGCTATTTACTCATTTACTAAGTAGTAATTCAACAAGTATTTGCTAAGCTCCTACTGTGTGCATCTTAAGTGTAATAATACACCAAAACTGATCTGAGCATAGTTTTTAAATGCCAGCAAGCTTGAAGAAGAAAAAGTATGGTGCTCTAAGACCCTGCTGCTAAAAATGAAATGTGCTCCCTGGAGCACCAGCCCCACAAGCATCACCTGGGTGCTTGTGAGAAATGCCAGGTCTCCGCTTCCCCCACCCAAGATTTACTGCACCAGAATCTGCCTTTAACCAAGATACTTAGGTTATCCGTGTACATTTTAAATTTTAAGAAAATCGTGCAGGTGTGTATAAAATGTTAAAGATGCATTTGTAGTTTTTAGGTATTTGCAAGTTATTGTTAAAATGTACGCACATAGATTGCAGAATGAGTGTTATTTCCATGATGAAAAGAAGCTCCATTGCATTCTCAGCCTTCAAACTTTGACTGCCATATCACAGGGGCTTCGAGCCAAGCTCACTTTTTGATTCGTTGGTAGTTCAACAAATCATTCTGAACCTCTCGAACACCTCTGTGTGAGATATTGGAAGGAATAAGACAGTTCTTCTGTCTTACGGAACCTACATTTTAGCAGAAGACCACAAGTATCCAACTATTAAAATGATTTTGAGGACATATAAATAGTAAAGTATTGGTGCTTGCTACAACATGGATGAACCTTGAAAACATGCTCGGAGAAAGAAGACTACACGGTATACGATTCTATTCATAGGAAAAGTCCAGAATCGGGAACTCTAACGAGATAGAAAGTCATTTAGTGTTAGCTTAGGGCTGGGGCGGGGAGGCTGGAGGATAGGGCAGTGACAGCTAAAGGGGACAGGCTTTTTTTGGAGGTAATGAAAATGCTCTAAAATTGACTGTGGTGATGAGTGTGCATATATCTATGAATATACCAACAACCACTGAACTGGTTACTCTAAGTGGGAGAATTTTATGGTTTGTGAATTGTATCTCAATAAAGCTGTTAAAGATTAGTGTGGACAGGACTATGGAGAAGGAGCATTGGATGCTATGAGCAGATGTAATGGGGACTTCGGGCCTGGACACAGAGGCTTCTTTGACTGAGTACCCCTTCGGCTGAGCTTTGAAGAAGGAGAGGAAATCGCATGGACTAGGGCAGGAGACATGCAGAACATTCTAGGCAGAGGCATTCTCAGTGCCTGAGGCCTGTGCAGAAAGGCACAGGACACAAACGAGAACCTGAAAAGTGTGATGGAGCCCAGGGTCTGAGGGGAGCGGAGTGTCATGAGCGAGGTTGGAAGATGGTAGGTCTCAGATGATGGGGGGCCTGTAGGACATAAAGGACTTTGGTCTTTACACTAAAACAACAGTTACTGAAGAGGTTTAATAAGGAACAGATGTGACATTGTTCAGATAATTCTTGCTTTTGCATGAAGAATGGGCTGGATGAGGAGACTGGGAGACCCCTGGAGATTACTGTGGTAGTTCAGAGTTTGGATGGGTTTGGTCCTAATGGAGAACGAGAATGAGTAGTGGATGTTTCAGGATAAGTTTTGAGTATAGAGTCAACAGAACTTACTGGCAGAGTGGGAGACTGGGCAAAGGAAGGGTGGATCGAGGAGGACTGTTAGGTTTTGTACATCTTGATGAGTTCAGTGTTGGACATACTGAGTTTGAGGAACCTGTGGTCACTCAAATGGAGATGCTGAAGAGTTGGATTTAAAGGCCTAAGGCTTAGGGCACCTGGGTGGCTCAGTCGGTTAAGCACCTGACTTTGGCTCTGGTCATGATCTCACGGTTCATGAGTTCGAGCCCCGCATCTGGCTCTCTGCTGTCAGTGCAGAGCCTGCTTCGGATCCTCTGTCTCTGTCTCTCTCTCTACCCCTTCCCTGATCTCTTGCTTGCTCTCTCTCAAATATAAGTATTTTTTTAGAAAATTTTAAAAAATAGAGGACTGGAGCTCAAATGAGTGTTCCAGGGAGATGATAAAATTGAAAGGCTGTCAGCATTTGGGTGGTAATTGAGGTCACGGGCAGAGATTAAGTAACTGAAGCAGAGAGTATAGTGTGAGGACGGAAGGCATTCAAGACCAAACCTCTGAGGACCTCCTGCATTTAAAGGCTGGATAGAAGAGGGTGAGTCAGTTTAGGAGACAGAGGAGGGATACCTAGAGAAATAGGAGGAAACCAAGTTCATTGACATCAGGACAAGAGAATGTATCACGCAATGGTGAACTTTGTTGATTGATGCTCAGAGGTTGAATAAAACAAGAATGGAAATATTTATTGGATTTAGCAACATAGAGGTTATTTGTGACTTTAGCAAGAGCTATTTCAGTGGTGGTAAATCAGATTGGAGGAGATTAAGGAGGGAGTGTGAAATAAGAAAACAGAAATAGAGATTATGGAAACTTTCTTGAACTGTTTGGCTGCAATGAAGTGGAGAGAGAAAAGACTAGAAGTTAAATGTGTCCGAGGTAGCATTTTAAAGGCTTTAAGCGTGTTTAAACACAGATGAAAGGGTCTAGAAGAAAGGGAACATTCTTTGGGAAGGAAGTGATGCTATAATAAAGTATTTTAATACTTAATCAGATGTTTCATATTCTATAAATATATACCGAGCTTTCACTTTGCACCAAGCAGTTGTTAGCACTAGGGTTCTAGCAGTGAAAACCAGTTTCTGCCCACATTTGACTTCTATGATGTCATTTAAGTGGCTAAAGTTCCTTGAGACCAGGTTCTGAGTCTTCTGCACTCTGCTTCCCTGGCATCTAGATAATGCCTGTCATATCGGTGATGCCAATAAAAGTTTGCCGAATTACGTTAATTGAACCCACTATCAGTAGGTGTGATTTAGGATTTATTTTTCCAATGATGGTGGTATACATATTATACCTAGTAGTAATTACTAAATCTACTGGTAGACATTGGTAAGGACCGGTTTGGTTTAGAAAGTACCTACCATCTGTTAAGACTGAAAGAATTATCTTGCCTCCATAGCTGCTGACCCACTAGAATGCTCCACAAAGGATTCCTTTCTGTCCCTCCCTTCTCCTCTCCATCTTGTCTCTTCATCCCATTGAATCTACCTCTAAATATATTTCCAGTCCATCCTATACACCCAGACCTCACGGCCACTGGTGTTCTTCACTATTTCTCACCTGTGTTAATCTAATTAATGATCTCCTAACTCGTCTGACTTACTCTGTTGCAAGCCATCATTCTGTACTGCTGCCAAGAGAGTATTCTTCAATGCAAAGCGGATGTCACTTCCAGTTTAAAAGACTTCAGGATACATTCAATCTTCTGTCACGTCATGTCCTTCTTGCCTTTAGAGATCCAGCCTTCCTTCCCTACGCTACACTTCCTCTCACAACATTCACGATTCCGCATCCACTCCTACAAAAATGCTTGTCCACTCACACTCTTTTCTGTGGTTTGCTTATCCGTTTTGTTTTGTTGTAGTTCTAATACTTAGTTCGAGCATTACCTCGCTTCCTCTCCTGGAAATCTTTCTTTCTACGGTACTTTTACAGTGCCTGGACATACTTCTTAATGGCATCCTGCACTTAAAAAAAAAGTTTTTTTAATGTTTATTTTTGATGGAGAGACAAAGCATGAGCGGGGAGGGGAAGAGAGAAGGAGACACAGAATCCAAAGCAGGCTCCAGGCTCTGAGCTGTCAGCACAGAGCCTGATATGGGCTTGAACTCACAGACTGCGAGATCATGACCTGAGCTGAAGTCAGACACTTAATCAACTGAGCCACCCAGGTGCCCCACATCCTACACATTTTAATATAATTGCCATTTCTCAGTTTCCCATGCAATACAGAATTTGCTTGAGTGCCTCATAAATTTTGATTGAATGATTCAATATCCAAGTAGATGAAGAACCTACTTAGGATGATTTAGGTCTAGAAACTTTCTCTATCTTATGTAAACACAAAATAATTTTTCACTGATTTAACATGCCCCGAATTACTCAGAAATACAACTACAATACAAAATAAATTGAGGAAAGGTTATATTTTGTTGTATTTGTAACTTACCATTTTGCAGAATACATCACCAATGGCTGCATTGCCTAATTCAGCTGTATCACCAGTTCAGGAAGCCTGGATCAGTCTGCATTTGTAGCTGCTGTGTGCACACTGACTTAATGGGAGTGTGTGTATATGTGGACGTATACTTACTTAGCCCTCATGGGTTTTTTTTGTCAGTTTGTATCTTTCATTTAATTAAAAAAATAAACAGGCAGAAACAGATGAACCTTGAAATGATTTCTTCCTTGCCTGTTCCTCCGCTTGTGTACTGTTGTTTTTATTGTTTTTTATTAAAAAAATATTTTAATGTTTATTTTTGAGAGAGAGAGAGAGGCAGAGCGCGAGTGGGGGAGGAGCAAAGAGAGAAGGAGGCACAGAATTGAAAGCAGGCTCCAGGCTCTGAACTGTCAGCACAGAGCCAATGTGGGGCTTGAACCCATGAATCACGAGATCATGACCTGAGCCAAAGTTAGACGCTCAGCTGACTCAGCCACCCAGGTGCCCCTCTACTCTTGTTTTTATTACTCAAATATTGTTACAAGTGTGCCCTGATTGAGAGAGAGAGAGAGAGAGAGAGAGAGAGAAAGTCACCTGGAAAATTGTCATTTCAAAGTTCTTAAAGAGCTGCTGGAACAAAAATCCACAAAACAGAGCAAGTTAACAGTTATTAGCATATTCATAAACTGAGACATAAGGCCAAACATCTTATTTTCATTCCGAGAGTTATCTACTTACGTCATTGATCATGGTTTTTGTTCTACAGCCAATAGATTAATGCCCGTGTGATTTGAATTCATTTACAGAAAGATCTATGCTTTTTAACAAATTCTATATATTTTTTTATTTTAAAGTGTTAAATATGAAGCATTCATGGGCAGCCTTCATGTTGATTCTCTGCGTATGTATCTTTTGCCCTTATTTCCAATTACAAAATATGTACAAAAGCATATTGAATGGTGTCTTATTTCTCGTAATTCTAACCTTATTTATGAAAAATATGTACAAGTATTTTTTTCATTATGTTTCCTGGTGTAGTTGTACCTGAATCATTATGTGTTGAAATATATGCTATTTTGTTACAAATCACTTTCCTCTTTTTTCCTTTAAAATCACTGCTAGGAGATGATACCGATTTTATAAAGGATAGAAAAGGGTCGATACTGCAAATGTTTAACATACAGAGAGGGCACGGATTTGAAAGGGGAGAACAACTGGTATTTAGTGTCAACTTCCTGTAGCAAATACATAAGCTTGTATTTTGTTACATTGATATTTCTAAAATAAATATAGTTTTAAAAGTTTTTTTTTATTCCAGTTCATTAACATACAGTGTAATATTAGTTTCAGATGTACATTTGGTGATTCAATACCTACATACAATACCCAGTGATTGTATTTTTAATAAATACTTTTGAAGCCACTTTGATAGCTTTTCTTGTTTTCTCTGCAGGGTTGTGATAAACTTCCTCTTGTAAAAGGTGAAAGAGGAAAAGGGAGGCTCAGGGAATAGATTAAAGGCACCCACCTCGGGCCAGGGGAGACGGGGCAGGGGGCTTCAGCCAATAGAAAAGGAGTCTCCTGTCCTTAATCAGGCACTGGTCTGGGCACTGAGGCACTTGGGTTTGGTCATTGATACATCAGGCCCATCTACCTAACTTTGAGCACATTCTTAGAGTTTTCTGAGCCTCATTTTCTACATATGTAGACTAAAAGGAATAGATTTGATTAATCTGATATTTCTCACAATTGTTTTAATAACTATCCCTGCAAAAACATAATGCGATACAGGTGCATTTAAAACTATCCTACGGGGCGCCTGGGTGACTTGATTGGTAAGCGTCCATCTTTGGCTCAGGTCATGATCTCGTGGTTTGGGGGTTCGAGCCCTGCGTCAGGCTTCACTCTGACAGCTTGGAGCCTGGAGCCTGCTTCAGATTCTGTGTCTCCCTCTCTCTCTGCCCCTCCCCTACTTCATGCTCTGTTCTCTCTGTCTCTCAAAAATGAATAAATGTTAAAAAATTTAAAACTATTTAACTAGGAAGAATTTTACTATTGGAAAATTTGACCATACAGTATGAATGGCACAAAATAAGAACGCTTGTTCTTGAAAAAGGCCAACTTCCGAACCAAGAACGGTCAAGTGCTTTTCCCTATTGGCGGCTGTTCACTTTTTCTCCCATCCACGGGTATTTGCTGGCAGGTTGGCCACGCTGAAATGGTTAGGGAGAATACTGCAAAAGACAAGATGAAAATTGAGAAAATCCTTTCTGTTTATTTTGTTTTCTGAAAGTTGGGAAAACAGCATGTGATTCTGTTTTGGTGGTAAAATACAGAAAGAGAATTGAAAGCCTAACTGATTATTAAGGTAGTTTTTATTATTAAGAGGTATTTTTGATCCAGGTCCCCCTAAGCCCAGGACATTTTTTTTTTTTCAGGCCATTGGAGGCTTGTTAGACTTAACGAATAAAAATACAAGACAACACCTAGTTAAATTTGAATTTTAGGTGAACAACAAATAGTTATTTTAGTATAAGTAAGTTCCGAATAATTACAAGAAACCATCTGATTTGTGAGACAGTTAATGTCATCAGGCGACTAATGTTTGAGGGTTTGGGGTCGAAAACTGTCACAAGGGTTTTGCCTTGAAGCAGCTTATAGGGACCACAGTTGCTTTGGGAGAGTTAATTCAAACAACTGTTGAGTAAGAACAAAGTGCTTTGGCTTGGATCTAAATAGCTGTTGAATTTGGCCCAGGAATTCTGGTAAGGGTTACCAATCGGGAACATTAAACTGTCAAAAATCTGCTCACAGTTATACCTGAAGTCCACAGTGTAGACTGGAAAGAATGACTGAGGCCTCACGTCCCCCTGACGAGCCCCACACTCAGGACTGCCCTGAGTGGGTGATGGGTGGGGTGGTCTTCGTGTAGTTTGGGCCCTGTGAATCCCATTCGTATGACTTCTAACAGAGGGCGACCCCAGTGTGAGCGTGCTCGTGTAAATATTGCAGTGAAACAGTGCCGTTCTGCATCTGTGATCCACGCAGCTGGGGTGCCTGTAAGGAGGCCGGGAGAAGTGACGGGGACAGATGGAGTCGGCATTTGACAGAGAAGGAGCAATTCGAGTTAGCTCTGGCCTTGGAGTGTAAAAACATCTGGGAAATAAAATGAGTGAAGCTGATGGGAAATGTGAGCCTTTGCCAAGACTGTGTAAGAAAGGTGCCGTGAGGCACTGGAGCAGACACTCCTTCCCTCTTCTCGGCCCCCAGCCTTGAGCGTTAAAAAGCAATGGGGACATCATATTGTTGCACATGGGAAAATTGGCCATATTTATAAACGTTAATTTTGGCTTGCCCCGGTTGCCCTTCTGTGGTAGTAAGCTGGGTGCTCAGGGGAGTGGGTGGAGCTACCGTGCCATTTGAGAGGGTGTGGACGGGCAGAACCTCCTTCTCAAATCTTGAGGTGTCAGAACAGTCCTCTCCAGAGGCAAGAACAAGAGGAATTTCAAGGATTGGATGGAAACAGGAAATAATAGTGAGACGATGCAGAGAGTGTGAAGACTTAAAAACAGAGGGAGACTCATTCCTCACTGGACAGGGAGTAACCCCAGAGGCCTGAAGGAAAAGGAAGGATGTTGGGTGAACACAGCGTCACTGGCCCAGTCAGCTGCTAAAGACCAGCTGTGGGGGTGGACTGTGAGGTCAGCCATGTCCTTCTGGCTCCTTCCAGGCCTGTCCTCCCAGCAGGAAATAAAAGACCAGGCATTGGGAGACGTGTTTCCTGATCCCAGTGGCTATAGTCCACCTGTGTCTCTGCTGTGGACCCTCCTTCTAGGCTGTTCTGAGTTCATGTTACTCCTTTTCTCTGGCATCTCTTATCCTCCTGTGCCCTGTGGGTGCTCCCCAAACTCTTCTGACTCTCCTCCAATTCGTTCTTCTATCTCCATCTCATTTCTACAGTACGAGCCTTCAAACTTCCTTGAGTTTCCTGATTGAATATACCTATTAATAATAATTTTTGAGGTATCATTTCCAATATGTTTACTTACTTATAAACCGTATATAGAAATTATATATATGTATATAAATGCAAGCATATACAATGTGTGCAATATTATAAATATATAAAACATTAAAATATGCATTACAGTATATCTATAAGATAAAACTATTAAAATATAGAAATAAAAAGTAGAAGAGGTCAAAAATTATTAAAATTAATTTCTTTTCTTCCCACCACTCTGTCTGTCTCCTTGGCCAAAACTTGGAGTGCACCTGTGCCGTTTGGAGAACCCCGCTGGGCAGGGGCTGCATGTTGGCCTGAATCCATTGTCATGGTCACTGCCCTCACCAGCGCCCCTCACCTCCTGACTGGCTCCACCTTACCGGAATGCAGAGACCACAGTTCCAGCTCCCAGAACTTGAAGTCAGACTCAGTAGAGAATCTTTAGCTGAAAGTACCTTCTGGCTTTCCTTCAGAATCAGGAGTCAGTAGTGCCTCTTGTTGCTTCTCTGAGCAAGGAGACATTTTGTCAAATGGCAAGTCATTCAAGAGCAGATCTGGGGGTAGGTCTGTTTCCAAGTGATAACGTGGTAACACCCCCGACATAGTAAATCTCTGGGAACTGGGAGAGGCTGTGTTTCTGAGAAACCTGAGATTATTGCAAATAAGGTGGAAGTTTTAGGAAATTCGACTGCAAATGAGTCCTGGGCTCCAATCAAATGTACATACAATTAAATTAATACATAAGTCAAAACAAATTATGAAATATTTCATCAGTGTTTGAGAGAGAAGATTAGAAATGAATCCTCGTAAGTAATTGAAAATACCACTCAAATTACTGTCACATTCCTGAAAATACTGAGTACCTGTATGCTTCATTTCCTCATCTGTTGATTTGTAGATAATATCAGCTTCCTTAGATCTGTTGTGGATCTGACTAGGAATTGAATCAGTGAATTCAGTGATCATGTATTTAGCCAAAGAAAATAGTCATCTGTTAGGCAGTTGAGCAGCTGTTAGAGCTCGATGGAGGACATATTATAGGGGACAAGCCTTTTGCTACACCCACATGAGCTCATTCTGGAACTGTAGACCCAACTTGCACTCTGTTAGCAGCTGTCAAGAAAAGGAAGCACTCGCACCGTTGCATTGCTGCATTCCCCAGTGGGGTGACTGCCGTGCAAGATTCAGATCTTCCTAAACTATTCCCTTTTACCCATCTACTCTTGGTTTCCCCCATAATCCACAGCATCTCATTTAAGAAAGAGGTGGGCAGGGTCTCACTTCCAGTCTTTCTTTTACTTCTCTATCTTGAATACCTAAATTAATTTTTAGGTATTCTTGTAAGAAAAAGGTTTACCCTCTATCTCGATAGGTATTAATCTACTTTAGAAGCAGTTTTTAGGCAGGAAGTAGAGGGATTATAGTTGGAGGGCAATTCAATGACAGTTGGTGATAAATTTTTGCTTTGAGTTGGGAAACAATTGTACAGTGATGTCAGAGATACTTCTTGAATTACAGCCTAATTTTTTGGCAAGTATCACATTTCTCTTGGCAAAAAAAAAAAAAAAGGTTGTTGGGAAGTATGTTTTTTGTCTTCATTCTATATTACACCCGGGGATTTTTCTGCTTTGCTTCTCTTTGTTAGAAGCTCAACTCTAGGCAAATAATGTAGAGAGCTGTAAGCATTTTGTGTTTTGCTTGGCCTTCAATGCTGTGTTCAGGCTCTGAATTAGTGCTTCGAAAATATGAGTTAATAACTGACTTAGTGTTTTGGAATCATCGTTTAAATATATAGAGATATTACTCTGAATTGGAATATGCATATATATTTATTGAACAAATATTCATTGACTCCTATCTGGCACTGCTCTAGAAGCTGAGGGTAATAGTAGAGAATGGGATAAAATACCTGCCAAATGGATTATTGTTCTTTTTTAAGGGATGGGGAGAGGAAGAGTACAAAACAGTCAATACATAGATTAATAAGATGATTTCAGATATCAAGTGCAAAGAGGAAAATGGAGCAAATGTATTAGGGTCCCAGCAAGAAACAGTATGCTTAAATTAAGAAAAATTTAATAATAGATCTATTTACAAAGATATGGACAGAGGCAAGGTAAGGAAATCTCATAAATTCATGTTGTATTTTGAGGCTGGTAACAGAAGCAAAGCTTGAAGAGGAGGACCTACCCAGTTACCCGAAGGATAGAAAGGGCCAGGTGGAGAGGGCTGCCGTACAGGCGCTCTGACCTTCAGTGGGGCCTCAGCCAGCACTTGGGTCTCTGCAAGGAGGGAACTGGGGAAGTAAGTTGCCAGTCTCACACGTTTCCATAGGCCTAACCCACTGCAAGTCAAGGGGCGAGGGAGGTGGATGATGTAATCTGTACAGGCCAGTCTTCTGGGGCCCAGGGCAGGTGGGAGAAAGGTCAACAGTGCGGACTGAGAGGGACCGGGAGGCTATTTAGCGCCAAAGAGAAATGGAACATTACATGAAACATACGATGATGGGTGGTGATCTAAAGTGTCATACAGTTTCTGCCGCAGAGGCACTCGTAGTTTCTGTGAGGTGATGAAAAATAAATTTATGGAAAGATAACTAATAGAAAATTGTTTATAGGCAATAAAAATGTTGTACACGAGAACTCATATTTGGGAACAGGCAGAGATTGCTTCTACTTTGGAAGATGAGGAACCATTTCATGGAGTGGCTATAATTGGAATTGAACTTAAGGAATGGATAGATTATTGATAGTTGGGAAAGAAGGAAACCATCCAGGACTCCAAAATGTCAGGGGTCAAAGTGCACAGATGGGACACATTTTAGGAACAGTTTAGCTAAAGCGGTTGAATAATTCTACAATCCTTTTGGAATCAGAGACTTATAATTAAAATAAACCCACTCTCTTCTCAACTCCCACTCAGTGTAGAAATCCCATCTGTAGGTACTAGTGAGTTTCCTTTCTTCCTTCCTGCCTCTCTTCCTTTCTCTGTCTGCTTCTCTTCCTCGGCCCTCCTGACCTCTGTGCCTTTCGACAAGCTTTTATTGAGTATCCATAATTGGTGTCGTTGCAGTAAGTTAGCAATAAGACACTGCTTTGAAAAGGCCCATGTTCCAGTTCAGTCAGGGAGTTTAGTTTCAATTTCATCATTCCAGAGGGTCTCTCAGTAATTCAACAAGATCGCCATATAGCTAACACTTGTTGAGCACTTTTTATGTATCAGACATTGTTCTTATTCAGAAAGATTGGTTTTTTTATGAAGAATGCATTAAAGACTCAGGAGAAAGAATTACTGAAACTGATTACACATTTCGGTCCTACAAAGAAGAGTTGGATTGTTTTTTTGTTTTGTTTTGTTTTGTTTTGTTTTTTAAATGTTTATTCTATTTTTGAGAGAGACAGAGACACAGAGCATGAGTGGGGGAGGGGCAGAGAGAGAGGGAGACACAGAATCTGAAGCAGGCTCCAGGCTCTGAGCCGTCAGCACAGAGCCTGATGCGGGGCTCGAACCCACAAACCGTGAGATCATGACCTGAGCCAAAGTCAGAGGCCCCAGGTGCCCCTGTTTTTATTTTTTCAAGAGATAAGATTTATTTTAACTTGTTCTTTTCTTTTTTGTTATTATTTTTTCATCATGTTAAGTACACTATTTAATCCCTATTTCCCATTTAACCCATCCCCCACCCCCTCCCCTCTGGTAACCCTCAGTTTGTTCTCCATGATTAAGAATCTGTTTCTTGGTTTCTTTCTTTCTTTTTTTTTTTTTTTAAATCTTATGCTCATTTTTGTTTCTTAAATTCTACCTATGAGTGAAATCATATGGTATTGATCTTTCTCTGACAGATTTATTTTGCTTAGCATTATACTCTCTAGCTCCATCCATGTGGATGCAAATGGCAAGATTTCATTTTTTTTATGCCTGACTAATATTCCATTATATATGTATACACACACACACACACACACACATACCACTTCTTCTTTATCCATTCATCGGTCACTGGACACTGGGTTGCTTTCATAGTTTGACTTTGTAAATGATGCTGCAATGAACATAAAGATGCATGTATCCCTTTGAATAAATGTTTTTGTATTTTTTGGGTAAATACTCAGTAGTGCAATTACTGGATTACAGGGTAGTTCCTGTTTTTAATTTTTTGAGAAACTTCCATACTCTTTTCCACAGAGGCTACACCAGTTTGCATTCCCTAAAGGTGGGTTCGATTGTTTGAAAAGAAGCACTCATTTGCCCAGCTATTACAGCATATCAAGTGTCCATAAAATTTTAATTTTGCATAAACTGTAGAAAAGGAAGATTTTTTCAGCGAGAGACCCAGAGAGGTTGAGCTTGGGTCCAAAGTGATTTCCTTCCACTCCATGGGAGCATTTCCTTGTCTTCCTTATTGTTGGAATTCTAAGTCTCGATTCAGCAGTAAGCCAGACAGGTTAAGACTTCTTGCAGGAACGGTAGGGAATTGGGAGAGTTAGCCATCTGAGGAGGGGACTACCCGGGAGGCTCACCTCCCGGCGAGGCTGAGGTGATGACGGAATCTTAGTGCCCTCCAGTGGACCTGGAGTGGCCTTGGCCAATCAGAAATCTAATGTGGCATTTCGCCCTCACAGAGATGTTTCTTTAGAGCCTTGCTGAGGTTTCTCTTTATTTCTGATGTTGACAAGACAGGGTTCATCTAGAAAAAAGAGCTTCCTGATTCGCAGTTAGCTAGCTTGTGTGTTAACTTTTTTAGGTGCTGAATTTGCCTTATAACACTTAAATCTTTTTTCTTCCTTTCTGTTTTCTTTTAAAGTTTATTTATTTATCTTGAGAGAGAGAGAAACAGCAGGGGAGGGGCAGAGAGAAGTGGGGACAGAAGATCCGAAGCAGGCTCTGTGCTGGCAGCAGAGGGTCTGATGCGGGGCTCGAACCCATGAACTGTGAGATCGTGACCTGAGCCAAAGTCAGACGCTTAATCAACTGAGCCACGTAGGCACCCCTTAAATCTCTTCTTTTTCACTTTAGGCTAGTTAAAAAAATAAGTTCGCACAAAAATGATGATGACCTATTTTAGGAAAGACCAATATATTTAATTTTCCCTGCTCCACATATACGAATTGTAAATTAATCTCCTATGAAAGTTCCTCCAGAACTATTAACCTTCTTGGATAGACTTTCAGTGCTAGTCTTGTTAAATTTGTTCATTAAACATAACTCAGGCGCCATCATAATATTTCCTTTGGAGTAATCACTGGGTAGCAAATGAGATTATTATTAATGTGATTTTAAAATGACACAGCCAAATGTATTTCACACATGAAAGAAGTGTTTTAGATTTGCATTTTTACCACTAACATCCTGGAGCATTTGAGAAATTACTTGTAAGATTATACCCGTGTTAACTTTCTCATTGTCTAACTTGGCTTTCCAAGATGAATTCAGTATTACACGCCCATGGAGAGGAAAGGCAGTGTTGAGAGAACCAGAGGGGGGCTGCCTTTGAAACAGTGGTCTGAGGGTGAGAGATAGACTGTGCTGGGGGTGAGTCAGAGCGGCCACAGGCAGGGTCCAGTTTCAGAAACTCTAGCTTTTAGAAGGAGAGTGGGGAGGAAAAGGTCAGGAAAGAGGGGAAAATGCGGGATGCATGGAGACAGGCTTTTGCCCTGTCCCACCGACAGAAAGTGGTTCCTCTGGGACGAGTGTGGAGCTTACAATGAAGCAGACTTTGCAAGCATTGGTGCAGCCAGCCTTCTTCCAGACCCTAGGGACAAGAAGCACTGTACAAAAGACCCGAGGAGGATCTCGGTGGCATAGTCAGGGATTATCAGAGCATGTGCTCTTAGCGTCTGAAGGGGAGCGACTAGGACCTCTTTGCCTTGGTTTGAATATGCTCTAAAGCATGCGGAAGGGCAGGGCATTCCTGGGACTCTTTAAGTCTCTAACTGATGGTTAATGAGCATTCAGTTTGAAATGTCTTCTTGGCCAGGGTCTATGCTGGAGTCATCTGTAGTTCAGTTTACGTAGTAACTACGTAACCTCTGCTGTACCTCACACCTGTGAAGCCTCTGAGATTTGCTCTAGGTGAAGCAGATTGGGGTCGATGTAAAAAAAGAAGAAAACCAGTAGCTTTCTTGCAGCAAACTAATAAAAACCAGGTATGAGACACTCGTTGAACCAGAACTAAGGTAGATGTGAATCAGCTTCCTAAAGTGAGATCTGTAATAAAGTGAGAAAGTTCCCATGATGCACAATTCCAAGCAAAAGACCCTTAAGCTGAGAACTTGCACATTTTTGTGTGCGTCCTGTCCTTCCCCACATTTCTGCAACCACTTATTCTCCGGCAGACCCCAGTGTATGTGCAGCAGTCTCAGGACTGCAGAGGACTTTGGGAGTGTGGGCATCTCCATATTTCTGACAGTATTTGGTAGCTGGCTGTATCCACAAGGGGAAGGATTAGGGGACCTAACATCTTTCTTCTCTGGTGAGATATGCAGACCCCTGAGGACGGGAAGATTGGGACCTGATGCTGACTGCTCTTTTTCCAAGACAGACATTTATAACCTAGCTTCAGAATTTGTTAGAAGAAACTTGGTGTATGCATTCATGTGCAAGAGGCAAATTGATAATGTTGCCCAACACAATAGCAGAAGAGAAAGGATAATAGGATCTGTGCTGCAAACCAGAAGAGATTAACCTGCCACGAGTATATTTAACACACGATCCCTCTGAGGGAAAACTATGCAATTGATTTGCCTGGATTCCAAGGTCTTCTTGGACTAAGGTGTAATGAGATGAGGCCTCTAGTCAATTAACATTCCTGAGTGGGGTTGGTTCTCACAAAGGAAAACAGTAAGGGCTATCATTTGCATTTCCGGCCATAACAGAATAATTCTCCTACCATAAACGGCTACAAAAGCAGAAAGAATACTCAGTACAACTCTTCTCAGGTGTTAGATAATAGGCAGAGTAGGACTTCTCCAAAATGAAGAAGTAAATAGGAGCCCGAGAGAGGGAGTGGTCTTGCTGAACTGAGAGGCGGTGACTGGGGCGTGGGGCTGCTAAACTTTGTGGGTAAAGTGCTGGAGAAGAGGAAGTCGCCCGGAGGGGACCCACAAGTCTGAGTGGGTGTTTATCCCAGGTCTGTGTCCAGGACTGAGCCAAGACGGTATGAGGTACAACAGAGAGCAGCTGCTGTGGGGAGGAGAGTCAACACAGAGAAACCCAAGTTCACCGAGTGCTAAGAGATAAGTGGGTTCCATCGCAGAGTGAGGAGACCTCACCAAAGAACTTGGACATTCTTCTGAGATCACAGAAAGGCCACACCCTACAAGAACCATGTCCTCAAGTAATGCCATGCCCTAAGAACAAAATGCCAGCTCTTCAAAGGAAAACCACATACTTCAGGCTTGTTATTGTGTGTCACACACAGTACCCAATGTAAAAAAAAAACTTACCAAGCAGATGAAGAACTATGAAAATATGATCCAGAGAAATAGACTTCAAAATTACCTCGAGGTTGGATTTAGCAGACAAAGACTTTAAAATAGCTTCTCTAAGTATGTTCAAGGACTTAAGAGAAAGGCCTTAATGATGAAACAAATGGGGATGTCAGGGGAAAAAAACTATAAAAGTAATCTAAATGGGAACTCTAGAAATGAAAAACAGAATATCTGAAATAAAAATTCTATCCCGAAGAACAGAAAACAAAAAATGATGGGGGCACCTGGGTGCCTCAGTTAGTTAAATTTCTGACTCTTGATTTTGGCTCAGGTCATGATTCCCAGGGCCATGGGATGGAGTCCCCACATCAGGCTCACATTCTGCTTCGGATTCTCTCTCTCCCTCTGCCCCTCTCCCCTGTGCACACTCTCTCTTAAAAAAAAAAAAAAGAATATATATGTATATATACATATATGTATATGTGTTAAGAAAATGAACAGAGCCTTAGTAACCTTTGAAACAATATAATCTGTTATACACATGATTGGAGTCCCTGAGGGAGGATAGAGTGAATGGAGTAATATAAAAATATATATTTTAAGAAATAAGGGCTAATTTCCAAGATTTGGAGAAAAACATCAATGTGCATATCTAAGAACATCAGCAAATCCCAAGTAGGGTAAATAAAAAGAGAAATGCGCTTAGACATATCATTATCAAACTGCTAAAGACTAAAGATAAAGAGGCAATTGTGAAAGTGGCCAGGGTTGGGGTTGGGGGCACATATTATACACTGGGGGACAACGGGTTAAAAGATGAGCTGTTTGGATAACAAGCATAAGAGAGGTGATGTGGCTTTGTTTTTTTCAGATGGGATAGACAAAAACTATTATGACAGGGAAAGAACATTTCTTAATGAAAAAAAGCAATTAATCATGAAGATATAATATCCTAATGTGCATGTATCTAATAACAGTTTCAGGATACCTGAGGCAGAATCTGACAGAACTAAAAGGAGACATGATAAAATACACAAGTCGATTTTAACAGCCCGACTCAGTAATCGATGGGTCAAGTAGACAAGCCAAACCAAACCAAAAAAGCATATAAGCAACTCTTTTCTCCACTTGGCATAGTTGGCATTTATAGAATCCTATATCCAACAATTGGAGAACGCACACTGTTCTCAGGTACACATGGAACGTTCAACATCATAGGTCATAGTCTGGGCAATAAAAATGTCTCAATACATTGAGAAGATTGAAATCACAGAGACTATGTCTTCTGACTACAGTGAAAGTTAAGAACCAATAATGATAGGATTTTGGGGAGAAAAAAACCCAAATATTTTAAAATTAAGAAATACTCTTCTAAGTAACCCATGGGTCAAAGAAGAAATTGAAAAGGAAATTAGAATATATTTTGAACTGAATGATAAGTATACAGCAATAAAATTTGTGGGATGCGGTTAAAGTAATTAGTAGAGGTAAATATATTGTTTTACATGCTTATATTTATGCTTGCTTCTTAGAAAGTTATAAGATGGAGTGAAGTAGTAAGTAGGAGGGAATTATAAAAAAGAAAGGAGAATTCTATAAACTTCGAACATATATTTTAGAGATAATTACTATATGGAAACTTCTTTGAAAAGATTAATAAAATTGATTAGTCCCTAGTAAGAAGAATCAAGAATAAAAAGAGAAAAATGAATTATTACTAATAGAAATGAAAATAAAGATTTTACTACAGATCCTACATATGTTAAAAAGATTATGCAGAACTTCATGTCAATAAATATAGGGGCACCTGGGTGGCTCAGTAGGTTGAGCATCTGACTTTGGCTCAGGTCATGATCTCATAGTTCGTGAGCTCGAGCCCTGCCTCGGGCTCTGTGCTTATTTGAAAAAAGTTGCAAGTTATGTCTAAACTCTGTATACTAATACAGAAGATCTAAAATAACCAAGAATTTTTAAAAATGCTTTATAATTTTATTTATTTTGAGAGAGAGCACAAGTGGAGGAGGGGAAGAGAGAGAGGGCGAAAGAGAATCCAAAACAGGTTCTGCGCTCTCAGCGCAGAGCCTGATGTGGGTCTCGAACTCACAAACTGTGAGATCATGACCTGAGCTGAAACCACAAGTTGGACACTTAACCAACTGAGTCACCCAGGTGCCCCAGTCAAGCATTTTTGGAAAAAAAAGATTGTTTTTAATTTTATTTATTTATTTTGAGAGAGAGCAAGCAAGTAGGGGGAGGGAAGAGAGAGAGGGTAAGAGAGAATCCCAAGCAGGCTCTGCAGTATCAGTGTGGAAGGGCTTGAACCCACAAACTGCGAGATTATGACCTGAGCCAAAGTTGGACACTTAAAAAATTGAGTCACCCAGGTGCTCCACCCGAAAAATTTTTAAAGTTGAGACACTTGCCCTAACTGACTCAAGACTTTGTATAAAGCTATGGGAATCAAGAGAGTGTAGTAGTGACATAAAGACAGAGAAATAAATTGGTTAAACAGAATTAGAGTGCAGAAAAAGATCCTCAAAATTATTTTTGACAAAGGTACCAAGGCAATTCAATAGTGAAGGAAAAGTCTTTTCAATAAATTATTATAGAATGATTGGATATCTCTGGGGGGGGGGAAGCTTGACCACAATCTCCCTATACACAAGAAAATTAACTTGAAATTTCTCATAGACCTAAATTTAAAAGTTAAAATATTTTAAAATTCTAGAAAAAACTACAGGAGAGTATCTTTGTACTCTCGAGGCAGGAAAAAATTTCTTGGGAGGGACACTATCTCAAACCATAAAAGAAAAAAGAGACTGATAAAATTAAACTGTGTAAAAATTGAAAAGTTCTGCTCATCAAAAGGCACCATTAAGAAAACAAACAAACAAACAAAAAACAAAACATAAGGGACGTAGTGGGAGAATATATTTGCTATACTGCTATAATCAATAATAAAATATCAGGGGCGCCTCGGTGGCTCAGTCGGTTAAGTGGCCGACTTCAGCTCAGGTCATGATCTCACCGTCTGTGAGTTCAAGCCCCGCATCGGGTTCTGTGCTAACGGCTTGGAGCCTGGAGCCTGCTTCAGATTCTGTGTCTCCCTCTCTCTCTGCCCTTCCCCTGCTCATGCACTGTCTCTTTTGTCTCTCAAAAGTAAATAAATGTTAAAAAAAAATTAAAAATAATTATAATAAAAAATATCAAACAAGTCTACAAAAAGGAGTGAAATGCTTGAAATGGCACTTCACAAAAAAAGATATATAGAATGTCCAATAAATCCATGAACAAGTGTTCATCATCATTATTAATCTGGGAAATGGGAATTAAAATCAAGATATACTACTTTACATCCATTAGAATGGGTAAAAATTAAAAATATGAGAACATAAATGTTGATAAAAGTGTAGAGAAGCTAGAAATTTCACATGTTGCTGGTAAAACACTTGGGGAGAAGTGTTTGGTAGTTTCTTTTTTTTCTTTCAAGTTTATTTATTTTGAGAGAGAAAGGGGTAAGAGGGACAGAGAGGAAGGGAGAGAAAGAGAATCCCAAGCAGGGTCTGTACTGTCAGAGTAGAGCCCGATGTGGGGCTCGAACTCATGAACTGTGAGATCATGACCTGAGCCAAAGAAACCGAGAGTTGGATGCTTAGCCAGCTGAGTCACCCAGGCGCCCTGTGTTTGGTAATGTCTTATGAAGTTAAAGGCTGTATCTCCCTCAAGACCCTGCAATTCCACACCTAGATTTTTACCCAAGAAAAATGATAACATATGTCTACAAAAAAAGATGTACAAGAATTTCATAGCAGCTTCATTCATAATAGCCCCAAACTGGAAGCTACACAAATGTTCATGATGAATGGAAAAATAAATTGTGCTATATGGATTTAATATAATACTACTCAGCAGTATAAAAGAATTATCCATTAACACATGAAACACTATGGATGAATCTCCAAGTCCTAATGTTGAGTGAAAGAAACCAGACAAAAAAATCCCACATATGATTTCATTTATGTGAAATTAATGAACTAGCAAAATTCATTTACGTCAATAGAAATTATATGGTGGCACATTGGGGTAGAGAGTGAATGAGTGGAGGAATAAGGAAACTTCCTGGGGTGATCGAAATGTTCTATATTTTGATTTATATGTTGGTTACATGGATAGGTTTATATATTATGTATTATAAATATAGATACATCCAAACTCATCTAACTATATATCAACGCATATCACTGAATATAAGTTTTGCTGTAATAAAAAAGTAAGGGGAAAAAACTTAGGGCAAGAGAATGGACTTCTTTATTTCATTTTTCTGGATCTGCATGCATGGATGGGGTGGACAGAGAACAACATGGAGATAGGGTAACGAAAGAGGTGACTGTGAGTCATTGGAGAGACAGGACATTGGAGAGAGGGGGAGAGATCGCATACCTATCGTGTATATGAAACTGTGGTGAGGGAAAGGAAAGATGTCTATTTTTTTCTTATGTTTATTTAACTTTTGAGAGAGAGAGAGAGAGAGAGAGCATGAACGGGGAAGGGCAGAGAGAGAGGACAGACACAGAAGCTGGAACAGGCTCCAGGCTCTGAGCTGTCAGCACAGAGCCCAACACGGGGTTTGAATTTACCAACCGAGAGATCACAACCCAAGCCGAAATCGGCCGCTTAACTGACTGAGCCACCCAGGTGCGCAGGAAGGACAGATGTCTAGGAAGAATATTTAGGAAGCTTTGTTTATAGCAGTGTGAAGTCTCATCATCTCTTCAAGAAAACCTGAAGAGCTCCATTATTCTTGCCTCTCAGAGTAGATTTGTGTTGCTTCACAACGTCACCGCACTAGACAAGGCATTCGTGCGGGTTTCAGAGAGCAGGCCCAGGCGTTTTCAACTCTCTCGTTTAACCACCAGACTGCGCGACACTCTGAGAGGAAGAGGGTACTGAGGAGCTCAGCGTACGTTTCTGGTTTCCTCTGTGAGAAGGGCCATTCAAGGGAGTTCTTCAGGGGTCCTTATATCATCAAACAATAAGGGCCAAACCTGACAGTCTAGTTAGTTTAAAGAGAATTGCTACTTGTGTTTTTTACAAATGAGAAATCGTGGTGATTTCTTCACGGGTTGCTTGTACAGAGTGAAACGTTCCGTGGATTTATGCTCTCTTGCACCCTGTTCATGGGAGTTTGGGATTCTCTCTATATTCTTTTGTTCCCAGGGGGACCCCTAGGTTTCCCTGACTGTTGTGAAACAGCTTGGAGCTATGAAGCCTCAGCAGAACATTCTGGGCACAGCTGGAATTTACTTTGTTTACTGCTCAGCCACTAAAGACCTGCATTACTTAAGGATGGAGCTGGGTGTATGAATCCCTTTGCCACCAACTCCCTCTGCTGGCCTGGAATTTGCATCTTACTACTCAACCCTTTTCCCCGAGTGTGATTGCCATCTTCTTGGAATATAAAGATAGCAGCCTCAAACTGAAACAACATGTTTATGAGAAAGCTCAATAAAATTTAGTGACATTATTCCCAGCTCCCAATTTCCTGCCCACCTTCCTTCTGTTGTCCCACTTTGTGACTCAGTGGTCCTTAACCACCCCACCTGCCAGTATATTATTATAGGGCTCAGCAAGAAGGCATGTCTCAAAAACTGTGGGCTTTTTTTTCCGCCCTAAATGCAGAGTACTTAAAAAATGTACTTTTATAAAATATTTCTAACTATTAACAGATTTGTGCTCACTGGTTTTCATATTTCTTGGCAGATTTTAATGGTAAAATCTTGCATGCCATCTGATTTGAGGGAAGGATTAAGAGTAAAGAGGGAAGGGTGGGTAGGTAAAAGTTGAATTATTCTTAACAGTTCTGGGAATGATACTATATTTTAAAATCAATCCAGAATGGAAAATGGAAGTTGCTTTCAGGCATGGCAGTCTAACATTTACCATTCAGTTTCTGTTTCCAGTTCTCCCAGAAGACAGACATAATGAAATCTTCCATGAAACTCCAAATATCCTCTTAAGATGACGCTTTTGGAGGCATGGAAAAAGCCCGCAAACACTGAGGGCTTATGCTGATAAAGGGGGAAGTAAATCTGTTTCCTATTCCCCTTGGACCTAGTGGGAAGGAGGTGGGAGAGGGGAGTCTTGACCAAGAATCCGATGATGTTAAAGAAAAAAAAAAAAAGGCCTTCTAAAGCATCTGCCAGTGTTTTGCTCCAAGAAGTAAGACCTGTAATGAGTTACCTCTGTTAAATATAGACCTTCCTCGACTTTCGATGGGGTTGCATCCCAATACGCTCATTGCAAGTTGAAAATACTGTAAGTTGAAAATGCATTTAATACAGCTAACTTCCAAACATCACAGCTTAGCCTTGCCTACCTTAAATGTGCTCAGAGCACTTACATGAGTCTACAGCTGGGAAAATCATCCAACACAAAGTCTAGGTTAGACACGGTGTTGAATATGTCGTGCAATCGATTGAGTGCCATACTGAAAGCGACAAACAGAATGATGGTATGGGTACAGAGTAGCTGCAAGTGTGTCGGTTGTATACCCTTGTCGTGGCGTGCCTGACATGGAGCTGCCAATGCCCGGCATCCTGAGAGTCATAACACGTATCACTAGGCAAGGATAAATTCTAAGTATGGTTTCTATTGAATGCGTATCACTTTTGTACCCCCGTAAAGTTGAAAAGTCCTAAGTTGAACCATCTGAAGTTGGGGCCCATCTGTAAAATACCTTAATGAGTTTGGGTGTGCACATCTGGAATCCAGCCTTAGTTTTGAATAGGAATGGAGGATTAAACTTATTCATATAGTAAATTCATATGGCTTTAGTGATTGGGGCTCACAGTCAGTTTGGGGGTGTCCTACTTGGGTGCTCACTGGAATGAGAATGGCTGGGAGTGACATCATCGTGAGGATGTCCTTATAGAGAGTGGCATCCAAGAACACCTATTTTTCCAAGTTATTCAAGAACTTGGGAAGTTATTCTATATCATAAGCCCAGTATTTAAGATGTGCCTCATTGCCAAGCCCTCCTGTGATGTCTTGGGTGCGGGGTTGAGAATTACTGAATCACATGGTGTGACAACAGAAGGGTTGGGGTGGGACAGGTAAAAGACATTGAGGGTGGGCAGGAAAGTGAGATCTGGGAATAATGATAACTAGGTTTTACTGAGCTTATTTCATGGCAGGCATTGGGTAGATTATTTCATCGAATCTTGACCTTTGCCCCTGAAAGTGACTGTCACTTCCATTTGACACAATTAGTAAATGGTAAACCAGGTTTCAAACTCCTATTTAGTGCCTCAATTCTTCAGGGCATGGAGAAAATTTATCGTCTGCAATGCTTTATTTGAATGAAGTTAAAATCAAATCAACAGATACCCATTGAGCATAGTGTAAGGCCTTGTGGGGACCTAGATTTTGGACTTTTAGCTTTAAAACAGTAGGAGATCTTGATGAAGAAGCAAGAACATGATGAAGCTGGAGGACATTATGCTAAGTGAAATAAGCCAGTCACAGAAAGAAGAATACTGCGTGATCTCACTTATATGTGGAATCTAAAAAAGGCCGAATACATAGAAACAGAGAGTAGAATAGTGGGTTACCAAAAGGCACAGTATCGCATTAAAGGGTTGTCACAGTTTTGTGAGAAAGCAAAATATATTTGGTAAGAATTCTAGGAAGTGTAAGTGAACTGTTTTTATTTTATATGATACCATATTTTATTTAAATGGAGCCCACATCCTAATGGAGCCACTTTCAGGAATACAAATGGGTTCTCTTCTTGAATGTAGAACAGGCATCCTAGACCTAGACAACTCTAATTTCGAACTTTTGGCTTAATTTATGTGATAAGTCAAGAACAGAAATAGAGAAAGTAACCAGTCATTAAGTCCTAGCCCACAGTATAGATGTGGTGGAATATGATTTCACAAATATGTTGCTTCCTTCTTTTGCCTAATGAATATTCATTCAGATAACCTTTTTTTTTAATTTATAATAGTTTATTTTCAAATTGGTTTACATAAAACACCCAGTGTTCATCCCAACATGTGCCCTTTTTAATGCCCATCACCCCCTCTCCCCCCTCCCTCATCCCCCTCACCCTCAGTTTGTTCTTAGTCCTTGAGAGTCTCTTATGTTTTATCTCCCTCCCTCTCTGTGTCCTTTTTTTCTTTCCCCTCTTCCCCTCCCCCTGGTTTTTGCTTAGTCTCACAAAGTCCACCTATTCCATTCAGATAACCTTTTATGTCCCTTCCGAATCTCCACTTTTATGGACTTTCCAGGGTCATTAACGTACACATTTGACTGCATGTTTCACGTCATAGTGCAATGTCCTTGTCTCCTGTTGGTTTATACGACCTGCCTCTGTGCCTCCTCCACTCCACACAGACTTGGAGTAGAGAGCGTGGCTCTTACTTTTTTTGCTCAGGCTGTTTATTTCACCAAGAATGTCTTTGTCTTCTCTAAGGCTATTCAGTTCTTACCAGTTCTTTGAGATCTTGTTTAAAGAAGTGATGGGAGGAAGGTTTAAGACATACAAATAAATCAAATAGTGAATGGTTGTTAACATACGAATGAGACAGATAAGTGGCCGTGGGAGGTCAGTGGAAGGGAAGACCACTTCAGTTGAGTGCATCGGGGGAGGGCTTCTTGCAAGAGGTAGCAATTGCATGGGGCCTTCGCATTCATATAAATGAGTGAATTATGAATTGGATTTAATTATATTAAAGTGGACGGGAAGGAATCCATGCAGAGAGGACAGCATGAGGCAAAGCCCGAAGCAAGGAGTATGTGAAACAGTGGATTGCGCATTTTGATGGAACACGGGCATTACAAGTGAAATAACAGAAAATAGGTTGTAAAGGTGGGTTAGGGACACCATGAAAACTCTGAATGTAAAATGTTGGGATTGGTGGCTCAATAAACACTTTGATCTTTCTGAATTCAGAGCAATTAAGGATCTCAGTCATCAACAAATGGGGATTATAATGTCATCATTATCACTTTTAAAGCTGACTAGAGAAAGGACTTCTGGACCAGTGGCCGAGTGGGCTTGCTAATACCTCACCCCTGAATTCAACAGCATTACCAGATGGGCATGGGAACTGAACACCTATCTTGCATAGGCAGACCCGTTACCATGGGTCCCAGAGAACAAGGATTATTCCCTTTCTTCCTCTTCCCCTCTCCACCCCTCCCCTCCATTCTCTTCCCTCCCCTCCATTCTCTTCCCTCCCCTCCATTCTCTTCCCTCCCCTCCATTCTCTTCCCTCCCCTTCATTCTCTTCCCTCCCCTCCATTCTCTTCCCTCCCCTCCTTCCTCCCTCCCTCCCTCCCTCCCTCCTTCCTTCCTTCCATAATTACTGAATATCTGTTATTTGCCAGGTACTATTCTTCTCCATGCTGAGGATAAAGATTTAACAGACAGACAAAGAACTTAGAATTCCAGTATTCCAAAGGTAGACCAAATCTGAAAAGAAAATCCCAAGAGACCTCAGCTGACTGTGTTCAATTTCTTCTCCTAAATGCAGATGCTATGTAACCACAAATATGACAAATGTTTACCTCACCCAATTTTCTAAACTATAAAATGGTAATAAGAATTCTTCCCTTGAATAACTCCTCAATTTTTAAGTCAAATGAAAACACATTGAAATGTTAGTGTACTCTTCACGCATAAAGAAACATTTAGTTAATAAACCTTAGTGTTTTCAGCTTATGTATTCTTTCTTCTTAGCGACTCTTATTACCATAATTCCTCTTTGTCCTCTGATTCATTCTTTAACTTCCCTTCTTAACTTGCCTGGTTTTCTCCATTAAGGATATTCGAGTATTTTTTAAGACAGCCTACCCCGGAGTTGCTTTCTCTGATAGTCTTACAATTACTCTGCATTGGAAAGAAAGTTTGTCCGTGCTTTGGAAATGCTTTAGCTCATCATTTAAATTTGATAATCTTCTGGGGCACCTGGGTGGCTCAGTTGGTTAAGCATTCATCTACAGCTCAGGTCATGATCTAATGGTTCTTGAGTTCAAGCCCCACATTGGGCTCTGTGCTGGCAGTGTGGAGCCTGCTTGGATCCTCTGTCTCCCTCTCTCTCTGCCTCTCCCCAGCTTTCACGCTGTCAAAAAAAAAATTGATAAATTTCCGTGTATACCAATAAAACTTGGTCAATGAGAAGCAAATGTTTCTAGGAGAGCAGGGGCTTTTATTGAGTGCCTGTGCTGGACCAAATGCCATGCTGGGCAGTGAACAACATAGAAATGGTCCGTCTCCAGGGGGCGGGGCTATGTGGATAGATGGGAAGCATCTGCAGGTGCATGTTATGTTAGCAAAAATGTTCATCAGATTTTCAAAGTGGATGATACAAGGAAGTGTTAAGCATTTTTGAATTTAAATAAATGGATTATGAACACAGGGTGGAAAGACTATGTGTACTCATTGATGTAATTTATAACATTCCTAATAATACAAAAACTAACTTTTTAGAGCATTGTTAGGAGCTTTACACACATTATCTCATTTATTTTGTTTAACTTTTTTAATGTTTATTTATTTTTGAGAGAGAGGCAAAGTGCAAGTGGGGGAAGGGCAGAGAAAGAGAGGGAGACACAGAATCTGAAGTAAGCTCCAGGCTCTGAGCTGTCAGCATAGAGCCCGAAGCAGGGCTCGAACTCTTGAACCCAGATCATGACCTCAGCTGAAGTCAGATGCTTAACCAACTGAGCCACGCGGGCATCCCACATTATCTCATTAAAAACTCACAACAGTCCCATGAAATAACATGGCAGAGTTGGGTTGTTGGCTATCCAACAGTCTTATTAACCCCTTCATCCTTGGCACATAGTCTCTGCTTCCTTCGCTCTTCTCAAAGAGGGCATTTGCTTGTTGGCCTTCCCCAGTCCTTCCTCTAGAGTGAATTATAATCAGCCTAAACAAATAATAATACTCTGAGTTGCCTTGCCAAATAATTGGTTAAGTCTGTGCAGGCCATGCAGTGCTGAAACTTGAGGGAAGAGCTAGTAGGAACTTCCAAGAAGATGTTCCTTGCTCAAAAACATGGATGCAAGACAAACATGTTCTCCTTTCTACCTCTGCGTATGATCATTGGTGAGCAATATATGGTATCCAACAGCAAACTTGGTCCAAAGTGAGGACCAAGCCCAAGAAGACAAGCTGGACCAAGTCTGGCGGCAGGGAGGGGAGGACATGAGGTGAAAGGACTCAAAACCCGAATGGGATTGTTGAGCAGCTGAATTAACCTTTCCTAGAATCCTCTTACCCTTGGGCTTCTTGTCAAGGGGAATAATAAATATTCTTATTGTTCAAGATGTTTTGGTTGGGTTTTCGGTTACTTGCAACTGAGAGCCTGCCTACAGATACGTTATTCCCTTTTTGTAAAATTGAGGCACCGAGAAGTTGAGTTAGTTACTGCTCAAGATCATTGAGGTGCCAAGAGGGAAGAGCAGGTTTCCTCTAGTCTGCCCTGAGAGAAGCCGTGTGCTTAACCAATAGCTGTAATACCTCACCGTGATATTTCATTTCTTTACAAGGGGGATAGTGCCCACGTAAGTACATTCTATTTCAAGAAAGAAATTTGCTGTACCGTGTTGTCTGGCCTGGAGTAGGAGGTTGGCGATCCTTATGCCTCTGGACTCTGGCCCCCCTGCATTAATAACAGTTACGGAGCAGCAAGAGAGAAATGTGAGCGGATCCTCTTCCATCCATCTGTTCTTTGCCACTCCTGTCCCTGTGGCTTGTGAGAGAATTAATGGATGAATATATCACGGATATAAAAACTGTGTTTTTAATTACGTGATCAATCTTTCTTAGATTGACTCTTACATTTTCGAGTATGGATGTACCCGAGACCTAGGAATTATCCCCTGTGCACATCAAGACTATTTCTGTATGTGTTTAATGAGTTGTACCTGCCTGGGAATACGAACCAGGCCATCTGAAGAATGTCTCCTCGCCCTTGTGGAGACAGCACTAAACCATGATGTAATTAATTTGGAGTGTTCCTGGGCATGCTCTGGGAGTGGTGAGCCGGGGCTTCTTAAACCTCACAGAGAGGAGTGTGTTCAATTCAGGGCTGAAATGGCAGAGGAGAGGACTAATAGGACATTTCTGGGAACCAGAAAGTTGAGACTGGTGTGTGCCATGATGAAAAATGCTGACGCACACCTTGGCAGGAAAATGCTGCTTTTTTGCTTGAAGGTTTCTTTTAGACATAACCAGTGGGCACTTACATGCACTTGTGGCTTTGGGATATGCAAAGCATCGTGATTATGTCACCATGAGATAAAATAGTATCAATTAAATGATTACGTGATTAAACGATTATATGAAGACTCATGGCTTGGTTTTTAAATAAGCATTTACTGTCTTCATCCTGTCTCATTTGCATATGTGTTGAAATATGAAGTCAGTTGCTTCTCCCCAGCGCAAAGGTTTCAAGCCCAAATGGTTATTGGAGCGTCATGGGATGCGTTGAACAGCTATGCGAGTGGCTTGTAGAGGCTCTATTTGCAAGGAAGAGACTGTGCACTTAATTCATTTTAGCTGCTCGGTTGCAATGATCTTTTGGCCTTTTTTGGCCTCTGTCTCTTAAGTTTGCATTCCTTGGTCAGTTATCCATCATATAACCATTACACTCATAACATCTATTTCTGTAGGATAGTCTTTATTAAGTTAGTGTATTTTCTATTCCGCCTAATTAAAAGAAGAGTAGGGAACTACTAACATAACTGTATGAGATTCAGAAAGATAAAATGAAGGAAATCAGGGCAAAAGGAATGTGAAGTGGCATAACAGGATGAAGCCAGGAAGAATCTAGTACGTGGGAGTAGAGTCCGCAAGATCAAGATCATGCACACACATTAAAGCTGGTGCAATTCCCTGTAGTAACAGGAGTCTTGGAGTCGCTGAGTTAGACACGTTACTGCTGCTCAGGAGAAGAAGCCTTGACTTTTTTGGGACTAAGGCCTTGGGAAATTGTTTCCCTGGAGGTCTTTATGAAGGGAACACTGGCATGCAGTAGGAAATCTCCTAAACAGGATGCTTATGATATGCTTCTACAGCTCCGTAACAATGAGTGCCTCAGCGCAGGGAGGCAGAGCAGTGCAGCCCAGGCCTCCCTTCAGTCTACACACGCTGCCTTCTCTTTTCCTCCCAGAAAGCAAAGCTGCTAACTGGAACCTAAGTTTCCAAACCTTAACACTTGCCAGCTGTGAGTGTGATGCTTTTGCAGGTGTGAAAACAGCAGTTAATTGTGTTCGAGTAACTCAGGGGTCATAGTGGAACTCGTGGCCTTAAGTTTGATTTAGACTGTGGACTTGCTCACTTTGCCTTCTGACTATTTGTCTTTTCATTAGGACTTTGCGAATCCATGGGTCTGCATGGAGTTTAGAGTGCACCTGTTTGTGTTTATATCCGAGAACGCTCCTTTCTACTGGGAAGACCCTCTGGGTATAAATTTAGTGGACCTCTTTATTTTACAAAACGTGTGCAGGAGAGGTACATTTGAAGACAAAGTCATGGGGCACCTGGGTGGCTCAGTCAGTTAAGCCTCCACTCTTGGTTTCATCTCAGGTTATGATCTCATGGTTCATGAGTTCAAGCCCCAAGTCAGGCTCTGTGCTGACAATGGAGCCTGCTGGGGATTCTCTGTCTCACTCTTTCTCTGCCCCTCTCCTGCTCTCTCTCTCTCTCAAAGTAAATAAATAAACTTAAAAAAAAGGTAAAAGTTACATGATTCTAATTTATGATAGTCATTCCCCAAAAGAAATGAGATGCTTTCTTTTCAAAAAAAAGTTTTAAGTTTATTTATTTATTTTGAGAGAGAGAGAACACAAGTAGAAGAGGAACAGAGAGAGAGAGGGAGAGAGAGAGAATTCCAAGCAGGTTCTGCACTAACAGCACAGAGCCCAATGTGGGGCTCAAACCCATGAACCATGAGATCATGACCTGAGTCGAAATCAAGAGACTAATGCTTAACTGACTGAGCCACCCAGGCAGCCAAGAATGAGCTGCTTTCTTTCTTTTTTTTTTTTTAAGTTTAAGAAGCTAAGAATTTTGGAAATACCATTTCTTTAAAGTTCATGCTTATTGCATCCATAGTAGTCTAGGACTACTTTGAGCATGCTATCATCATGAAACAAGTGTAATAAAAGGATTTTTTATTTGAAGTCTTTAGAAGATTTACTCTCGACTGTAAATAAAAATAAAGTGCAGAAATATAGTCACAAAAAAAAGGATGGCTGCCAAAAATTAAGATGCAGGCATATACTCAGAATATTTTCTGAAAGGGAGAGACACAGAGGCCTTTCTCTCTCCGCATGTGCACTCTATACTTCTAAGCCCTCGGTTAACTAAGCCAGGGCTGGCTGAAATAACATTTAATGAATGTTGTTGAATCCTTCAAAAAAAATCTAACAACCAGCTCCCCTTTTTAGACTTTGCTGGCCTTTCAGGGTATGGGTGGAGTGGGGAGTGAGTGGCCCTTAAAAATCATACAACATAGAAGCTTTATATGTAAGCCAAAGCATGCTCAATAGAAAACATTGTTTACAAAAACATGTCATTTGAAAAGCGAACGTTCGGCATGATTGCATCCCAAGAGAGAACACCTGTTAGGAGTTTGGGGCATGGTCTTCAGATTTTTATTTTCTCTGGAAATAGGAACATTTATGTAACTCTGCACGGCGGTGTTCCATCTTCAGTTAGGAAACTGGTCGAGAGGAAGTGAGCCTTATCTTTCAGCAGGTCGGGCGGCACCATGTGGCCCATCCCTTTCACCTGTTGTTCACGCAGCAGGAATAGAGATGATGGCAGAGAAGCCGTGTCTGCTTTTCTTCCTCTGCTGGTGAACACAGATGGAACCCCAAAGCATGTCAAGTCCTCTTTGTACTTGAATTTCTTGCAATGCAGTGAAACCCTTACCGCATCAAGAGAGTGGCTAGAAGTCAGGCATGGTGTTTCTATACGAGCTGCTCATTCGCCCTGTCCTCTGGCCTGGCCTTTGTTCCCATTCACATGTGGCCACTTTCCTGGGGAAGCAGTGCTTTGCCTCAGTCTGTCAGTCTTTTTAATTTTTAATCTTTTTTAGGACGTAATTCTTCTCATAAGCTTGGCTTTCATCATTCTCTGATTCATCCCATTTTGCTTCTGGAGTGGAGGAGGGATGATTCTAGTTTTGAGGTGGAGGGGAGGAAGAAGGCCTTGATCCATCTTGGAAAGCTGTGAAATACCCAAGGAATGTTCAGACATCTCTCATGATGGGGGACAGGTAATGCCCCCCCCCCCAGCCTACCTATCACAATATGCTAAGAGAGCCCTTGTCTGACTAGGGTCATTCTTTTTCTGTAAAGATTCTTTTTTTTTTTTTAGTTTATTTATTTATTTTGAGACAGAAAGCATAAGCAGGGGAGGGGCAAGGAGAGAGAAAGAGAGAGAGAGAGAGAGAGAGAGAGAGAGAATCCCAAGCAGGCTCTGTGCCATTGATGTTGAGCCCAATGCTGGGGACTGGATCTCACCAACCATGAGATCATGACCTGAGCCAAATTCCAGAGTCAGATGCTTAACCGACTAAGCCACGTAGGTGCCCCTAAATGATTGAGGGGAAAAAGAGAGAGAGAAATACTATTTCATAACAGTGAAAATTACATGAAATTCAAATTTTGGTGTTTATAAATAAATTTTATTGGAAAAGGGCCATCCATTTACATATTATCTATGGCTCTCGTGTGTTAAAATAGCAAAGTGGGGGGCGCCTGAGTGGCTCAGTTGGTTGAGCGGCCAACTTCAGCTCAGGTCATGATCTCACGGTCTGTGAGTTCGAGCCCCACGTCGGGCTCTGTGCTGACGGCTCATCAGAGCCTGGAGCCTGCTTCAGATTCTGTGTCTCCCTCTCTCTCTGCCCCTCCCCTGCTCACGCTCTGTCTCTATGTCTCTCAAAAATAAATTATTAAAAAAATAAAATAGCGTGGAATGCTTGGAACAGATGACTTATGGCCTGCAAAGCCTAAAATATTTATTATCTAGCCCTTTACAGAAAAGTTTGTAGACTCCTACTTCAGCGGTCAGTGATGCCTTAGGCCTGTGACTCTCATATATCTGCTCTTGGTTGTTTTTCTAGAACAAGTAGGGGAGGCATCACTTGCAAATAGCTGAATAAATGCATGGCAAATGCTTATCATCTACAATTTTTTTTGTTCAGTAGTTTCATAATATTATACCATGAAAATGTATTTATAAAAATGAGGACAAAAAATTGAATGGAATGAAAACAAAAACAACTTATTCCTCACATTACATTACTTAATATTTGGCTTATTTTCATTTCTTTACTATATAACTTCAGCTTTATTGACATATAATGAACATATACAATTGTAAGATATTTAAAGTGTATAGCCTGGTGATTTAGTGTACATACACATTGTGAAAGATTTCCTCCATCTTGTTCATTAACACATGTACCACGTCACGTATTAACTCCCTACCCACCGCCCCACCCCCTGCTTTTTTGGTGAGAACATTTAGTTCTAGTCTCTTAGCAAATTTCCATTTACAATACACTGTTATCAACTATAGTCCCAGTCTTTTACATTAGATTCTCAAACCTGACTCATTGTATAGCTGAAAGTTTGTATTTTTTAGCCAACCTCTTCTTATTTTCTATGCCTGCCCCAGCTGCTGGCAAACAATTTTCTACTCTGTTTCTAGGAGTTTGACTTTTTAAAAAAGTTCTACATATAAGTGATCCTCCTGTGCAGTATTTATTTTTGTCTGACTTATCTCACTTAGCATAATGTCCTCCAGGTCCACCCATGTTGTGTTTCCTTCTTTTTCTTAACAAAGACTCCACTGATTATTATTCATTTGTTTGTTGATAAAACACGTGGGTTGTTTCCATATTCTGTCTACTATAAATAATGCTGCTTTGAACGTATCTCTTCAAGATACTGATTACAGTCTCTTTGGATACATACTCCGAAGTGGGATTTCTGGATCATATGGTAGCACTGTTTTTCATAGTGGCTGCACCGGTTTGCATTCCCACCAACAGTGTGTAGAGTTTCCCTTGTTGGCATATTCTTACCACCCCTTGTTTCTTCTTATTATTTTTTTTAACACTTATTTATTTTTGAGAGACATAGAGACAGAGTATGAACAAGGGAAGGGCAGAGAGAGAGGGAGATACAGAATCCGAAGCAAGCTCCAGGCTCTGAGCCATCAGCACAGAGCCCGATGCAGGGCTCGAACTCACAGACCGTGAGATCACGACCTGAGCTGAAGTCGGCGGCTTAACTGGCTGAGCCACCCGGCGCCCCTGTTTCTTATCTTTTGATAGCCATTCTAGCAGGCATGAGGTGCTATCTATTGTGATTGTGATATGCCTTCTCCTGATGATTAGTGATAGGAGCACCTTCAAAAAGTGCCTGTTGGCTGTCTGTAAGTCTTCTTCAGAAAAATGTTTATTCAGATGCTCTATCTTTTTTTTCCGATGTTGAGTTGTACGCATTTTTTAAAAAATACATATTTGCGATATTAACCCCTTATCAGATATGTAATTTGCAAATATTTTCTCCCATTCTGTAGGTTGCCTTTTCATTTTATTGTTTTTTTATTGTTAGCAAAGCGATATTAACCCCTTATCAGATATGTAATTTGCAAATATTTTCTCTCATTCCATAGGTTGCCTTTTCATTTTGTTGTTTTTTTATTGTTAGCAAAGCTCTCTTGGAGCATAGAACAAGACGCTGTTGGTGGTTTACTTTCCTATTCAGAAGCTTATTAGTTTAATATAATATTAGTTTTATTTTTACTTTTGTTGCCTTTGCTTTTGGCATCAGACCCAAAACATCATTGCCAGACTGTTGTAAAGGAGCTTACCCATTATGTTTTTTGCTAGGAATTTTATTGTCTCAGGTTTTACATTCAAGTCTTTAGTTCATTTTGATTTGATTTTGGATGATATAAGATAGTGGTCCAGTTTCACTTTTTGGATGTATTGCTGTCCAGTTTTTCCAGCACCATTTATTGAAGAGACTACCCTTTCACATTATATATGCTTGGCTCCTTTGTTACAAATTAATTGACCATGTATGTGTGGGTTTATATCTGGGCTCTCTGTCCTGTTTCATTTATCTTTCTGTGTGTTTTAAAGCCCAATACCATACTGTTCTGATTACTGTAGCTTTGTATTATAGTTTGAAATCATCAAGTGTGATGCCTCTAGCTATGTTTTTCTTCCTTAAGATGGTTTTAGCTCTTCAGCATCTTTTGTGGTCACATACAAATTTTAGGATTGTTTGTTCTATTTCTGTGACAAAGGCCATTAGGATGACATTGCATATATAGCTTGTTTTGGATAGTGTGGACATTTCAACAATATTAATTCTTCCAACCCATGAGCATAGAATATCTTCCGATTTGTTTATATCTTCTTTAATTTCTTTCATCAATATTTTATAGTTTTCAGTATAGAGGTATTTTAGCTCCTTGGGTAAATATATTCCTAGGTATTTTATTCTTTTCGATGCCATTGTAAATGGGATTTTTTTTTAATTTCTGTTTCTGATAGTTCATTATTACTGTATTGAAGCACAATGGACTTTTGTATATTGGTTTTGTATCCTGCAACTTCCTCGAATTCATTTATTAGTTCTAACAATTTTTTTGGTAGACTGTGGATTTTCTATATATAATATCATGTGATCTGCAAGAGATAGTTTTACTTCTTCCCTTTTGATTTGATGCCTTTTATTTCTTTTACTTGCCTGATTGCTCTCGCTAGGACTTCCAGTTCTATGTTAAATACAAGTGGCAAGAGTGGGCATCCTTGTCTTGTTTCTGATCTTACAGGAAAAGCTTTCGGCTTTTCATCATTGAGTATGATGTTGGCTGTAGGCTTGTCATATATGACCTCTGTTGTGTTGAGGTCATTCCCTTTACACCACTTTGTTGAGAGTTTTTGTAATGACTGGATGTTGGATTGTGTCAAATGCTTTCCCAACATCTGTTGAGAAGATCATATGATTTTCATACTTTGTTTTGTTAATGTAGTTTATCATATTTATTGATTTTTAGATGTTTAACCATTATTGTATCCCTGAAATAAATCCCGCTTGATCATGGTGTGTGATCCTTTTAATGTACTATTGAATTTGGTTGGCTGATATTTTTTGAGGATTTTTGCATCTGTGTTCATCAGAGATATTGGCCTATAATTTTCTTTTCTTATAGTGTCCTTGACTGGTTTTGGTATCAAGGTAATGCTACCCTCCTTAAATGGGGTTGGAAAGTATTTCCTGCTCTAGTGTATTTCCCTTTGATTTTTATTCTATACATTGGGTATTTTTTGCAGAAATAGGATATCATATATAATTTTTAGTTGACTTTTTTCTTTTTTACTACACATGTGTCTTTAAATACACAACCTTCATGGCTACATTATATTCTATCCTTGGAAGAATTATAATTTATTTAACAACTTTATTGTTGGACATTTGGGTTCTAAAATAAATAATACTACATTATATGTCTTTCATACAAATAGCTGTCTACATATGTTTTTAGACATATACTGAGGGGGTCCCTGGGCGGCTCAGTCAGGTAAGCATCTGACTCTTGATTTTGGCTCAGGTCATGATCTCGTGGTTCATGAATTTGAGTCTTTCTTCAGGCTCTGCACTGATGGTGCACTCTTTCTCTCTCTCTCTCAAAATAAATGAAGAAACTTAAAAAAAAAGAAATATATTAATTGGGTCAAAGGAAATGAATATTTTTATTTTGGGAGAATGTTTACCATATATATATGGTAGGAACAAAGTTACTTCTCAGGCTTAAAAATGAATACATATTTATTTCATCCTTGCCCCACTTATTACTTTAATAGTTGCCAATATTTTAAAAATATTATTTTAATTTTTATTTATTTCATGACTAGTAGAGCCGTATATCTTAAATACATGTTAATCTCTGTGACTTGTTTGTTCTTTTCTTTTACCCATTTTTCTTTTATGAGAAGTCACTTATTATTTTTTTAATGTTTATTTATTTTTGAGAGAAAGAGAGAGAGAGAGTACACATGCACACAAGTCAGGGAGGGAAGGGGAGAGAGAGAGGGAGACACAGAATCCAAAGCAGGCTCCAGGCTCCAAGCTGTCAGCCCAACGCGGGCTCCAACTCTTGAATGGTGCGATCATGACCTGAGGCAAAGTCTGACGCTTAACCAACTGAGGCACCCAGGAGCCCCAGCCAGTTATTATTTTTAAAGGCCTATTTGCATATCAAGGACATTAACCTTTGTGTATGTACGTGTATATATACACATATATATATATGTATATGCTATACATGTATGTTCTTGATATCATGCCTAATTCACCTTTAAATATTTTTGAGTATGGTATTTTTGACATAATGGAATTTTAAATCTTATGTAGTCATCGTATTGATTTTTTCCTTTGTGATTTTTGTCCATCTGTTTTAGTTTTATAATCCTTTTTTGTTTTGAAATTTCTTTCCAATGTAGGAACCAGCCAAATATTCCCCCACATTTTGTGTGTGTGCTTTAAACAATTTCATTATTTACATTTAACATATCTGTGTATAATTTATTTTCATGTGAGGTTAATATCAAACTTGATTTTCCCCTCATGTACTTTGCCAGTTTTTCTAGCAACTTATGTGGATAAACCTACATTCCTCAGTGGTTTATGATGTTTTTTTGTAATATAAAAATAATTTAGGTTTACCAGGATCTGTTTCAGGTCTTGCTTTTGTGTTTTACTGATCCGCTTGCCAATTCTTTTTTTAGATTGTACTTTTTAACTTGTTTGTTTGTAATACCTTATTGGAGAAGTTACCCCTCACCCCACCCAAAGATCTCTTTTACAAAATTTCCTTTGGTTGCTTTTTTGGGGGAGGGTGGAACACAAAATAGTAGGATTAGTGGTTTCTTAATCCCATTCTTCAATTAAAGCAATAAAAACATGTTATCAGAGCAGTAAGGTTGTTTTTTTCTTTACTGTAACTTGAAAACAGATATTCAGTTTATTCAACTTCTCTATCAGCCTCTCTGAAAATACATTTTAGAAGGTGAAAATAAAATACAGTTCTGCTACCAACCTCTGAGTAGTTCTACATGCCTTAAGATAGTTTTTTTTTTTCCTTTTGCCAGTTTTAGCATTTTTGGATTTTATTCTATAATGATATAGCTTGGTTAATAGATTGTGTTTTAGACATTAAAATATTCCTCAGGGAGCGTTTGATGGGACTTATGAAATATCTTGCTCTTTTGTTGTTGCTGTTGTTTAAATTTTATTCCATAATCATAAACTTAGCTCCGCAATCCAGAAAGGCTTGGAGTGGGTTAAGGAAAATATGGAACATGAAGAATTGTCTTGCAAATACAAAGATTATTGGAGGGTGCAAGCAGACAGGAGTGAGGGGTACTCTCCTGAGCAACAGAAGGAATGGCCTGGTGGTTAAAATAAAATGCAAGTCAAAGTTAAGGGTTGTCCACGGTGGGCAATGGTGATCTTCTTTCTAGGCCCGCCATTCCTAAATGCAAAGCGTTGCGTGGCTTCCATAGTATTCATGTGATCTTTGGCTTGCCATCTAACCGTACGGTCTTGGCATTCTTGGGAGCCATTTATTTTGGGCTTAGCATTTGCCATGGACAGGACGCTGTGACCTGTATGATTCAGGATGGAATTCTCATCATCAAATTTCTCCCTTAGATGGACTTGTTGCCAGCGCCATTATGGCATTTGAAGTCACCATCCTGCCACATGAACCCCCCAATAATTTTTTAAAAGCAGGCACTTTTATAACCAAATCCCTTCTTCCCAGTGCTCAGAGCGTGAAAGTGTTCTGCCGTCTTTGAGAGTTTGTCTGGAAACAGCTCTCAGGCGATGTGGCCAAAGAGCACATTGGTGACGGGGATGTCAAAGAACATGGTGGAGGTGAGCATGGCTGCGTGGCGTGGTGTGGCCCCAGGAGGTGACGATGGTGTCTGCAAAGCCATCTCATTCTTGTTCTTTTTCTTTCCTCTTTTCTTCCTTCCTTCCTTCCTTCCTTCCTTCCTTCCTTCCTTCCTCTTTCGCTATCTCTCCCTCCCTCCCTCCTTCTCTTCCTTCCTTCTTCTCTTTTCCTTTCTTTTTTTCCTTCTTTCCTTCTTTCTTTCCTTCTTTCCTTCTTTCTTTCTTTCTTTCTTTCTTTCTTTCTTTCTTTCTTTCTTTCTTTCTTTCTCTCCTTTTAATTTCAATTCCTGTATAGTTAACATACGGTGTTATATTAGTTTCAGGTGTACAATGTAGTGATTCAATGATTCTATACAGTCCTCAGCACTCATCCATGATGAGTGTACTCTTAATTCCCTTCACGTATTTCATGCATCCCCCCACTCACCTCCCCTCTGGTAACCATCAGTTCTCTGTAACTAAGACTCTTCTTTTTGGCTTGCCTCTTTTTTTCTTTGTTTGTTTTGTTTCTTAAATCTAAATATGAATGAAATAAGGTATTTGTCTTTGTCTTACCGACTTATTTCACTTAGCATTATACTCTGTAGGTCTATCCATGTTGTTACAAATGGCAAGATTTCATTCTTTTTTAAAATATCTGAGTCCTATTCCATTGCAAATATGTATATCATATACATATACATATAATATATATCATATTCTTTATCCATTTATCCATTGATGGACACTTGGGCTGCTTTCATAATTTGGCTATTGTAACTAATGCTGCAATAAACATAAAGGTGCATATATCTTTTTGAATTAGTATTTTTGTATTCTTTGGGTAAATACCCAACAGTGGAATTACTGGGTCACATAGTAATACTATTTTTAACTTTTTGAGGAACTTCCATACTGTTTTCCACAGTGGCTGCACCAGTTTGCATTCCCACCAATAGTGCACGAGGGGTTCCTTTTTCTCCACATTCTAACTAACACTCTTGTGTTTTTGATTTGAGCCATTCTGACAGGTGTGAGGTGATGTCTCACTGCGGTTTTGATTTGTATTCCTCTGATGATGAGTGATGTTGAGCATCTTTTCATTCTTGTTGTTTTTCTCATGAGTTTTCCCCCAAGCTCAAAATAGGGAGGATAACCATGAAAGCTATTTCTCAAACATGCTTGCATTTTATGGACAATATTAGATTTATTCATTCATGCAACAAATACTTACATATCCTCACTATGAGGCAAGCATTAGCGTTGTGGATGCTGGAGATAAAGCAGGGGGCAAGATAAGTATAATACTTGCTCTGGAGAGTCACTTCCAGTCGGAGAGAAAATTAATATATAATAAGTAAAAATATATAGTGCAATGCAAAATAGAGATAAGGGCTCTGAAGATGAGCAAAGCAGGGTAAAAGGAAAGGGTATGGCAGAAAAGAGTGTGACACTCGTGGGTAGCGTGATCAGGAAAGGCCTGTGTGATTAGGTGGTCTTTGCAGAGACTCAAAAGAAATGGGGAGGCAAGTTATACAAGCTCGTGGGCTCTGGGACCATCAGGGAGCCCAGCATAGCCAGAAGGGAGTGAGTGAATTGGAGAGTAGTGGGAGATAAGGACGGAGAAGTACCTAAGGTCAAGTTAGAGGGTATGATTTTACTGAGGTGATGATGGGAAGCTGTTGGAAGATTCTGAGCAGGAGAGTGACATGATTTGATGCCATTTGAGTTGTATCTCTGTGGCTGCCTTTACAAAAAGTGGATGATGATGCCGTCACTAAGAGAAGAGCAGATTGGGGTGGCAGGTGTCAGGAGTTCTGTTTGGACATACCACATTCGAAGTGCCTGTTAGTCGCATGAAAGGTGATGCCTAATTGGTAGTAGGATAACGGATGAATCCGGAGCACAAGACAAAGATACCAATATTGGGAGAACATAGGTTGGTGTAGTGTATGGGGCCTGGGTCAGATCACTCAGGAGTGTATTCATTTCCCAGGACCTCTGAAACAAATAACCATCAATTTACTGGCTTAAAACAACAGAAATTGTTGTTACTCATAGATCTGGAGGCTGGAAGTCCAAAGTCCTGCAGGACCTCCACCCTGCCTTCTTTGTCTCTTCTAGCCCTTCATGCTTGTTGGTGTTCTCTGATTTGTGGCCCAACACTCCAATCTCTGCCTCTCTCTTCTAAGGGCACTTGTCTTTGGATTAAGGGCTCATCTGGGTAATCCACAACATGCTGCTCTCAAAATCCTTAACCTAACCATGTTTTGCAATATAAGGCAATATTCACTGTTTTATCATATAAGGCCATGTCCACAGGTTCCATGGATTAGGACATGGATAGGTCTTTTGGGGGCCACCATTCACCCACCACAGACAATGGATGTGGATTGAAAAGAGAAATGGTCTCAGAACTAAGCTGTGGGCACTAGAGTGTTCAGAGGCAGGAAGAGAATTCAGTGTCAGTGAAGGAAACTGAAGGTGAGTGAGGTGTAGAAGGAGAAGGAGGGTCAAGGTGGTGTCTGGTGAGAAAGCGTTTCAATGAGGAGATGATTCGCTGTATGGAAAGCCGCTGAGTTGGGTAGAAAGTAAGGATCAAGCCTTGATTATTAGACTTGGTAAGACACAGTCATTGGTGAGCTTCCCAAAGTTGTGTTCAGAGAGTGGCATGCTTGCATCTGTTGTGGTCCCCCGTGCTGAATCTAGCTTCCACTGGATTATTATAATCCTGTTTTCACTGTGGGATCAGTGGTTGGCCAAGCACTTAGAATCTAAAAAGTTGTTTTGTAATTTCTTTTTCTTCTTTCTATTTGAAGTTATGTTTGGGAGCATATTGTGTCAATAACTTGGTTTCTTCAAACAAACTGTTATATGCTCATGGTAGAAATTTTGGAAATTATAATAAGAAAAAAATTAAAATTGGTTATGTCATTTGAAATTTCATCTAAATAAGCCATTTTTTTTTTGCAACCAATTTTTTTTCTAGGATTTTTTTGTTTGATTGCTCATGTTTTTGGTTGGGCTTTGAGGCTTTTCTATGAATGTCACTGAATTCAGTGATAGGATTTCTCAGGAGTAGGTAAAGGACAATGTTGCTGACAATGTGTTGCCCTATAACTTTAGGCTGTCTTTTGGGTTTGGGGATGGCACTGGGAATGGCTGAGCAGGAAACGTCCAAAAAACTTCCAGTTATTGGAAAATAGACCCTCCCAGGTCCAGGGGCCTGTGCTGGTGAGTCTAGAGCAAATGGATCCATTCCATTTACAGAACGTCCAAAAACATGTATTCAAGGGCCAGTGTTCTCAATTCGTCTCTCCAGATGTTAATATAAGGGAAGTGGTAAAAAACAATTTAATTTCAGAACTCTAATAAGGGAACCAAGGAAATCTTAACATCACAGTAATATTTTGCATTTTTAAAATGTCTGCATTAAATTTGTGAGCAGTCAGACTAAGGGAGAATGACTCTTGGAAGTAAGTTTGGAGTCAAGTTCACCAGACTGATCTCCATCTAAAACAGTTCAGTTGAGGGTAAGGTGAGGAACACAGGGATGGCACAGAGAGTTCTGGAATGTGGCTCTTTGAGTAAGATTCAGGAAGAAAATCCTCCTGAAATCTCCCCTCGATTCTAAAATTAGCAGGATAAGATGGTGACAATAGACTCTGACGAGATGCTTCTCTCTTTGGTTTAAGCAGCTCTCTCTGAAGAAAAGGCCCAGTGAGCTTACTTACTAATCAGATTTCCTCTCGAAGATTTGGCAAAGCTTTTTTTCCATTATCTATTATTTAAATTGCCTACATTTATGTGTAAGACGGTGAATATCAGAAAATATAGATCTCATACAGATGTCAAATTAATTATAGGTATCAAGACTGAATACTAGTAGGTAGAGTATGTTGTTCTAGAATACTAGATTAGTATTTCTAGGAAATTGAGTAAAACCAGGGAGGAATATGTTCTTATTTTATGATTCTTAAGCTCAAAATCTGAGCTGCTAACATAAATTGAGACCAGTACCCTTATCCCACTTTCGACTTTTCTATTTTGCCTTGCCAAAAGTCCAGATGAGAGAAAGGTCTCAAAGTGAAAATAAGGAAACTTGCTTGATATAAGCCAAATTACGTGTTAATATGTGCTAGTAAAGACCGAGAATGAGTTTTAGAATTTAAAGTTCATTGTTTTATCTTCTAATCAAGCCAAAATTATTGAGAACACCATATGTTTTTAGAAGATATATTTGGTGTCTTTGGGAACTTGAGGCTACTAAATCACTAACAGCTGCCAGGATGGAATAGACCAAATGTACTTGGAATTTAGTTCTTTGTAGTCGGGAAGTTTGTGGATTTCCTGGTTCAGCCCATCTGATGAGAAGAATAACTCACAAACATGTTAGCTGGTTGCCCAGAATAAATAATATTGCCAGAGTATATGCGATAGATGAGAGTGAAAAGAAATTTACAAGATTGTGTCATCAACTGAAAACAAAGGCAGTTAAAGAGGAGAATGATACTGCCCATCGTTGAGTTTCATCAGATGCAGTGGTTCTCAGCCTAGGCGCTGTTGGCATTTTGGGCCAGATCATTATTTGTCATGGGGCCTGTCCTGTGTATTGTAGGATGATTAGCAGCAACTCTAGCTTCAACCCACTGGATGCCATAGCACCCTCTCCCCAGTTATGGCATTGCCAAATGTCCTCATGGGGGCAGACTTGACCTGATTGAGAACCACTGTGCTAGACGACTACAAGAACCCCAAAGTCACATCCCAGTTATACGCTCAAGATAGAGGGGAAGGAACGGGAAGGCTTATTGAGAACACTGGTCGTCGAACATGTTACTGATATGAGGTTTCATTTGGGAAGCATAATAATTAAGGTAGAACTCCTGCATGCATATTGTACTGATAAAAAGTATATCATTTTATTTTTCAACCTAGAATTAAGTGCTGTCCAACCGCCTGGATTTGAGTCCCAGTTTTGACAGTTTTTAGCTATGTGATCTTTGGCAAGTTACTTAAGCTCTCTGAGCCTGACTTTTCTGATCTGTAAGATGGAGTTTGTTATAGGTTGTTACACTTACAGGTTATAAGTGTAAATCTATGTTAAGCATTTAGAATAGTACCTGTTCTATAGCATTATAGTTCTTTTTCCTTTTTTCTTTCTTCCTTTTTTGATTAGTCTTCCCTTGAATTGCTTTGTTTAAGTGTTATGTAGATGTTTGCTGTTACGGTTAGTAGGATTAAGAAATCAAAAGAACTATACCAAGCCTATGAGCTCAAAACGTTTTGAGTTAAATATACCCTGTTGTATTTATCACTGTATATTCCCACAGTTACTGTAAGTAAGTGCTTTCATAATTCCTGTTACTTCATCTTTTCTACCGGGCACAAGACCACTGCTAACATAAATGGTATTTATGGTCAAAGAGAAAAGTATCCTTACCTCTGGGCAGGTGCAGCTCCGTGTCAGTGTTTGGCAAGCTGAACATGGGCCGGATTTCATTTCCATGCAATGTGCCTCTGTGTAGTAGTCAGTGTGAGTGAGTGTGCAGGGTCCTGATGGGGGCATTGTTCCTGGAAGGAAATCTGGCTCGGAAACTCAAATCTTCTACTCCGAGGTGAATTCTGTCAGCTGGAATGGGTTACTAGTAATCATGCCATTTACTGCCTTCATTTCTCTGCCCTCCCCTGCTGCTCCGAAGGGTGGGGGTAGGATGTTGAGCCCATCACTTGAAGACATTGGATATGAAAGGGACTCCACAGATATGTTGTCAAACTGTTAGCATATGGATGTTTTTAAACCCTCGAAGTTGGATGGGATCACGCAGGCATAGTGAGAGGAATAAGAAGACAAAGGACCAAGGGCTGAGCCTCAAGGAATTCAGACTTTCAGAGATGATAGGAATGGGCAAAGGAAGCTGAGAAGGAGTACTCAGATGAGGAGGAGGAAGGTGAAGTGAGCTGTCACCGAGGGCAAAAGGAGAGAGTTAAAACCAAACCCTATACTTTGTTAATGGCCGTAAAGGTTACTTGGTTGTGCAAATGAGGATAGTAATTCATGACCAACTGAAAAGTAACGTTAACTTTTCCGTCTCCTTACTGATCAACCTCTTTGTCCTATAGGTTAAAGCTTCTGATGCAGATGCAGGACTCTATGGCTTTGTGGAGTATTCTCTTTATGACGGATTCCAGAGCTATGATGCATCTCAGGCGTTCCAGATTGACCCACATGATGGGCGAATCTGCGTTTCTCAAGATATCGACAGGGAAAGGGATCCAGCCACCTATGACCTCTTGGTGAAAGCTAAGGATGGGGTAAGTGTTCATGTATGAAATTTCAGACATGCTCAAAAGTGAACCACTGTGTACACATCAGAGAGTACCAATGATTCTCAGTTAGCCAGTCTTGTGTCATAAATCACTACCTCTCTCCTTTGCAAATACCAGACATGATTAGGTATCATTTCATCCACAAGTAGTTTGATAATATCTGTAGCAGATTACTTTTTAAAAACACGACTACAGTTAAATTAACAATAATTCTTTAATAACATCTAATATCCTAGGGCGCCTGGATGGCTCAGTTGGTTAAGTGTCTGACTCTTGATTTTGCCTCAGGTCCTGATCTCACAGTTTTGTGAGTTCAAGCCCCATGTCAGGCCCTGCACTAACAGTGCAAAACCTGCTTGGGATTCCCTCTCTCCCTCTCTCTCTGCCCCTCCCCTGCTCAAGCTCTCTCTGTATCTCTCAAAATGAATAAAGGCACTTAAAAAAATAAGATCTCATATCCGGTCCATTTAAAATTTTTAATATTATCTAAAAATATCTTTTTAAAGGTGGCTTATTTGAATTAAGATGCAAATGAGTTCAGAAATTGATTTGATTGCAGTGTCCCTTAAGTTTCAATCTGTAACAGTCAGCCCCCCCACTTACCTTTTCTCTGATGGTATTTGTTTTTGGTAGAAATAAAAATTTTCCTGTAAGTTTTCCACATTCTGAATGTGACTGATTATATTCTTGGGATTTATTTAATGTGCTTTTTTATCATGTTTTCTACGAAGTGGCATTTTAAGCCAGAAACCTGATTGGCTTTGGGTTCATTTAGGTGGTGCTGTGTGCTTCTTATTATAGATCGGGTACGACGTGGTGATTTTTGAATTCTGTTATTCTTTTTGCATTTATTATTTGGAATTCTTCAACTAAGAATGTTCTCTCATCAACGATTCGCTTATCCTGAAATACAATTCATAGAGGAGAGGCAAGATAAGGCTTGATTTTTTATCTTTATCGGTTTTTAGAATAATGAGTTGGTGATTTACTATCCCCAAAGGGTACAGATGATTTTTTTTTTCCTGGTCTGATTATAAATTCCTGGATTTTTATGTTTGATGCATTTTATGCGTTGCTGACGTTATTCTTTCTGATGTTCATACTGACTCATCTTAGGTGAGTAGAAGCACCTTCAATTTGACTCTTATGTGTTTTTTTCCTTTAGGGTAAACTTTTACATTGACATATAAAATGCATGCATAAAGGTGCACAAGTTATAGTACAATTAGTAGACTTTTGCAAAATAAACACATGCATGGAAGCAGATGAAGAAACATTACCAGCACCCTGGAGGGCCCCTCTCTTGGCCTCTTCCTTACCCCTTACCCCCACCTTTACGGCTAATCACTGTTGATTCTAACAACAATCACTGTTGACTTTAAACTTTAAACTTTCAGTTAATAGATTTATACACTGTGTGTTTTTATTGTTTCTTTTGCCAAACATTATTTCTGAGAATCATACATGCTTTTGTGTGTAGCAGTAGTTCATTCATTCTTATTGGTTTATGGTATTCTTTTATGGAAATGTGTGAGAATTTTTTATTTATTCAATAACTGATGGCATCCGTGTTAGACTATTCCAATTAGTGGTTCTATTAATATTCTTAAACATGTAATTTGATGGACAATGTAAGCATTTATATTGAGCATATATTTAGGAATGGAATTGCTAGATCTTAGGAAAACCAAATTTTCAAATGACTGTACCAGTTTATACTCCCACTAACAGAGTGGGAGAATTTTATTTTCTCCACATCCTCCCAACATTTGGCATTTGATGCCTTTTCAGTTATACCAATTCTGCAGTTATACCAATTCAACCTGTGCAGTGGGGAATCACTCCGGGGTTTTACTCTGCATTTTCTTGACGACCAAATGAACCGGTGAGCAGGGCTCCATATATTTATTGGCTCTCTGTCGGTATAGCTTGTTTTCTGAAGTGTCTATTCAGTTCTTTACCTGCTTTCTATTGTATTGTCGGAAGTTTTCCTTGTTGATTTATATGAATTCTTTATGTTTTTGGCATTCAACTCCTTTGTTGGATGTATATACATCTTCTTGCATTTTGTGGCTTGCCTTTTCATTCTCCTAATGGTGAGTTTTGAGGAGCAGAAGTTGTTAATTCTAATAAAGCTCAGTTTATCCATTTGCTTCCCTATACAGCTGGTGCTTTCTCTGTCCTTTTAGAAGTATTTTTTGCCTTAGAGACAGGAAGATATTATCTTATGTTTTCTTCAGAAACTTTTCTGTGTAACCTTTCACACTCATTTTTTCAATGTAGCGAGAGGAAGGCTTGTTATTTATTTTCTTCCAGCATGGATGCTGAGATGATCTTTCTTTTACCATTTTACTAGAACATCACTGTTGTCGCAAACCACATGGTTATGTGTGTGTCTGTCTATTCCTGGACACCCTACTTTGGACGTATTTGTCAGTACTGTGCTCAATTAAACTTCCTTGTTTAAGCTCTGTAATAGGTCATGATATTGTATATTCTTTTAGCTTTGTCTTTCATTTTCAAGATTGCCTCAGCTATTCCTGGCTCTTCCATTTACATTTTCAAGTACATTTTAGAAACAGTTTGTTCAATTTTCATTACATTACAGCAAAGATAACCTCCTATATACAAACCTTTCTGTATTTTGATTTTTTTCACTTAGTCTATTTTGGAGGCTTTTCTCATTTCTTTTTTATCTGTTTATTACTCCTTTGTTGGGTATTGCTAACACCTCTCTGCTGTAATCTTTCTGTTTTGAACATAGTAGGCAGATCTACTTACTTAAGACATGAATTGTTGGGAAAAATGAGTCTAAATAAATTTATTATAAGTAAATATGTAGAAACTACCATAAAAATACAGTCATTTATATTTGGTGGAACTACCATGATTTGATTAGATTTTTAAGCTCCTGACTGTGTGGTTTCAGGAATTCTTGCTTCTTTGTAAGAAAAGATGTAGGAAACAAAAGTAGGAGTAAACAGAGGAATTTAGACTAATTCAAATCTATGTGATTATTCAAAGCTCAACATATGCACACACAAATATTAATGCAAGACCTCAGAAATATATTCTTAACAGATTTTGAGACCGTTATAAAAGGCCATCCTAGAAGTGAAAAACCAGTTTAAATCCAATTCTGTAGTAGTTAAACATCTGTTTCTAATTAGTTGATTTCAGATCTTGTAAAAGTGTATAAAGAAATTATCCTAACAGAAGTAAGATCGTTTAATGCCGGAAATTTTTTATCTCCCCAAAGCAGTGCAATTAATTAGAATTATTGGCAGTAGAATAAAAAAAAATCAACCCAGATATTTAATTTAAACCTCCTTGCTTTTGTCTGTTTCCATTTTGAACCTACTCTCCACGACTTATGATGAATGCTTCCTTTTCTCTCAGCTTACCGGACTCTATTGCACTGTTCCTGTGCATCTTTAAAACTCTCTCTATAAAGCTTTGGCAGACTGAACAAAAGGGATGCATTTTTTATTTCCCAGCCAAAAAGTATTTTATTTTATTTTAATTTTTTAAGTTTTATTCATTTATTTTGAGAGAGAGAGAGCACAAGCAGGGGAGGGGCAGAGAGAGAGGGAGAGAGAGAATCACCAGCAGGCTCTATGCTGTCAGCACGGAGCCCGATACCAGGCTTGGACTCACGTACAACCGTGAGATCATGACCTGAGCTGAAATCAAGTCAGATGCTTAACCGACTAAGCCACCCAGGTGCCCCCAAAAGGTATTTTATTTTAAAGATAATTGAGAAAGTGTTTAGAAACAGACTGAGCAGCTTTTCGTTAAATTTTAGAAATCGAGTAAGAGATGATCTCCAGGTTGGCCTGTCTGAATGTTTGTGCCTCTCCCCCACAACTCAGATGTTGAGAACCTAATACCCAGGGTGATGATATTATTAGGTGGGGCCTTTGTAAGGTGGTCAGGTTGTGAGGGTGCAGCATTCTTAAAAAGGAGGCTCCAGAGAGCCCCTTAGCCTCTTCCACCTCCTGAGGACACCAGGAGAAGTTGGCAGGCTCCCTGCCTTCGGCAGAACTTGGCTGTGCTGCCACCTGATCTTGGACTTGAAGCCTCCAGAACTGTGAGAAACAAATGTCTCTTGATTGTAAGCAGTCTGTGGTACTTTGTTATAGCAGTCTGTGGTGCTTTGTTATAGCAGCCGGGATGGACTAAGACAATGATGTATGTGAGTCATAACATCCTTCTGTCTAAAAACTCCTTATTTTATAGAAGGAAAACCCTCTGACAAAGCACAACATGTTTCAGTTTTGTTAGAACAGAAACGCCCTTCCTGTGGGGACTTCGTATTTAAGATTTTGCCCTACTGTTTGGCTGTTTTCATCCTAAACCAGGCCCTGGCCACAGACGAGGTGCCCTGTACCCTGAGTGGTTTAATATTGGTTTCATTATTATTTAGGTATGAGCAAGGGGATGGCTGCCATTGAAAAAAGTAATTTGTTATACTCACACATTCCAAGAAGGAGGGGTGGCATGCCCCCCACAGGATGGGGGTGTGGTATACACACAATGGGAAGCCCTGGGGTGGGTGAGGAGGCCGAGGGAGAGAGAGAAAACTGTGGGCAAGTGCCTTTCTTGTGGTTTCCACGGGAAGGAATGGGAAAGGCAGAATGAGCAGGCTTCGGATTGGTTAGTTTGAACACTTTCAATAAGCTCTCATGCATAGAGTCCGTCTCTAGCTGTCTGCCACTTGACCCTGGGGTGATTAGGACAGATGACGAGTGGCTTGGAATATGAAAGCCCAGTAAAGGATGTGGTGGGCCTTTGGCCTTCGGATTGGTTGGTTTGCATTTGAAAAGCATGCTCACCTGGTCCTGGGCAATCCTCCAGGATCAGCAAGGCCCAATGTCAAAACATCAGACACAGAAACTAGAAGCCATGGCTACTACGCTGCCCTGGTGCGGAGTTCCCTCTCAGAGGAAGGCAGAGGGCTCACCAGAACCCTTAGTATTCGTCAGACTATGGAAAAGAAAATCTTTGCAGCTCCCTCATTTCACTCTGGTTTATTGGAAATGGCACCCAGTGATAATGAGAAAGTTCACTATTCAATTTCACTTTTGTCCCGACATAGCACCTTAAATCATCAAAGACAGTGTTTTTTGCCATGGCCTGGGCTACTTTCAGCACTTTTTTTTTTTTTGTCTTTTGTGTCAGACCCCATGTGTTTCCATACAAGCTCACTCAGTACTGCTAGGTCCTGGCCAGATAGTCCACACACTTTTCACCAGATGCCATTGGTCAATGCTTCTCCTCTTCATCTTCCTCCCAACTTTCCTCTCTGGCGGCATCCTCCTCCTCATCTTCATCTCTTCCTTCTGTATCTTCTGCGTTATCTCTGTCCTCTTCCGAGTTTATCTCCTTTAGATGCTCCTGAGTTTGTGACTCCACATGTACTAAAGTCTGCCATTTCTCCATCCTGTGGGCATCAAAGTAATACAGATCCTTCAGGAGGAACTGGCAGTCACTTGTCTCAAATGTGCCCCCCTGCACAATAGAGCAGCTCATGCTTCTCGGCCAGCACGGCAGTGGTGTGAGGACTTGGCTCTGTCAGAGGGCTACTGGCTTCATCAGAACCGTCTTCCTCCTGCCTGCTGCTTGGGGCAGATCACTTGTTCAATGCTAATCATCACCCCATCCTCTGTGACAACCTTTTTGACCACATCCAGGAATTCTTGGGTGCTGGCTTCCCCACATTCCTGCTTGTTACCACTTTCAGGCTCTGCTTTTTTTTTTTTTTTTGACTTATGTTTTTCTTCTCTGACCCAAGTCCCTTCAGCTGTCCTGCATACCAGAGGCTCTTTGTGGTGTCATAGAAGCACAGGCCATCAAATAAGTCACCCTCCCGGGTTTCTTCCTCTTCCTTACTACAGACGCCCCCCTTCCCCCCCCCCCCCCCCCCCCGCCCAAAGGCAGTGTCTGATGATTCACAGCCACCAAAATGCTAGATCTTGCAGAGAGCTCTATTCCCCAAGGGATGATCCAAGTCCACACCTATTTGCCTTTTTTTTTTAATTCCTCAGAATTTAGTAGAGCATATTTGCATGCAGGGTTTGTCCACCTTTATTGACTATTTCCAGTAGCCTCCACCAATGATTGTGGAGTGGAGCGGCAGACGTTTGGCAGCCCAGTTGGGGTGTGGGCCCTGTTCCTCATGGGGACAGCTTGCTCCACAGGAATGTGTCCAGGTTAAAGGCATGCATATTATAGTGAGAGATGTAATCCCTTGTACCCTCTTGGAAAACACCGAAAAGAATTAACTGTGTCTTCCAGACTACCATCTGATACTCATTTTGACTTAAGGAACCTCTTATTTGTTTCACTTGCTCCTGGGCCTTGGTTACCAAATGAAGGACCCAATTATCTGTGCAGTGGGTAGGGTCAACTCGTCTTTCTCAGGACGATCAGAGAACAACACTTTCAATGTTGGTGAAGGTGGGAACATGTGTTTCTGCAATCAGAGTCTTTTTAGCATCTCGTGTCTGGAAGTGGGCTATCAGAGGTTCAAGTTCTCCTCTTTCCCCAGCTCTCGGACATTTTCTTCTCTATCTTAGTGGCCTTTTCTCCTTCTTATCCATCATGTGGGTCAGAAGCCACACAGGGAGACCTAAGGAAGGAGCTGCATGTGCAGCCTGCCTGGAAGCAGATCTTCATGGGGGCAGTCCTGGTGATGCATTTTTTTTTAAATGCACATCTTTTTTTTTTTTTTTTTAATGTTTATTTATGAGAGAGAGACAGAGCGCAAGTGGGAAAGGGGCAGAGAGAGAGAAGACATCGAATCTGAAGCAGGATCCAGGCTCCAAGCTGTTAGCACAGAGCCCTACACTCATGAACCGTGAGATCATGACCTGAGCTGAAGTCAGATGCTCAACCAACTGAGCCACCCAGGTGCCCCTGGTGATGCATTTTTAAAGACAGACTAGAAAATCTGTCCCCCTGCCCCCGGCCCAACCATAGGCATTTAAGAGTTTCCTATTTTTCACTTTGTTTGGACTTAAAATTACCTCCAATGCTCCTCTGTTTGCCTCAGAATATACAAGAGCAAGCAACATAAGTGCTTATGCGGGTGTGTGTGTGTACATGGGTGTATATGTGTATTGTCCAATGTGCAGTATTTATTCTGTTGTCTGCATAATCTTTATTTCCTTTGTGATGAACTGTGTATTTCTATACAGTGAGCCTGCCTCTGTCATAATGATTCGGTGCAGTGTCTACTAGCAGCATATGTCCCTAATCAAAAAGGCTGGAACAATGCAGATGGCAGTCTGGCTTGGATTTGAAGAATAAATGAATTCAGACAAGACACTTTAGGTTCAAGATGTCGGATTTGAGGCCAGAATGAATTTACTTAAAACAACGAACTGCACCTTGACAGAAGAGCTTTAACTTTACGTAATTACCCCGGTAATCTCCGGTGTTTCTTCTGATACTTTCTCTTTCTAATATATATCCTGAAAGCTCTTTGGAAGGAAATCCCTAGGAACCCATTTGCTGGTGGTCACGAAAAGATTGCTATCTGTCAGTAGAAAATTTTTTTCTTAGAAAATACCTAGATGTTCTGGGCTTCTTTGCTGCTGCTCTATCCACCCTTGTGATGACTGTCAGTATTTTTTTAACTCAATCACTTCTCCTCTCCTACCGTTATTACTTCTGAAAAAAATTTCTTTTTGCTGCTACTATTTATCTCGTAGATAGAAGCCATGAGAATGTCATAAAATTGCAGAATGAAAACGAATAATTGGATTACATGGGAAAGCAAGTGGTTTTACCCAATAAGGTGCTCTAATTTAATTATTCCGTGCTTATCTCCAATTTATTTCCTGCTGCCATTCATTGTCATCAAATGAATCTCTCTTTTTGGTATGTATGCATTAACCTTCTATCCTATGTTTTGTGACATCTGAATTCAGTAGCTGAAACATGTGTCTGAGATAAAGCTATTTCAACTCTACCTCACCACTCCAGGCTTATGGGAGGGTTGTGTCAGACTAGCAGTATAGAAAATAAATTGAATTAGCCCTTCAGTGTTATATATATTCAGGAGAAAACTTGGCTATTGAAGTGCTGCACAGTCGTGTGTACAGTTGATCAGTCGATAGATCTCTGGAAGCAACCTTGCTGAGTAAAAGGGCACACTCATCTTTCCCCCGGCTTTATTGAAGTATGATTGATAAATAAAAATTATGTATGTCAGGGTGTATAATGTCATGTGTCATTGGTTTTTGTGTTTTATTTTTAAATGTTTATTTTGAGAGAAGAGAGAGAGCGAGAGAGAGAGCGAGAGCATGTGTGTGCATGTGAGCAGGCAAGGGGCAGAGAGAGAGGGAGAGAGAGAATCCAAGCAGGCTCCGCACTGTCAGTATAGAACCCAACTTGGGGCTGGATCTCAGGAACTGTGAGATCATGGCCTGAGCTGAAACCGAGTCAGACGCTGCTTAACCAACTGAGCCACCCAGGCACTTCCATCATGTTTTGATATACGTATACAGTATGAAGCGGTGGCCACAATCAAGCTAATTAACATATCCATCAGCTCACATAGTGAGTGATAAGAGCATTTAAGATCTACTCTCAGCAAATTTCAAGTACACAGTACAATAATATTCGCTCTAATCAATATGCTGTACATTAGACCTCCAGAGCTCGCTCATCCTGCATAACTGAAACATTAGGGCACATTGATTTTAATTTTAATTGATGATATTATCCACAACTTCCAATATTCAGTTGCTTTTTTCCTATCTCGTATTTCATTGGTTACCACCCACCTCACTCTAGTTTCAGGAATAAGCTGCTGCCCAGTTGCTCATGTTTTCTAGCTATATTGCCACATCTCACACTGATTGCCTGCCATTTTTTTTTTTTTTCAAATATCCTACCAGGATTAATCCCTAAATGTCTTAGATACCACTCTACCTCATTCTTATATCTAGAAGTTTAAGCCTCCTAGCCATCCACTCTTATCCATATTCTCATTCCCATCCTGTTCTGTTCACCCTCTAATTTTTTTTTAAGTTTGTTTATTTATTTTGAGAGAGAGACAGATGAAGATCAAGCAGGGATGGGCAGAGAGAAGGAGAGACAGAATCCCAAGCAGGCTCCACGCTGTCAGCATGGAGCCTGATGTGTGGCTCAAACTCACAAACCGTGAGATCATGACATGAGCTGAGATGGAGTTGGACACTGAACCCACTGAGCCGCCCAGATGTGTCGTCCTTTAATTTGAATCGATCTCCTCCTCACCTGCTCAGTCCTTCCAAACTCTTCTACCATGCCCTCAGGAACTCATGGCCCATCATTTAGCAGACTCCCTTAGAAACTTGGCCTGGGCTCTGCTGCTCCTTTATGTTCTCGCCTTGGTTAAAACAGCCTGCCCCTGAGGTTACCGATTCCTCTCTAGCTTTTCACAGAGAAGCCCATATTCCGGTAATCACGAACTGAGAGGGAGGTGTTGAAGTGGGCGCCTGCCTAACTGATTGCCCATTGCAACATCTGAATCATTTCTACTCCTTTCTCTATCAAAAACCAATTTGCTTTTGAAGTTGATCTTGCCAGACTATTCCTTGGACGTGCTTTCTTGTTGCTATCATGTCCTAAACCTCCGTGTCATTTAGGACCATTACATCTTACAGTCTTCCCCTCCACCACTGTGTCTCTTGAACCATCCAACACCATGAGCGTCTCATTTCCTTGACTTTCTCACTTCCAACGATCATCCCTCATAATTGCACAGCTTCTGAAATCTTGATCTCAAGCAAGCTGTATTCTGCTAAGGATAAGCATTCTTATCTTTCCGTGTGCTTACTGTAGCCTCTCCATTCTAGCCAACAATTCTCCCAGGTTAGGATCTCTAGTTTGTTGATCCACCATTAAGTCATTCAGTTGCAAAATCCCTTTAGTTCCCTCACTCCATAATACTGTCTAGGTAAAAACCCAGCGCTGTCTACACCAGACAACTGCCTTTTCTCCAAATAACCGCTTGAGGGAGAAGTCTTTACCTTCCTGACTACTGCAGTTCGCATTCTTTGCCTTCTTTCCTAATTACCTTGTTCGAGATGTCTGTATCAAAAGCAAATATCTTTGGGGTGCCTGGGTGGCTCAGATGGTTAAATATATGACTTAAGCTCAGATCATGATCTCAAGATTCATGAGTTCGAGCCCCACATCGGGCTCTGTGCTGACAGCTCAGAAGACATCACTTCTGTAAGTATTTTCTCTTTTTCCTGCATTACTAACATCTCAAATTCTATTGAATGTCTCCCATAAATATACAAAGTATAATAACAGTGTTTATTGCTTTAAAAACCTCTTTTTAATTTTCATGTACCTTTTTAGAAGACCATTTTATTCCTCTTCTTTGACAATAAATCTGCTTAAAATAGTTCTCTCCCCTTGCCTCGCTCTCTTTGATCCATTCTTCCCATCCAACCTCTCTGGTAAAACTCTGAACATGATTTCTGTTGTGCCACATCCTGGCATTATTTCTTTATTTTCATTTTATTCAACTTCTCAATGAACTTGAAATTCTTCTTTGAATACTGCTTCTCTTGACGTTGGTGACCTCACAGCTTACTGTTTTGCTCTGTTTTGTTTTCCTTAACGAATTGGACATTCATTTCCTGTCACCTTTGCTCATGGAATTACAAACTCTAGACCAAAATGCATTGACAAAGAAAACCACAGCCTACATGAGCTAAAAGATATGAAGAGCAGGTATTGATATTCTACTGTTCAAGAGCCCTAGGAGGCAGGAACAGAGAGAATGGACAACGGACAATGGGCAAAGTTAGTAGAAACAACAGCAGAAACTTTTTCATATCTGCCGATTGCCCTGGGCAGCCCTCCAGGCTCCAATATTGTAGGCTTTCAAGCTTAGCACTTCCCAGACTACTCCTGGCTTTCACAACATGCCTTGAGGGGATTGGACTTCAGGTAGATTGGTTAAAAGTCTCTTACTATAATTTCTTTTTAAGTTTTTATTTAAATTCTAGTTAGCTAACATACAGTGTAATATTAGTTTCAGGTGTATAGTATAGTGATTCAATATTTCCGCACAACATCCAGTGCCCATCACGACAGGGGCACTCCTCTAACCCCATCACCTATTTCACCCATCCCCCTCTCCATTCTGAGGTGATCCCCATTCTTATTTTTTAATTTTGGTCACTTAACTTTTAAAATTATAGTAACATATTCTTTTCTTTTAACTATAATTTAAAAAATTAAGTGATTACAATTATGTCCGAAAAACCCATGACTTGTTGATAAAGAATAAGACACAGTTAAGAAATATTTATGGATGGGGGGCACCTGGGTGGCTCAGTCCGTTAAGCATCTGACTTCACTCGGGTCATGATCTCACGGTTCATGGCTTTGAGCCCCATGTCAGGCTCTGTGGTGACAGTTTGGAGCCTGGAGCCTGCTTCGAATTCTGTGTCTCCCTCGCTTTCTGCCCCTCTGCACTCATGCTCTGTCTCACTGTCTCTCAAAAATAAATAAATGTTAAAAAAATTAAAAAAATATTCACGGATGGAATTTATGGGGTGTATTATCCCCTATCCTCTCCCCAAACCTAGCAGCTTCGGATAACAAAAATTTACTATCTCACCCAATTTCTGAGGGCCAGGAATCTGGAAGCAGCTTAGCCGGATGGTTGTGACTCAGCACATCCCAGAGGCTGCATTATCAGGATAGTCTTAACCAGGGGGACTGAAGTTTCATTACAGAGAGTTGGGAGGTGTTATGCCCAGAATTCGGGAACCCCAAAAACCACCAGGGAGCCAAGTCCCATGCAAGAACAAAGAACCTTTATTTGAGCTAGCTCGAGCTCAATCTCATACCCACACCGTCACAGCGGTGTCGCAGCGGTTGAGAGAGAGAGAGAGAGAGAGAGTGAGAGAGAGAGAGAGAGAGAGAGAGCGAGCGCGAGTGTGCAGTCCAAAAACACAATAGTTTTAAAGGGGTCTAGAGGCAGTGGGAGGGGTGATGGTGGTGGCCCTAGCAGATTGGCTGAGGAAGGGTCAGGGTCCTGTTCCATAGGTCAAGCTTCTGCGCAGGCCGTGGGGACTCAAGTGGAGGACACGGAACACAATGGAGTCAGTCCCAGTTTACCCTTAAGCAAAATGGAATCAGTCCCGATTTGCCCTTACAGGAGGTAAACACAAGGAGGGAAGTGAAGGAAAATACTGGAGAAATCTAATCTGCTCCCAAGGCTCCTCCAGACTCTGGGAACTGCACACCAGCTGGAGACCTAAAATCTTGTTTGTTTATGAAGACCTGTCTCCAGAGTCCCTTCGGCACCGAGCTTTCTCTCCATTTAGCGTTCATAGTGAATCCTGAAGATCCACGACCCTTTGTCAGTAGTTCCGAAGCTCCAGAGCGCTCAGACAGAAAGTTTGTGTTGTTTCATTTTCTTGTCCTTCTTATTTTATACCAATATTATGTTAGCAATATCTGTACCAATATCATGTTAGCAGTCAAAAGTAATGATGTACATGTTTTGGTATAAACTAAAGATAACAGAGAGATTAAGGATAGATAATTTGAAGAGAGAATTATACAATGCAATTTTATAAGATTCCAAATGTAAGAGAAATAATGAGAGGAAACATAGTACCATCATAGTTTATTAAAATGAAGTCCCGAATGGGCATTAGAATTGACCTAATTCAGTACTCCCTCAAGATAGAAAGTTTTAAAATCTCATGTAGCGAGAAACCTGACTTGAACTGACATGAGACCATTCATGTTTAAATTCATGTTTAAATCACTCTAAATGTGCCTTTCCTTACATTTTGCTGCAGAATGTGAAGAGTTTGGTTGTGCAGTGCCACCCAGACCTGACTAGATATATACGCACCCTACTGCCTTTCTAAAACTTGAAACATTCCAAGACTAATCTATTTGGCCCCAAGTATTTAGGAAAGGGAGGCTGTAAAATCTTACAATGATGGTGATTAACGATTATAAATGCTCTCATACATATTATATCGCTTCTGCTTTACAGAAGACGCAGCCCAGACTCAGGGACTATCCGATTTTCTCCCGTCTGTGGTCTGAGATGCAGGCAGGGCAGACATTAGACCCAGAACATTTGGCTCCAGATTGTTCACTGTGCCCTAAACCCTGTTATACAGTGTTTGTCACAGAGATTATAAACAGGGACCCCGTCTTCCTTTTTTCTGCTAAGACTGAACCCGTGGTTGGCATTGCCCTTAGCCTAGTGTTTTAACAAGTCTTTCATAAAAGGTAGAATTTATACCACAATACTTTAAAAAGTCTCATTTAAAAGAAGTCACCAGGGGTTTTGTGGACGGATGAATCTCTGGTCCAGTTCCAGACCTGCAATTCACAGTCTCATTTACCTTGGGCAAGTCACTTAGTTTCTCAGTGCTTCGGTTTGCTTATCTGTAAAAAGGAGAGAACCCGTCAAATCTTAAAAAGGGAGATTAGACTAAGAACAAACTGAGGGTGAGGGGGGTGAGGGAGGGGGGAGAGGGGGTGACAGGCATTAAAAAGGGCACATGTTGGGATGGACACTGGGTGTTATATGTAAACCAATTTGAAAATAAACTTTTAAATAAAATTTAAAAAATAAATAAATAAAAACAGATAATTCATAAAAAAAAGGGAGATTAGAACAATTAAAGGAGAAAATACATACAGAGCGTACTTAACATACATTCACAAATAGTAATTATAAGAGCAAAGCACCCCCACTGATGAATTCAGTAGATAAAAATTGAATTTCTAAAACAGGAAGCCTGAGATCTGTAGTAATTTTCCTGCAGAAACATTCATTGTTCTTTGAGGATAAGTTTTTCAGTTTGTCTGTCTAACATTTTACTTGTTTTTGGTAGCATTGCCTGATTTGGGATCTTCCTGGACAGCCTAGGAATTAACATCTTTGCAAGGAGCCCAGGGTGGAGCCATAGTCATTTCTGCGTATCCTCCCCACTTTCCCATCACCTTCTCTCCCTGCTTTCTCATCCCTCCCTCACTCCGAAGGGAAGGGGAAGGTCAAAGGAAAACAGAAGGGAGAAGGAGGGCAAGTTGGAGAAACAGCAGGCTCCTTCCGGTGCCATGCGGGACTCTGTTCACAATCATGTCAGCCGGCGCCCCTCTAGTCACCCTCCACTGTGGCCCCAGAGGTCCTCCAGGGCTGCTGCAGACAGCCCTGTCTGCCTGGTAATACCGGCCAAGGGGCGCTTCCCTTGTGTTCACTGCAGTCATAACCTTAGCCAGCCCTCATTTCTCCCGTTCTAGTTGGTAACCGGCATGGCCCAGGCATTTTATTCCGCTTGGAATATGGAAAGCCACTCTGTTTTTGAAAGCGTACTTCCCAGTTGTTTTTTAGTCTCCAGTGTCTAGGGTCCTTGGGCCCTTGGGAGCATGAGAGCCATTTCCAGGTTTGCTGTTAACCTCATCCCAAACAATACTCTCTCCCCTCCCTCAGCCTAAGCGTGTGCTCTTCCGTGGCCTCTCTGTCTCCTGTGCTAAACCTTCTTTCTTCTTCAGAATCCTCTTTCCTCTTTGCTCAGTGCATCCCTGAACAGTGGGAGAGGGGTGGAGAGGGAGGGGGAGGGAGAGAGAGAGAAGGAAAAGTGAGTGAGAAAACCCAGGCCGTTGTGACGTACCAAGGATTTTTGTCAAAGATGAAAGTATCAAAATACCAGACAGAAATGGAAAATGGTGCTTTTAAAGTAGGAACACATGTTTTACTTGAGAAAAGTAAAAATGGCAAAGGATTGTTTTCTTCTATCGTATTCTCTCCCCTTCTCCTGATTTTTACTTGGAGGCAACACAAAATAAAAGGGATGGGATCCATTCCTCACTATGCTATGCACTCTATTACCTTTCTAAAACTTGAAGAATCCAGAATTCCAAAGCCAAGCTGACCCCAGGTATTTAGGATAAGTACCTTCACTGCCACCATCCACTCCGGACTTGACTCTAATGACCTCCTAACTGGTCTCCTTCCTTCTGCCCTTGCTGCCCTTCAGTTTATTCTGATTGCTGCAGCTAGAGTGACAGTTAAAATCTAAGTCAATTCAAACTACTCCTCTGCTCAGAACCCTCCAATAAGTCCTCCTTTCAGAGGCCCACAGAGGCTCCCATGACCTGCCCCTGCCACACTGACCTCACCTCGCTGGCTTCCTTGCTCTTCCCTGAACAGGCCTGGGATGTGCAGGTACTCCTGCCTCAGGGCTTTGGCACTTGCTCTTTCCTCCAGATTGCTGAAGTCAAGCTCCCTCATATAGGTCAGTCTTTACTGAGTCTCTAAGTGAGACTTCCGTTGATGATCTTTTCTAAAATTATATCTTCCTCCCATATTTCCTTACCCCCTCCTCTTTAGCAGTTAAAACTTATCCTAGGGATAAATGTGTTTTGGGTTTTGGGTTTGTTTGTTTTTTTTTTTTCTCTTTGGACATCAAAAAAACTTGCCTTGAATGTCTTTGGCCTGTAGTTTGAAATTATTGCCTCATAGGAGTTTTAAGTGGTACTCTCCTTCATATTTAAGAGTCAGTGCTGAAGTACGGATACCATGCTATTACACGGGAACTCATACCACAAGGTTAAAAGTACGAGGAATGAACTTCTTTGTTTTAAAATTCTTTTCTAGGGTCTTTGTCAATTATTCTGCGTCTCAGCGTTCTGAAGAAGTCCATTTGTAATCACTTCTCATTTATCCAACAGGGTGGACTAAGCGCCCAAGCTTTTGTTCGTGTGGAAATAGAGGACGTGAATGATAATGAACCTGTCTTTAACCCATCCACCTACGTGATGAGCATCAGCGGCCAGACCCAGCCAGGCACCGAGATCGTCAATGTTCTTGCCACTGACAGAGACTCTGGGATATATGGAACAGTGACCTATGAACTCATTCCTGGAGACCTGTCATCCCTTTTCGCCATCGACTCCACTACGGGTATGTGGTCTTGGAACGGTTTTCCTCTGAAATCAACAGCTTCTGCATAACAGCAAGAAAATTGGCAGAAGTTAGTTTTTATTAGCAGAGATGCCACAGGGCTCACTTCATCTTCCGGAAGGCAGCAAGGTATATTGTAAGATCTGAGACTTCGTGGTTAGATGAGACCCGGGTGGGAGTTCAAGCCTTGTTCCCTACTGGTCTTAACAATCTTTATTGGCCTCAGTCTCCACATTAAAAGTAGTGCTATTAATCCCTATGTTGCAAGGTTTTATGAGTATGGAAGGCAATCAGTTATGAGAAACGGCTGGCCAATAGTGTTTATTTTGCAAATGTTCATTCACTCCGTTCATACGATCTTGCCATCTATGGATGATTTCCATCATTTCAGTGTATTAATAGATAATATTAGTCCAGAGAACGTTGCATGGACATCCAGAGTAGATCCCTTTCTTCTACTAGGTCTGGCATTCCCTCGTCTCTTTGGGTTCTTAGCTTCCTTGTTTTTAAAATGATACCTAAAGCTCCATCTAGTTTTCTAATACGGTAATTGCATCTGCCAGAAAAGTGCAGTGGGTAAACCAAGTCTTCTAGAAATAATCCAAATACAGGAGGCTATCATCCCCTTATTATTGGTTTATTGTTAACAAAGTAATGTTTGAAATATCTGACTACAAGAAAATTGGAAATTTCAAGTACACTGTATTACATTGCAATACTTCTCAGATAATAGAGATATTCTGGTCCTGAAATGACGCAGCAAAAAAAAAAAGCAATGTTTTTTTCTTTTAAATTTTTTTTAAATTTAAATTTACTTTATTCTAGTAAGAACACTTAACATGGGCTGTGCCCTCTTAACAGACTTTTAAGGATACAGTGCATTATTGTTGACCTAGGTACAATGTACAGCAAATCCCTAGAACCTATTCATCTTGCCTAACTGAAACCGTATGCCCATTGAGTAGCGATTTCCCATTTCTGCCTCCATGCTAGCCTCTTGCAACCAGCATTCCACTCTTTGATTTTACGACTCTGACAATTTTAGAGACCTCATGTAAGTGGAATAATGAAGTATTTGTGCTTCTGTTACTGGCTTCTTTCACTCAACGTAATGTCTTCCAGGTTCATCCGTGTTTTTGCATATTACAGGATTTCCTTCTGTTTCAAGACTAAATAACATTCCATTGTAGGCATATACCACATTTTCTTGATACATTCATCTATGGAATGACATTTAGGTTGTTTCTACAACTTGGCTGCTGGGAACAGTACTTCAGTGGTCATGGAAGTGCAGATATCTCAGAGATTGTATTTTTTCTTCTTTTTTTAAATGTTCATTTATTTATTTTGAGAGAGAGAGAGCTCGAGCGAGCAGGGGAGGGGCAGAGAGAGAAAGAAAAAGAAAATCCCAAGCAGGCTCTGCACTGTCAGCACAGAGCCTGACTTGGGGCTCAATTTCACTAAATTGAGATCATGACCTGAGCCGAAATTAAAGAGTTGGACGGTTAACTGACTGAGCCACCCAGGCGCCCTGAGATTATATTTCTTCTGAAAGCACCTGACCTGAATGTGTTTCTATTGTGATGATGATAATGTCAGGTTCTACAATAGGCATTTTCTGTACATGGTCATTATTGGATCTTCACAATACCCTTTACAACAGCCATATTCATTAGCAACAAACAGTAATTTACACAGGAAATCTAACCTACCACGTGAGCTTGGCTTCTCCCCGAGGCCCAGCAAGGGGAGAGTCATTGCTTCTTGCTTGGAAGGTGTACTTGCATCTGGTGTGTGTGACTGGCTGGGGGATTAGTTGTTGTTTACAATGGCAGTCTTAATAAGGTAGAACTTTCCTTGCTCAAAATAATACACTGACATGGGTCCTTTAACATTTCAAAGATCAGAAGAAAATACCCTTTTTTTTTAGAGAAAATTGCTTATCTTGGCTTTTTCAAAACTCATCTGAACTGCTTGTCAAATTGTCAGGCCCTCTAGGACACTAGCATTGCCAAAAATATATAGGTCAGCCAGTAATCAGGACACAGGATCTGAAAACATTTAGTAGATTGTTTTTAAAAGACATCAACATACTCATCGTCTAGTTTCCCCCTGGAAGGTCTTGAAGAATGAGCTGTACTGTGTTCTGTTTTTGGAAGAGCTCTCTTGTTGCTGCACTGGCTTTAGTAAGCCACAGGCTTCCATTCCTGGCACAGCCTGTAAGACAAATGCCATTGTTAATCAAGGAGAACGCTTTACGTCGGTCATTATCTAGGGAAGTATCATGGTATTTTTTTTTTTAAAGCAAAGACCAAATTCGTAATGGAAGTAGCCTTGGGTTATTATTGTTGGCAGTTTTGATGCCAGTTCATTTAGGTTGAAGATGTTTTTCTAACAGTGCTTAGAATTTGGTTGCACTTAATCACAATTCATGAGAAATTCATGAGGCCTGGTAATGCTTTACTTTAACCTTTAGAAGAGAATGAAACAGCATCACGACTAGCTATGGGGAAAAGTTGCCTAGTGAACAGGCAGTCTTCAATTTGAACAAATGAATTCAAGTTCATCTGTTGGCCAACCGCAACTCTGAATACATTTTCTATATCGTACATAATAGTTAGGCTTCTAGGCCATGCCATAAAAGCTAATTTAATTGTCGATGTCCTTAAAGAGTAGAACAAGGAGCTGTGTTGGGACATGATTTTCCTCTTCTGGATCTATTTTTTGGTCGTAATCTATAAAAAGTTGGATTTTCTTGCTTCTGCCGTTAGGTCTGTCTTTACGGAGACTGCCAGTGTCAATGTGGGGTCAAGAGATTGCTTCGATCAATATATATTTGTAGAATGAATGAATAAACGACATCTAGAAATCATTGAAAAGTGATTTAAATCCTTATTACATATTCTTAAGAAACTCCAAAGGAGTGTCATTGATAACACAGGGCAAAGCTTCGCTTAAAATGCTCTTTCCCTGTCACAGTGTGGTAGGTAATGCTGTGGCCTCCTTGAAATTCTCTCAAATTCTTTCCAGCCTCTCTGTGCTAGCTAGCACTTTTCTAGATATGCTAAGTATACTAAATATATTTGTATTTATCTGTAGTTGTATATAGTATATTAAATATATTTGTATTCATGTGTAGTTGTATATAGTATACTAAATATATTTGTATTTATATGTAGTTGTATGTAGTATACTAAATATATTTGTATTTATATGTAGTTATATATAGCATTATATAATTATATGAGAAAAGCTTTATATTATAGGAGAAAGATATGGAAAATTGATGAGCTAATTTCCACATTGTCACCTCTTTCTGAATCACTCTAAAAATCTCTCTGAGAGAGACATCTATTCGTTTGCTCATGGGTTGATGCTCTATCAGACATGCTATTTAATAAGCTTCCACACTTTGTGCTATTGGCTCATGTTTTTCTGAAGACGAGAGATTTCCCATTGCTGTTGGTACCACAACCAAGACTCATGCTTTAAAAATAGAGCTCTCTGACTTTCTGTGTTCATCTGGTAAGAAAAAATGTTTTGGAGAAAACTGGAAGGGGGTGTGGTGATGTCACGGCTGCTTTCTCTTGTGGGTTTATCTTCCTGTTCTGTTTCTGGTTTTCTGAGTTTGTTGTTGGTTCAAAGCACATAATTTTGTAAAACGTGCTTCGGCACCAGGAGAGAGATAGTGAGCCGCGCCTTCATTCCTCCTAGTCTCTGTTAGCTGGGTTCCTTTGATGTGGGCACGAGTCAGACCACACTGTTTTGAGTTTTAAAAGAAGGAAACACGAGAGTCATATTTATTAATAGCTCTTTTTATGTTTTTAATCCCGTTTTATAAATTGTATGTGATTTTTTTCCTACATCGTTTGAAGTATTCTCTTTAGTAGCATGAGAAGAGTAGTTCTTTAGCTTTTGTGTTTGTCCTGTTTATTTAGTAAGCTTACACTGAAGCAAACGTTACTGCTAATTCAGGTTATTTTAAGGTGTCAGATTGAAAACATTCGTGTTGGTCATTTACAGCAGTCCAACTACGTCTTTGCTAGGGCTACCTTCGGTTAAATTCTTCTGGTTTACCTCTTTTTATAGAAGCAAGTCCACGATGTAAAGAAAAGTCAGTTCAAGTTCTAAAGAGTGTAGCTCATGTGTTCAAGACAGAAAATGGAAGCAAGTTCCTCCTCTCAAGATATATTTATTCACAGGGCACCTGGGTGGCTCAGTCAGTTAAGCTTCTGGCTCTTGATCTCACAGTTCGTGAGTTCAAGCCCTGTATCAGGCTCTGTGCTGACAATGCAAGGCCTGCTTGGGATTCTCTCGCTCTCGCTCTTGTTCTCTCTGTCTTTCTGCCCCTACCCCACTTGCACCTGCTTGAATTCTGTCTCTCTTCCTCTCAAAGTAAGTAAACATTTTCAGAAAAAAGTAAAAAACAAAACAAACAAACAAAAAAAGAGACATATTTAGTCAGGGCCTATTGTGTGCCAGGCACTGTTTTAGGTATTTGGGATACAGTGAGCGAGAGAGATAAAAATTCCTGTTTTCATAGAGCTTACAACAAAAGCTTTTGTTGCCCTGCCTATTGTCTGTTCTATGTTTAGTTGTGGTGTACACAAAATCCAAGTTTAGCATTACAAAAGAACAAGTAATTAAAAGGGTAACTGAGCGAGCGAAACTGCCACACGAAGGCAGCTATGCCTCTGTGTTGGGTTGCAATCTTTTGTTTGTACGGGGTGTGTGGATTTTAATATGGACTGTAAGTAATGCAGCACAGACTCTGTTTTTCTTTATTTCAAGGGCAAATCTTTTTCTAATGTGAGTGTTAGGCTCACATTTCATATCATGTAATGATTCTCATAATTCTTCATGATTGCCACTTTCCTACATTTAGAACATTCTGATGTGTAGCCAATAAATTAAAACCACATCTCATTTCATAAGCGATGCGAACCTTCTCATGCTAAAAAAAAAAAAAAAAAAAAAAAAAAAAGACTTCTTTTTATTTGCAAGACAGAGACTAAAATTAATCATGAACACCAAATCAGTGTGTGTCGCTTTTGTAGGAAACAAAAGCATATTAGAGAGTTTTCCTATTAATTTTTCTAGTATAAGATCACAGACTCTTGGGATGGAAGGGACTTTCCATTTCAGCTGCCTTATTTAGCGGAGGAAGAATTCGAGGCTGAAAGGGGTTTGGTGACTTGCCTAAGGATACACGGTCAGCATATGGCAGAATTGGACTTAAACCCTCTCTTGGACCCATTATCGGTTCCCGTTTTGGTCCTTCTCAGATGGTAACACCTTTCAATATCTTTCCCGTATATTGCCTGGATGAAACTTACATCAACTTACGGCAGAAACAGGGCAGATGCTTCTGCGCCCATCTGCAAACTAAGAGAATAAAGGCCTTCAGAGTCTTAGTGATTTGCCGAGGGACATAGTCACAAACCTGACACTTAAATTTACTTTTCAGACTTAGATTTCAAGGCTCTTTCCATTTTTATGCCTTTTCCCCCCTTTTAAACTCAACTCAAAGCTAAGATAAATATAGGTTTCATTGTCTCAACAAAAAAGATAGAAAAAAGATCCCTCACTGCGACTTTTTGTATAAGCCTATTTGAAACACCAAATTATCTCTTGATTTATTTGCTCTTTTCAGCTGAATACATAGAATTCAGTGGCATCTTCTAAAATTGGTATGTTTTCCTTAAAAATCCTTTCCTTGTCAAAATGAGACAGAATTTTCAGTCTGTTCCCTTCCTTTCAGCCACTACAACTAAATAACCCTGATTTGTGTGTGAAATAAATAGCATAATGTCACCTATTTACTGAATAAGTCTCTGTATTCTCACAAACTGAATATAGGAAAGACGTCATAAATACTAATGACCAATAAGGAATTGGTATTGGCATCCCATAGGTTTTGGTCGGTCTCTGTTTTTGAGAAAACTACACGTATGGATTCCATGTTTGGTAATGGTCATGATTTTGTGCTTGGTTTTGTTAACTATCCCGTAGCTTCCAAATTTAGCAATGACCCACAGATTATTTTCTAACTATGAACGACCACCTTGGTTGAGGATCTCATCTTTTTCAGGAGATTGGGTTCTGTCTGTTAGTATTGCTTCATTGGTAAAATTATGTGTACATTAGATTTTTAATTAAGAGAGGACCTTTGTCTTTAAGTTCTTTAATCAGTCTATCAATTAAAATATTTCATCCCAACACTTTCCTCTATTTAAATAAGAAGCGACAAGGTAAAGAACATAGATAAACGTTATTGCGCATTATAATTGGTGTGTACAAATCCAAGCCCTCAGTAATGCAAGCATAAAATAACCAGTGTTCATTAATAGCCAGTAAGTGAATCAATGTCTAGTTTTTTTAAAGTTAGTTTGTCTCCTGCACTCATGCTTAATGATAATTTGCAAGTGTTATGAAAACAATGAGAGCCAAGTAATCGCTGTACTTTAAGATATGAAAATACAGTGCCATAAATTCTAAGTTGAAAATGTAGGCGAAAAGAGCTATTCATTTTATTGACCATTTTGTTATTTATTACATATATAAATATGCATATTTATAAGTAATATATGTTATAAAGCTGTATATAATTATTTTCTGGCCCCTCCTTTTAATAGACTTCTCAGTTTATTTAAAATTGTTGGATTCAAGGGGCACCTGTGTGGCTCAGTCGGTTAAGTGTCTGACTTTGGCTCAGGTCATGATCTCAGGGTTTGTGGGCTTGCTGCTGTCAGTGTGAGGGCCTGATTCCGATGTTCTGTCCCTCTCTCTCTCTGCCCCTCTCCTGCGCATGTATGCGAGCTCTCTCTCAAAAATAAACATTAAAAAAAGTAAAACATAAAATTGTTGGATTCAAGTAAATGGATTTTCTTGAGCCTCTTTATATTCAAGTGTTAAACAAAAAAGCGAATGTTTTGAAACATTCTGCATATAGAAGGACAAACTTAATCCTCATACTTCTCTCTTCTAAGTGGTCAGCATTAGTTCAAAGAAACTTAGTAGCTGCTTCTTGGTCTTCAATACGAATTGCTTCACTGCACAAAATTGGCTTTGAAAGTCAAAAAAGTAGTAGCTGCTCAAAAGAGGCCTAATAAAATTCATATATAGAGACATGAAATGGACTTCGTTCAAATATAAAAACATGTTTGGTCATCTCACTCCCCTGCCTAAAATATCCTAGTGACTTTCCATGGCTCTTTGGCTGAAGACCAAATTGTTGTTCTGGTCGACCAGGCCTTTCATGATCTGCTCTGCTTTCTGCTGTGGCCTCAGCTCCAATAACTCTTCTTTTCATCTCTGTGCTTGTTCCTAATATCAACTACCACTTCTCCTTCTCCTTGTCCTCTTATCATCAGACTTCTATTAAGTAAGCTCATTCTACTATGCATCAAACTGAATGCCAATTATCAGGCTATAGTAGAAATCATAATAATCATAGGAACTGAATACTTGAGGCTTCATGTCTAGCCTAACTTTTCTGTCTGGGTGGACTGTGGAGAAAGCAAAATCGTATCTGCCAAAGTTTATAAATGGGCATTGATTTTTAAAGAAGAGAATGAGAGAGGTGCCTGGGTTGGCTCAGTCAGTTAAGCATCCGACTTAGGCTCAGGTCGTGATCTCATAGTTCATGAGTTCGAGCCCCACATTGGGCTCTGTGCTGACAGCTCAGAGCCCAGAGCCTGCTTTGGATTCTGTGTGTGTGTCTCTGTCTCTGCCCCTCCCCCCTCTCTCTCTGTCTCTCAAAAAAATGAATAAATATTAAAAAAAATAAAAAAATAAAGACGAGAATGAGAGAATTTTAACGTTTAGTGGTACCAGTTTAAAATAACCTGATGGATCTTTCCTATGATAAGGCTGCTCCTGCCAGTAGAACAAAAATATGAAAGCCCGTTGACTTAACATCACTGTGCTTTGCTTTATTCTCATTGGGAGTGAAATGAAAAGTCTGAAAAAAAAAATAGCAAAGTCTATTGCTAACATTATCTCTTCTTTTCTGTGGCCTGGACCTGGGTGTGTGCACCTGTCATTTGCCTCTCTTTTTTCTAGCTTTCCTGGACTCATCAGCATTTGCAACATTTGCAACCTTTGGGTTATATTTTTGAAAAACCACTTTCACACTTCAAGTACAATCAAGTTTACAGGCCATACGGTCCCATCATCCCATTATAGTAATTTCGCATTAGCCTTCCATGCAATCAAAATGTTAAGGGCAAACCCCATGTATTGATCACAGTAATGACTGTAAGGAGTGTAGGCCTTCAGAAGAGAGCCCTGGAAAATCGAGAGTATTCAAGTAAGGGATTAAAGACCACAGACTTGAGACGAACATCACAGGATAGCTCACATTTGGACAAACAAGAGAAGGAAGAAAGGATAGTGATTCAGGAGGAGCAAACAATATACGAAGACATTAAGATGGAAATTAGTAAACATTTGCAACAAGAAATTAAAATGTAGTTTTGGGCCAAGATATAGATAGATAGATAGATAGATAGATAGATAGATAGATAGATAGAAAGAAAATTCCACATTGAGTGAGGATACTAGACTTAATGTAAGATTTCTAAAGGACATCTCTGAAAACAAATTTTATTATTATTCTGAACTTCACTCACATTGTCAAAGGTATTAAAGGTAGAAACTGGAGATAGAGGGTTGATAATTTGCAGAGAGCTGCTCTTGACTTGTGAGTTCCCCTCGGGTGAGACACCTGGACCTTACTGACTGCTTAGTGAACCTAAAATGTGTTCTTTCAGTTTGGTGCTAACAGACTCAAGTCTGACTCCCACATGAGAAATCTAAAGAGGGAGCATCTAACAATGGAACAAAGAAGAGCTTTCCAGGGCACCTGGGTGGCTCAGTTGGTTAAGCATCCAACTTTGACTCAGGTCATGATCTCACGGTTCATGAGTTCGAGCCCTGTGTCAGGCTCTGTGCTGACTGCTGACAGCTCAAGTCCTGGAGCCTGCTTCGAATGCTGTGTCTCCCTCTCTGCCCCTTCTCCACTCACACTGTGTCTCTGTCTCTGTCTCTTTCTCTCAAAAATAAATGAACACTAAAAAATGTTTTTAAAAATATAAGAAGAGTTTTCCGGTTGGAGACAAACTCTAGGAGTTTATAGGGGCAAAGAGTACTTAATGGTTTCCCCTGAATGTGGGTCATTTATGACGGAGAGAGCCGACAACGTGGGTGTAGAGCTATTTCAGATGCTGCCCAGAAAGGGCCAGCAGGAGGAGCTTTGAACATTTCTGGCCTTGTAGGCATCAAGGAAGCAAGTAGTAAAGTGACCTGTTGGAAGAGAGATGTGCTCACCTTGATTAAGGCAGCCTCAGATTGGAGGTTTGAAGCTTTCTCCAAAAAGAGCCATGACAGCACCCATAGGAGAAAGTGGCTTTTAAACAGCTGCCCAGGCCAAAGGGTGCCATCACGATAGTGCCTGTCAAGTCAGAATGTTCCTGCTCCTCTCTCCCTCCCTCTTTTCCCCTCCCTTCAGTCCTAGATGGTCAGGAGCCCATGCTGTGTTAGTAAGACGAGGGGGGAGAAGAGCTAGATGGGGAAAGAGAGAAGCCAATTACTTCTGACTTGCAGCATGTGTCCCCCCTGAACTTTAAATCCGTTTTTGAGTTTTGATTATTCACGGACCTTCATACTCAAATTATTAAATTGAGACAGTTTTGTGACTCAAACTAACAGAAAGAATAAAATACCTAGGAATAAACTTAACCAAGGAGGTAAAAGACTTGTACTCTAAAAAGTATTAGATACTAATGAAGGAAATTGAAGATGACACAAAAAAATAGAAAGGTATTCCATGCTCATGGATTGGAAGAATTAATATTGTCAAATATCCACATGACCCAAAGCAACCTACAGATTTGATGCAATCCCTATAAAACATCAACATTTTCACAAAACTAGAACAAATAGTTTACTAACATTTGTATGGAACAACAGAAAGAACTTTAATTGGTTGATAGTGACTGTGGAAATTGTAGGAGCCTCCTTAATTTCCACTTAGATGCAGGGGAAACACAGTGAACCATACAAAATAAATTTGAATAGGAGAAAAAAGTGGCTCTGTGATTGTACCCCGTGAGCTGTGTTTCACCGCCATACTTGTTACATATTTATGGCAGCAGGAGATCCTCATGTCTGAAGTTGAGAGATGGGCTACAGAACGTCAGAAAGCTACATCGAGTGAGGTCACTTACAAAGCACTTTAAAAGCATGACAGAGAAGTTCAAACTTGATTTTTATAGGGAATAAGGAATGACTTGAGGATTTTGAGCCCCAGCATGTCATGGTGGTGTTTAAGGAAAATTAACACGGGAGTGGCATGCTAAGTGGGTTTGAAACCTGTTGAGAGGTCTTTCTGGCCTGTAGACAGTTGCGTCCTCTCTTTATCCTAACATGATGGAGAGAGAGTGAGCTCTCTGATGTCTCCTCTTATAAGGATACCAGTCTAAAGATCAGGCTCCCCCCCGCATGACCTCATTTAACCTTAGTTACTTACTCCAAATACAGTCATATTGGGGATTAGGACTTCGACCTATGAATATTATGTCCAGACACAAGGGGACACAAGTCCATAGCACATACTCATTAAAACTATACGAATTTAAGGGGTGCCTGGGTGGCTCCGTTGGTCGAGTGTCCGACTTTGGCTCAGGTCATGGTTTCGCAGTTCATGAGTTCAAGCCCCACATTGGGCTGATGCTGACAGCTCAGAGTCTGGAGTCTGCTTTGGATTCTGTGTGTGTGTCTCTCTCTCTGTCCCTCCCCTGCTCACACTCTGTCTCTTTCTCTCAAAAATAAATAATAAAAAGACATTAATTTTTTTTTTAACTATAGGAGGTAAGAAGCAGATAACGAACTGTGCCGTATCTCGACCCATGGAAGATGTTCTCTCTTTATAGTTCCAATCCTTCCATGTTTTCCAGCATGCAAATTTTGCTCTGTGTGTGTGTGTGGGGGGGGCAGTACACATAAAGTATGTGTTATTGTTTATGATTATATTTCACATATTCTGTAATCTAATATTCTCACTTAGCACCTCATGGGTTTTTCATAGTGGAGAATATTTTTAAAATATTTATTCAGTACTAATTTTTTTAACATACTGGGTTGATACTATAGATTGATTTTTACAATTTTTTCCCATATGAAATGTAGCATGTAAAGTCTATCTAGACGAAAACACGTATATATATTCTTTTCAGATGCTACATTAATATTCTATGAATAGATTACATTGTATTGAACCATTCATTCTTTTCTTGTGCTGTCTCTTTAAGGGTAGGGACTCTGTTTCCTCTCACCTTCCCAGCTCTCCTGATTTTCAGCTCTCGCCTGCTGATTTTTTAAAATTCCAAGTTTTAAGTCTTGATGTTTGTAAGAACTTGAAATCGGGATCCTCTGGTTTTCAAAGCTGAATGTTCTGGGGATTCGTCCTCCCCATGTGGGCTCCCCAGTGTGGGGTCTCTCTCTCTCCCCTCTCCTTACAGGCACTGTCCTTCCCTCCTGCACACAGTCCCTGAGTCCTGTTATTTGTAGACTCTGTCTCAGCCCTTCCTACCCTCTTCGATGTGGCCTCTTCTCTCCATTTAGTTGTGGAGCTTATTCTGCCAGGCTTCAGGTCATTTTCTGGGTCATTTACACTGAAGTGAGTGTTATCTTGTGTCCATGGGGTGAGGTGAGCCTAAGGTCCTTCTACTCTGCCATCTTGCCTGGAACTCCCATTCATTCTTTTTTGATGGATAGTAAGGTCACTTGTGATATTGCAAAAGGCATCCTCTGTACTTCTGTAAGCAGAGGGTAGGCTTCTAGGTTACAGAATATCAACAGTTTATAGTTTGATACATAATGCCTAAGTGCTTTTGAACAGTGTACAATATAACCACACCATTTATTACCCCTGAGTCTTATCACTTAAAAGGTTTAGCAAACATTAGAGTAGAAACAAGAGGCAATTGTTTTCCTTTTGCATTTCTGTCTTTTTTTAAAATTCGGTTTGAATATTATCATATTTACTCATGTGCCCTTCTTTCTTATTTAAATTATCTGTCCTGGGGTGCCTGGGTGGCTCAGTCAGTTAAGCGATTAAGCATCCTAATTAGGCTCAGGTCATGATCTCAAGGTCAGTGAGTTCGAGCCCCACTTTCGGCTCTGAGCTGTTACCAGCCCAGCATCAGGTTCCGTGCTGATCGCTCAGAGCCTGGAACCTGCTTTGGATTCTATGTCTCCCTCTCTCTCTGCACCTCCCCTGCTCATGTTCTCTCTCTCTCTCTTTCAAAAATAAACATTTAAAACAAACTAAAATAAACTATCTGTCCTTATCTACTGCTAACCTCACTTGTGGTTTAGTTGTGTTTTTCCCCCTTTGTTGCAGAATTCTTCATTTATTATTAGGATACTAAATCATTGTTTCACAGTGTTGTCTTTTGATTTTATTTATAAATCATCAAGTAAATTAATGAATTCATGACTGAATAAGAAAGATTAAAAACCATTAATTAAAATATGTGTTAAATTTATGATAAGCATGTGCACACAGGCCACTGAAGGATCATAGAAGGTAGATCTAAAGCAAAATGGAGGGCATATGAAGGTCATTTGCACCAGGTAAGACTTGAGCTGTGCTTTAAAATGTGACTGGAAGTCAGAAAAGATGAAGAGGTTGCTCTCGGAGGAGGATGCAATAATCCAAATGAAAAAAAGCAACATCTATCCTGGAAATTCTAGGTATTTCACTGTGCTTAGAGCAAAAATACTGTACAGAGAGTGGTGAGATGGGTTACTGAGATAAAAACGGTCCATATACCAACAGCTTGGTATATTTAGATAAGACATTTGAACTTCACCCTGAAAACCTGGGGAGGCACCGACACACCTAGACTTGGATTTCAGGAAGACTATTCTAATACAAGTATGAAAAATGGTTCAGAAGGAGTCATCTGGAGTCAGGAAGACCAAGGCTAGTTGAGGCAGGTATTAATCCTTTAATTGTCTTAGGCATCAAGAGTGCATGACGAAACCTTTAAAAATTTCTCTGTGATTGGAATTGAATCAACTGTGGAAGACTATATACCCAGGGAGCAAGGACGATTGGGGGCTAGAGACATTTTTCATTTTCTTCTGTAGACAGACACTTTTGTGTTATTTGAGCTTTTATTTTTTTAACTAACCATAGATTTTAATAATAGTTTTTAAAGCTCATCAACAACAGATGGGAAGCATCTGAGTTACAAATTTATGTGGTAAGTATCGAGTGTTTTGGTGGATCACCGAATCAGTATGAACCCAATTTTAATATCGCTGCTATAGCTGGTATAAGAATACTTGGTTACATTATTATTATTTTATAAGTATTCTAATAAAGAGTGTTAATAATCTTTTTTGTAATATATTGTATCTGGAATATGTGTTTACCGATCAACTTGCAGCATATTCAGGAGAAATGAACCAACCATGAGTGAAAGGACTTAAAATCATGTTAGATAAGGAACTGTTACAGAAAATGGGGAAGTTGTCAGGAAAGATATTTGACTTCGGTTATTGATGACATGCTATGGCAAAGAGAAATAAAACATTGAATTTCTGTACAAGTAGAAACAAGAAATTGGAGTTGTAAGAGGACAGATTTTGACTTAAAGAAACTTGGGGCACCTAGGTGGCTCAGTCAGTTAAGCATCTGACTTCAGCTCAGGTCATGATCTCGTGGTTTATGGGTTCAAGCCTGTGCCAGACTCTGTGCTGACAGCTTGGAGCCTGGAGCCTGCTTCAGATTCTGTGTCTCCCTCTCTCTCTTTGCCCCTCCCCTGTTCACGCTCTGTCTCTCTCTTTCTCAAAAATAAACAGTAAAAAAAAAATTTTTTTAAAAAGAAAGAAACTGAATGGGTGTCATCTTTTTTTTATAACTAGAGGGCTGACAATTTAGATGCTTTGGCCAGCTTCTCATAAACTGGCAAAACCCACACTATTCCTTCATTTAACTTACACTTTCAGCCAATGGGCTGTATTGTGATAGATTCCATGAAGTCCAGCTACATGTATTGGTATGTAAATTCATGTAGTAAGTTTCCATGTTTTTTCTTTCTAGTTAAAAAAAACTAACATGTTTGGGGCATCTGAGTGGCTCAGTTGGTTGAGTGTCTGATTCTTGGTTTTGACTCAGGTCATAATCTCACGGTTCTCGTGATCGAACCTGGTGTCAGGCTCCACACTGACGATGAGGAGCCTGCTTGGGATTCTCTCTCTCCCTCTCTCTCTGTTCCTTCCCTGCTTGCTCTCTCTCTCTCTCTCTCTCTCTCTCTCTCTCTCTCTCTCTCTCAAAATATATAAACATTAAAAAATTTTAAAAACCTAACATGTTTATTCTAAAGTCGGTTATATCCATTTTCATGTTTTCAAACTAGCACATGAAAGAGTGGTGTTAATAATATTAAATAATTGGTTTTCTCAGCATTACTGAATCCTTCCCCCACTTAACCATCCACACGTGGTCCTCTCACACACACACTATTTACAGAGGCCCGACTTGCCACTCTTCCCTTTTAACACTTATTTAATTTTCTTCCTCATAGCTATCAACATTATACCGTCTCATCAGCAAAGATAGAATAAAGCCAACTGAACAAGAGAGCTGCCCTACACTAGTTGAGGTCACATCTCAAATACTTCAGAAGATGAAATTTTAGTTTCATTCTGTAGAGTTAGGATCCTGATGCCCGGGCAGACAGTGACCCTCCTTTTACAATCCTGCATTAGCTGCAATTACGTCGGGTTATGGGGTCATACTCTACTATCCCGTCATCCCAGGCTGGTGATATCGTTGTAAGTCCTAAGAAAAGTGACACAATTTCTGTTTACTGGTGAATTGATATACTTCCAAGACGTCTAATGTTTAAGCTCTAGGAACATTCCGCTTACCTGACAGAATTTGGACATCATTTTGCAAATATGGTCAAGTTCTTGTATTGGAATGTAGAGATATCAGGGTTCCCCAGAGAAACAGAATTGATAGGAGAGATAGATGATAGATAGATAGATAGATAGATAGATAGATAGATAGATAGATAGATAGAGATTCATTGTAGGGAATTAGCTCATGTAATTATGGAGGCATATAAGTCCCAAGATCTGCAAGTGGGTTGGTAAACCGGAGACCCAGGAGAGCTGATGATGTAGTTCCAGTCTGACGGCTGGCCATCTCAAGACTGAGGAAGTGCCGAGGTTTTGGTATAATTCTGAAGGCAGGAGAAAACAAAACAAAGCAAAACAAAACAAAAAACAAAGCAAAACAGCCTTAGCTCAAAGGCAGTCGAGCATGAGGAATTGCTCTTACTCAGGAAAGTGTCGGCCTTTCTGTTGTATTGAGACCTTCAGCTGATTGGACGAGCCCCCTCCACATCAGGGAGAGCAACCTGCTGGAATTCGTCTAACCATTTAAACATTAATCTCATCCAAAAATGCCATCACAGAAATATGCAGCATAGTGTTTGACCAGATGTTTGGGCACCCCATGGCCCAGTCAAGTTGACGTAAAATTAACTCTCAAAGTAGAGTTAGCAGATGGGGTGTTCCTGTTGCTCATCAGTGTTAATTGCACGTTCCCTAGTTTCCAATTCTTTTTTTCCCCTCCCCAGGAATTATTTACTTAACATCGGCTCTCAGTCATTTGGAATCTACTACACTTTTGCTGATGGTCTGTGCTCGAGACGGTGGCGGGCTCGCATCTGTCGTTAATGCTGACATCACCATACACGTTCTTCGGACAGTGCTGGCACCCGCTGAATTTGAAAGACCTAAGTATACTTTCTCAGTTTATGAAGATGTACCTGAAGACAGTCCTGTGGGAACAGTGAAAGCAAAAGAGCCCTCGAGTAAGTACTTATGCCCTGTGAAAATCCATTATTGGAATCATTTCTCGTGTTTTCTTAGGCTGTGCAATCCTGCATGGATCTTTTCCTCTCTCCATGCAAGAAGAATGCACGACCACACAATCTGTGACTCGCTCTTTGTTGTTTCAATGTCATTTCAATCCTACAGTTTTTCCTAATCAGAAAAGTAATAGATACTTTTAAAAGTTTAAAACAATACAGAATGATTATAATGTAGAAAGTGTACATCTGTAACCCACTCCTCCAAACATATGCATGTATACACACACACACACATACACACTTTAAAATTTTTTATGGAAATACATCCTACTACATTTTTTGTTTTATAATTACCTTTTTCCCCCACTTTATAGATTAAGAACAGTTTTCCAAGTAACTGGATATCATTCTGTTTCATTTAAAATAAGATTGCATAGTACTTTCACTTAAATATAAACATGTTTTCCTATTAATTTGAATGATTTACAATCGATTTCTGCTAGTCCTAATTATACTCAAGCAAATATCCGTGTACGACTTATAGAGCTTTCTCTCAGAGTAAATTCCTAGAAGTGAATTACTTGTCTAAAGATCTGGTTCCACTCACACTCCACTTTTTCTCTGTCCTCTTTGCTTCCCTTACTGTTTTTTTTGGGGGTATTTGCCATTCGTAGGTAGATATTACAGAGAAGTATTAAGCATAAACTTAACCTGTCTTCCCCAAATATGTAAACTAGGCATCGGAATTATTTTCTGAATATCTTTCCCTTTTACTTAGTGCAAAACTATTGAAAGAAAGAGAGAGAAACCTGGGGCTTACTCCTTGTCCATTGGACAATACTCTTGTCCACTAACACATCTTAACCGTGTATCTACTTTCCAGTAGATTTTGAGAGCTGAGGAAGATATAACATATTGTGTAGTGCTTTCCATGGATATAGTATAGATTCATGCGCTCAGTTTTCAGTATTTCCAGTAGGTGCATTCTTTTGGCATATGGTGATCATTTTCTCCTTCTTCCCTCCCCGCCCCCACACCTTTTTTTCAGATTCCTCAGAGCCAATTTCTTACAGAATCTCCTCTGGTGATCTGGACAGAAAGTTCTCTATTCACCCATGGCTGGGTGTCATTCGAACCCAGAAGCTTCTGGATCACGAAACCCAGCCCGTGGTTGTGCTCACAGTGCAGGCGCAGCTCGGCAGCTCCCCTGCCTACAGTAGTACAGAGGTCAACATAACTGTAATCGATGTCAACGACAACCATCCAGTATTTCCCAAAGCCTCCGATGAGGTTAAAATATCCCGGACCACAGTGCCTGGCACAGCCTTGTACCTTGCCCGTGCACAAGACAAAGACAGTGGGCAGAATGGATTCATCCGATATACCATTGCAAGCCAGAATCCAAGCATCTTTTCCATTGACTCGGGGCTTGGTGCGGTGTACCTCAATGCGAGTCTAGGAAGTGACGTGCCCCAGAAGTGCACACTAACTCTTGTGGCCCAGGACCTGGGCGTTCCTCCTCAGGCATCCCTGTTAGTGCTGACAGTTGTGATCGAAGAACAAGAGCAAAGCCCATCCTTGACTTTTGAAAACTTGGTCTATCACGCGGAAGTTAGTGAGTCTCTCTCACTGATGACCCAAATACTGCAAATACAGGCCTACCCACTCAGGCCACAGCGCGCAAGCTCGCAGCTCCTGTACTCGCTGGGACCCAGCGCAGACTCTGCCGTGTTTGGCATCCGCCCTCACACAGGTTGGATTTATTTGCGGCGACAGCTCGACTATGAATCCACACAGACATATAATTTTAGAGTGTTTGCCCGGATCCCGGAGGACAGATTGTCGCAAAATGTGAGCACCTCAGTAATTGTTCATGTCCTGGATGAGAATGACAATTCCCCCACCTTCTTGCATGATGTGTTGTTTTTGAAAGTCGAGGAGAGCCCTGTTCCCCGAGGGGTAATAGGCCAAATTACAGCAATTGACAGAGACTCGGGAAAGAATGGACAGCTGTCATATTTCCTTTTGTCTGATGGAAAATTCTTCAAGATGAATCCTAATACAGGTAGCATTTTGTAGTTTCCACTTACTCCTTTACAATTAAAATGAACAGAACTCAAATCTTTAAGTTATAACATTAGTACAAACATGTAGTGAAAGTTAGTTTTTAGTAGATACCTCGTTTAATTAGAGTATTGTGATTTAAAAGCTTTTTTTAATGTTTATTTTTTGGTGAGAGAGAGAGACCTAGCATGAGTTGGGGAGGGGCAGAGAGAGAAGGAGATGCAGAATCCAAAGCAGGTTCCAGGCGCCGAACTGTCAGCACAGAGCACAACATGGGGCTCGAGCTCATGAACCGTGAGTTCATGTCCAGAGCTGAAGTCGGAGGCTTAACCAGCTGAGCCACGCAGGTGCCCCTGAGGTTTTAAAATGAAGTCAAAACTGAATAGAATTTTACTTGTAATGATTCATTCTTCTCTTCCCTCACACCCACATATTGCCAATGTATGGTTTTTATTCTGAATTAGAGGTATGGTCAGAATTGGGCTGAACGAATCCTTGTGTAAAGTCTGATTCCCCCCCCCCCGCCCCAACTTTTCTTTTTCACTGGTAGATGTGTTGTTGTTGTTTTTTAATTTTAATGCCAAATATTTTATAAAAGATACATATAATCAATGTAAAACTAGAAAATGATCCATCAGGTAAGATTCCAAAATCTCTTTATTGATGTATTTTCCCATTTTCATTCTGATAAGGGAACCATGGTGAAAGGGCAAATATTTCCACTGAGTTTTTTCCCCAAGTCTTCATTATGAAGTTAAATGTAAAAATGCTATTAGATCTTAAAATTTGTATTTCAGACATTTACAAGGATTTTATTTCATTCTGCAACCACCTACAAATGAAATCTGTTTATGTTGCAATCACAGGCTTAAGGAAACAGAGACTCAGATAGCTCAAGTAACCTGCCCAGGGTTATGGAGCTAGAAGGAAATAGAGGAGGCCTCCGCTTCATACAACTCCTGAAGATACCGGTTATGTCGTAGCCTCTGTAATTGGTACCCCCTGCCCTGTGGTGGGACAGAATTCGAATTCAGTTCTGATTAACTTCAAGCCTTTAGAAAGGGCCGTTGTAGGAACAGGTGCCCCTTCCTCCAGCAGATGGAGCTTTACACCAGAGCACATGACTTGCCAGGAAGACTGCAAACTGGATTTCACCTCCCATTCACTCCCACGCTGGGATGCCCTCTGCAGGGCACAAAGTGCACAGCTCTACAGGGTGACCTGCTTGCTCTTTACTTCCCTATGGTAGACAGCTTTGTAGGTCTTCTATTTCACTTGTGGTTGTTTTTTCTGTTTTTGTTTTTGTTTTTGTTGTTTTTTTGGTTTTTAAAAACGAAATTAATTAAAATATACAGTTAGCTCCCCCATGGTTTTCTCTCTCCTACAATTAGTCCAGCTCCCAGATTCAGAAAAACCAGGTGTCCTTTCCTCAAATTGATGTGTGACTTTTAAAAGAGCAAGTAGCTTGACCTCAGAGCTCAGTTTCCTCACCATGAAGAGAGGGGATAATTCCTGCCGTGCTTTGTGTCCTGCTCTGAAGGGAAGAGAGCTAAAGTCAATGAAGGGGCTTGGAAGACTACCTTTTCTGTTTCCGTTCACCAGGGATGAGTATAGTGTGGCAGCACAGGGGTTGAGGGCACCCTTCAGAGCACGGTGGGGGCATCTGCCCTCCCGCCCGGGTGCTCTGAGCCGTCTCTGTGGTGACCGGGAGTAGCTCCCATGGAAGCCTGCCTTAGCATTCCCTGTGTGCAGCACCACGCTGGGCTTCACAGTTTTTTTTCCACCACTGACCTCCAGACTGCTGCTTGCCAATCGGAGTCGGTTCACCAAGTAAAAATGTGCTTGCCATTCAGGGTGTAGGGTCTTCAGAAGAGAAGTACAGTTTGGAACTTTAAAAATCAGTTGCCTCATATGCGATTTTTGTTAAAAATCTCGTAAACACTACATAAATGTAGTTTATGTAGTAAACACTGCATTTAGGCTCAACAATTCAGCACCTTACCCAAACATGAATTTTCCATTCTGTTCCTGATTACACTCTTTGTTTTTGTTTTACACACTGTCATTTCATTTGGATGAAGAGGGCAAAAGCAGCTGGAAGTCGCTTCCTATTGACTTTCTCACAAATAGATATTTCCGTAAATAGTGAGGAAAGTAATGGCGACAGAGCTCTGCAGCAATAGCAGGGCTTTGGGGAGAGGACACGTGACCTCCAATGCCTGTGGCAACAGGTAGAGGCAGCTATGATTTTATGCCCGAGTCTCCATGGCTGAAACGTGAGGGAAGTTTTGAGCAAGAACATGGAAAAGAAGGCTTACAAAGCTTTGAGTTATTTGGGAAGTCCCTATCCATTGCTACACATGTATTTTGTCACATAACAATAAATCGCTATTTATAGAAAAGATATGTATTTGATTTCCAGGAAGGCATTTTTGCCTTTTTAAAGTACTGATAGCAACCGTCATGTTTGTCATAATCTACAGCTTATAATACTTTTAAATTTATGATTGTATTTGTTCTGCTTAACCCTAAGGGGTAAGCTAGGGAAAGGTTCTTCCATATTTGAGGTGGAGAAACTGAGACCAAAACCCAGAACTTGTAGTGTCAGAGCTGCTTTTCATTATTTTATATGGCAGTATGAAGAAGGATATGTTGGGGGCGCCTGAGTGGCTTGTGAGTTCAAGGCCCGCATTGGGCTCTGTGCCGACAGCTCAGAGCCTGGAGCCTGCTTTGGATTCTGTGTCTCCCTTTTTTCCGCTCATGTTCTGTCTCTCTCTTTCAAAACTGAATAAACATTTAAAAATTTTTTTAAATAAATAAAATATAAAAAAGAATACGCTATAATTTTGAATCTTCTAAATTATTACCAAATTCCCAACATGTACTTTATCATTTATTTTTATGAATTCGTTTTTTTCTTAGTTCAAGGGGTCGATGGTAGATAGTTTGAAATACAAAAAGGGACAAATTTAAAGTGGCATTTTCAGGAGAAACTTCAGGAAATTTAACAGTGGAGTCAAACTACTAATGTACATCATCTCGGAAACTGTGCATTTATTTACTCTGAGTTTTCTAGGTGGTCTTCCTTTCTGTGATTTAGCTTGAATGTGGTTCATGACGGCAAGATTCTAGCATATGGTGACAGCCTCTCTTGTTCTACTCCGTGTTCCTCAGGCGAACTGATCAGTTGGGTGGCATTGGACCACGAACATCAGGTACACCATCAGGTGACTGTCCTAGTGACTGACCATGGCTCCCCACCACGAAATGCCAGCATGGCGGTTTATGTCTCCGTTACTGACATCAACGACAACAGGCCGTATTTCCCACAGTGTCTCCCTGGAAAGGAATTGCACGTCAAGGTTTGTAGAGGGAAGTAGCCTCGCAATGATTTTGTAATAGTCTTAGTCATTTGTTTTGAGCACCATCTTGTGGTAAAAAGCGTGAATTTATCAAATCGGCCTTGGTGCAATGCATCCATTTCCAGAAGATCTAGAAATTATTCGCATGTCAAAAAAATCCATAAATTATAAAAAATAAAATGATTGTATGTGCTATTTGGGCTCACACATCTAGTTTTATGATAATGCGGTTTTGCCCATTGCGCACAGACACAATGGTGCCCCGTTGTCAGTAATGCTCAGGTGCGGGTTGTTTTTCCAGTAACTTGCATGCATCTCTTTATGCGGAGCTCCTTATGGATGGTTTGTACCCATCTCTAAGCTGGTCAGTTAAATATAAGGGAACAATTTGTAGGTCTAAAGTAGATGTGCAACCAGAGATCATAATATTTGACCTTTGGTAGCACATGCAGAAATTTCTCTATATAATTATACCTGTATTATTTCATCTTTTTCATTTCCACATTTTCTATGTTTTATAGTATACATAATAAATTAGAATATTTGTTTATGTACATAATTAATGAATATATCTTGGAGGTACTTACACTTTTTTTAATGAATGGGTTATATGAAGAAAAAGTTTGGAGCCTGTAGCTCCCAAACAACTGGACACTCAAATTGTGCTCAGATATGCGTATAGAACAACTCAGAAAAGGTACTGAGACAGTTACTAGCTTTACACTCACCTTCCAAAGTCATATTTAAAGAAAATTCTCCCAGAGCAAAGCACTATTATAGTATCAGTTTGATTTTAATTATATCATTAAAATATCCCATGGCAGGGTGACAGGACTCTACACTTGGAGTTCAACTCCACCTGTACATTTCAAAATCCTCTGAAAGTTCCTATTAACTAATGAGGCATGTTACCTGTATGAGGGGTATGTTTCCTGAAATAAAGGTTTATATCAATCTCGAGCATATTTGGGGAATGAGAAGTTGCTAGAATTCTTAAAATATGTCCAAGATCTAAGATCATTTAGTCAATTTAATTTTTTTCCTCAAAATTAATTCAAATGCAAATAATTTGTCCAAGTTGAGTGAAAGATACAAATTTATCCTGTTGCTTCTCTTCATGGATTTGCATTTATGTAAAAATTATTTACATAATTTATATGGTAGACATTTGAGTTATATGTGGATTTTAAATAGTTTTCAAAATGCATAGTAGTAATGTATTCTTTTACTTAAAGATTCATATTTCTTTCTAAAATTTCACTAATTTTTAAGCCGTTTGTTTTAATGACAGGTTCTGGAAGGTCAACCAGTAAATATGTTGGTTACAACTGTGTTTGCAAAGGATTTTGACGAAGGAAACAATGCAGAAGTTGTATATTCAGTATCTTCAGGTAAAAGTCACCCTTCATAAAGTATTAGTGGCTTTTAGAATTTCCTCTTTCGTCTACCAACTATCTTCATTCTTCTGGGAAAATTGTTAATGTTGAAAATAACATCAGGTACAAACAAAATAAATGTGCTATTATCTAGAATCACCTTTATTTTAAAAAATAACTCAAAATTTAATGTAAAATCATAGTAGATTTTGTGTGTCCCAAATAGACACCAACCAGCCATCCACCTTAAATGAATAATTTTCAGTAATCTGAAATGCAAATCAACTTTTATTGGAAGTAAAGTAGTTAGTGAATCAAAATTGTATTAAGTATAAAGAAATATGTTTATGAATACCAAGAGTCTATGAATCTCTATGGAGACTAAATATTCTTAAGGTCGAAGTAAATCCTACCTGAAAAATGTCACATATATTCATATATATATATATGCGTATGTTCGAGCTTGATATTGAAGTTTTTGTTTTAGAATGTACAGGTCTCAGATTTGTTCCAGTGATAAGCTTTAGTGGGCTTTGCGTTTTACACTATTTTTAAAAGATATTGGTTTTTGGGGTGCCTGGGTGGCTCAGTTGGTTAAGTGTCCAACTTTGGCTCAGGTCTTGATCTCACAGTTCATGAGTTGGAGCCCTGCATCAGGCTCTGTGTTGACAGCTCAGAGCCTGGAGCCTGCTTCAGATTCTGTCTCCCTCTCTATCTGCCCGTCCCTCGCTCACGCTGTGTGTCTCTCTCTCTCAAAAATAAATAAACATTTAAAAAAATTTAAAAGTATTTGTTGCTTTGTCATGTTTGTCACAAATACAAGAGATAACATTACCCGTTATGCAGATAACATCTACATGGAAAACCCAAAAGATTCTGCAGTCAAACCATGGGAATGAATAAGATAAAAAAACTTCTGGGAACTATGTCAATATACAAAAACCACTAACATTTTAAAAACTAAGCAGAGTTTTCAAAGATCTTACTCACTGTAACAAAGAAAACCATAGGGTATTAGGGCAGATTTACTGTGAAATAATGGAGCTTAAGTTTCTGGGCCTTCACCTGAAGGGCTCCTCTGGGATGGGAAGAGGGGGCAGTGAACAATTTATATTTGTAATATTGTCCTTTTTTCTCTTAAAGAGAGCCCCTTACGGCACCTGGGTGACTTAGTCAATTAAGCATTTGACTTCAGCTCAGGTCCTCACGGTTTGGTTCATGAGTTCAAGCCCCATGTTGGACTCTGTGCTGACAGCTCAGAGCCTGGAGCCTCTCTCTCTGCCCCTCCTTCACTCATGCTCTGTCTCTATCTCTCAAAAATAAATAAACATTTAAAAAATTAAAAAAATTAAAAATAAAGAAAGCCCCTTACAGAACAGGTTTCAAAAGCCCCCCAAATCAGGGTCGTCCTGATAGGAACATAGGGAGGCAAATTTCAATGAAAAACATTCAAGACCTTTATGTAGAAAATAATGAAATATTAATGAAAAATCATAAAGAAGAATGAAGTGAAAAGGCATATCACGTTCATGCTTGGGAAAGTTCAAGATCCTCAAGACAATGTGATGGATTGTTGAGTGATAATGAGCCTACTTCAGAGACACACACACACACACACCTGGACACACACAGGGAAATTAATACATTAAGCTTTAATCTTGCTCTAAAACCATTATTTAGAAAGAAACAAAACCATGCTATATATTACTCATGAATATATGGACTGAACATAAACCATCTCTCTTAGAAAAGGGGCTAGTTACGGAGAAGGAAAGGAATGCGATTTGGAAGTACACCCAGATACTCCGCTATAGTGTTACTCTGTCATTTCTTAAAACCTTCTTAAGAAATTTTGCAAATTGATTAGTTTGGAAATGTTTGCATGGGTGCTCATCCTGTATTTCCAAATGTTTGAAATATAGATTATTTTTAAACCTTAGCTTCTAGAATAATCCTCGGGGCAGAGCAATTAAAAAATGATGATATATATTTGTTTATTCATACCTTTGTTTTTATTTCATCCAATTGCCAAATAGAAGAAACTATCAAATCTAAGAAAAAAAATACAAGATAAAAATATAATGCAAATAAAGACATGTATAACATTCATGAACATTTCCTACAGTATTCTTGTTAAGAATTAAATAAATGGATCAAAGCATAAGAATCACACACAAATAGATGTTACATAATTACCTCCAACTTTCTCTCTTTTTTTAAATGTTTATTCATCTTTGAGAGAGAGACAGAGTGTGAGCAGGGGAGGGGCAGAGAGAGAGGGAGACACACAAATCCAAGAAGGCTCCGGGCTCTGCGTTGTCAGCACAGAGCCCGGCGTGGGGCTTGAACTCACAAACTGTAAGATCATGACCAGAACCAAAGTTGGACGCTCAACTAACTGAGCCACCCAGGCACCCCTCTATCCTCCACTTTCTAAATAGCAGGCATTCTTTTTTGTCTTTATATCTCCTGTAACTAGTAAAGTATCTGTTCTGTGATAATGACTCATCAAAGTTGAACAAAAGAATGAAAGAGCCATTACCTTAGGCTTTGTCTTGCATTGTTTGGATTGTTTGAAGTGCTAAATTTTATTAAAGGAGAAATCTGTTTATAAAAGAATATAAATATTAAAAAGACCTCTATATGACCAATATGATTAGAAGTATCAGTATGAACTTATGACATATTTTACTTTGTGCACGTATGTATTTTCTGTCCACTGAAAAAGGCCTAAAACGATGACTGGCCCAGAAGCAATAAGCACCTCTCATGTTTAGAATATAGCCTCCCAGGGGAGCCTGCTCATGCCCTGTCTCTCTCTGTTGCTCAGAAATAAATAAACATTAAAAAAATAAAAGAAAAGAATATAGCGTCCCCATACCATGTTCCACCAAAAAGAACCAGGAATCCTTGAGGAAACGGCTGACTCCAGGTCTTGGTCAAGAAATCTGTGAGATGAGTCTGTGCCATTTTGTCATTCCAGATGCAGGAGGGTTACTAAGACTACCAGGATCGTATTAGAAAAGTTCAGGAATCAACTTCAAGAGGATCCCAGTATTCAAAGAAGGAACAATTTGAACATCAATAAGAATAATAGTGGCAATAGATTGAAACCCTGATAGTGTGTTTAAGGTCATGCTTAATGCTTCTTAAAGCAGGAAGGAAACAAACCTTTAATTATCATAGCTGGACCTTAGAGGGTGTTAGTGAATGAATCCATTATTTTGAGCACTACTAAAAAAAGTTTAGCATCAAGTATTTATCCTGACTTTCCTGTGATGAACTGTTCCATTGTAGGTGAGAAGTTTCTCTTTATTACTATATTCTAGCTAATAAATGAAGAATGGATGATAGAATATTGTACTTTGCAACACTGAACGTATCTTCAGTGCATGGGGGCTGTGCAGCATGGGGGCTGACATCAAAAAAGGAGGCCATCAGACACGCGCTATTGAAGGAAAATGCAAAACAGCACTATATGAAGTAATCTTGTCCCCCCACCCAAAACTGCACCTGAATATGAGTAACTCTCTAGAGCTACCTCCCAACTTCAGGAACAGAGAACAGAGGAACATCTTAAGCCACGTGATGAGATGAGAAACAGCGAAATCCAGATCATGATAAACTTCAGGATTTATCAGTTTCTTAACCACATGAGCTGGAAGAACAAAATACAGAGCTAGATGGATAGCAGAAGGGCACAGATTGAAGAGATCTGCAAATAGGGACTCTATGTTGAACCTGAACTGAGCTAACCAAAAAAAAAAAAAAAAGAAAAGAAAAAAAAAGATAGTTATAGACCATGGAAACTTTAAAACTGGCTATATAGATTTGATGAGATTAAGGGATAATTATTAATTAAAAATTTGTTTAATGTTTATTTTTGAGAGAGAGACAGTACAAGCAGGGGAGAGGCAGAGACAGAGAGGGAGACACAGAATCCAAAACAGGCTCCAAGCTCTGAGCTGTCAGCACAGAGCCCGATGCGGGGCTTGAACTCACAAACCGCGAGATCACGACCTGAGTCGAAGTCGGACGCTCAACTGACTTAGCCACCCAGGTGCCACGATAATTATTAATTTTTAATAGAATAATGAGGTCCTGTGACTATATTAAAAATGCTCCTTTTTTCTTAGTTTTTTTTTTTAGTTTATTTATTTTGAGAGAGACAGCATGAGTTGGGGAGGAGTTGAGAGGGTGAGAGAGAAAGAATCCCAAGTAGGCTCCACTCTGTCAGCACAGAGCCCGAAGCAGGGCTTGAACTCACGAAACCTTGAGATCATGACCTGAGCAGAAATCGAGAGTCAGATGCTTAATCGACTGAGCCACCCAGGCGCCCCTGTTCCTTACTTTTTAGAGATGCATGTTGAATACACAGAAGAAATGATAGCATTTCTGGGATTTGCTTCTAGAGAAGATGATAAAGGAAGGTTACGTGAATGGGGAATAAAGATGAGTCATGAGTTGCTAATTACTGACGCTAGAAGGCTAGGCACACAAAATCTCATTGTAGCATTCCTCCTACTTTTATAGATGTTTGAAAATTTCCATAATAAAACATTTAAAAATCTGTTACATTTTCTGTCCATATTTTAAGTATCATCTTACGTTCGTACACTCACAGAGCTGAAAACAAATAAAGCTTCCAAATGAAATGGGTACGTGGATTAATTAATTCTCTATTTTCTGCATTGTCGGTTAACATCGATTTCTTAATTTGTGTGTGTGCCTATAGGCGATAGTTCCGATCACTTCAAGATTGATGCCAACAGTGGTGAAATAAGAACAACCACAATACTTTCACATGACCACAGACCTTCCTACAGGATGACTGTAGTTGCCAGTGACCAGGGAGAGCCTCCTCTTCAAGGACAGGCAGTCATTAATATCCAGGTAAGGTTCCATCGTCTCCGTACAGTGTGAAAAGATGCTCTGAGGAGCGCCTGGGTGGTTCGGTCGGTTGAGCCTCCGACTTCGGCTCAGGTCATGATCTCATGGTCCATGGGTTCGAGCCCTGTGTTGAGCTCTGTGCTGACAGCTCAGAGCCTGGAGCCTGCTTTGGATTCCATGTCTCCCTCTCTCTCTGCCCTTGCCCGCTCATGCTCTGTCTCTCTCTGTCTCTGTCTCTCTCTCTCTCAAAAGTAAACGTTCAAAACATTAAAAAAATTTAAGATGTTCTGAAGGTATTTGTTCTATTTTTATACAAATGTATACAGTCAAGATACCTTAAATAATGTGAATGCATTTAGAGGGCACTAAAGATTCACGTGTCTTTTTATTATGACTTGAGAAATGATTAGACCCAAATAACTTTTAACTTTAACTTCGTACAGTTCCTTTCTCACTACACAGGCTTGCTGCATTTATGTCGCTCTGCTAACGAACCTCAAAAAAGTGTCTTGTCTTTAACTTTTTCCTAATTGCAAGGACCTGGCAAATCCATGGGAGAAACTTGTGTGTAAACACGTGGTCGGTAATAAATCACGTAGTCCTTTGTAATTATTTTTAAATTTAGAAAAGTCACTCGAGAACCGTATTTTGAGGCCTTGCTTTAATCATAATGAGCAAACAACTTGTGGGAAGTCTTCATCGTAGGAAAAATTCACACTAACCAGTCAAAGATGAGATGATTATGCCTAGCTCGATTTCTTTGTTCACGCACATGATAATCAGGAATATTAGTATAGATGTGTATAATAATCAAGACTAGATATCCCTAAGAATTCTCTTTCCAAATTATATTCTTTGTTGATTGAGGATATGTGGGTTAGGAGAAAATTCTATATCATAAGACTTCCAAGTCTCTGGTTTCAGATAAACAAAGACACATGATACATAAATGTGCACAGATGTTGTCATTATGGATATATTGGTCTCTAGGATTTAGAGTAATTTGGAGAACTATCTATCCCACAGTCTTGTTGAAGAATCACAAAGCTACAATTCAGCTTAACTGTACCACGGTCTTACCAAACCTCATTTCACGCGTTAGAACAAACGGGGAAGTGGAAAATTCTGTACTTTCTTATCTCCTAGATACCATCATGCATTAAACAAATGGGAAAGTGGAAAACTGTGTACTTTGTTATCTCCTAGCTATTATGCAATTTTCAATCTTCAGAGACACCTTGGAATTATAGGAAAAGGCCTTTTCTCACCAATTATGTATTTCATACAAATGGAAAGAATTTGCTTCCAAAATAATATCATCACATCTATTTGTCCATCCATTAAAAAAGATCCCGAATTAACAGTTCCTTTGTATTGTTATTTCAGGTGATCCCACTGTCTAAAGGAAGAGCTATCATTTCTCAGAACATTAGACACTTAGTTTTGCCAGAAAACTTGAAACCTGCAAAAATAATGAGCTTGATAAAGTCACCGGATCACCTTCAGCAACATCAGAATGGAAAGTTACATTTTAGTATTGCCGCAGATGACAAGGATGGGCACTTCAAAATTGACAGCTCGACAGGAGACTTATTTCTTTCTAAGGAACTCGACTATGAAATGACATCGCATTATTTATTCAGGGTGGTTACTGAAGACCATAGCAAAAACCCTCCCCTGAATAGCACAGTCTTCCTTAATATCGACGTGGAGGATCAGAATGACCATTCCCCGGCTTTCCAAGAGGAGCTCATTGTGATAAGCGTGGAAGAGAATGTCCCCGTAGGGACACTGGTGCATGTCTTCAATGCCAAAGACGGGGATGGCAGTTTTTTGAACAGTAGAATTCAGTACTTCATCGAATCCCACCACCCTGGAGTGAGTCCATTTCTCATCCACCCCTCATTTGGCACATTAGTCACTGCAGCCCCCCTTGACAGAGAGAGACTGCCAGCTGTCACCCTGACAATAACAGCATCCGATCAGGCTGTGAATGTGACAGACCGGCGCTTGGGATCGCTGATGGCCAAGGTAGTGATTTTGGATGTGAATGACCACAGCCCCACTTTTATGTCTTTCCCCATTGCCCACATCAAAGAGGACGCCACAGTGGGCTCCTTGGTGCACCACATAACTGCTCAAGATCCAGACGAAGGAAGGAATGGAAGAGTCACTTACAGCATCCTTTCAGGAAATGAAAACATGGCCTTTATGCTAGATGAGTCATCAGGTACCGTATGTCATTGTCAGTTAAAGTCTGGGATCACTCGCTTACGTGTGTCCTTTTCATTTTCCTATGTTAAAATGATAGTTCTCAAGATATATTGGCTTTAAAGAAATGTGACTTGATTTACCGTTTAGTTCATGTGTATGATAGGCACATATACCTGTGTGATAGATTGTATTCAGAGAACCAACTGTAATTGACCTTTTTGCTGAAATTAAGATTGACTGTGCTTTGTTGCTAGCTCATATTTCATGGGATGAATATACCATAGCAAACTTCTTTGTTACATTGCCCTGTGGATCCTCACAGGGTAGGAGATGGCACCAAAGGAAATCGGGGCAAAGTATGACTAAGAATCAGCATTAATCAGACATTAGCATAGAAGCTTATCTTTAAGATTATACAAATACACATTTGTAAATAGTTGGAAATACTGGCTTTTTAAATGGTTGGATTGATTTGGGCATTAAGACCCTTACTTTCACATCGGCCATAACATTTTATTTTTACAGAAGCATTTACTCACTGTCCACTCTGTCACTTATTCGGTGTCGCTCACTATTACTTCACTTTTCTTGCTGTCACCATGTTGCCAGATAAGGTCTACTAGAAGTCTTGATGGAGTTCAATAGAAGATTACATGTATAAAGAGTCCTTCTTGTGAAACTGGGAATTAACATCCCTCAACCTGATTTGAAAAGATGGACTACCAAAATATAATAAAGCCATTTCTGCATAAGTGTTAGAAAAAACATCTCAGATGTAAACCATGTGGCCCAGCTGTTAGTCAGGAACATTATTTGGAATGGGACTGAATGTATAGGATTTGGAAGTCATGATTATAGGCTGGCTATATACTGTTGGAAAATTTCATCAAAATATTTATTAAATCCTGTACATATGGTTCCATTCTGAGGCATGCATGACCATCACCTAAAAGCCCAACTGACAGAGAGATAGTCCAGACCCAGCTGCTGATTTCTGTTAGAGCAGGGGTCTCCAAGGACCCATTTCAATGATACTTAAAATGTTTTCCAGCATGGCTAAGGAAGGTCTATTTCAGATCGTTAAAGAGGATGGATAAAATTGGAATCGTGCCTCAGTAACAGAGGTATCGCGACTCTTGAGCAGTTGTACTGGCTGTTTCAGTGGAGATATTTTTCAAAGACATAAATGATCCTTGCTGAATGCATTCAGGGGAGACGGGCTATTTTTCTTCATAAGGCTCACATTTCTTATGAGGAAGACATAGTGAGCTTTGCAATGGCTTTGGCTCTGAAATATAAACTGGTAAGTAATGATTGAAAAACTGTCTTATAAACTCTGAGTGTGTACGCTTCTTTAATTATATGAAGATAGGGGGCGCCTGGGTGGCTCAGTTGGTTAAGCGGCCAACTTCAGCTCAGGTCATGATCTCATGGTCAGTGGGTTCAAGCCCCACATCGGGCGCTGTGCTGATGGCTCAGAGCCTGGAGCCTGCTTCGGATTCTGTATCTCCCTTTCTCTCTTCCCTTCCCTTGCTCACTCTCTGTCTCTATGTCTCTCAAAAATAAAAAAATAAAAATTAAAAAAAAATTATATGAAGATAAGTTCTCATAGGATAAGCATGTGTTAGAGAAGCAAACAGTAATCCTAAAAGAAAAAATATGATAATTGGAATCACGTAGCAGCTCTATGTGTACAAGACTTTGTAACACTTTGCTTAGATGAGTTACGTGCTTAAATGGCAGTAGGGAGGAGTCATGTCCTATTTGTGGAGTTTATTGCCTGAGTTATAAAGTCTTAACTATTTTTCATTAATAAAAAAAGATAGTTAACAGAGAATAGTGTAAAGAGACTATAACTCTTTATCTTAAAGAATATAGCCATTCTCACCTTTTTTGTCACTCGGTCACATTTAAACATTAAACATGAAGTGTCATTTGACCCGAAGATGTATACTGTTAGAACTAGATTTGTTGTTTGTTTATTTTAGTTTTGTTGTTTGGTTTTGGTTTGGCTTTGGGTTTTTTTTAATTTTTTTATTTTAGGGAGAGAGAGAGAGCCTGTGCAAGCAGGGAAGGGGCAGAGGAAGAGACAGAGAGAGAGAGAGAGAGAGAGAGAATCCCAAGCAGGCTCCACATTCAGTACAGAGCCCAATGTGGGCTTTGATCCCATGACCCTGGGATCATGACCTGAGCTGAAATCAGGAGTCGGATGCTCAACCGACTGAGCCGCTCAGGTGCTCCTTGTTTTACTTTTGTAAGTAGGCTCCATGCCCACTGTGGTGCTTGAACTCACAACCCTGAGATCACAAGTCATATGCTCTATCGACTAAGCCAGCCAGGCACCCCTAACCTAGGTTTTTTAAATGAAAGTAGACGTTGGATAGATAAATAATTTTGATGTCATCATCTCCACAGGTAATGATATATGATATATTATTTCTGAATTTTCATTCATTTTATTATTTAAACTAGAATGTTTTTAGTCTTTTAGTTAAAAGAGTCATTTTCTTTTTTGGTAATATATATATCTTTTATTCTTGGTAATATATAAACTCAACGTTGGTTTAATAAGATTTATTCTTTTTTTTTTTTCAAAGTTTATTTATTTATTTTGGGAGAGAGAGAGAGAAACACTGAGAGAGAGGGAGAATCCCAAGCAGCCTCTCTCAGAGCCTGATGCGGGGCATGACCCCCTAAACCATGAGATCATGTCCTGAGCTAAAAGCAAGAGTCTCAACAGTTGGATATTTAGCTGACTGGGCCACCCAGGAACCCCTAGTAAGATTTATTCTTTCACAAAGAAAACATCTGAAGTTTTAGCAAGTTACATAATTTAGACAAAGGTAGAGTAAGCATGACTTCTTAAAATGTTTATAATATACTGCTCTTCTCTTTCAAATCAGGCTTCCTTACAACAACTTGTCGTTTGGACTATGAAATAAAAACTGAGCACATTCTGACCCTTCTGGCCCTGGATGATGGCATTCCCGCGTTGTCTTCATCCCAGACTTTGACAATCACTGTTCTTGATGTAAATGATGAGGCACCAGTCTTTCAGCAGAATGTGTATGAAGCTTCAGTTAAAGAAAACCAAAATCCAGGGGAGTTTGTCACAAGGGTTGAAGCTATGGACAGAGATTCAGGTAATTTAAAAGTATAGAAACTTGCCAATCAATGCTCAAAACAAAAATTTGCATAATTTAAACTAGTTATGGCTCAGAAAAATGAAGACAGTTGATACTTCTCTCAGACTTCTAATACTTCTTTAATTAGCATACACATAAAAACATATACACACGTAAAGATAATGTGTGCTTCAATATGGCATTTGTATTGATCTTTATTATTTACGGTAGAATGATGCACACCTAATTAACATGTATGCAATTTATTGATTTGATCTTGATAATAAACTGAAGTATAGACAAAGTATCACGTTTTCAGAGTTTAATGGTTAGATACATTCCATACAAAGTAAACGGTTCTGTATTTCCTCTATATATAGCGCAATGGAAGAGAGAGAATGCTTGGGTCTGAATCCTAGAACGACCCTTTACTTCAGATGTGTAACTTGGAGCAAGTAGCTAATTCTGTGTGTTCCTCTGTTTGCTTATCTGGAAAATGGAGATAATGATAGTGCCTAATTTGTAGTTCCATTATGAGTAGGAATGAGTTATCACATGTAAAGAGCTAAGACCAGTGACTGGCACAATAAGTGGTCAATAACTGTTAACGTCTGTCATTACTATTATTACTCTCATTAATGTCAGCCACTATGTCCAGGCAAATGACTTTGAAGTGACTGAATTGACTATAGCTAGGAATTTGTAAATGTCTTAGAATTGCTTTTCAATATCACTGTGACTTTTTTTTCTATTTAAGATTCAGTAACTTTAATAATAATGTTTATATTTAAAAAAAATTCTGAAAATTATAGCGAAGTATTTGGCATTACGACCATATGCCAGTTTTCCCCATCTGAGTTAATACAAATTGCTTAATAAGCTCGTCTTTTTACCTCTTGCATAAATTTTTTTTATTATATAAGATTCAGGCGTATGTTATAATTGGACATTCATGTACGCTACAAAGTGGTTACCCCCTAAAATCTAGCTGCCATCTGTCACTCTACCATTGACCTTTTTTACCCCTTTCACCCATCCCCAACCCCTTCCCCTCTGGTGACCAACAGTCTGTTCTCTACATCTATGAGTTTCTCTTCACTTCATTTTGTTTGTTTTGTTCTGTTTTTAGATCCCACATGTGACTGAATCATAGGGTATCAGACTTAGTCCTTCTGACTTATTTCACTTAGTATAATATCCTCAAGGTCCATCCATGTTATTGCAAATGGCAAGATTTCATTCTTTTTAATAACATACATATACATATACATATACATATACATATACATATACATACCTATACATATGAATGTATATATATATATATCTCACTTAGTCCATTCATCCATGGATGGACATTTAGGTTGCTTACATATCTTGGCTATTTTAAATAATGCTTTAGTGAACATAGGGGTACATAAGTCTTTTCAAATTAACATGTTCATTTTCTCAGTATTTCATAAATACTCAGTAGTGGAATAGCTGGATCATGCAGTGGTTCTATTTTTAATTTTTTGAGGACTCTCCATGATGGTGTGTTCCATAGTGGCTGCATCAATTTATATACCAACAGTGTATGAGTATTTTCTTTTCTCCACATCCTCTCCAACACTTGTTACTTTTTGATAATAGCCATTCTAACAAGTGTGACATGATATATCATTGTAGTTTTGATTTGCATTTTCCTAATAATTAGTTGTATTGAACATCTTTTCATGTGCCTGTTGGCCACCTACAGGCCTCCTTTGGAAAAAAATGTTTATTCAGATCCTATGCACTTTAAAAAATCAAGTTGTTTGTTTTTGTTGTTGAGTTGTATGAGTTCTTTATATATTTTGGATATTAACCCCTATCAAATGCATGATCTGCAAATATCTTCTTCTATTCAGGAGGGTATTTTTGTTTGTTTGTTTTGATAACCATTTCCTTTGACACGCAGAAGCTTTTTAGTTTGATGTACTCTCATTTGTTAAGTTTTGCTTTTGTTTCCCTTGACTTTGGAATCTGATCCACAAAAACATCACTAGGACTCATGTCACAAAGTTTACCGCCTGTGTTTTCTTCTAGGAATGTTATGGTTTTAGGTTTTACATTCAAGTGTTGAATTCATTTTGAGTTAATTTTTGTGTTTGGTGTAAGATAGTGGTCCAGTTTATTTTTTTTTTTTGCATGTAACTGACTAGTTTTCTCAACACCATTTATTTAAGAAACTGTTCTTTCTCCATTGTATGTTCTTAGCTTCTTTTTCATAAATTAATTCTCCATGCATTGTGTGGATTTGTTTCTGGGCTCTTGGTTCTGTTCCATTGATCTGTGTGTCTGTTTCTGTGCCAGTACCATACTGTTTTGATTACCATTGCTTTGTAGTATGAAATCGGGGGGCATGATACCTCCAGCTTGGTTCTTTCTCACGATTGCATTAACTATTTGAGATCTTTTGTGATTTCATACAAATTTTAGAATGATTTGTTCTAGTTCTATGACATATGCCTTTGGAGTTTTGATAGGAATTGCACTGAATCTGTGGATTGCTTTGGAAAGTATCGATATTTTAACAATATTAATTCTTTCAATCCATGAATGAGCCAATATTTTTAAGTTTACATTTGTATATAGCAGGTCACATACATAATCAGTATAATTTTTTAACAAGAAGTGTAATAGATATGTTCATGGAAATATTAGTATTAACAGTAGCATTTTCTTCCCAAATTGTTCATCCAAAGGGTAAAAGATAGACTTTCTTGAGCTTTTAAACTACATTATATACCATTTTAGATGCTTTGCCCCTTTGGAAAACATCATTTTTTTAATGAAGTGCATTTAACATAAATTTGTATATGATGCTGCAAAACTTTCTTTTCAAAGATTAACCTAATTTTCTCTCCTTTGACCAGAATGGGGCAGTATGGTCACAGAATTATTCTTACTGTGCTCAAAGACATAGGACTGGAGTATGGTACCAATCGCTCCTCCCAACTTGTACTTATAGAATTTAGCACATTTTTGGCAGTATGGTTTTAAGGGTGATAGAAACAATGGAAAATATACATAAGCTTTGTGTTTCACAATAGTTCAATAAAGTTCTCTGAGAGTGTTCTCTGGTGTAAATTGAGCAACACAGGGCCCTGGGCTACACAGAAACTACTTCCCAAAGTTCACAGACATATGCTGAACATGTCACCAATGTGAATCAATGCAGTCATTAGGAATCATGACTCAATAGCAATTCTTAAAATATATAAAATGCTTCCTCTTCCTGACCTTACTGTATCTTATTAATTTTATTTTTGGTAATAGACATTACTAAGGAATCTCTTGCTTTAATGTATGAAGAGAGGAAAAGCATTTCTCTCAAATTTTTACATGTATCAACTAAAAATGATTACCACAAATATGCATTCCAATTTTTACTGCCACGTTACCTAGCGTTAGTGTTGTTTTCTTTTAGAATCAACCTATTACTCAAACTGAACTGAAGAGTTCATTATGCTACAGAGTATGGTTTGCCGGATGGAGAGTTTAGATGCAAAATTATAGTTTTTCTGGCTTTGTATTGATGGATGTTTGAAATACACACGGGCATCTTCATAGTCTCATGCACCTTCACATGTTGTGGAGACAATTTTGGCTTCCTCTTAATCTCAGTGTTTTAATGAGGCCAGATTTGTTAAGCAAATGCCTCTGAATATATTTTCCCTCAATCTTTAGTTGTGTTTGTTTTCTGTCTTTGCTTGTTGGGTTAAAACAATGAAAAAGAATTATGCATGAGAATTAAATGACATCGTCAAGATTTTAACACAACTGGCATCACATTGGAATTTATGAATGGTCTACTTTTTAGTATGTATTTTAAAAAATACTATAGCATTACTTAATACTAGAAAGCTTACCATATGTTTTTAAAATTGTAAGCCTACAGTGTTGTTTGGCATTCAGTACCCATGGGACTTCAAGCCCTGCATGTTTATGATGTATGACTCACACTAGTACTAACAGGAGTTTTTTCACATATGAAAAGGGAAACACAACTACCAGGTTTTAACTAAGATATTAAACCTGCTAACAGTTTTCGGTACCACCAACAAGAGTTCTATTGTTAGCGAGAAAAGATTTATTCCCCGGGGCTCCCCTCCCCTCGTCCCTGGAGAAAGGGTCCCCCGCTAGGGCAGATGAATCACTTCTGCTGATACATTTGCTCAGTAGTGGTGAATGCAAGATCATTTAACAGCACGTTGCCATGAAAAAATGTCAAATTCTATAATGAAATTTTATTCTCTATTCGGTCAAAAAAGACTCTACAGTTGACTCTGGACCAACATGGAGATGAGGGGTACTGACTTCCCCTCCCACAGTCAAAAATCCACGTTTAACTTTTGAGTCTCCAAAAATTTAATCACTGGTAGCCTGCAGTTGACCAGAAGCCTTACTGCTAATGTAAGCAGTCAATGAACACATGTTTTGTATGTTATGTGTATTATATACTCTGTTCTTAAAATCAAATAAGCTAGAGAAAAGAAAATGGTTTTAAGAAAATCAGAAGGAAGAGAAAATAAATTTGCAGTACTATACCATATTTATTTAAAGCAAAATCCACATATATGTGGATTTGTGCCATTCAAATCATGTTCTTCAAGGGTCAACTGTATTCTTTGTCTGAATTTATTTGGAATTAACTCTGGATCTGATTTCCTGAAAAATGTCTGGTGCTGGATTACAACTTCACACAACGGTCTACACGGGGAGCGAGGGAGAAACACTGCCATGATAGCGCTTCATCTATTTCATGGACTCTAAAGCACCATTCATTGTAAAATGCATCTAACTTCGGAAATATTCAAATGTGGGGGGAAGGGAATGTCTTAGAATTGATGAAATAGTAAGCATGAAAACAAAAAGGGTACGAACCACTTATAATTTACTCACCCAGAGACAATCACTATGAAAACTCTGATTTAGTCTTATTTCATTTAATACAGGGTATTGTCCTTGTACAGTTGTTTACTCGTGGTCTCCCCTTTAGTCTGGGAACTTCTCATGGATTCAGGGCATGTTTTATTCACTTTTACCCCAGGTCCCTAAGGCAGTGCAAGCTAAGACTAGGAGCTCAGGAAAGATTTTGACTCTGTGATTTGAGAAACTGGAGCATCTGTAAAATAACCTGCTTCAAGTTGCCTTCACTCTTCAGAATTCATTCATTTATTTATTCAGTGCCGTCAGTCAGCCATAGTCCTATTTTTGCTTTAGAAATGTCTGAGTTGTGTGGGCATTCTGCGGTCGAGGAATTCCATGACAAATGATCTTCCTAAAAAGTAAACCTGAAAATAAATAACACTCTTATGGTCAGAATTCTTTATTAATTCCTCATGGTTTTGAGGGTGAAGTTTTATTTTCTTTTGTTGAACAGCCATTCACTTTATGGAGTGATTCTAGCTTTCCTCTCTATCCTCTGCTATCCCTCTCCCCACTTGACTCCAGGACAGGGCTCTGCAAACTTTTCTTTGTAAAGGGTCAGGTACTAAATATTTTAGGCTTTGCAGACTATACAATTTCTGTCACTCAACTCTGATGTCTCACCAAGACAGCAGCAGTAGACAACACATAAAGAAATGAGTGCAGATGTGTTTCAGCAAAACTTTACAGAAGTGGCCAGTGGGCTGTAGTCTACCAAAGGCTGATCTAATACATCCATCTAATTGAGACATTTAAGTTACTTGCTACTTTCCGCACCTTAGATCCAGTTATGATGTCATCAAAGTAGTGGATCAATATGGTGTTCTGTTGGATGCCAAGAGGAGTAATATGTCTGTCAAGTAGACGATGGCCAATAGGAAGAGGGGACATAAAAATGTACTCTGTTGTTTCTGCTGGGTGAAAGCAAATCACTTCTGATTGTTTTTACAACTTGGTATAGTGTTGGTTCTTAGAATGTGGTTTCCAGGATCAGTGCACCATCATTCACAGCTTCCATAGGTCAGTCGGCAGAGGACATTTAAAGGATGCTGGCATCCTTCTAAACAATATCTTTCCCAGAGTCTTTATAAAAGAAAGTCCTCTGAACTCTTGGGAAATGTAGTGGAGGTAGGGGTAGAGTGCTGGGTGGGCATGTCATACATGGCAAACCTGTCCTAACGTTCCCCGTTCTTCACGCTTTTGGAATCTTACTTATAGTATGCAAGGGATCAGGCATCTCAACCTCAGTGAGGATAGGCCACTATCAAATCAGTCCATTCAAGAAACTGTCAAGAGACATAACTGTATGAATTAACACATGACACCAAGAATTCCAGCCTAAACCAAAGTTCTGTTTTATTTTCCTGGGTCTCACATCCTTAGAAATGATTTCCACACTTATTCCCTAGGTTTATTCTAATATAAATTAGAAAAATCGTGCCATTCTTTAGAAGTGGAGTCAGGTTTGCACATGACTGCCTGCGATATGTTGAGATGACTGTACTTATGGGTCTTCAGGTGAATAAACGACTCCTTGCTAGAAGTTACCTGCTGTGTCTCCCTCTCAGTTTGAGTCTGAACTTCAGGGAAGTTAATTTTAGAGCTTGCAAGAAGCTTTCTGGTTTTTAGCTATGACTGGGCTTCAAGTGTAAAGCTTCAGCTTGTCGTTTTCCTTCCGTAAGTTCCTAGTACAGTTCAGAAACAGCTATCTCCCATCATACTCCTTTTTACTATCATATGGCCATTTGGTCCTCTAAGAAATTTGAGTCCTTTCATAGTAGCTACCTCATAATTTAACACAGGTGATAATTTAATTGATTATGCTATCACTGCAAGTCATGAACTACTGTATCTTATTTCCCATGACCAAAGAACTCAGCACTGCATCCAAGGCCAAAGACATAACCAATCTTAGAATCCCTGCTACATGAGACCCACTCCTGCTGCCAAGTTCTCTATCAGTCAGGTATAGTCAGGAAAAACAGAGATTATAATACAGGTGTTGGAAGGCTAAGTAAGCAAAAAGGGAATCCGGAGGTAACCCAGGAAAAATAACCATAGGAACAGCTGTCACCCCTAGAAGAGGTCAAGGTTACCAGAACCTCAAGAGAAAATTAAAAGACCTTGCAGAGCCTGGCTATGGGAGTGCCAGAAGATTGAAAGCCATGAGCAGTTGCTACAGCAGATGAAATGACAGTGCTGACAGAGACAAACAGAAGGGAGTCCCATCTCCTCTCCTTCTAACTTTCACTCTCCCTCTGGTGTGCCCTGGTGGCAGACCAGAGGACGGAGTCCACTGGCAAGACAGAACTGTGGCTTACAGATCCCTAGCCCCAGCATCACAGGGCCGAGCCGGGCAGGGCAGGATGGATTTAGATCTGAGACAACAATAGTTCATAACTAGTAGCCATGGAAAGATCTGAGAGAGGGGCAGTCAGAGAGACCAGCAACTACTAAGACCCAGACAGAAAGAAATGAAACATGTTCACAGAACAGAAGGGAAGCCAGCAGGGCCAGGAGCACAGCAACAGGATACGTGAGAAGGGTTTGGGAAAATAAGCAGAGCCCATATAATATGGGTCTTTGTAGACTGCACCGAGGTGTTTGGATTTTACTTTAAATGCATTCAAACATTCTTTCTTCTTTCTTACTTGTTAAAATCCTATTCATCTCTAGAGGCTCAGCTTAGAGGGCAACCATGCTTTCCCAGTGATGTCTTATGTGGAATTGTAGTTGCTTGCTAACTTGTCTATGTGCAGTGCTATTCTGCAAGCACAGTGAGGAGAGAGAATTTGTCTTCCTGTTGGCGGTTATATTTTTAGCCCTTGGCATGGCACCTTAGCATCTACTATCACTCTCTCTATATATGTTTATGTAATGAGGTAATTAATGAAAAACTGTCTACCTGGGGTGAATCTTTCCTAATCCACTTCCTCAGTGATTTCATATTTTCTACCACACTGTCTGTAATTCATTGATTTAATTGCCTCCCCCACTAGAAGGAAAGTTTGAGAACCAAGACAATTATTATCCAAGGGTATCTTTCCAGTGCCTGGCACTCAGTATACGTGCATATGTGCAATGAACACGTGAATGAGAGAACACATGAATGAATGAATGAATGAATGAATGAATGAGACAACCAAATACCTGGAGCTTAATGCAGACGCATGGATGTCATCTGCATATGGGTAAAAACTGAAGAGAGTGTACTGGAAAAAGGTAGAATGAGTTCTCCCCACCTTCCCTCTTGTATGTCTCACTTTGTTCCTTCTTTACCATCTTTTTAAACATCAGTGAGCAATATCTGAAACTACAGGAAGACAAATCAGATAAAAATTAAAATAACTGGTAAATTTCAACCAGAAGGTCTTGGTGACTGTTGAAAGAATAGCTAACTAAGTATGACATTTTCAAGCTCGCAGAGAATGGATAGCATTTTTTAAATAAGTTTTGCTATGAAGAGTAGGAAAAAAATCTTGATTCATATAGATAGAGAAGAATATAATTTAAGGGGAAAAATTAATGAGAAAGACTAGAAGTGAGGAAAATTCCAAAAAGGAGCACTGGAAGAATTACTCTTGCCATTGAGACAGAAACCAGGAGTTCGAGTTGAGTGTTGATGAAGAAAGTTGAGGTAGTGCTTTCCCAACACCTTCATTTTCTCTGGGAAATAGGAGGGAAAGCCGTCTGTGGAAGAAAGCCCGGAGGTGTTGGGTAGGAGACCCTGAATAGGTGAGGGATGACACGGGAGAGTTGGAAGGGGACTGCTGGATGACGATGACATTTCTGCAGTCTCAGTCTATGCTGTTGTGACATTTTCTCCAGCCCCAGTTATCTGCTGGGTATCCAAGGAGGGCAGAGAGATGGTTGGAATGATGCTGGCTTGAGGCTTTGCTGGGCATCTTTGGCAAAAAGCCACCAGACTGAGGAAACTGACACAGTTGTGAAAGTGATCATTCATGGGGTGGGGCGGGAAAGACCTGGATGAGAGGGGTGTCTTGGAGGGAGAAATTAAGAGGTCACGGTGCTGTGGGTCTTGAGGTCTAAGAGCCATATATGTATGTGCCCCCCCCACACACACACACCCTCTCACTAGGTGTACATCATAAGTATGTCACTGAATATCTTCAGATCCCTATTTCCAATACTTAGTAAGGTGATGAAATTAGACTAAATAATTTCTGTTTTGTTTTTATTTTCTTGGCGCTCACGATTGATGATCCTATGTTTGTTCTGGACGATTATAGGGTATAAGGCGGAAGAAAGAAGGCACTAATTAAATTCTAAAAGAGCCATACTTTAAAGTTATTTCACATAATTTAAGTTGTGAAAGATGTGAATTTTGGAGTGTGCAATGTATGTAAAAAAAGCATGTATGCAAACTACAGGTATAAATAAGAATCTTGTTAATCTTTAATAATATAGTAGGAGGATTAAAGGTGAATGGTTTATTATCTCAGGGATCAAAGCATATAGAATAATGGAAATAATAAAATCTGAAAGTTTCTAAGAAGTCAGGAAAATATTGGGTACCGTGGTAAAGCACAAAGTAAGGGGAACAATGGGAGGAAGGACAAATATAAAAAACTGACTTTATGTTTAAACATTTTCTGAGTCTGATAAGTGTTGGGAATTAAAATATTAAATATTTTAAAGAAACAGTGAAATAATATATAATGCAACGTATAACATATAACAATGTATAAAGTATGATAAAATCCTATAAGCGAGTGAATTGATTTCAAAAATAAAGGGTCCAAAATTAAATGGTGCTGTTCTCCATGTAAACTCCCTGAAGGCAGAGGCTGTTCTTGTTTGATTCGCTAGTGTTGTTTTCTTGGGCTGATGACACTATGCGTGACACCTGATTTTGCTCATCCAATATTTGAGGAGCAGGGAAAGTGGACGTAAGATGGTATTGTTCCCATTTTCATAGTGTACAAAGAGATAAACAGAAATAATTCGTTCAACCTGGAATTTTTAGAGTTTTTGTCTTGGCTACAGAAGACAATTTTTAGAAATTTTGTCTTGGCTAATTATTAATAATAGAACTAATGTCTACTGATAGAATGGCATTTTGGGGGGACGTCTGACCATACCATATCAAACATATTGATTGTACCTTAGTAGACTTTTCTCTTAAAGTCGTTAAAATGCCTGCAGAATGTGTCAAACATCCTTTGCCTTTCGAGTGACATAGTAAGAAGGCATGTACATTTATTCTTACATAAAACTAGCCTTATATTCCACTCCCTCCAGCACTCAGCCCTATATTATAGCCACTAGACCATAGTGGAATGAAAATTTTTAAGACTGGCAAGATGGAAATTTGTAATTGAACTTTTTTGGTGGTGTCGTTAAGGTCAAAGAATAGTATTTCATCTTTTATTGAAGTACAAAAATCATGTATTCTAAGTACTATGTCTGTTCCCAGATTCTTGTCAGTTAAGGAAGAAGATAGAAAAATAATTAAAAGGAACTTGTATAAGATGCAAATAAGCTACAGCAGCCTGGGATAAGCTCCTTAAGTTAATGGTATGAATGATCTTCATAATCAATGGTAGACATGATGTAATACTTTTCTTAGGGAAGAAATGAAACCACAAAAATTGGGAAACATTATTTTCAAAATGCATGATACCATGATATCACATTTCTCACTCCAGAGAAGAGACCGAATGCTAAATAGAAAACAAAACAAAAATATGCATAGAAGCAAGTCTACGTGCTTTCCTCCCGTGCTGGAGAATTAACAAAATACCATAACTGAGCACAAGTTTTTAAATAGAGGGTTGATCTACAGAAATTGTCATTTGCCTCTCAAGCTTATAATTCTGTCATTAAATCGCAATCGGGGGTGTTAGAAGGAGTAATTAGGAATATATTGTAGGGTTGCACACTCATAAGAAATTTTTTATGGGAGGGAAAAAATCTTAAGCATTCACTGTGGGGAAGTCTCCTAAGACTTTTGAAAATCAAGCATTTCAACCCATGAGGCTTTTATTTAGCAAGAACAGCCAAAACAGGGGTGTGTGTGTGTGTGTGTGTGTGTGTGTGTGTGTGTGTGTGTGTGTGTTGTATGTATTACCTTAATTCGAAGGCTGTTTAAGTGTCTTGCCTTTTTCATCTATGGCCTGACATGTTCGCAGGAAGAAGAATAAGAAAACAGATGAATGGCTTCCAAAGGGATGATTACTAAGTTTTTCTTTATATTTTTCTTAAGGAATCAATTCCAAGTTTCAGTTTGAAATCATGCCAGGTGCTTCATCTGGGTTGTTCGAGATAAATCCTGACACTGGAGAGGTAGTGACAACCACCACACTTGACAGAGAGGTTCAGGAAGTTTTCACCCTTCGAGGTAAGGGATCCCTGGACTATGCTAGACAAACAAAAATAAGAAGCAGGAGGGTAGTGGTGACACTTTGCATTTCTGTAGAATGTCTTTAAATAAAATGTTGTTGACTCAGTGCTACCCAGGTAGCTTGGTCTGAGGCAGTCTAGTTGGGGCAGTGTATGTCAGGCGTGAATTCACGGCCACAATCTGTGTTCTCTTTTATTTCACGTCAGTACTTGTGCGAGATGGAGGAGTCCCTTCATTATCCGGCACCACAACAATCCTCTGTACTGTGGAAGATGAAAATGATCACGCACCAGAGGTTATTGTCCCCACTCGTGACATTGAGGTCCTGGAAAACCAAGAGCCAGGGATTGCCTACACTGTTTTGGCTTCTGATATGGATGCTGGCAATAACGGAGCCGTCAGGTATCATATAATTGGTGAGTATTTTCTTTTTTAAAATTCTCCTCAGAGCACTGCCCGAGTTGACACACTGGTGATTATTCTGTATTTGGTGAGTATTACAGTGTCTGTAGAATACACATCCAATAAGAGCTATTTGGTGCTGTGTGTGTCCTCTCCACAGAGACCCTGAACCACCGGTCTCCAAATTCTTAAATCTCCCCTCGACGACTCTTATGAATTTTTCTTTTCTTTTTTTTTTAAACTTTTTTAATGTTTATTTATTTTTGAGAGAGAGATAGCGAGCAAGCGGGGAAGGGGCAGAGAGGAGGGAGACACAGAATCCAAAGCAGGCTTCAGGCTCTGAGGTGTTAAGCACAGAGCCTGACGCAGGGCTCGAACTTGTGAACTGCGAGATCATGACCTGAGCCAAAGTCGGACGTTTAACTGACTGAGCCACCCAGGAGGCCCTTGTGTGAATTTTTCTATACTAACATTAGTGGATGTGCAGATGGAATAGAAAAATATAACTTTTTTCTATTTTTGTGTCTTCGATATGATCATTAATTATTTTTTATTATTTTGAGCCATCAAGACTTTTTTCAGGCCCTCCTTTTTAAAAAAAATTTTTTTGAATGTTTATTCTTGAGAGAGACAGACAGAGTGTGAGTGGGGGAAGGGCAGAGACCGGGAGACACAGAATCCAAAGCAGGCTCCAGGCTCTGAGCTGTCAGCACAGAGCCCCACACAGGGCTCGAACTCACGAACTGCAAGATCATGACCCAAGCCAAAGCTGGACGGTTAACAGACTGAGCCACGCAGGCACCCCTGTCAGGTCCTTCTTAAATGGAGGCTAAAGCAGACAGAGATAGTTCCCAGATCTGAATACCAGTGTAACACTTATGATCTACACCATATCCCCCTCTTGATCAAAATCTGTAGGAACTTCTACCAGAAGATAATTTTATGATATTGCTCCCTTTGCATCAGAAACATAAAGATTTCTGGCAGAATCCTGTTAGCATTTGTATGGAGAGAGCCGCATTTTCTTACTCATTTGAAAGAAAAAGTGGTTGAAGAATCTGATTTTGGGCCAGTGTTGGAGTACACATAGAATGATATAAGTTGAGGAGAAACGGGAATGCCTCAGAGACTTCAACAGTTTGGGCACTAGCTTCTGAAAGCTATCACTCTCTATTTGCTAAAAATTCTATGACCAGTTGCATTTTCTGTGTACCGCCCACTTTACTCCAAAATGAGAATAGCTTTATTGCCTTTTTGCCTGATTATAAAAATGCTGTATGATTGGCATAGAATATATATACAGAATTTATGAAGAACAAAAGTAGTAACACACAAAATTTATGTCATTCTGAGATAACCCCTTTACTATTTTGAAAAGTGCTCTCCCATGAACCTTGGTGAATGGAGACATTAATCTTACATATATTGGACAATTTATATATGCTATTTTGTTACCTCATTTTTTAAACTCATTTTTTATATACCGTTTAAACCTTTCAGATGAGTAAATACACATATATATTAGCATTTATAATGATGTCTCTTCTTATTACATATGTATAATATCACTTCTTTCATCTATCCCCTTTTATGGTTTGAGGTATTGACCATAACAGTCTTATTATAAAAATGCTATAGTTGAACAACACTTACCTAATTATTCCTTTATGATAAATGTCAGTAGAGTTACCATGTTCAGGGGCATATATGTTTTAAATGTTTACATGTAATATCATATTTCATCCTGAAGAACGATTCCCTTTCAGACTAACTTGTATAAGTGAGCCCCATTTCCTTCTTTCCTACCTCTGGCATTGGGTCCTTACCTTCTTCTATTAACTCTACTTGGTGTCTAGAACTTTCCAAGCAATCTGTGATTAAGGACCAGAGTTGGAATTTTTTTTAGTTTCCCATCTGTCCTGCACTGAAACTTTGGTAAAATACAATAAATATGAATTAACTGTGAGGAAAAAAAAAGGCATGCAAAATGCAAGCCCCAGTTTTTAAAATCTATTATGGTATTATGCAGACATAAAATTATTCTGTCAAGGGTAGGATTTTCTACATGCTTGCTCTCAAATTCAGTGTTTATCTTGTTGAGTTGAGCACTGATTACAAACGATCCCCAGATTGCCACCTATCCCCGCTCACTGCATCGGGGACATTTCTTTTTCTCTTTTTTTTTTTTTTTTGCTCAATCACTTTTTCCCATACTGTCAAAATTTCCCGTTCCCTTCTTTTCCCCATCAGTATTTACCAGTCTTTTTCGTCTTGAAAAAAGTCTTCCCTCAGACGTATCCCGTCACTGTCTCTTTTCCTTCACAATCAAGCTTCTTAAAAATCGTTGTCTTCTCTCTGGTGTCTGTGCCTTTACCTTGCTTTCCCTTCTTAGCCTGCTCCCGAATGTGTTCCGCTGGACCTACTCTTGCAGAGAGACGCTTGGGATCTTGTCGTTGCTAAACGCAGTGGATCTTTTTCACTTCTTAATTTAATTGTCCTGCTTTGTGCCTTTGCGCACTCTGCCCCTACGCTTGGCCCCACCTTGACTTCAGAAAGCCACTTTCTCCTGATCCTTCATGACCTCTCTAGACAAGCCTTCGCAGTGTCCTTGTTCTGCACGTGGTCCTCTGACTTACTGAAGTTTCCACGGTGTTTGGTGCTTATTTTTTTTTTTTTACTTTTCTCATAGACACGCTCTCACGGAGTCGTTTCATCTGGTCCCTGTCTTCAGCTACCATTGCACCCCTTTATCTCCCTATCTTTATCTGCATTCTACGTCTTAATCCCATTAAAGGACATGTTTTAAAGTAAAATAATGACTTTCATACAAATATAAAATTAACAACTGCCAAAGATGTTTTTAAGTCATTGATTAAGGAGCAAAACGAAAAGATGTTAAAATTGTTCTAAGAAGAATTCTTTTTTTAGGTTTATGTATTTATTTTTGGGGGAGAGAGAGAGAGAGAGAGAACATGCAAGTGAGCAGAGGAGGGCCAGAGAGAGAGAGGAAGAGAGAGGAGCTCAAGCAGGCTCTGCACTGTCAGTATAGAAACCCTGACAGGGCTGTGGGGGGGTGGGGCTCGAACTCAGGAATCTTGAGATCATGACCTGAGCCAAAATCAACAAAGCCACCCAGGCACCCCATAGTCCGAGAAGTCTAAGACACACACACACACACACACACACACACACACACACACACAGAGGAATAAGGAATCCTGAAATGCAGAAGAGCTCTATCTGCAGGACAATAATCACTGACATTCCACTAGACATGATTCATTTGCATTTCTGTGGACCAGAATCATTTGCATTGTTATCAGTTTTCAGCAATTTACAGAGTGATAACATAGAAGGTAAAAGCTAACTCAAATGACAAAGCCAAAGGGAACGTTGACTCATCTTTTTTATTTTTTTTAATGTTTGTTTAGTCTTGAGAGAGAGACAGAGCATGAGTGGGAGAGGAGCAGAGACAGGGAGACACAGAATCCGAAGCAGGCTCCAGGCTCTGAGCTGTCGGCACAGAGCCCGATGCGGTGCTCGAACCCACGAACAGCAAGATCATGACCTGAGCCGAAGTCAGACGCTCAACCAACTGAGCCACCCAGGCGCCCCTGACTAATCTTTTTTTTTTTTTTTTTTTTACCCTAGCACACCCTCTTATTTTTCCCTCCTATTTCAGATTGTTTCACCTCGAAAACCCAATAGTTATCCCCGACAGCATCGCATTACAGTGTGTCCCGAACTGCACTCCTTCCCGCCGTCCCCCGTCCTGGGGGCTTCTCCTAGAGTGTCTGCAAGTGACCTTTCTCATTCTGCCCTTAGCTGGATCTTGAAGAACCATGTACTCCCAACGCACATATATTTAAATAATTGACTAAGAGTTTTTATTAGAAGTTTAAATAGTGTCTCTCAGAGTATCATAAATATTGACATGTTAAAATAAAGAGCTTTATCACCTTTTAAACATAGAAGTAGAATAAAAATAGTCTTTATTTCTTTTTTTAAAAATTTTTTTTGACGTTTATTTATCATTGGGAGACAGAGGGAGACAGATCATGAGCATGGGGAGGGGCAGAGAGAGAGGGAGACACAGAATCTGAAGCAGGCTCCAGGCTCTGAGCTGTCAGCACAGAGCCTGACGCGGGGCTCGAACTCACGAATCGTGAAACCATGACCTGAGCTGAAGTCAGATGCTCAACTGACTGAGCCACCCACGCGCCCCTTTATTTCATTTTTAAATGCTTATTTATTTATTTCGAGAGAGAGAGAGGCAGAAAGAGGGAGACAGAGAGTCCCAAGCAGGCTCCATGCTGTCAGCACAAAGCCTGCCCAAATGCAGGGCTCGACCTCATCCTCGTGACCTGAGCCGAAATCAAGAGTTAGATGCTTAACCGACTAGGCCACCCAGGTGCCCCTACTTTTTTAAAAAATATACATGAACAATTTCCCAGGCAGAGGAAGGCTCCATTTGAGGCCAAGCCAGAGTCCTTACCTTTCCGCAATCCCACAGGCCCTCTCCAAGGCAAGGGCCCCTGTGGGGTCAGGGCCAAAGCTGGGAGTCCTGTGCCATCAGACACTGAAAGACTCAGAAATCTTTCTGGAAACACTCCGGACCTGCAAAACCACCATGCTCAAGAGATAGACATAAAAGGATGCTAAAGGTGACCTTAAGGAGTGTGGAAAAGACAAACTCATGTGATTTTAAGTGATTTCTCAGGCAGGATAATTTTAGGAATGAGAATATGTAAACTGAGCTTCTGGAAATTACCTTAAAACTGCCAGTTTCCAGATACTCCTTAGAAAACTTCATATGACCCCAGGGGTACTCTGACCTCATTTTAAGCAAAACTGATCCAAACACCATTCACTCTTTCACCTAAGCCCCATTGTGAATGTTTCATCCCTTTCTCCTTACTTTTCTCCTTAATATCTTAGGGATGTGTCCACTTCCTCTGTGCACATATTCCTTTAGAACCTCCCAGTTTCTCAAGCAGATTACTGTAACAGCCTTCTAACTTTCCTGTATTCTAACCGAGCTTTGACACTGCTTTGACACTTCTTCCTAGAACAGAAATATGACTTATGATCCTTTCTTGTCTAAAACCCTTCTGGGGCTCCCCGTAGATGTTAAGGTAGACTCCTCAACAGTGTACACCGGGCGCTTTATGATTTAACTCTCTGCTTCACTCCCAAATTCATGTCTTCCCAGCTGCCAGCCCTCTCCCTGCCCTCAGCATGCAAACACCCACGGAACCCTGTGTTCTAGTTACACTAAAACATTTGCAGCTATTAAATTCCCATAGTTGTAAGACTTCCTTCAGTGTCCAAATCATTTCACCTCAAAGACCCAGCCAGTCTTTACGCCCAGTAGCATCGCGTTGCCATTGTGGAATGCTTCCTTCAGGCTCTCCCCTCTGCCTACAACATGCTTGCCAAAATGTTTAGCCTCGATCCTTCCTCTTGAGGGACCAGTTGTGATGTTGCCGTCTCTAATAAGCATTCCCGCCCATCCTAACACAGGACGGCGTGCCCGTCCTCTGTGCTTCTCCATGCCCTGTGCATATGATTTTCAAGCCACACTTTGGTGTCCCGGTTCTGACCCAAATTCCTCCTGTACTGTAATTCTTGGAGACTGGGATCATGCCTTATTCTCCTTCTATTCCCAACATCCAGCACATACTTGGTGTGTGGCAGGTTCTCCTAAATGTTTGCTGAGGGAATGAATCATTTTATCAACTACAAATGCCACAGAAACCTAAGTTTGTCTGACCACCCGTACGGTTGGTACAAATTAATTGTGTTTTATTAATAAATAAAATGTTAAATGCAAGTCTCTTCTCCTCAGTCCCCAGCACTACCTGTAGCTGTTGTTTTTTTGAATACTGTTCTACTTCTTCCCCATAGGCCTCTGGCAGACGCTAGTAAATTCTCACACTGTTTGGAATCGTGAGCCCCATCCAGGAATGTGCCCTTCATCCAAGATATTGCCAGCAAGTCATGGAACTATATAGTTTCCTGACTAACTTTTAGGGTGACCTTAAAATATATTTGATGATTTCCTTGTGTTCAGGTTTAACTTTATTCCACGTGGCACCATGGACAATAGTAAAGGGAAGATTTTTTTTGGAGGATACAGAGAAGAATAAACATTATCCATCCTTATTAGGGAAGAAGTAGACAAGTGTTCCCCTATCTCTTACAGAAGTGTTACAAACCTGCACGAGGTGCATGGGAATAGAAGAGAATCTCGCTCAGTGGCCTGTCATCCACATTATTACTATCAACCTGTTAATTTTTTATAAATATCTAAAAAATGGACATTATGTGTTATTTCTTTTCTATGCTTGATGTGGTTTTATTTCCTTTCTAAAGTTATTTATTTATTTTGATAGACAGAGCACGAGCAAGGGAGGGGCAGATAAAGAGAGGGAGGGAGAGAGAGAATCCCGACGTGAGGCTCGACCTCAAACCGTGAGATCATGACCTGAGCCCACACCAAGAGTCGGACGCTTAACCACTGAACCACCCGGGTGCCCCAATGTTGTTTTATTTCAAATAAAACATGTACCTTAATTATCTCAAGAGGAAAAATATGTGAATATAAAAAGTCATAGATGCATACACAAAAATTCATGCTACTGCAAATCAGTAAAAGCAAAGTATTCTAATTATTTTTGTAAGTTTATCTGTGTAGAGAGAGAGAGAGAGAGAGCAGGCAGGGAGGGGCAGAGAGAGGGGAAGAGAGAGAAAAAATCTCAAGCAGGCTTCACCCTGTCAGTACGGAGCCTGATATGGAGCTCAAAACCATGAACTGTAAGACCACGACATGAGCCAAAGTCAATAGTCAGACGCTTAACTGACTGAGCCACCCAGGCCTCCCTCTAATCACTGATTGAATTAAGATAGACATTGAATTATATTATTTTGTTTACCCCCTGATAATAGAAGCTTCATAAGGGCAGAGACTTTATCCTGTTCACCGTTATCTCCTCCATACGTACAAAAGTGCTAGGATGAATAATCATGAAATAAATATTTGTTGAATGAATGAATCCTCCATATATCTCATCATATATATGAATGATATATATGTCACTATACACATGGATCATATGTATGTATGTATAGCCAGCAAAGGGCTGCTACTTCTTCAGTTCAAATGCATTTTGAATTTGTATTTGTTTTCTTTCCTAGATGGAAATACTGATGAATACTTTGCTATTAATGAAACATCAGGAGACCTCTCAACCACTCGCGCTTTGGACCGGGAGCAAGTCAGCAATTTTACCTTAGTCATCCTGTGCTCCGATCTGGGGGATCCACCGAGGAGCTCCCTAGTGCAGTTGCAGGTTAGAGTTTTGGACGACAATGACCATGGCCCTTCCTTCCCCACGCTGCATTACCAGGCCTCCGTGAGAGAAGATGCTGAAGTGGGGACAGTGGTTCTTGTACTGTCTGCTGTGGACAAGGATGAAGGTCTGAATGGGCAAACTGAGTATTATCTGGCGGGTGAAGCTTCTGCTGCATTCACCATTGATCCTGTGGGGGGTACATTGAGAACCTGCCACACCTTGGACCGCGAAGCCAGATCTCAGCATACATTCAGGGCTGTGGCCAGAGACTGTAGTGCCCAGGGTTCAAGAAGCACCACAGTATTTGTAAAAGTGCAAGTCATGGATGTTAACGACAATGATCCCGTGTGGGAGCAGAACCCCTTTGAAATTTTTCTTTCCCCCCAGTCACCCACTAACCAGACAGCTGCCATTCTGACAGCCAGTGACCCCGACTTGGGACCCAATGGAACTGTCATGTTTAGTTTTGCAGAGACCCAGTCCATGTTTTCTATTGATAAGTATACGGGAGAAGTTCAACTGCAGCACATCCCGTCCTCAGAATATTTTCCAATCTGGCTGCAGTTAAAAGTTATGGACCAAGGGGCCCCAGCTAGGACAGCCACTGGCCTCTTAGTCGTTCACATGGAAGGAGAAGTTGGAAGAATTTCCTTCAGCCACCCTCTGTATAAAGGGACTGTGACTGAAAATTGTGATGCAGGTGAGTGTCCCCTCAAGTTTTTGTATATTGCATCTGTTTGGGCAAAATGTTTAAAACTAAGGATTACACAACAGGAATGCTATTGCAGACTCAGTCATAAATTCCTGAGTTCAGCCAATTTTTGGTATGCCAGTTTTCTTTTATTTAAAAAAAAATTAGCGATTATTTATTTTTGAGAGACAGAGAGATAGAGCATGAGTGAGAGGAGGGCAGAGAAGAGAGAGGGAGACACAGAATCTGAAGCAGGCTCCAGGCTCTGAGCTGTCAGCACAGAACCCAACGTGGGGCTCGAACTCACAAATCATGAGATCATGCCCTAGGCCAAAGTTGGGTGCTTAATTGACTAAGCCACCCGGGGCCAGTTTTCTCGTAGTGTAGTTTTAAAACAATACATTCAATCAGGGCACCTGGGTGGCTCAGTTGGCTAAGTGTCTGACTCTTGGTTTCGGCTCAGGTCATGATCTCACTGTTAGTGAGTCTGAACCGTCTGTGAGTTCGAGCCCTGGATAGGGCTCTGCACTGACAGTAGGAAGCCTGCTTAGGATTCTTTCTCTCTCTTTCTCTCTCTCTCTCTGCCCCTTCCCTGCACACGCGTGCTCTCACTCTAAATAAATAAACTTAAAAAAACAATACTTTCAAATATAGTAAAACACACACACAAACCTTTAAAAACAAAGAGTGAAAACGCTGAAAACTAAATCATTTAGGGGTTTTGAAGTTTCAGTTAATTTAGGTTTACAATCTCAAAAAAATTTTTTTATTCAAATGTCCGTGTCCTAAAGTACTTTCTTAGAAGTACAATAAAAGAGGAGGTATATTGTGGTTACATACTTGGGCTCTGCCGGAGTTTAGTTCCAAATTCAACTACCATGCCTCCTTGGGCAGCTGAATCTCTCCGAGCCTCAGTTTCCTAACCCATATTAGGAATAATAATCACGCCTACCTCATTAGGTTCTGGGGGCTGAATAAGCTAGTTCCTGTAAAGCACTTAGAACAGTGTCTAATATATAGTAAGCATGTAATAAATAGAAACTACTACTACGATTATCATTATTACTTCATTTTGATACGGCCAGCAGTGGCTTTCAAACAGGGCAGTAAATCTGATCCTCAAAGAATTTGGCACAGATAATACAGCTCAGAACGGGCTTCTGTGAACAGGAACTATTTTTCCTAAGAATGCTAAGTTTGTTTTCAGTTATTTCCTTACTCACATTTATGCCATAACGGGAAGCATAAAGAAAATCAGTTTTAATTATCTTTCTATCCAAAAGTGAAAAACTTCCTTATAGACCGTGATCAATCGAAAGACATCTGACCTGGGTAATTGTATCTAACGAGAGAGTGGAGACACGAGTCTGCTGATTCTTTCCACCAACAGGGCAAAGCCATGGGCTCAGAGAGGAGGCGCCTGGTTAGTGAAGTTCTGTGCGCTGTGCACCTGCTCATGGGACTTTTTGCTTGCGTTTTGTCATTTTGTCATGACTCAATTTCAGTTTATCCATACCTATGTACACCATTATTTAAAAGACATGCTGATTTCTCTGAAATTCTGTGTTACACATCTTATACTGCCTTCTCTGTGAAAAGAGAATATTCAGCTTAATACTGAATATTAAATTAGGATTTTAATACTGAATATTAAATTAGGATTATTTTCGGTTGCAGATTATTAACTTGACTTTGACCCTTTTAGGAATTATGGTTATCCCTTAGATTGCTTCCACAGAAGGCCTCTTATTGATTCTAAACATAATTAAGGGTAAATTGCAGTCATCTGCATTAAATGAAATAATAGTGACTTCCAAACTAAGTCAGAAATTTGCAACATATAGTCTTTTGTGTATTGAGACTTCCGCATAAGCATTAAATGTTAAACAATACGAAATACTCCTTAGAGCTATATTTCTATTACTCTTAAGAGGCATACATTCTGGGGTGCCTGGGTGGCTCAGTCAGTTAAGCGTCGACTTTGGCTGAGGTCATGATCTTATTATGGTTCATGAGTTTAAGCTCCATGCCAGGCTCTGTGCTGACAGCCCATGAGCTGACAATAAACATTAAAAAAATTAAAAAATAAAATAAAAAGAAGCAAGTAAAGTTAGTTAGAGGAAAGTAAAGTTAGCATTTTCTTTATATATATATATATATGTATATATATTTTTACTTATATTTACTGTTGAGAGACAGAGACAGACCACAAGCAGGGTAGAGGCAAAGAGAGAGGGAGACACAGAATCTGAAGCAGGCTCCAGGCTCTGAGCTGTCAGCACAGAGCCCAACACGGGGCTCCAACTCACAAACCGCAAGATCATGACCTGAGCTGAAGTTGGATGCTTAACCAACTGAGCCACCCAGGCTCCCCTAAAGTTAGCATTTTCTAAATAATATAGCACAAAATACAATATATTAATCTTAAAATTAATTTGATAGAATTACAGTATCTTTGAGCCCAGTCTTTGCCTGCAGTGCAAAAATGAACATTTCTCTTAAAGCACTTGACACTTGGTCTTTCTGCTTTTACTTGAATACTTCGGTGACTGAGAGTTTAGAAAGGTGGTTCTCGAAATTGGGTGTGAACCAAGTTATCTGTAACCCTCCTGTGAAGGTTCTCCTTCATTAGATCTGGGGTCCAGGAATTGTTTTTAACAAACTCTGCAGGTTATTTGACTGCATGACAAAGTTGGAAGATCTCTTCATTTGGAAAGTCATTCACATGTTGAACCTAGCTCTTCCTCCTTTCTGTCTATCCATAAATCTAGTTCTGCCTTCTGGAACACTCCACTGCTATACACAGTCACTCTGCTCTTTCCATGCTTTTTTTTTTTTTTAATTAGAGAGAGAGAGAGGGCATGAGCAGGGAAGAAGAGCAGAGGGAGAGAGAGTAAATCTAAGTAGGCTCCATGCTCAGTGCAGAGCCCCATCTACAACCCTGGGATCATGCCCTGAGCTGAAACCAAGAGTCGGTTGCTCAACTGACTGAGTCACCCAGGTGCCCCTCCTTGCATTTTTTTTTATATCAAGTATTATATGCCCAGTACTTTTCTGGTGGGATATATTAGTGAACTAAAAGGACAAAATGCTTGTCCTCATGAGGCTAACATTCTAGGAGGGACACTGAGACAGTGTCAATGAACATAATGAATAACTGGAGTGTATGTTAGATGGTGATAAGGGTGCAGAGCAAGGTAAGAAGGAATTAGGAGGTCTTGGGTAAGGGACAAACAGCAGTTTTGAAGAGTAGGTAAGGGCAGGCATCATCGAGCTGACACATTTGGGCAAAGACCTAAAGAGAGGGGACAACCATTTGTATATTTGCGGGTAGAATATTTCAGAAAAAAAGGAAGAAGCTAGTGGGAGCCTTCCTGGCTTGTTCAAAGAACAGCAAAGAGGACTGTGTGACTGAAGCAGAGTAAGCAAGGACCAGAGTGGTAGGAAATGAGGTCAGAGGACTCCCAGACCACCTGGAGTCTTGTAGACCAATGGGGGACTTTGGCTTTTACTCAAGTAGTTTCCCCTTCTTTAATTCCTTCAGTTATCCTTCACATAATAGGGTTTCCAACCACTGCTAGTGAACATTCACAGTCAATATAAATTCTGCAGAGTAATAGGCATTAAATACATTATTCTTCCAAAGAACTGGCATGCAAGTCATCATTGTTATTACACTTTTTTCAGTGAATAAAATTTCTGAATATTAAGTAATGTGCCTGGGCTTTCCCTAATTGTTAGAATATTCTTTCTCAATTCACCCAGGGTCAATTTGTTTGCAGGATTAAACCTAAATAAAAATCAATATCCAAGGTATCCCCCCAAAAAACATTTCAATATGAAATTAAGTTATGAATTAGTAAGTATAATATTTGTGGTTGAATTCAGGATTGAATTAAAATAACACTAATAAAAACTGCCACGGAAGTGCAAAATTTGCACCTGCTTCCATTTTTGCAGAGTCAGAGCCATTCATTTGTATGTCACAGATTCACTCTGTGGATAAGAGGCAGCCATTATGCAAGGGAACTACCTTGATTTTAACCTGTTTGCCCATCACTCAGGCAGCATCTCATCAAATCTATACACCTTCAGTCTACCTCCAGCCATCACAATTGGGATTAATCAATATGGTTAAGAGTAACCTGGTCTGAGATTAAAAGTTAGTGCAGAAGACAGTGAAGCGAAGACCAAATTACTTTCTTGTCTCTGAAGGTGGGCTTCCTGTTTAGGATTCAGTGAGAAAAGCTAATGAATAAATGGATGGGAAGACTTAATCATGCTAGCTGCATCACTGTTTTCTTTGACCTCGATCGGAGTTGTCCTTCTTAGTCCTCTTGTGTATAGAATAACTGGCATAAATTTGACTGTTATCTTCATAATAGAACTTAACATTCTAAATACCAGTTTGTTAACTCTTCCACATAAAGAAGACTAGAAATACTTTTGGCAGTACTATAAGCATATGAAATCCGTAAACATCCAGGTAGGTATACATTTCAAGACATCTGAAATAACGGGTTGGGACCTCACTATGAAGAGTAACTATGACATGTTTAAAGGGCATAAAGTCTAAATTGAGAAAGAAGCTAAACATTGGGAATATAATAGGAAGGAGAAAGAGAGAAGGAAAGGATGACAGTTAAGTAGGCCATTGAATCTGATTAGATGCAACTAACTTGTACCTGGTGCAGCTGGATTTCCTAACCTCTTATGGAAAACAGTGACAAGGTACATAATATATTGATTGACATTTCAAGTTGGCCAAAGCTTTGCCTGGACACGAATTCAGTTCAGATTGCCAGATCATATCATAGACACTAAAAGGCGATTTTTTTTTTCGTTTTGAATTCCAGTGGCTTTAAAAAACTGTAAATCCAGCAATTAGTCCTAGAATGGCCTTGTTATAAATTATTTAATAACATTTTATAGCCTCCAGCATTATTTCCTCCCAAATATGTCTTTAGTTTTTCATTTTGATTTCAAATGAAAAATATGTGCCTGTTGGAAGCTTAAATTTTCTGTGGGTTACTCAAATATCCCATCAGTAGGCATCGCTTGACATCTTGGGCGAATTCTTTTTTGTATTATCATACATTTTCATCATCCCAAACTAATTTTAACATTTAAATGTTCTTTTAAGAAAATAACAAGTTAAAACAAATAACCCCGATGTATTTATATTCGTTTAACATTTCTTTCTGGCAAAGCCCATAGATTTGAGTTTTGGTTAACATTGCATTCGTCTATGAACAACGCTAAATGTAATACCAACTGTGTAAAATGATATATAGTTCAGTATACAGTTCCTGTTTTAAAAGTAACTCTTTGGTAGGTAAAATCTCTTTAAGAGTTGGTCATGATGTATTCACTTATTCACAGAAAGAGTCACTCTCCAGGATACCAGTTGTCTATGAGAGAGAGAGGCCACCTGTACAGCAACGTGAGAAAAAAAAAAAAAAGAGTTGAAATTCAAGTGATTCCCCACTCTTTACACTTGCCACTGTTCCTCATCAATCTAGATGAGAGGGAATATAACTGTCCTGAATTTTTTGAAGTGAAAAATAAACCACTTGGTTGACTGTGGTGTTCCAATCCATTCAACAATTTCAGCGAACCTTCCAGAAGCCACCATTCATTTCTTGTTTCACTCCCAATGCTTTGGGTATCCTGAGGAAGATGAATCAGTAGTCACAGTCCCTAGTGTGTGGGCCGTTCACAACTTCACGCATTTCTTTCAGTTACCATGAGGGGAAAATATGAAATTACGAATTGTATTGATACTGGTATTAAAAGTAAATACTCAGACCTTAAAAATCTTGAGATAACATTAAAACATGAGGTTGCATGGGGGCATTCTAACTAGCGAATTATGCATATTTAATTTTGTATCATAAATCTGATTTTGGAGTACAACCCCTTCTTCTTTTGGTCCTTCGGCAATGGGTCCAGTAAATTTTGGCCCTTACTCTTTGGAGGCCACGCACATGTATGTAGAGTATGGTGTGATAGGAGTTGGTGTAGCTGAGTGAGTCACCACCATTCTCCACTCACAGTGTATGAGCTCTCTTTCTCCTCCTGTAGAGTGGAGATGATAATGATTTCCTCACAGGGCTACTGTAAGGATTCAATGAGGTCGTATAGTGTACGGGTCATTGTTTTTATTGTTATTGTTACTATCCTCCTTCTGTCTCAAATCTTTCATTGAATTCTATAAGTTCCCTGGGTATAACTTCTTACCAGAGCAACCGGTTGTTACATAGCAATTATATAACAACAGTGAAATACTCTCAGTTTTTAAAGCCCTACTATTCCATTCCACTCCATTTTGTCTCCAGACAAGATAGCAATTATACTTTCCAAGGTGACAAAGTTCTCACAACTATGGGAGTTATGGGACGAGTTCCCATAATCTGCGTCACCTATAACTTTGGGACAGGGCCCAACATAAAAATTTTTATGATAATGAAAAAAAAAAGAGAAGCAATAATGTATTACCTGTCATCTCTTTTTCATTATTTTATTTAAGGCCAGTCTCCTATTTGGAAAGAAACTCATTGGAGTGAGTGCTATCTAACTAGCCATTTACGAGCAGTCTGGAATTTCATCCCCTTACCTATGACTAAGATAGCTCTGGAGGAGATAGAGAAGAATACCTTAGACCAGGTCAGTCTGTCTCAGAGCAAGATAAACATCTCATAAGGCAGTTTTCATCTTTGGAAATTCTCCCCAGCCTCACATCTGGGCCTCAGCCATGACAGGCTCAACACCTCGTCTTATTAACAACCAGGGAGTTACTTCCCCCAGGGTTGGAACTTACTAACCAGTATGAAAGACACTGATACACAGACCAGAATGTCAGTTTTTATGTAAACGAAGAACTGTAATCGCCGTGTGGATTATAACAGTCCTGGTGGGAGGAGCAGGTCTTTCTTTCTAGGAGAAAGGACACAGGAAGCCCGGGTGTAATCAGAAAGTTGCTTATTAATTCTAAACAGTTGAAGAGGCTGTCTTGAGCTTTCCAGTGTGACCTTGATGGCCTTTAAATGATCAAAAGAGTGACAAAACAGCTTTTATACCTGGCTGACTTTGAAGCTCATGTGAAGGCCTGGGGAGAGATCTGAGTTAGGAGGGAACTGTGGTAATAATCCACACAATGAATGACCATAAGGTCACCTGGGTAGACTTTTATTTCATTTTATTTATTTTATTTTATTTTTATATTTTATATATTTTTTATTTTATTTTTAAGTTCATTTATTTTGAGAGAGAGAGAGAGAGCGTGCATGCGTGCACAAGTGGGGGAGGGCTAGAGAGAGAGAGGGGAAGGGAGATCATGACCTGAGCCAAAATCAAGAGTCAATGACTTAACTAATGGAGCCACCCAGGTGCCCCTGAGGAGCTTTTAAAAATTATTGCTACCTAGACATCCACAACCCCCAACCAATTAAATGAGATTTTTGAAGGTACATCAGGCATTGTGAATTGGTAGCAGCTCCCATGTATTTATGCATGCAAGTCAAAGGTGGGGGTAGAGAGAGGGCCTAGAAGAAACCCGCAGTAATGGCAATATTTTGCAAGAGTTGAAGTAACGCATCTACCAAAGAGACTGAAGCGGAGGGGCAGACCAGGGTATCTCCAACAAGTCCTGGAAGGGTGGCGTTAGGGAAACAGGAAAGTGACACATTCAAGGGGCAGGGAGCGGTCAGCGATTTCTAATTTGCAGCAGAGGTTAGGTAAGATAAGGACTGAGAAGTGAGAGCTAGTTTAGTTGGAGGTCTGTCCCCAGTGCAGAAGTGCATGAGGGGTTGGGCTGCCACCCAGTGCTCAAAAAACCTCAACTCCACAGGGTAGGGCAGTGTTTCCAGAGATGGTCTGAGGATGAGGTCTTGGTACGAGGAGGTAAGGACACAGTAGAAAGGAAGGCATGTCTGAAAAGATAAGTCCATGCATCAAATATAAAGGATAAGATGGTAAGAGAAAAAGACACAATTAGCAACAAGAGGAGCATCCAGAAAGGAAGTTCTGAAGAGTGAGTTCACCTCGTAGAAACAGTTGAGGATTTGGCCAAGAGTAGAGACCAGGAGCCGAGACCACCAACAGAGTCAGCTGCGGCTGCTTACAAGGAATTGTGTGCAGCCCGATAGAATTTAGCAACTTCATAGAGGATCGGGAACATTAGGATGAACTGAGTCTCTAGAACTTTGTTTTAGAAGCCAAGGTACAGTGAGGTGCAGAGCAAGTTCGGTCTGTTTTGACAAGGCTTGGCTGTGAAGGGTAACAAAGGAACACAGCAGTGGCTTGAAGAGTCTTGATGATCAGAGGGGGTTTTGTTTTGTTTTTGAAAGCCGGAAGAGATTTGGACATTTGTGATTTATAGCATTGTTAAGATTACCGAGAAATCTCATTTATATGAGTCAAAAACAGAATAAAATACTTAGAAATATCAGGATTTCTGTTCTTTCCTTTTTGTTTTCAATCAGCATCTGTTATTTGTGGATGTTGAACCCTGGTTTCAGAGTTACACATTTTGAGGACAGCCATACATCTTCCTCAAGCCGTGACAATCAAATGGAATCATTAAAATAGTTGATTGTAGTACTCATTGTGTGGCAGCTAAAAACATCTTAAACAGAATTTCTTTAAAACACATTTTTAAGATTTTTTGAGACATTTGCTTTGTTTCTTGAAGTAATGGGAAATGTGCCAAGTATCTAACCACCAACGTTGAGAATTACTCGTATAGAAAAATTGCGCAACCTTCCTTTCTGGACATGTTCAGGCTCTGGATTCTAGCTGGCTCGCGGATGCCAGGAACTGGAAAGGAGACAAAGGACAGCTCTTGAAAATGCAGGGAATTTGGAATCTGGTCATCAACCTGGGAATACAGACTAGACAGGGAATCACTGGCAAATGAGGAGAGATTAGCAGCATGAGGTCTGCAGACAAGATTTGGAGTCTGATCCAACAGTGAAGCAACGCTGAGAATTCTCAAGCTCATGCTTTAAATGTAGTCTTCTGTAAATCACAAAATTAGAGAGGCCGTAGGAACATCAGGGGGTCACTTTAACACCTGCCTTTCTCTAAGTTGCGAGGGGTGAATTTCAAATGATTCAGCGCATCCATTTATGGATAATCTTCCCTTTAAAAACTTTTGCCACTAAAGTCTGTAACCCCATTAAAAATACATTTCAGACTTAATCAATTTCGTTGACTTCTCATTTCATGTTATTAATTCTGTCTTGGTTTTCTGACATGTCTTTCCCTAAAGTTCATAAAAGGTCAATGAGCATTTTTTACAGCTTCCTCTATTAATTTCCTGAAGGTGTTCACAAAAGCAAATGTGTTCAAGATTACATAGCATTTGCATTTTAAAACATGGTTTTCATCTGTTCACAAATTTTGGAAAATTATTTATTTTGAGATTTTCCATGCTTTGTCTCATCCCAGGGGTGAATTCTTTGGAAAGCTCTAGTAACATATGTGCAGTCATTTTTGATGATGGGAAGGTGGGAGAGAAAAATTAACTTGTCTTCCTTGTCTTATTGTGGTAAGAGACACAGAATGTAAAACTTACCATCGTAAATAATCACTTTTAAGTGCACACGGTACAGTAATGATAACAGTAGCCCCGTCATTGTGCAGCGGGTTTACAGGACATTTTCATCTTTCAAAATGGAAACTATACTCCTTGAACAACTCTTTCCCTTCCTTCCAGCTTCTAGCAAATGCCATTCTACTTCTGCTTCTAAGGATGTGACTGGATACCGCGTATAAGTGGAGTCAGTGAAGTATTTGTCTTACTGGCCTATTCACAAAATCAAGGTTCCTCAATGCCTATGACAGGATTTCCTTCTTTTGAAGGGCTGAAATAATACTTTATTGTATGTATATACTACATTTCTTTATCCCCACATCCATTGAAGGACATTTAGATTGTTTGTAAGTAATATTGCAGTGAACTTGGGTGTGCAGATATCCCTTTGAGATCTTATTTTCAGTTCTTTGGATATATACCCAGTGGGATTTCTGGATATATAACAACTCTAATTTTTAATTTTTGGAGGAACTTTTATACCGTGTTCCATAGGGGCCACACGATTTTACAACACCACCAGCAGTGTCCAAGGATTCCAATTTCTGCATATCCTCAGCAACACTTATTCTTTTCCGGGTTTTGTTTTTGTTTAATAACTGCCATCCTAACTGATGTGAAGTGATATCTTGTGGTTTTGATTTGCATTAGTGATATTGAGCATCTTTTAAAAACCTGTTGGTCATTTTGGGGCACCTGGCTGGTTCAGTTGGTTAAGCGTCTGACTCTTGGTTTTGGTGCAGGTCATGATCTCTAGGTTCTGAGTTAGATCCCCACACTGGGCTCTGTGCTGACAGAGCAGAGCCTGCTTGGGATTCTCTCTCTCTCTCTCTCTCTCTCTCTCTCTCTCTCTCTCTCTCTCTCTCTCTTTCTCCCCTCCTCTCATTGGCCCTTCCTTGCTTGTGCTCTATTTCTGTAAAAATCAATAAATAAACATGAAAAAAAAGAAAATATGCATGAGGGTTTCTTTCTGGAATCTTCATGCCAGTCGCATACTGTTTTGATTACTCTAGCTCTGTACTGTTGAAGTTAATAAGTGCGAAGCCTTCACCTGTTTGTTTGTTTTCTTGAGATTGTTTTGGCTATTTGCAGGGATTTGAGATTCCATCTGAATTTTAAAATTCTTTTTTTCTATTTCTGTAAAAAAATGCCCCTGAGATTTTGATATGGATTGCATTGGTTCTGTAGATTGTTTAGGCTGGCGTAGACATTTTAATAATATTAAGTCTTCCAGTCCTCATGGAGCGGGACACAGACTGTCTTTCCATTTATTGGTGTCTTTTATAACTTATTTTAGCAATGTTTCCTAGTTTTTAGTGTATAAGACTTTCACCTTCTTGGTTAAGTTTATCCCAATTTTTTTCATGCTCTTGTAAATGAGATTGTTTTCCTAATTTCTTTTTTCTGATTGTGTATCATTAGTGCATAGAAACACAAGTGATTTTTGTGTAATGGTTTCGTATTCTACAACTTTGCTGAATTCATTTATTTGTTCTAACTAGTGTGTGTGTGTGTGTGTGTGTGTGTGTGTGTGTGTAATCTATAGGGTTTTCTACATATAAGATCATGTCATCTAAGAACAAGGATCATTTCATTCTTGTTTTCTGATTTTTATGCTTGTAATTTCAAAGCATGATTTCTTTGGCTTGGACTTTCAGTACTATATGTAGCAAAGAAGTTGCAAGAGGAATTTCTTGCCTTGTCCCTGGTTGAAAAGCTTTTCGATTTCACTGTTGAGTAAGAATGTTAGAGCTTTGGACTTTTCTTACATGGCCTTTATTATGTATGGTAATTTCCTTCTGTTCCTAGTTTATTGAATGTGTTTATCATGAGTGTGTTAAATTTTGCCAAATGCTTTTTCTGCATGTATTGAGATGATCATGTGATTTTTACTCTTTATTCTGTGAAGGTGATTTATCACATTGATTGATTTTCATACATTGAACCATCATTGCATCCCAGGAATAGATTTCACTTTGTTATGACATATGATCCTTTTAATGTGCTATTGAATTCAGTTTGCTGGTATTTTGTTGAGGATCTTTGCATTTATACTCATCAGGGATATTTGTAATTTTCTTGTAGTGTCTCTGGTTTTGGCATCAGAGTAACGCTGGCCTCATAAAATAAGTTTAGAAGTATTGTCTTCAATATTTTGGAAGAGTTAGAGAAAGATTGGTGTTAATTCTTCTTTAAATGTTTGGTAGAATTCTCCAGTGAAGCCATCTGGTCCTCTTTATGCAGAGGTTTTGATTATTGTTTCAAACTTCTTACTCGTTATATATACATCTGTTCAGATTTTTTTCTTTCTTCAAATTCAATTTTGGTAGGGTGTATGTTTCTAGAAATATATTCTTTTCTCCTAGGTTATCTTATTTGTTGGTGTATCATTGTTCATAGTAGTCTCTTAGGATACCTTTTATTTCTGTGGCACCATTTGTAATATCTCCTCTTCATTTCTGATTTTTGTTACTTGAGTCTTTTTACTTTTTTTTATTTGTCTAGGCTAAGGATTTGTCAATTTTGCTCATTTTTTAAAGTTTATTTATTTTGAAAGAGAGAGAGAGAGAGAAAATGGGGGGGGCAGAGAAAAAGAGAGAGAGCGAGAATCCCAAACTCCACGCTATCCACACAGAGCCCAATGCGGTGCTCAAACTCATGAACCACAAGATCGTGACCTGAGCAGAAGTTAGATGCTTAACGGATTAAGCTACCCAGGTGCCCCGATTTTGCTGATTTTTTAAAATAATAACTTACTTTTAGTGATTTTTTTCCCTGTTATTTTTTAGTCTCTGTTTCACTTATTTCTGTTCTAATATTTATTATTTATTTCTTTCTGCTAACTTTGCTTTTAGTTTGTTCCATTTTCTAGTTCATTGAGGTGTAAAGTTAGGTTGTTGTTAAGTGCAGTCTTTCTTCTGTTTAACGTGGGCACTTATTGCTGTAAAACTCCCTCAGTATTATTTTTGCTACAGCCCATGTTTTGGTCTATTGTGTTTTTGTTTCATTTCTTTCAAGACATTATCTAATTATCCTTTAGATTTCTTCTTTGACCTACTAGTTGTTTTTGAGTTGTTATTTAATTTCCATGTGTCTGTGAATATTCCAGTTTTCCTTTGCTATTGATTTCTACTTTTTTTCCATTGTAGTTAGAAAAGATACTTGATATGATTTTAATATTCTTAAGTTTGTTAAGACTACCGGGTCATCTTTCCTGGAGAATGTGCACTTGAGGAATGAGTGGGAATGTATAATACACTTGAGGATGTGTATTGTGCTGTTATTGGGTAGAGTGTTCTGGGTATGTCTCTTTGGTCCAATTAGTCTATAATATTATTCAAGTCCTTCACTTCTTTATTGATGTTCTAACTATTTGATCTCTCCATTATTGAAAGTGAGGTATTGAAATCTTCTACTATTATTGTGTTACTGTTTCTCCCTTCAATTCCATCGGCATTTTCTTCATACATTTGCGTGTTCTGCAGTTAGTTGCATATATATTTATAATTGTTTTATCTTCCTAGTGTGAATAGAACTTTTTATGTAGTATCCTTCTTTGTCTCATGACAGTTTCTGACTTACACTCTATTTTGTCCAATGTTAAGTATAACCTCTCCTGTTGTCTTCTGGATGCTATTTGCATGGAATATCTTTTCCCATCTTTCCACTTGCAGCCTATGTCTGTCCTTTATCTAAAGTGAGTTTTTTGCTGGTAGTATATACGTAGATCCTGTTTTTTTAATCCATTCAGCTGTTCCATGTTTCTTGATTGAGGTGTTTCATCCATTTAGATTTTTAAAATTTCTGATAAGGGAAGGACTTAGTACAGCCATTTTTTAATTATTTTATGTAGGGGCACCTGAATGGCTCAGTCAGTTAAGCATCTGACTTAGGCTCAGGTCATGATCTCATGGTTCATGGGTTCAAGCCCTGTGTCAGTCTCTACGCTGACAGCTCAGAGCCTGGAGCCTGCTTTGGATTCTCTATCTCTCCCTCTCCCTTGCAGTCTGTCACTCTGTTTCTCTCTCTCTCTCTCAAAAATGAATAAAACATTAAAAAATTTTTTTAATTGTTTCATGTATGTTTTTAATCTTGTTCTTTTCGTCTCTTGCCAGCTTCCATTGTGTTTCATTTGTGTTTTTCTGTTTTGTTTTTGTTTTTGTTTTTGTAGTAACATGTTTTGGGTCCCTTCTTATTTCCTTTTGCATTTCATCTATAGATAATTTCTTTGTGGCTACCATGGGGATTAGATAGCACATCTTAGAGTTTTAACAGTCTATTTTAAACTAGTAACAATTAACTTCAATCACATACAAAACACTGACCCTCTGCTTCTCTTTCTCACTTTATGTTATTGATTTCATAAATTACATCTTTTAATATTTTTGTCCATTAACAAAGTTTTATAGGTACTGATTTCTTATGCTTTTATCTCTTAAACTTTACACCAGAAATAAAATGATTTATGTACCACCACTACCGTGTTATGAGATGTGGTATTGGTCTGTATATTTACCTTTACCGGAGAGCTTCATATTTTCATGTTTTCATATTGCTATCTAGTGTCCTTTCATTGCAACTGGAAGCATTCAGCTTTTCTTGTCAGGCAGGTCGAGTCGTGATGAGCTCTCTCAGCTTTTATTTATCTGAGAAGATCTTTATTTCTTTCTCATCTCCAAAGGGCAGTTTTGCTGGATAGAGTATTCTTGGTGGCAGGTTTTTTTCTTTCAGCACTTTGAATATATCATCCCAGTCCCTTCTGGCCTGGAGTTTTCATAAAGGCTTTTTGGACTGTATACTGTTGTTGTTCATTCCATGTCTCTATAGGTCATGAGATCTAGGGCTCTCTGTTTGGCCGTCTTGCTGATGTCACTCCCATCTTTTTGTCTTAATTGGTCGAAATATGTTCAGTATTTCAGTGACTGGATGATTAAGAGATAATGGGTAGTTTAAAATCATCGAGATGTTTAAAAAAATCTCGTCAGTCATCAATAAAATACTTGCACTGCCTAGAAATGACAAAAGGAAAACTCGAGAATTATTTATTCGTGAGTAGCTCTGAATAAAATGTTTTCATTATTATTTCACCTAAGAATTTCCATGAATATTGATTTTTATAGTCACATAACATTGTTACTCAATTCTGCTTTATATTTTTTAAAATGTTTATCCCTTTATTTTTGAGAGAGAGGGCACTTGAGCATGAACATACACACGAGTAAGGGATGGGCAGAGAGAATTCCAAGCAGTCTCCATGCTGTAAGCACAGAGCTGACGCAGGGCTCTATCCCATGAACTGTGAGACTGTGACCTGAGCTGAAATCCAGTTGGACGCTGAACTGACTGACCCACCCAGGTGCCCCCATAAATCTGCTTTTGAGTAGATAGTTCACTGCTGCTATAGATGATACTAGGGTTTTTTTTTTAATATTTATTTTTTATTTTATTTTTGAGAGAGAAAGAGACAGAGCATGAGCAGGGGAGGGACAAAGAGAGGGAGACACAGAATCTGAAGCAGGCTCCAGGTTTCGAACTGGTAGCCTAGGCAGAGCCCAACCCAGGGCTTGAACTCATTAACCAAGAGATCATTACCTGAGCCGAAGTCAGACCCTTAACTGACTGAGCCACCCAGGTGCCCCTGATGTTAGTTTTTTTAACTGTATTTTTGTAAAGAAAAAAACAAGAACATTGATTGTACACTTTTGATGCAATGCTAAGTAAGAATGGCAGGAAGAAGAGAAACTGCTAGAAAAATGTAAATTTTTAATCAGGTTTCGGTTGCCTCATGGGATTTAAAGGTACAATGTTGGTTTTCATGTTATCATTCCTACCTTGATGGGAAATGAGCAGTAATTGTGGAACTTCTCTAGATGCCCAGAGACAGATTTTTATGTAAAATGTGCACAATAAGCCAAGACCTAGAAGGATTCAAGGCCCGTTAGTTATTTCCTCTTTTGGGGGCAGTCTGAAATTTAAACGTCATCCAAGGAAGAACATAGATAACTCTTTGTAGCTCTTTGCCGATGTTAGCATCTAGTTTGAAATATTGCCATTGAATGAAATTCTTTGTGTGCTACAATTTCATTTGATATTATGAACATTTTATTTGCAATGAAAATAGGATTGTTCCTTTTCTAAGAGAGGCCATCTGTGATTCCTATTTACAAGTCTTTGCTCATCTTTGTTCTTTTACATGCAAGCGATCTCCATGCTTTCTTTCGTAATCGGGTATGTAATGAAAGCATCCTAACCCGTGGAGAAAAGGCCGTCAGCAAGACGGTACATCTTTCCTGCATAGCTGTTTCTCTTCTTCCTGCCATTCTTAAGAATATATGACAAGCCAGTTGAAATAAAATTTCCTGTGTTTAAAAACTAAATTGTATCAGGAAGCACCCAATTGTGATTGCGCACTAAAGATAAAACATACTGCGCTACTGCAAAGGCATATTCCTACCGAAAATGTAAGGCATTTTTATATTAGCAAGACGTCTCCTTACACGTAACAATAAACAGTCACATTAGAATGCAACTTGAAAGTTTCTCAACATGTGCAGCAACTCGATTCCACCACGATTAATTAAAATGCTTTACATTGTCACTCCATGACTTCATAACTGGCTTGAAACGAACCACCACTGGGAAGCCTCAAAACATGGTTTTAAAACTTTGTCACAGTTTATGCTACACATAATGTTTTTAAAGAGAGCAATATATCCAGTCTTGGGGTTTTCCATTCTTTCTCCATAATGAATTCTGTTCTGTGCCTTTTTTCAATGAATTTTCAATTTCGTGAACAGTATCATATACTTGTTTCCTTAAATATGTATACCGATCACTGCATTTTTCTTTGAGTGTTAAGTTGAAAAGGCTCCTGGGACAATATTATCTGTTCCCGGGCCTTTTGTTTCTTTTCTGTTTAGTGAAACCCTTTTAAAGATCCAGAAAAAAGCACATCTATTGATGTGGCCTGGTTTAGGGATTGTTTTTACTGTGCCTTCGAGCAAGATGGCTTTCAAGCTTGCTCCCTGGGGCCTGCACAGTAGAAATCAATGAGGAGGCCAGCAGAGGTCTTGAATAGGTGGTTAGGTGGTATTGTTTTTAACTACTGCAAACCCCACTATCCAATATTGTGTTATAGCAGTGAGTATATGTGTGTATGTATATATGTGTATACATACATGTGTGTGTATATATATATATATATATATTTTTTTTTTTTTACATAATTGCTGTTGGTTTAGAAGGGTCCTGTAGGCAGAGAGGTATTCTTCTAGCCTCTCAGGCTAGAACACTTCAGTGAGCATCTCCATCTCTTACTTCCCTGTCTCTTCTGTTACCTCCTTTCTTCCCATATTTATTGGGCACCTATTATGTACAAAAGGACAAACTTTTGATGTAGGGAGCAATATGATTGATTCTCACAAAGGCATGGTATGCATAAGAAAACAGCCACTCTATGATTCTCGAATAAATGAAATTTTAGAGGCAGAACTAATCTGGAGTTGCAGAAATATATGGGACACAAATATATAGAAAACCTCCCGTGCTCTCACAGAATTAAGTCCAATTTTTAGTAGAAAGATAAGATTGGTCTCCAAGTGTGTTAAGTACAAGTCCATGGATGAAAAACTAGTACCACAATCTAGTTGCCAGAAGGGCCGATAACAAAAAGGAAAGATTTGTCTTCTCTATTACGGATGGTAAATGAGCAGACTCAGAACTGTAGTCAGGCCACAGCTGTGTTTTGTTCAACCCATGCGATGGCTTATGTTTTTCCCCTAAATGAAATTACTTTCTGACTTTTATGAATTGGGAGATTTCACATGGGAACAAGTATGAATTTTTGAGCTTCTCTCCACCCGAGGTTAAAGCTTCCTAAAGCCTGCTTTCCCTTCCCTGCTGGCAGTGATGAGTTGAAGCTGAGTGTCTCAGGAACATCAGGCAGTCTCTGGCTTTTTCCACGCATCTGGCTTCTTCATTTATCCATGCTCTTACTTTTACCAAAGGCATCTGAGTTAATGAATCCTGCTCTCTGCTTCTCTCTGACACCAGGTCAACACCTGTGTTCTTCTCAAATGTTCCCTTTCAGTTTTCTTGTGCCAATAAGCACAGGAGAAGATTCACAGCATCATACATCGGGGAAATTAAAGTTAAAACCACAGTGAGATACTATCACACATCCATTGGAAGGACTAAGATGAAGACTGCCTATACCAGTGGGTGTGGAGCATCTCATATGTGGCTAGCATGAATGTACAATGGTAGAGCACCACTCTGGAGAGCAGTTGGGCAGTTTTTTATAAAGTTAAACATACACTCACTGTATGTCTTTGCCCATGAGGAATGAAAACGTGTCCACGCAAACACTGTTACATGGATGTTTATAGCAGCTTTATTCATAGTAGCCCCAAACAAAAAAACAAATCCAAAATCCATATATAGAAAAATGGATCAACATATCATGGTATGTCCATTCAGTAGAATATACTCTACAACAAAAATGGAATGAATTTTTCATACTCAGAATAACATTCGATTCCTCAAAAATAATGCCAATCAAAAGAAGACAGATACTGTATAAGTTGTATGTGTATGAAATTTTAGAGGCAAGCCAAAGTGAGAGCAAGTGAATCAGTGATTGGCCAGCATCAGATGTAAGAGGAAACTGGCTGCAGAAAGTCACAAGGGAATTTTTTGGAGTGATAGAAATATTCTACATCTTGATCATGATGGTAGTTACACAGGTGCATATAGTTGTTAAAACTCACATAACGGTGTACTTAAAATATGTGTATGTTACTGTCTGTAAATGTTACCTTAATAAAGTTGATTAAATAAAAAAATAATTAAAAAAAAACTAAGGATGGGCAGTTATAAGAGAAGGACCAATAGACAACCTGGATAGGAAGTAAAACAGAAGCTGCAAAGGGCACAAGATATTACACATGAAGACAACAAAGTGTTAATATGGGGCCCAAATGGGTTCTTGAGAACCTTCCAGTGAAATCGCAGTTCTGATCACACCAATGGTTCCGTTGCCTCCCTCAGTGCTTGCTAATTCTTCTTTCATGCTGGTAATCAGTCTGTTCCTATCATTTGAAAGGTCATATCTGCCTTCCCCACTAAAAAAGTATTTTCTATCACATTATCTAATTTATTCTTCCAGGAACTTAGCACATCTGAAACCTACTTAGATTATGTATTCGTTCACTGGCTTAGTGTCTGTCGCCCTTCCTTTAGTTAATAATGACCATGAGATAGAGATCTTTTCTAATTTTTTATCACTCTATCTCTAGCACCTGGCATGGGATCTAGCTTATTGAGGACTCTCAATGGACTATTCATTGAATGAATGAACAAATGAAAATGTAGTAAGCAAACAATAAGTACCCAGTGTTTGCTCTTGCTGTTTTTCCCTGAAATTTTCTTTTCCTAAAGTTCTTTTTTTTTTATCCAATTTTTGTAGGTACTTCTATTGTGACTGTAAAAGCTGTTGCTCCTGATTCAATACGAGACAGCATTAAATATTCAATTTTTAGTGGAAACGAAGATGGGGTTTTTTCCCTGTGCTCCAACTCAGGTAATCCTGCTTCCTGTAATCACTTTATTTCCTGCTCCATTTAATGTTATTAGTAAGAAATACTTCTGCAAAGGAAACTCAAGATTTGAAAGGTGGAAACATTAGAGGAAAATCATCGAAAAGGTAAATAAGAAACAATTTTTCTATGGTAGCTGATGAGAAATTGTGAGAAATCAAGGCCACTTATTTATTTACATGTACTTGCTAAGAATCCTGTGCTTCCCGTTTCCAAATCAGGCAGTCGCTAGCCTACCCTTTGAATTTTCGAAGACAAATTGGTTTCTACTTATAATTGACTCATCTATTTGGGACAATGGGAGATTTAGTAGGGAGACCAGCAATATTGAGTTTGAATTGAAAATAACCACACATGTCTAGCCGTAGGGCATTTTCACCACGAGATTCTTCTAATTCGCCACTGAATGTCAACAATGCAACAAAAAAGGACAGCTGGAAAGGTTTCTATGTGGTGGTAAAGAAATTACTTCCAAATACAGCATGTATTAAATTTAGCTTTAATAAGACCATTATTGTGTTTTAAATGAATACCAATTGATTATTTGAAACATACATTTTGACTAACAACTATGTAGTAGATACATATCTACTGCTGCATTGTCAAACCTCAAGAAGAATGTTTTTAATAATTTCTATATTACCATACAACTGCTTTATTTCATCTCTACTACATGCACATGGGAAGAATTGAGAGGGGGTAATTTCTAAGCAAATGCCTTCTCGTCCTGGGGAGTGTTACGACTCTTTGGTCCATACCACCTTTGGTCGGCAGCCTTTATGCGGTACCCTGCTAACTTCTTCACCCATTCCTTTGGTTCCAGGGTGGTGTAGGAAGCACCTTGTCTGTTGACAAGAGGGTCATTCGCGAACATCAGCAAGCCTTAATCTTCTAGTAGTCTAGGTATCTTTAAAAAAATTTTTTTTAATGTTTATTTATTTTTGAGAGAGAGAACGCGAGTGTGAAGAGGGGAGGAGCAGAGAGAGAGGGAGATATAGAATCCGAAGCAGGCTCCAGGTTCTGAGCTGTCAGCACAGAGCCCGACATGGGCTCGAACTCACAAACTGCGAGATCGTGACCTGAGCCGAAGTCGGATGTTTAACTGACTGAGCCACCCAGGTGCCCCTAGTAGTCTAGGTGTCTTAAGTTCCGGGAAAGGAACTGAGCTTAGAACGTTTAGGAAGAAGGAGAGTAGCAGAGACTGCACATTTTCCCAGGCTGCCCACTCTGCCACCTCACTCTTAACATGGCCCAGGCCTGGCCCTATTTTTTCTAGAGTCTCTCAGGAAAATTCAGGTAAAATATGCCTATGGTTAGCCCAAAGAGCTCATCCACAGATAACTCTTTACTTTTCAATTAAATGTTTATTTATGCTGACATTTATTTCAAAATTTTACTGCGAGACAGCTACAAGATAATATGCTAAAACATATAAAACTGTTTAATGAGCATGTACTTGCCACCTATCTCCAGAGAGGAGACATTAGTAGACCCTCAGGAAGTCCTCTTGTGTCCTTTCCCCCCTCACATCTCTCTTCCTTTATCCGACATAATCTGTAACCAGTAATCTGAATTTGGTATTGATCACTGCTTTTATTTCATTATAATATTCCCACGTTTTTGAATCCCTAAACAATGTGTTATTTCATTTTACTTTGCTGGAAACATCATAATAGAATCGTGCTAAGGTACTCTCTTCTATGACTTGATTTCTTTTGCTCAACATTTTTACTGCGACTTAGAGGGCATAAACCATTATGCACACATTAAAGAGGAGTAGCAAAGAATGGTAAGTACCTGCAACCGAGGTCGTAAAATAGAACACAACCATTATCATCGGTGTTCCCTCTGAGCCCTTTTCTGATTGCGTCCTTTCTCTCCACTGCTCCAGGCTGACTCACGTCCCAACTGCAGGGATAATCATTCCCTTGTGACTTACAGTAGATGCACTTCTACACAACAAAACTGTTTAATGTTGCTTATTTTTGAATTTTATATAAATGTATTTTGTTGGAATTTGATTCTTTTTATTCAACATTAGAATCCGTCGTGTCGGTGTGTGCAGATGGGTTTCTTTCATTTTCATTTCTTTGCGGCTTTCAGTTGTAACTCTATGTCACCACTTATTTATCCATTCCACTGCTGACGGACAGGGAGGTTTTCCTGTGTGGGGATAACATAACAAGTGCCGTTAGGAGCAACCTCGGACGTGTCTTCTGGCGCATATGTAAGGAGTTCTCTGGGCCCTAGAGTCTAGGCTGGGCATATACATCAGAGGCTGCATGTGTTCGGCATTACAGACAGTACCAGATTGTTCTAGGAAGTGCTGTGTCCCCCTTTACGTTCCTCCAGCACCGAATGAGGGCGATCACAGTTGTTTCCGCCCTACTTTCTCTTGCCAATCTGGCAGGTGTGGAATGGTATCTCGAGGGGTTGTAATTTGCATTTCTGTATTACTAATGAACCGGAGCATTTCCCGTAGTTGATCGGCCCTTCCTGTTTTCTCTCATAGGAAAAATGCAGATTGATAACACTTTGCTCTTTTTCTACTGGGTCGTTTGTGTTTCTCTTTCAGAAGCATAAGGATTTTTAATATATTTTATTACCATTTGTCCTTTGCTTTTTTTTTTTAATGTTTATTTATTTTGAGAGAGAGTGAGGAGGGAAGGGGCAGAGAGAGAGGGAGACAGAGAATCCTAAGTGGGCTCCGCGCTGTCAGCACAGGAACCATGAGACATGACCTGAGCCAAAATCAAGAGTCAGACGCTTAACCAACTGAGCCACGCAGGCACCCCCTTTGTCTGCTTTTTGTTGAAAATTTTTAGTTTGTGACTTGTCTTCACTCTCTTACTGGCACATTTTTGTTTCAACTAGTTAGAATTAATCAGACTTTTACTTTATGATTTTCTCACTCTGTAAGTGAAGAAACTCTTCCCTATCCTGACATCATGAATATAGTGTTACATTGTCTTTTAAAATTTTTATAGTTTTCCTGTGTTTCGTGGTAACATCTGTGGTGCATCTAGAATTGATTTTTGTGTTTTGCATGAGTTAGCGATAACTTTCCTTTTTCTTCTTCTTTTTATAAGAGAGAATTGCCAGTTATTCCAATGGCAATACCTGCATGATCATGTTATTTTTCCATGACTCTCTGGATGCTCTTTGACTCCTTTGCATTCATCTCCTTGTCTATCCACACACCACTACCACACTCCCTTAATCACGTAGCTTTCTAATCAGTTTTCATACCGAGGAAGCAGCCCCATCCTCCTGTTTTTCATGAGTATATTAGCTGTTCTTGGCCCTTTGCTATAATATAAATCATTGTACCCACTTGCCAAGTTGTCACACACACGCTCACAGACATATATGTACACACACGTACCCGCACATGCATGCACACACACACGCAAGCCTATTAGGATTTTTTTCCAAGGAAAGGAGATTTATTCATAAGTCTTTGGGTGATGTAACAGCTATCCACACCTTTCATGCATTTAACCCATGTAATCATGGCATGCCCATTTGGTTTCAGGTGAAACCTCACCCTAGTTAAGGAAGAAAATCTCCAAAACAATTGCATAGCCCCAAGCTAGAATTTAAGTAATGAAGTCATCAGACCAAAGGATCCTCCTCACAAAGCCCTGCACAGCTATGTATTGTAGTTCATAATCATCTACCAAAACTTTTCTTTTTTTTTACAACTGTGGAAAACATTTTTAGCTCTCTTTTTATCTCTTGGAACAAAATTTTAAGTGTACAATACAGTATTGCTAACTGTTGGTACAGTGTTGTCTCACAGACTTCTAGAATTTATGCGTCTTGCATAACTGAAACTTCATACCCACTGAAGAGCAACTCCTCGATGCCCCTCCCTCATGGCAACTGGCAGCCACAATTCTAATCCCTGCCTCCAGGAATTTGATTATTTTATATCCCTCATATAAGTGGAATCACATGATATTTATCTTTCCGTGCCTTATCCTCATTTCCACGGGGTTCATCCATGTTGTCACGTATGGCAGGTTTTTCTTCTTTGTTAAGACTGAATAATAGGCCATTGTATGTATAGACTACATTTTCTTTATCCATTCATCTGTCAACAGACATTTAGGTGGCTAGAGTTTTTTATTGGAAATGTATTAACTCTAAATATCAGTTTGGGGAAAACATATCTTTATGGTATGGTCTTCTAATTCAGGGATGATATATAAAATCACATCCATTTATTCCTTAATATATTTTAATAAAGTTTTAAATTTTTTATAGCGGGGATGAATGGTTTTTGTTACATTAATCGAAATCCTTTATACATTTTCTTGCTAAAGTAAACGGAAAAATGATTTTTATGACAGTGTTATTAGGTATACTTAAAATTGGCTTTTATGTTTTGATTTAGTGCCTAGCAAACTTGTAAACTCTTATTGATTCTAATATTTTTCTGAACATTCAACATACACAATAATTGCCTGAAAATGACCATTTCCCCCTGTGTTCATTGGAATTATATAGCTGCTTATCTTCTTTTCGTGGTTAGCTTAGCTGTTTTAACATGAGCAATTGCATCTAACATTAATCGATACCCTGCTCCTGAATAATACAAGAGATTTAGAATTCTTTATCTATAAATATCCCTGTTTCAACTTACCAGTTTTTGTGGGCTACAATTTTAGTTCTTTCAAATTAGACATGAATATTTTTAAACATATTTATCTGTTTCGTTGCTAACTGTTCTTTCTTACATCTCAGACTTTCCTCTGCTTTCATTTCTTTCTGCCCGAATTACATACATCCTGTAGCGAGAGTCTGTCAAAGTAAACTTTCTCATATTTTGGCTGTCTAAAAATATCTTTGTTTAGTTCTTGTTTTTCAAAGGTATTTTTGCTGGTCTTAGAATTCTAAGTTCACAGTTACTTTCTCTCGTAAGATTTGAGATATTCTCCTACTGTCTTCTAGTTTCTAATTGTTGCCTTAAGATGTCGGCTGTTGATCTAAATATCATTTATTTGTATCTTTTTTGGGGGAAACTCTAGTTGGACAAGTATTGAGCCAGACACACTCTCCTACACCTATCTTTCATTTTTTATCTCCTTGTCCCTTTCTCTTCAATCTAGAGAACTGTATTTTTTATTTCCATTGGTTCTCTTGGGTTCTTTATCAATAGTTTCCAGTCTTGTAAAACAGTAATCTCTTTTTTAAAAATCAAAGTATAGTTGGGTGCCTGGCTGGCTCACTCAGTTAAGCATTCGACTTAGGCTCAGGTCATGATCTCATGGTTTGTGGGTTCACCCCATGGTTTGTGAGCTGTCAACACAGAGCCCGACACAGGGTTCTGACGCTCAGAACCTGGAGCCTCTGTCTCCCTCTCTATTTGCCCCTCCCCCGCTTGCTCGCTCACTCTCGTCTCTCTTAAAAATAAACATTAAAAAAATTTTTTTTAATTTATTGTCAAATTGGTTTCCATGTAACACCCAGTGCTCATCCCAACAAGTGCCCTCCTCTGTGCCTATCACCCATTCTCCCCCCTCCTACACCCCCTCTCCCCTCAGTTTGTTTTTAGTTTTATGTTTTGTCTCCCTCCCTCTCTGTGTCTTTTTTCTTTTCCCCTCTTCCCCTCCCCCATGGCTTTCTGTTAAGTCTCTCAAAATCCACCTATGCGTGGAAACATATGGCATCTGTCTTTCTCTAACTGACTTATTTCATTCAGCATAATACCCTCCAGTTCCATTCATGTTGCCACACGTGGCCAGATTTCATTCTTTCTCATTGCCATGTGTATTCCATCGTATATACCATATCTTCTTTATCCATTCGTCAGTCGATGGACACTTAGTCTCTTTCGACGATTTGGCTATTGTCCAAAGTGCTGCTATAAACATAAGGGTACACGTGCCCCTATGCATCAGCACTCCTGTGTCTCTTGGGTAGATTCCTAGCAGTGCTATTGCTGGGTCCTAGGGTAGCTCTACTTTCATTTTTTTGAGAAACCTCCACACCGTTTTCCAGAGTGGCTGCACTAGTTTGGATTCCCACCAACAGTGTAGGAGGGTGCCTGCTTCTCCACATCCTCGCCAGCATCTATCGTTTCCTGATTTATTCATTTTAGGCACTCTAACAAGGGTGAGGTGGTATCTCAGTGTGGTTTTGATTTGTATTTCCCTGATGATGAGTGACTTTGAGCATCATTTCATGTGTCTGTTGGCCATCCAGATGTCTTCTTTGGAGAAGTGTCTATTCATATCTTCCACCCATTTCTTCACTGGATTATTTGTTTTTCTGATGTGAAGTTTGGTGAGTTCTTTATAGATTTTAGATACTAGTCCTTTATCCGATATGTCATTTGCAATTATCCTTTCCCATTCCTTTGGTTGTCTATTAGTTTTGTTGGTTGTTTCCTTTGCCTTGCAGGAGCTATTTATCTTGATGAGGTCCCAATAGTTCATTTTTGCTTTTAATTCTCTCGTCTTTGGAGATGTGTCGCATAGGAAATTTCTGCGGCTTAGGTCAAAAAGGATTTTTCCTGCTTTCTCCTCTAGGATTTTGATGGTTTCCTGTCTCACATTCAGGTCCTTCATCCATTTAGAGTTTATTTTTGTGAGTGGTGTAAGGAAGTGGTCTAGTTTCATTCTTCTGCATGCTCTTGTCCAGTTCTCCCAGCACCATTTGTTAAAGAGGCTGTCTTTTTTCCATTGAATACTCTTTCCCGCTTTGTCAAAGATTAGTTGCCCATATGCTTGCGGGTCCATTGCTGGGTTCTCTATTCTATTCCATTGGTCTATGTGTCTATTCTTGTGCCAATACCATGCTGTCTTATTACCGTTTTGTAGTAGAGATTAAAGTCTGGGATTGTGATGCCTCCCACTTTGGTTTTCTTCTTCAGTATTACTTTGGCTATTCGGGGTCTTTTGTGGTTCCATATAAATTTTAGGATTGTTTGCTCTAGCTTTGAGAAGAATGCTGGTGCAATTTTGATTGGGATTGCATTGAATGTATAGATTGCTTTGGGTAGTATTGCCATTTTAACAATTTTTATTCTTCCAATCCATGAGCATGGGATGTTTTTCCATTTCCTTGTGTCTTCCTCAATTTCCTTCATAAGTTTTTTATAGTTTTCAGCGTAGAGATCTTTTAGATCTTTGGTTAGGTTTATTCTTAGGTATTCGATGGTTTTTGGTGCAATTGTGAATGGGATTCACTTCTTTATTTCTCTTTCTATTGTTTCATTGTTGGTGGAAAGGAATGCAACCGATTTTTGTACGTTGATTTTGTATCCTGCAACTTTGCCGATTTCATGGATCAGTTCTAATAGGCTTTTGGTGGATTCTGCTGGGTTTTCCATGTAAAATATCATGTCATCTGCGAAGGGTAAAAGTTTGACATCATCCTTGCCAATCTTGATGCCTTTTATTTTGTTTTGTTGTCTGATTGCTGATGCTAGGACCTCCAACACGATGTTAAATAGCAGTGGTGAGAGTGAACATCCCTGTTGTGTTCCTGATCTTAGGGGGAAGGCTCTCAGTTTTTCCCCATTGAGGATGATATTAGCTGTGGGCTTTTCATAAATCGCTTTTATGATGCCTAAGTATGTTCCTTCTATCCTGACTTTCTCGAGACTTTTTATTAAGAAGGGATACTGTATTTTGTCATATGCTTTCTCTGCATCTATTGACAGGATCATATGGTTCTTATCTTTTCTTTTGTTAATGTGATGTATCACGTTGATTGATTTGCGAATGTTGAACCATCCCTGCAACCAGGGATGAATCCTACTTGATCGTGGTGAATAATTCTTTTTATGCTGTTGGATTCTATTTGCTAATATCTTGTTAAGAATTTTTGCATCCATATTCATCAAGGATATCGGCCTATAGTTCTCTTTTTTTGCTGGGTCTCTATCTGGTTTGGGAATCAAAGTGATGCTGGCTTCATAGAATAAGTCCGGGAGTTTTCCTTCCATCTTAGTTTTTTGGAACAGCTTGAGGAGGATAGGAATTAACTCTGTTTTAGATGTCTGGTAAAATTCCGCAGGGAAGCCATCTGGCCCTGGACTTTTATTTGCTGGTATAGTTTTGATAACCGATTCAATTTCTTCACTAGTTATGGGTCTGTTCAAGTTTTCTATTTCTTCTCGTGTGTGTTTTGGTAGCATGTGGCTGTTTAGGAATTTTTCTATTTCTTCCAGGTTGCTCAATTTGACGGCGTATAGTTTTTCATAATATTCTCTGATGATTGCTTGTATTTCTGAGGGATTGGTTGTAATCACTCCATTTTTGTTCGCGATTTTTATTGATTTGGGGTCTCTCTCTTTTCTTTTTGAGGAGCCTGGCTAGAGGTTTATCAATTTTGTTTATTTTTTCAAAGAACCAGCTCTTGGTTTCATTGATCTGTTCCACTACTTTTTCTGTTTCCATATGATTAATTTGTGCCCTGATCTTTGTTATTTCTCTCTTTCTGCTGGGTTTGGGTTGTCTTTGTTATTCTACTTCTAGTTCCTTTAGGCACGCTGTTAGAATTTGTGTTAGTAATTTTTCTTGTTTATTGAGGTGGGCCTGGATTGCAATATATTTCCTTCTCAGGACTGCCTTTGCCACATCCCAAAGTGTTTGGATTGTTGTATTTTCATTTTCTTTTGTTTCCATGTATTTTTACATTTCTTCTCTGATTGCTTGGTTGACCCATTCGTCCTTTAGTAGGTTGTTCTTTAGCCTCCATGTTTTTGGGGGTTTTCCAGACTTTTTCCTGTGGTTGATTTCAAGTTTCAAAGCATTGTGGTCTGAAAGTGTGCATAGTATGATCTCAATTTTTTTATATTTATTCAGCACTTCCTTGTGCCCCAAAGTATGGTCTATCTTGGAAAATGTACCATGTGCATTTGAGAAGAATGTAAATTCCTTTGCTTCTGGATTAAGAACCCTGAAGATCTCTGTCAGGCCCATCTGTTCCAACGTGTCATTCAGGTCCATTGTTTCTATGGTGATTCTCTGTTTTGTGGATCTATCCAGCTCTGTGAGTGAGGTATTAAGGTCCCTGCCATTAGCACATTTTATCGATAAGATTGCTTACGTTTGTAATTAGTTGCTTTACAAATTTGGGTGCCCCAGAATTTTGCGCGTAGACATTTATAATTGTTAGCTCTTCCTGCTGGATAGTCCCTGTGATTATTATATAATGCCCTTCTTCATCTCTTATTACAAATTTTGCTCTAAAGTCTAGTTCGTCTGATATAAGTGAGGCTACTCCACTTTTCTTCTGAGTTCCCGTAGCATGGTAGATAATTCTCCATCCCCTCACTTTCAGTCTGAAGGTGTCCTCAGGTTTAAAATGGGTCTCTTGAAGACAGCAGATAGATGGCTCTTGTTTTTTAATCCATTATGTTACCCTGTGTCTTTTAATTGGAGCATTTAGTCCATTTATATTCAGCATTAATATTGAAAAATATGAGTTTAGAGTCACGGTGCTATCTGTAAATTTCATGCTTGTAAGGATGTCTCTGGTGCTCTGTGTTCCTTGCTACCTTTCCTTCATAGAGTCTCCCTCAGGATCTCTTGTAAGACTGGTTTAATTGTGATGTAGTCCTTCAGTTTTTGTTTGTTTGGGAAGACCTTTATCTCTCCATCCATTTTGAATGACAGGCTGGCCAGGTAAAAGATTCTTGGCTGCATATCCTTCCTCTTCATCACATTGAAGATTTCCTGCCATTCCTTTCCGGCTTGCCAAGTTTCTGTAGATAAGTCTGCTACTACCCTAATGTGTCTGCCTTTGTAAGCCAAGGCTCCTTTATCCCTAGCTGATTTCAGAAGTCTCTCTTTGTCTTTGTATTTTCCCAGCTTCACTATGATGTGTCATGCTGAGGGTCTATTCAGGTTACATCTGAGGGGAGTTCTCTGTGCCTCTTGGACTTCAATACCCATTTCCTTCTTCAAATTGGGGAAGTTCTCAGCGATGATTTGTTCAAGTACCCCTTCGACTCCTTTCTCTCTCTCTTCTTCCTCTGGGATTCCTATAATACAGATATTATTCCATTTGATTGCATCACTCAGCTCTCAAATTCTCCTTTCTTGTTCCTGAATCAGTTCTCTTTTTCTCTGTTCCCTCCATTTCCATAGTTTTATCTTCTAATTACTCTATTCTGTCTTCTGCCTCTTCAATCTGAGCTGTGGCCACCTTCAATTTGTTTTGCACCTCATTTAAAGCATTTTTAAAATCTTCCTGACCGTTTTCTTAGGACCTTGATCTTTGCCTCAAGGGTCCCCCTGCTTTCTTCTATGCTTTTTTCAAGCCCAGTGAGTATTTTTATGTTTATCATTCAATATTCTTGTTCTGTTAAGTTGCTTATGTCTGCTTTCATCATTTCTTGTGCTGTCACTATTTCCTGTACATTCTTTTGAGGGGAGTTCTTCTGTTTCATCATTTTGGCTAGGTGTGTATTGGTTTATTTCCTAGGTCTCCCTGGAATGGAAAAGGGTCAGACTGACAAACAGGAAACACAAACTCACAACCATACTGACCAATAATACAGACAAACAAACAACATAAAAAAGATTAACAAATGATACTCTGGGAGCATGCGACCTGCCGTACCAGCTACACGTTAATGATAGGGTGTGTGGTCTGCTGATGGCAGAGCATACATAGAGTAGTGACAGGTGTGGGAAAATGAAGAAATTGAACTTTGGCCAGGTAGAGAGATTAGAAGACTTGATCCAGCAAGAGAGAAATCAGAATAAGGAAGGATGCGAGGAATGAGAAATGAAGTTAGATGTTGCCCAGATGCAGTATGTGGCCTGACTGTTCCACAGAGAGAGATAGGAAATTAAAGAGGGAGGTGTAGAACATGCATTGAGAGAGTAGGTTAAATGTCTTTTTAAGCAAGCCAAAACCCCCAGGTGACTGGTTTAGAGGTGGGGAGAGATAGGAAGGAGAAGAGGGAGAATATATCTAAAACAGAAGAATTGACCTGGGATTAATCCAGGCAATGCTGCAGTATCATGTCTCCCCGGCTACCACTCTTGCAGAAGGGCGGCTCCCATATGAGGAGGGGCGTGGCCTGGTGTAGGCGGGTCCCACCTCCACCTTTGCGGGGTGGAGTCCTAGGGTTTGGCTTTGTGGGAATGCGCGACCACAATGGCGGCCTCCTAGCCCCCTCTTCACGGACCCAGAGCTTCAGATCACTCCTCAGTCTCCATCCTCACCTCTGTCCAGGTCGCATGCGGCGCAGTACAATTTGCTGGCGGGTCACATGCCCCACACTCATCTGAGTTCCTGTAACTCGCTCTGACCGCTTCGCCTTCTGTATATTGAGTCTCTGACTCAGCACCAGTGTGACCACAATGGCGTCCTCCCAGCCTGCTCTTCACGGACTCGGGGTCTCAGAACACTCCTCTGTTTCCGTCCCCGACTTGTTCTGGGTTGCAGGTGTGGTACGATCTGCTGGGTGGTCGCGTGCCCCTTGCACGCCAGGTTTTCCCTATGTAAATTGAGACCCTGACTCAGCACCGATCCAGTGATGGTGCGGCACTTCTCCGTGTCATGGGCTGGGACAGCGTCGCTGGCTCCGGAGTGAAGAAAGCTCCGCCAGCTCCCCCATGAGCAATGGACCTTCTCTCCAAAAGCCTCACTTGTTAGGGGCTGGATGATAAGCTCCCTCTCCGCCCCAGTCTGAGGTACTTTCCCCGCTGCTCTTTCTCTTCCCCTTGCCTTTTGGCGGAAGGGGCCCAAGGCCCGGCCCACTCCCCACAGTCCGCACCTCTGCGGCTCTTTCTTTCTCCCAAATTACACTCACTCAGTCTCCCAGGATGTTCTGGATTTCGAGTTCCCTTCCCCGTAGCCTCCAACTCCTCTTCATGCAGATCTCTGGGATTGAGAGTCTCTTGGTTTCTGTCCTTCGTAGTTTGAAAGACACCGGAGAGCACCAGTTCCCCCTACTCCTCCGCCATTAAAAAAATTTTTTTTAAATCAAAGTATAGTTGACACACAGTGTTACCTTAGTTTCAAGGACAACATAGCGATTTGACAAGTCCATAGGTTACGCTTCCCTCACCACAAGTGTAACTATTATCTGTCACCATACACGGCTATTACAGTATTATTGACTATATCCCCTATGCCGTACCTTTCATCCCTGTGATTTATTCATTCCATAACTGGAAACCTGTAAGAAAGTAATCTCTTATTCCTTGCTCCCATTTCAAAGCTTTTTTAAAGTATATTTAAACATATGTAAAAGTATACATTCTGTGTCCAATAATTCCAGCATCTTAAATCTTTGAAGATTTATTCATATTTCTGTGGTTTTGCTAGCTCTCATTCACGATGCCTTATTTCTCTGTGACTTTTATACTCGTTAACTATGAGCTGCTCATTGTCCTTGAAACTTTTTCTTTGAGGCTTCTTTGAAGACCAGATTGAATTTGTGCACTTTGGAGAGAATTTATTTTCCTTCTGCAAATTGGCCTTGGTACGTCACCAAGCAAAGACTAGCCTAAATTTAATTATTGAGGTTATTTACAAATATATAGCTGTGAAAGTATGGCTACCATAAATCATGCTTAAGTTAGTGAATTCACAGCAGAGACTTTTTCTCCCTTCCGATCAACACCAAGGTCAAGAAAAGCAGGTTTCTATGCATCTGTCCTTAACTTGTTTTTGTCTTTTAAATATTGATCATTCACCTGGAGTATAGGTAGCCTCTGAGTTTACAGCTTTATTTCAGGTTTCCCATTACACTCTTCACCTTTTGGGGTCGGGCCTCTTCCATTGCATTTCTTACCCTGTGGGGCTATCAGAGATGAATCTCAAGGAAGAAGGTTGTGTTAGAGACCCTTGGAACAAAAATGGGCTTTTAGAGCTTGCTTACCTCCCTGGATTACTGTTTTCTGTTATTTTTCTGTGCTCTGAAGATTGTTGACTCCTGTACCAACTCGATAATGCATTTCAATACAAACACACACACACACACACACACACACACACACACACACACACACACACAATTTATCAAGCATTTTAGTTGTCTTTATTATGAGGTCTTCCATACTGCTATCAAGAAATCTTTTTAAAAGCCTTTTATTATGATATTAAATTGATCTTTCATGCCACTTTTGTTGCATAATCTTCAAACTTGTGTGTAAAGGTCCCTAATATAGCTTTTATAATATATATGTGTTTTAAGCCACATACGAGTTAAAATAGAAAACTGGTGTGTATGAAAAATTAGTAAAGATCACCAAGGTTATGGTTACTCTTCTTCAGGGGAAAAATGTGAGAAAACCATTTTATTAGTCACTGATTTAATGAGTTATGATACGATGGATCTCTGATGAGAACGGTTTTCTGTCCGTTTGTGCCAGTGTTTTCCCTGTTTCGTAGTCACAAACCAAAGGTTTACTTTTCTGCTCAAACTCCTTGTCACTTTAGCTGAAAAACATCTACTTCTCACTGTCTAAACCAGCAGGAATTTTGAAGTTTTACTAACATTGTGTACATAAATAACAAACGGTCGTATTCATCCATGATTTGGTATATTAACATAAAACAAAAATGATCAAACTCGCAATGTTTCAAGGATGCAGTTTTAGCAGGAGATAGTTTAAAAGCTTTTGGATGACATGAATATTTATCACATTCTGCTTTGGGTGTATCCGTGTGCATGTGCACAGTTCGTAATGGATTGAAGTAACCCGATTATGCTCTTGAGCATTCAGCATCTGCAGAATCTTCATCTCATTTTGATGCGTATTTTATAACTTGGGCAAAAGCTCCATGTGTACGTATATCAGAAAGAAAATGTTACCGCGCTTTCATTCTCACGTCGTTATATCCCTGGCACACTAACACAGAGGAATGAACATGAAGTTGGTATCCACGAGGCTTTTACTGTCAGGAAAACGTGGACTCCTGCCCGGAATGAGAGCTCAGTGTTTCTCACCTCTCACTGGTAACAGTAAATCCTTGCTAGCTCTGAGAAGACTGTGCATATATCATCCAAGGCAAAGGCGGGGCTAGTAGGTGTGCCAGCCCCGAGTCATCTCACAGACGGGTCATTGTCTTTCCTACTTACACAACACTCACACCATATGCCAATTATTATGCCAAAAATAAAAACCAAGCAAGGAAAGCATTAGAACTGCAGATCCATTCCAAGTGCAAAATTCCAATTATCAAAGCCTAGACACAAGCGTTTTATTAAAAAATCCACTTTGATCTGCACTATAATTGGCACACTTTCTACTAAGTGACACTGGCAATTTAGTGTTGCCCTTCTACTTTATGTTTTCTTTGCTAATAGTAACAGAACATGATAGCAAGCTAAGTGCTCTGCTTGGTGGAGACAGAGTGCTGGATGAGGGCTTTGGGCCTACCTCCGTGTGGGGTTCCTCGGCCATTTAGGGGTGTGAGCTCAGCCCTTGTTTCACAGAGGTTTCTGAAGACCAGCTTCTTTCATTACCAGTTCATCAAAATGCATTTTCATGATTTTTCCAGCTGCCAACAGGCATATCTACCCTAAATTTTCTGTCAAGGGGTATTGGTGGTTTGTAAAAGTAATTTGGTTTTCTGGATTGATAACCGATGACAATAAATAAAAGTGAGTTTGTAAAATTTCAATTTTGTAATATAGTAACTCCTATAGAATATACTTAAGTTTTCTTAATAACAGAATAGAAGCTGTAAAACAACTCTCTCCCCCCCCCCAAAAAAAAAACCCTCTCAATTCCAAAGTTAGGATACTAGAGCAAGGTATGATTCCCATTAATATCCAGATAAGTACATAAGAGCCTGAAGTTTTCTTGGACTGTGTTGGTTAAGGAACATAACTAGGAACTAGGGAAACTGGTTTCAATGGAACAGTAAGAACTGTGGCTTTCAGGCCGTATTTCCAGAAACAGTACAGGGTCTTTCACCTAAAGATCAAACTTCAATTAGTCCATGGCGATTAAATGTTTTCCTTCTGAATTTAGAGCTTTTATCGATACTAAGTCTATACCTGATGCTGGTAGGGATGAGCAACATGGGTAGGACACGGGTATCTACGTTATGTTCCTGCAGAGGAACATTCTAAATATGCACTCTGTGACTCTCCCAGCAATCCTGTAAAGTCATTGAAATCCCCACTTTACAGAAGAGAAGACTCAGCTCCATGGAGCCTGAAAAACTTACTGGTGGTGGAGCCAGGTAACTTACCTAAACTAAATAGCCGGGGCTAAGATTTATGCTTGGTTTCAGGTGTCTCAGACTCACAATCAGGGCTCATTCACTGAATCTCTATTTGATGGAATTTCTGACAGTAAGAACTAAGTAAATTGTGATAATAAGATAACAATAATAATAAATTCAGTAATAAATTTGACCATAAAAAGGGAGAAAAAACAGAGCAGAAAGTAGAGAAGGAAATTATAACTGGTGGGGGAGTTTTCTTAATTTGGGGGAGAAACTTGTACAAGATATAACCCTCAGGAGTTCAGTTTCCCTAACCTGGTTAGGGTTAACATATATTACTAAGTGCCTTCTGTAGGCCAGACCCTGAGCTGGGTACTGGGGATCTGATGGTTGGGCAAGAGATAAGCAACCATCCTTGCCTTGTGAGCTTCTAAACCAAGAAGAGTAACCAGACTGGAGCAGATGAGCACAGTAAACGCAGGAACTCCATGAGAGTCTGTTGCAGACTGATCATAGTGATGGTACATATGGGGGTGGCTGGTCTGGAAAGATCCCCGAGGAAGCACAGAAGTGGGGACCACGCCAGGCAGATGGAAAAACATGCTTGGCAACTCTGAAATGAGAATGTGAGGAACGGAACATTTATGAAAGTTCTGAGCAGAGCAGAGAATAAAGTGGGGAATGGCACAAAGGAGACTCCCCAGGGCAGGGGAGTCTTGAGCAAGTTGATCCTGTGGTGGTTAAAAATGCTGAGCTCTGTCATAATCACTGTGGAAAGGCATGCAAGGGGTTTATGAGGAACGATGACAGTGCCCATTTTTATTATTCAGTTCAGAATGGGAACTGGATGAATCCGTAAGGGAGACTAGGTGAGTGATCCTGTGGGACCTCTAAAGCAAAGGACAAGATGGGAAATACCGGTGGCTTGGAGGGAGGCAGCAGCAGCAAAGATGGAGGGTGGATTCAAGAGATGTTTGAAAGGTTGACTTTGCAGACATGGCGATGGACTAACTATGGAGAGAGACGGGGGATTTGAGAGACAGCTCCCACATTTCAGCTATTTCATAGTTCTTTCCCTCCCCATGTTTGCACCTTGCAAATATCTGCACATTCTCAGCTTTTTTCCTAATGACCCCAGTCGGGAAGGAAGGGAGGCCGGCCAATGGGAGACTCTCAGGGACAGGTGATCGTGCAAGCATTTGAATCAAAGGCGATTTGGAACTTTTTAAATAATTAACTACAACATCATTTTCTTTTATTTTTTTTTCCTCCCTCGGAATAAAAATAGGAGAACTCACTGTGAAAGAACCCAAGTTTCTGGATTTTGAAGTCAGAAATGAAGTACAACTCATCATTTTAGCAGAAAGTAGGGGGCAGAGAGCCTTCAGTAAAGTAGCAGTCTTGATACAAGATGTGAATGATAACTTACCGTGCTTTGAGCAGAGGGTGTACCAAGTATCAGTGCCCGAAGGCCAGTTCTACAACGCTCGCATCATACAGGTAACGGAAATGCATTTTGTGGATGTGTGAGTGTGTGTGAATTATTATCAGTGTACATCCAAATATCTAAAGCCTTTTCCAGGACATAAATGAAATGTTTCCAGGGCATATAAAAAGTTTGATGAACTGGATGAAAGCTCAGACTGAAGGAAGTCTGAAGTTCGGGGTTTCTGAGTTCACGCTTCTTCCTCTCTTCATCCCGTGCTCGGTTAGTGCCCACCTGCTTTCTCTAGCGACTCCAGCACCAGCAGGGGTCTACGGGGGCACAAAAATCAGCTCATCTTGCCACGTGTACAATTTAGTGGGGAAGTCAGAAAAGTGAGTATATAATTTAAAGGCACGTTATTGGGGCACCTGGGTGGCTCAGTCGATTTAGCAGCTGACTTCAGCTCAGGTCATGATCTCGAAGTTCATGGCTTCAAGCCCCACATCCGACTCTGTGCTGACAGCTCGGAGCCTAGAGCCTGCTTTGGATTCTGTGTCTCCCTCTCTCTGTGCCCTTCCCCTACTCATGCTCTGTCTCTCTCTCAAAAGTAAATAAACATTTAAAAATAAATAAATTAAAAAAAATAAAGGCACACTATTAATGTTAAATAGAAGTGCCTATTTAATGTCATGAGAGAAAAGAGGAGACACAAAGTCTTCCTGGATGAACAGCATGAGGCTTCACAGAAGAATGATATTTGCACTTGGTCTTCAAGGGCGAGCAGGTACTCGCCAGGGGGCGCTGCCAGAGGAGTGTGGACTGAGGCACAGGTGCATGGGAGAGCTCCCTGAGTTCAAAGTTGGGGGACATTGCGTGTGAAAGGCACAGATCCGCTGTTTCCAGCCTAACCTCCTCTCAGCAGAAAGGGCCAGACCATGAAAAACATCTGTTGTTAAGGTAGGCTTGCTCAGGCTCGAAAACCCACTCGTCTTTGATAGTCTCTCTCCTTGCTTTGGGACTAGTACCCAGTTTTACCTTTCCCTTCACAGCTGAATTGCTGTTTTGTCCTCAAGAACCTGGACAACAGGAAATGCACGACCCCCTGGGAACCCGCATGGGAAATCAATATAAAAACCCCTTCCTGACAAAGTCATAGGCATACCAGGGCATTCCCTTTGGCCCTGGTAATCCCGCTGCTGTGATCTGGCACTTAGTGACGATCAAACCCCTTTCTCTCTGGGTAGATGGGGTCAGGAGGCTAGATGACGGGTTAGTACGCTTGACAGACAAGACCTCCCACAGTGCTCTGCTGTGCGGCTGCCTTCACCTGTACATGGAGAGACACCGTTGTTTGACTTCCAGTTCAGTTCCAGATGCACGCGAGCCCCTCTGCTGGGGCAGACAAGACCAGTGCAGTCTCAGGAGTCTTGGGGTCTTAGCTCTGTGCCCCAGGATCTCCTCTGCCATTTTGGCAGATTTCTTCTGTATGACAGTAGCCTAATGGCTGCAGTCACCGGCCTGTCCCACAAGTGCTGTGTGTTTACTTTGGTGTCAGCTATGAGTGAGATGTTGAAGAAGGCGGCGAGGTCATTCACTTTTCCAACCTGTGCGCAGTGATGCCTGTTGAGTGGGGATGACAGACGCCTCTGAGGCACCTCCAGAGCCACTGTGCAGCCTGCTTTGTCACAGAGGGCCCCTGCCCGGGGACACTGCTGCCTCGCACCTCTTTGTCATGCTTGCTGACTTGGATAGAGCTAGACCACTCAGTGTGGAATATAAGAAGGTGAAGACACCTTTGGAGTCCCGGTACAACAAGCCGGAGAGAGCCTGACCCACCAGTGCGTCAGAGTAGGTCAGACTTCGAGGAGGCTGAGTCAGAGACAGGTACAGTGAACTTTGTTCTTCACATTTTTAGATCATTTGACTTTTTCAGGAAACCAGAACTGCCATCTCCCTGTGTTTCTCTTCAGGGAAATAAGAATGTAGAAGGCTCTGGAGTTACAGCACTTGTGGTGGTTCTTGCTTTTGTCGGCACACTGCCCAGACTTCCCGCTTCTGGTAACAGCCCCACAAACTTACCTGAGGAACTGCCCGTCCCCTGTCAGATGCAGTCTTGGTGAGATTGTCAGTCAAGGTAGTGACCTGTCCCCTGGCCCCGGTCAAAGGTATTGTCATCTGCCTCGGTCGCATGTGGACTTTCTCTCCCTAGAATTTGAATCTTGAGTGGTACGACACCAGCACAGAGGCACAGTAGAGCTGACTTCTCTTGGTGGAAACAACTCAAAGAAGCTGTGCCCCCAGAGTGGTCCAGGTCCTTGGCCTTCACCCAGACACTATCTTTTTTTTTTTTATGTATTTTAAAATTTTTTTTAACTTTTATTTGAGAGAGAGAGAGCACATGATTGGTGGAGAGCTGCAGAAAGAGAGACTCTTAAGCAGGCGCCATGCTCAGCACGGAGCCCAACATGAGGCTCAGTCCCACAACCCTGGGATCATGACCTGAGCCGAAACCAAGAGTTGGACGCTTCACTGACTGAGCCACCCAGATGCCCTGGGACCCTGTCCTTCTGGTACATTTTTTGGTGAAGTTAGCCCTGGCAGATATGTGGTGCTGGCATCCTAAAACCCCAACCAATACACCTCCTATGAGACTTCCTCTCCGTAACACTTTCAAACACTCACGGGACGTGCTGGGTTTTATTCTGCCCAGATGCAGATGAGTTTCTTTTCCTGGTGATCTTGAAGGAACCGTGTGTTGCTGCCTTTCTTTACTGAATAGCTGACTTGGGTGCCCTCCTGATAAGGTCCTCGATGTCCCACTCGGGCCGCTCAGGATCCCCTGAGATCTGGCAACAGCGTGAAGGACCGATTGAGAGGGAAGGAGTTAGAAGCAGACACCCACCAGGGCATCAGGGCAGTCACCCGGGAGAGAGATGATGGGGATGTGAGGTGGGGTCAGGCCAAAGCTGAGGGACACAGAGGATAAAAATAAGTAGAAAAAGAATTTTAATCTGTCAACTTATTCTTAAACAATATCTCGAATTCACTAATAGAATTAGTTTTGTGATTAAAATGTAATGCAGCCCAAATCCTATATCTCCATGGAGGATGGTGCAAAATTTCTGTTTCATCCTCAATATTACTCTGATAATTTACTAAGTCAATGATCAGGATCTAAATTTTTTAGCACGAAATCTAGACTGTTTCATTAATTAAAAGTCCTTCTAAAATGAAACTTTCAATAAAATATTTTTTAAAAATCCACATACGGCCTATTTTACAGGCAATACTTTAAGCAGGAAAAACAACAAATGAAAGACAACCATTCACTCTGCAGAGATTTCTTTTGTTCTCTGGTACTGGCAGGAATCGAAATATAGTACCGGAACTCCTCTATCCAAGCAAATTCGATTGTTTTCAAGTACAGTATCTTGTTTTATCGTACTTCATTATACTTTGCAGTTTTTTTGTTTGTTTGTTTGTTTTTTTACTACCAACTGGAGGTTTGTGGCAATCTGCATCAAGCAAGTCTATTGGCACCATTTTTCCAACAGCGTTTGCTCAATTTGTGTCACAGTTCGGTAATTCCTGCAATATTCACACTTTTTCTCTGTGATTATATCTGCTATGGGGATAGTGATCCGTGGTTTCTTGAGATGGACTCTCTAGCTGGTGAAGACGCTGTGAAGACTGCTGACATGACAACAAAGGACTTAGACTATTTCATAAACTTAGTTTTTCATAAACTTAGTTGATAAAGCAGGAGTGGTGTTTGGGGTGACCGGCTCCAGTTTTGACAGAAGTTCTCCGGTGGGTAAAATGCTATCAAACAGCATCACATGCTACAGAGAAATCGTTCATGAAAGGAAGAGTCCGTGGATGTGGCAGACTTCATTGTCTTATTTTAAGAAATTGCCACAGCCACCCAGCCTTCAGCAGCCACCACAGCGTGGTCAGTTGGCAGCCATCAACACAGAGGCAAGACTCACTGAAAGTTCAGGTGGTGATTGGCATTTTTTAGCAATCAAGTATTTTTAAATGAAGATATGCACCTTGTTTTATAAGATATAATGCTCTTGCACACTTAATAGACAACAGTAGAGTGTAAACATAACTTTTGTATGCACTGGCAACAACAAATTCATTTGACTTGCTTCGTTACAATATTTGTTTTATTTTGGTGGTCTGGAACTGAACCCGCAGTAACTCTGAGGTATCCCTGTATTTTTTCCTTGCCTAAAATTGTAATTCAAAACATGTGCTACCCCCACTGAAAATTATTTGGAAATCCTTTGAATGAACATACAGAATAGTTTTCTCACCCATTTCCTACTCTATTATAAACGCAAGCTTCAGCCGTTTGTTGCTATTCCTTTGATCATTGTTTTTAGAGTATGTTTGACCATTCGTAATTATTTCATAGTGCATTTGTCTGAAAAACAGCCTTAACCCATATTGTAGATTACACCCTTATCTAATGAAAGAGTTGCTTCCTCACAGATTTTGGCTACCGACCTGGACAGTGGGTTGAATGGCCTCATCGAGTACTCTATTCTGGCTGGGAACCAAGGGGAAGCCTTCCACATGGACGCGCTGAGTGGTGTGGTGACAGCAAATGCGATTCTAGATTACGAGTTCACCAACTCCTACAGGTCTGTCCCAGATTCAGGTCCACTTTGCTCACTTATTCTGCTTGTTGCTGACAAAATTGTTGCTTTGGCCGTGACTTCCTGTTATGTAAGCTTAGTTGTAAAATGCGTTTCCCTTTGATCCCTTACCATCACCCTTGCGATGCACTGAAGGAGTCTTAGAAAAGTATTTGCTATTTGAAAAAGGTGATTAGACTGGATGAACTTTAGGGTCTCCTGTGGTTCTGAGCTTTTATGAATGTTTGATGCTATTAAGTATTAAATGAGAGACGTTGAAAAAGACAGTATTTGTGAAATGCCTACTGAATTCTAGAGTGCTCTGTAATTGTTGTTATTGTTTTTAAAAATAATGAAGACTGAGGGACATTTCTCTTTTTAATTCTTTTTTCTTAAGGTTTATTTATTTATTTATTTCTGAGAGAGAGAGACAGAAAACGAGTGGGGGAGGAGCAGAGAGAGAAAGAGGGAGACCCAGAATCTGATGCAGGCTCTAGGCTCTGAGTCATCAGCATAGAGCCAGATGCAGGGCTCAAACCCATGAACCGTGAGATCATGACCTGAGCCAAAGTCAGAAGCTTAACAGGCTGAGCCACCCAGGCACCCCTCTCTTCTCAAGTCTTTACTCAGTTTTGTGTATGAAAGTACAACACTGTCATCAGATCTTTGTGGCAGTACTGTGTCCTAATAGAAATGATCTTATTAAGCACACATTCAACATTAAATATATTTTGTCTAGAGTTCAAGGCACACAGCATTGTGTAGTAGAATTCTATAAAAGAGAATCCTAGTGTTGGTGGGTCTTCTAGTTATTTTAAAAAGTCAGTGCTACAAAAGTCTAGCTATACCTATGGATGTATTTATGGCATCACAGTCTATAAAAGGAAAAGGAAAAGACTCTAAGGAATGCAAAATGTCCAAGTATGGGGACCGCCTCAAGAATAATGGCCCATTCTTTGCCTTGTACGTTATTCGACAAGAGAACGTGGTTTCTCTGCAAGTGCCAGTCAGGAGCGAGCCATAGGATAGATGAGCGAGTGGGGAAAATCGGGTTCACTCCGGGGCTCATTCTGCAGGCCTGTCTGAGCCAGGGTACCCCCCTCTACTCTGACTACTTTGGGAGGAAAACATGAGAAACTTAACCTTGTTTGTCTCTGGAGCAGCGGGCATGGGGGAAAGCTGGGGTCAGAAGCTTGACTTACTCATCGTGCGTTTCAGTGTGCTTTCTATTCGTGTCCTATTTTGTACATTCTTCTGAGAGGCCTCGCACATACAGTGTTTCCTTCAATCTTCAGAGTCCCGTCCCAGGAAGCTAAGGGAGCGTTTCTGATTCCCACAGTAAGACAGCAGACACGCGGTGGCTCGCTCAGGGCCGCAGAACCACTTAGTGATCAAACATAGGCTCGCGCCCAAGTGTTCAGATTTTGACTCCTGCTGTTTCCACTGTAGGAGCTTCAGGGCAGACCTTCTACATAGGGGAAAAAGAGGCATACGAAAGGCCTGAGTGCCAGTGTTCTGCTAGGCCAGACTACTTTCATGTTTTATGAAGAAAGTGCGGTAGACGCATGTGGTTGAGTGGCGAGAATGGGGTTACAGTGGGATCCGTTACAGGGCGGATTGGATTAATTAACCTCTGAAAACCTTCCCGGCTCTTGATTGTTTAGTTCTTTTTGTTTAATATATTTCAAAATATGACTTCAAAAGCATTTTAAAAGTTTAAGAACTTACCCTGTAATAACCAGTCGGATTTTTTTCAGTAATATTTTAATATAATCAATTGTTATGATACTTATTGTATAAATATATTAAAACCGGCTGTATAAATACGTTAAAACCCATTTCGGCGACATTGTTTCTACAGCCATTTTAAGCCTAAGGCCATTTTTCTCTCTGTGTAGATGACTGCAGGTAAGTCTCAGCCTCGTGCCACCTGAGTGATTACAAATTCAGAGACTGAAGGTCTGCCGTGTTCCAGGAAGTAAGCATTTCCGAATTGTAATGACTTTCTGTCCTAAGGTTCTTCTTACTCAATGGAGCCTAATTAGCAATTAAATCTGACTCCTTTCAGCTTTTTCCTATTTGCGTCATCATTTCAATGTTCCCATCATCTAAATTGGCCCCAACATTTAAAAGCGCCCGTCTCCAATTCCCCATGACGAATTTAACTCAAGGCTACAAGAAGCAGGAACTGAGAGATTTTGAATTGTACACACACCCACCCCGCTGAGAGATAAAGAGACAACGATAGCGCGCAGGCGCACACACCCACACACCCCTCACGCGCCCCCCACCTTCCACCCTCCCCAGTCTCCACTATCACCAAGGCAAGGAAATATTTTAATCTCCTGCCTGTTCAGATTCCCCACGTTTGACTTCTCTTCCTCGATAAGGCTTTCCCTGATGTTTAAAGTAGTGGGAAATACAGGATGATTTTCCCCCAGCCTGCTACATCATTAGTGGATGCTTTGGAAATGGTGCCATTTCGCTCCTTCACTTTACTTTTGAAGTCTTGCTATTTTGTCAGATTGGAGAAAATATTCCCAAGTCTAGCCCTCTGTTTTACAGTATAAAATGAAAGGAAAATCAGTTATGATTATACTCCATCTAAATGCATTAAATAAAAATTAAATGATTTTTAGATCTCCTATTAAGCCACATATAAGAAAACTCAGTGGAGAGGTGATGACAAACTATAAAACAGCCCTTAGGTTCTATCGGACTGATAGTTCTGATTTTTAAGAACAATTTTCCAAGCGTGAGGCCAGGGATGTTAAGGCACATGAAAGAGTTCTTGTTTTTAGGGAACTCAAAAATCTAGTACCATTATAACCCATGACAGAAGGCGTATTAAGAATCACAATAGTTGCAGGCATGCCTGGGTGGCCCAGTCATTTAAATGTCTGACTTAATTTCGGCTCAGGTCATGATTTCACAGTTTGTGAGCTCTGCACTGGTAACATGGAGCCTGCTTGGGATTCTCTCACTCCTTCTCTCTCTGCGCCTCCCCTGCTCATTCTCTCTCTCTCTCTCCATCGCTCGCTTGCTCAAAACAAGCTTAAAAAATAATCCCAATAGTTGCCATTTATGGAGTGGCTTTATATGTCAAATTTTCATAACAAATTAAGATTTACAGAAAGAAGGAATTGCAGTTCAAAGAGGTAAAGATTTTTGCCAAAAAGGCAGCTCATAAATGGCGGGACGGATGGGATTTTCGCCCGTGCGAGTGGTCATTGTAGGACTTCCTGCTGTTCCATGTGAATGAGTCTGTAAAGTACATACGTGTATATTTATGAAACACAAAACAGGAAAAGAAAAACTTCAGGCAAATAAGAGTTAATTTAAAAGTTTAAAACTTCAATGTCTGTAGCATAAATATTCAAGGTCAAAGACCAGTTATTACCAGGAGCAACGCTAAACTCATACTCTCCACGGAGGGCTCATTATGACCATGAGAGAAATCGTGAAAAGCGGTTATGTATAGGAAGTGGACTGCGATATTGATTGTCTTTTTCAAAATATGTGACTCATAACCAGCAGAGCTGGGATGGCAACCCCATTTTGTTGACTCCCCATGAAAAAGGAATAAAAGACATTTTGGGCAAAAAGCCAGAAATTCATGGATATGCAAAAGCGTTTGGTACGTTTGGCAGCAACAAGCACGCCCCTGAGAAGCACCTGGGTGTGGGGTGATGAAAAAGAGGCTGGGGACGCAGAGGAAAAGGAAGAAGGGGGTCAAAGGTACAAAGTTTCAGTTACAAGAGAAATAAGTACTCTTATTTGGGGATGTGATATGCAACATGGTTGGCATAGTTTTTCTCCGTCTTTGTATCTGTATGAGATGATGGATGCCAACTAAGTTATTGTGATAATAATTTCACAATATATGTAAATCAAATCTTTAGGTTATACACTTTAAACATACACAGTGGTGTGTGCAGTTATACCTCAGCGAACCTGGAAACAAGCTCACCATGACCTGAAGAACAAAGCAAACAAAAAAAGAGGCTGGTAGGTTACAGGCAAGTTTCGAGGGACTTTATACGCCACATAATTAGGAAATTGTACTTAATTCTGTAGGCTGTTAGAAGCAATTGAGTGCATGTTCAGATTTTTTTTTAAGTTTATTTATCTTGAGAGAGACAGAAACCAAATGAGTGGGGTAGGGGCAAAGAGAAGGAGAGAGAATCCCGAGCGAGCTCCACGTTGCCAGCATAGAACCGTTTGCAGGGCTTGAACCTACAAAGCCGGGAAATCATGACCTGAGCTGAAACCAAGAGTCAGACGCTTAACTGACTGAGCCACCCAGGCAGCCCTCGGATCTTTTTTTTTCTAAACACATCTGGTAATGGATGCATCACAAGACAGAGAGCCAGCATCAGACAGATTAGTTATGCTAGATTAGGGCTGTGAAGGATCTGTTATGAGGATGAAGGAAGGATGGAAGGAGGGCACATACTTACTGATTCAGATATGGAAACCATAGGAACAGGGTCAATACTTGAATGTATTCAACAAGAAATGAGATAGAAAACGATTCTGAAATGTCTTCATAGGGAAGGGAGGAACTGGAACTGGGAGTGGGATTGGGATGTTTTTCAGGGCATCCTGAGTCTGAAGGGCTAGTGCAAGTTCAGAAGTAAAGACACTCCTCAGACAATGAAAATACTGATCTGGAGCTCGGGGAAGAGGTCTTCGTCCAAGATTGAGACTTCAGGTTCATCCAGAGAATGAGAACTGGGGGGAGTATCACTACCTGAGGATGAGACAGACAAATTTAGAAGCCAGCAGAATAGACTCAAGGAATAACAGGAACAAAACCTGGAAAAGATCGTTCATGGAAACCACAGGGAGAGGTAGGACTATGTAAAGAAGAAGGATTCAAAATGTGTTTGGATTAGAATCAGCTAAAAAGTGTTCCTCGCTTTAAGGAGTTTAAGGAGATATTATTATATATGTGTATTTTATTTCCTATTTCCAAAAGCTCATTTTTTTAATATGTAAAAAAAATATTTTATTATTGTTTTGCCCCAACAGTGAATATACTCAATTGCATTTTCTCAAATGGCAAATAAGACACAAGATAACATCTTTTTGATTCCCGAAAACCTCAATGTCATCTGTCTTTTGGGGATCCAGTTTCTTACAACGTCGGTGATACTTCTGTATGTTCATACGGAATGTCCACAGAAGGTGGTAGCATCCTGTCGTCCTGCCATCAGATGTTGTTAGAGCAAGCTCTGCTTTGCAATTATAGTCATCTGGAAGAGGACAATATGTAGATTTATGACAAACACAATATAAAGCTCTGTTTCGAATTGGAAATAAATGTTTCCAGATAGTTCTGTTTGATACTGCCCATTTTACAGCTGCTAATGCCATGGTGAATCAAGATGCTTATCAGGTGGTGTGAAAGAAGATGATCTGAAGGGAAATTGCTTTTAAAATCTGCTTCCAGGCACACCTGTTTTCATCCCCAACTGTCCCTCACCTCGAGCCCGACATTTTACCTCAATCCCAAAAGCTCTTTCTTGATCTTCCTGCTTTTGCATAGCATTTTGTTCTTGTTTCATACGTGCATTATCTTCAGATATCTCTCCAAGGACATGAATTAGAATGGTTTTCATATTTTCTTTTGGCCTTTCAAGATTTCTGTTTCTTTTGGGTTTACTTCTTCTCTTTGTCTGTTTTGCACTCTCTTTTCACACTGGAGACTCGTAAGCAACTAACTGTCCGTGGTTCTGAGTGAGGCAATGGCAAAGTCATTAGAATCTGTGAGCAGGCTGCCAGAACTTACTGATCAGCACACTTCACTTTCAGATAACCTAGAGAGGAAGTTGACTACTTTGCAGGATGACATGCAAATGACACTCTAGAGAGTTCTTTTTCCTTTGGGAGGGGCTTTCATTTCTTCAAGGACAGTCCCTCAATATTATCTACTGAGTATGAAAATCAGGGCTTCTTTTGCCTGGGAGGGAAGAACAGTGGGCAAGAGGACTTGATTGTTCTATATGTTGAGTTTAAAATAATCTCCAAGCTATTTTTAGCTCAGTGTCTCACCCCACCCTTTGTCGTGTCTTGTGCCTCTCATTGGTTACTTGGGGGCAAATCTGTTCCCCACTCCTCCTTATCTTCTTCCAAATATATTTTGATCTGTGATTTCCTTTTACCACCTATTGTAACCACTCTCAAATCTGCTTGCATTTTCCAGAAACTTGTTGAAACTTCTCACCACCTGTACCCACCAATATCTTCTCTCATTTTCTTTTAGCCTTATGGACATATACCTTATTTTAAGTTCTTCTGCTGTCATTATCATAGGCTCTCAGGAGGAAGAAGAGATAACACCTGTGTAGATATAACCAGAAGTCATAGCTCTTATTTTCACAGGTGTTTCTGATGTTGGCTGATAAGCTTTTGTTTTCCTTAGAATTTCAGAAGGAACATGTAATCCTTGGTAGATATTTAAGACACTATTGAGAGGGAGTTTTGAAAAATCATCTACTACCTTCAGTATTCATTAAGGCAATCAGAAAGGATACTGCCTGGTCAAGGTCCTGTCTAACGTTTAACATGATAAAAGAAGTTTCCTGTGGTTGATAGAGTAAGAGAAATATGCTCTGCATTAGAATAGGCTGGTTCTAATTCTGGTCAGTTTCATTTATAATCTCTGCTGATGTACTAATCAGGGCAGCAGTTCTGAAACCTGGAGCCAGTTGGACTTGCTACAACCAATGGTTTCACAAAGACTGCCAAGGAGCCATCATAGAAACCTTGAGGCCGCTCAGAAGTTATGTGTACAATCTTGGTGGATCTGCCTTCATAATTTTTCATCTGTTCTTCAAGCCATTGAGGAACTTTTTACTCATCCTTTTATTTTGAAACGGAATTGTGTTTTTTTCTACCGTATCAAAGACTCTCATTTGAAAGTTGACATAGGCATTCTATAGAACCCCTGAAATTATAACATAAAAATAAGGGTAGTTACAGCTGTAGTAGACATGACAGAGCCATAACTTTGATGTCTTGGCTGAGCTTTTAGCATGACACTGGGGAGGGGCAGGCAGCAGAGGCATGGAACATTATGATTTGTTTATTTTTAGTAAAATTTTTCCATATGTACCTGACTTGTGTCCATGCTAACAAAACAAACTTTCCACATGGAATGATTCTTAAGCTCCAGAAGTGTGAGATTCAAGTAGTTGTTTTACTGATGTCCCAGCTCTGTTAGTGTAGAAGGCAGCCTATATGCTTCACAAACAGTAGATAAACAGTGATTATTTGCTATTTAGTGGGATTTAAATTAAGAAAGAGTTCATGCTTATGTTACATCATTTTAAAATGTTAGATTAGAAAGATCGAACACTTAACAGATAAACTAAGGGAAAAGAAAGTAGAAATATGTCAACTTCTGAGACTCAATTTCTTAAACGGTGGCATCAACCACTGGCTAAGACTAATACCACTTCTGAAATAAAGATTATCTTCTGATTGACAGCTTACTTCATTACTCAGCTACCTTCCTTCCCGGAATTCATAGTGTTTAGAGGGGAGTGAAAAGCTAACAATTATATATTAGGGCATGTATATATACACAGAGAGGCAGGTTGAAAATTATAGTGGAGCTGAAATAGTAGAGCACAGGCTTTATGGTCAACCAAGATCTGGACTTGAATCCTGGCTCTGTCATATAATACACTCACAATCTTAGACTATCTTGAGAAAACAGCACTCAACATATATTTTAAAAAATCGAATAAGATAGCTTACCTGCCTTTAAGAAACTTATGGGAGGGACACATAATAAGTCATTAAGAACAAAGGGTGACAATTGCTGTGTCAGAAGAATGTACAGGGTGCTGTGGGATAGAGAAAGGAGCATCCGAATCAGACCAGAGGGGCAGTGAAAGCTTCTCGGAGATGTGAACTTCAAATGATCAAGAGGGTAGAATAAGGATAGGGATTCCAAGCAGAAGTCAAGTCACAGGAGGTCATGTGTACATGCTCGAGGCCTGGATTACTCTTGTAGACCTGAAGAGCCAAGGAAAAGTTTTTTATAGGGAAGTCAGGTTTTCACTTCAGGTTGTTAGATGGAGCAGTTGAGTTGCAGGAGAGGGGATCAAGAGGGGCAGATGAGACTTGCAGTAGGGAGACTGGTGAACAAACAAGCAATCCAGTTGAGAGAGGATATAGTGAAGATAGAACATTGCAGGTAAAGATGATGAGGGAGTGAGGCTACAGAGATCAACTTGCTCTAATTTGCCCAGGACTGTCCAGGTTTAAAAACGACTGGAATGTCCCATGTCTCAGGCAGGATGTTTGATCAGCCTACCTGAGGTTCTGAAGGCAAGAGTGCTATGGTTGGGGACCCTGATCCAAGTGATATTCAGGAAGTAAAATTCATAGGACTCATAATTAGTTGGGTGTTCAAAGGGTGGTGACAGAAATGGAGAAGTTGAAGACATGAATAAGGTTTCTAATTTAGTTGCTGGAGATAATTGTACCTTCATCCAAGAGTGATGAAATCACTACATGTAAATTCTTGTAGATCATGGAATTTTTCACCTAACTCCATAGTTCTAGCCAATCATGCATGTTTGTACGAGTGTTAATCATGCAGTGTCTTCTCTTAATTCTACAGTTTCTATTGATTTGGAATTTGGATCTAAAAAAAATCAATACAAAACACTCTCTTCGTGGCTCTGTCTTTTGTTGGTACAGTAAATGGAAATATGAAATAATATTCCATATTATTAATAATAATGGAATAATGGAATAATGCATGATAAGCTGGAGGCAATCTACTTATCCAAAGAACAAGTGCTGGTGTTCTTACTTTTTAGGTTGTTATTGGTAGGAAAGGACTGAATTCTATGGTCTGTCTCCAGTTCATTTGTTGTAAACACCACACGACACCTGGTGGCTTGCTAGATTTTATTTTCTAAACACGTCAAAAATAAATAATTTCAGAGATGCCTGGTGCCTCTGTTGATTAAGCATCTGACTTCGGCTCAAGTCATGATCTCACGTTTCATGGGTTCGAGGCCTGCATTGGGCTCTGTGCTGACAGCTCGGAACCTGGAGCCTGCTTCGGATTCTGCATCTCCCTCTCTCTCTCTGCCTCTCCCCCACTCACAATCTGTCCCTCTCTCTCTCTCAAAAGTAAACATTAAAAAATTAAAATAAGTAAATAAATAAATTTCAGGCTACCATTCCTATGAAATACATTTTTTAAATGATAACATTTAGAAAAAGGCAGGGGGAGAAATAGAAAAGTAGCTAGTCAGCTCATTTTTAAGTTTTCAACTGGATATTTGATATTTGTTATTTTTCTAATTCTCTGGATAATGGATTACATTCCTTGATTCTTTTCCAAACCAGCTTGATCGTGCAAGCCACAGATAAGGGGATGCCCAGACTTTCTGGTACAAGTGTGATCAAAATACAGGTGACCGATATAAATGACAATGCCCCGGATTTTCTCCCCTCTGGAGCAGTGGAAATTGCAGAAGGTAAGTGTGGCAGTGTGGAACCATGGTTTCAACTTGTGTAATATCATCCACCATTTTCTCATCCAGGCATTATATCAAATATGAGTATTAATCCTCAGCAACCATGCTACATAGACTGCTTCTGTCTTCATTTCACAGAATAGAAAATGGATGGTGAAAAGTTAAAATATCACATGTCAAAGAAGTTGAACGTTAAAGCTGGGATTTGCATTTAAGTCATCAGGAGGCCAATCCCCAAGGCCCAAAGTGGCATTCCCCACAGCTTCTTTTTTGTGTGCCGATATTTCTCAAAAATGAAATCGACTCTATGAAGAAGCATACTTTGCTGACTGTGATGATAATTCTAAAGCTCCCCTGAGAAGGATCAGTGTCCTTAGATAATTTTGTCAGTCTTTGCAGTATATTGACGGCAAGTAGTAAGTGAAGGGGCGCTCATCACACAAAGCCATCGCTTCCCTCCAGTGTAAACTAAACTCAAGCATTTACAGTAAGATTATACCCACTTTCGTGGTGGAGATAGAAACTATTAAATTTTACATGATGTGCTATTTGATCTTAACTGTTTGGGTCCCTGGGTTATATGACTCCATAGTCTGCAGTCCCAAATTTGTCCATGGTCAGTGGCCTGTACTGGCAAATCCACCCCAACTCTTTAATCGTTGAAACTGCAAACAGCGCTGAGCCCTCTCTTGTCACTGTCCTTTTACTCTTAATATCCAACTCACTCCTAAGATGTTTCAAACCGTTTAGTGTGTTCACTTTCCAAACAAATTACCATGCACAGAAGGATCTGTTTGTAGATGTGTAGAGATGCCTACAAATACTCTAACGTAGTCTACAAATAAAAAGTTCTCCAGTTCTGCCTCCCACTCATTTGATATATTTTCATTTGCTTTTACTGAACGTCCTATTCTTTTTTTTTTTTAATTTTTTTGAGTTTATTTATTATTGAGAGCCAGAGAGAGAGAGAGAACAAGCTGGGGAGAGGCAGAGAAAGAGGGAGACACAGAATCCAAAGCCGGCTCCAGGCTCAAAGCTGTCAGCACAGAGCCTGACGTGGGGCTCCAACGCACAAACCGTGAGATCATGACCTGAGCCAAAGTCCGGCACTTAAAGGACTGAGCCAGCCAGGCACCCCTGAAGGTCCTATTCTTAAGCACATGCATTAGCATCAAAAAGCAGGCATGTGCCCATTGTAAATACATCACAAGAACAGATGGCGTAAATCAAAACGTACTGAATAGGGTAAGGGTGGTTGATGCACAACCAGAATGTTCAAGCCTGAAATACGAAAATTACAGTGAGTCTCATATATATAGGAGAACTATTCTGAGTATGTTGGCTTCTTCTTTCTATCTGCACCATACTTCTGAGCTTAAAAATGAGGTCCTTTGGGGCACCTGGGTGGCTCAGTTGGTTGAGCGTCTGACTTTGGCTCAGGTCATGATCTCGCAGTTAGTGAGTTAGAGCCCCCATCGGGCTCACTGCTGTCAGCAAAGAGCCACTTCAGATCCTCTGAACTCTTCTCTCTCTGTGCCTCTCCCACTTGCGTGCTTCCAAAAATAAATAAATATTTTAAAAAATGAGGTCCTTTTTGTGACAGTTTAGACTAAAGAACACATATATTGTGTTAGGCACGTAGCATGCCATCTGTTTTGTGATTTTTGTTTTGGTGAATAGTATTAGAGATTTGCTTTTATCACTAGCACAGTGTATACTTTGTCTTTCGATAGTCTGGATAATTTTGAGAGTCAGATTTTAAGAGAAGGAGGCAGTGTATATGCTACTCCAAAAGAAAAAATTTTACAAAAATAAGTACAAGGAACTATATTTCTAACTTGAGTGTACAGATATTTTCACTTAAATCTTGCTTATGTTTCAAAATTGTATGCTTTGTATTAATGTTTTGAGTAGTAACCTTCTTCCCACCCATATCCCCTATGTATATATAATTTTAATACAGAAACTATGTATACAAATAAGTGGCTGAGAATGTTTCCTGGTCCTGGAATGACATTGCATGCATATGACAAAAAATGCAATATAAGAACTGAATATACTCTACCTCCTCAATTCCCTACTCGGTGGTAAATTTTCACTTTATTGGGCTCATAAATTCTTCAGAGTTTTTGTTCGGCTCATAATGAGCTTTGTATGAGACATCATGCCAAGAAACAGCAAATCATGTTGGACTTAAAATGTTTGGATTGAACTATTAAAGTATTTCAAAGGATGAATTTTAATGGAGGCTGACATTGGTCATGACTATTGCAGATTCTTTGCCTGGTGTGATCGTGACTCAGATATCAGTTCACGATGTGGATTTGAATCCAGCTTTCATCTTCAATTTCGCCAAAGAGAGTAATCCTGGAACCAAGTTTGCCATTGATCGGAACACCGGAGCAGTGGTGCTAGGGAAAACTCTGGATTTTGAAGAAGCTACTGAATATGAGCTGCTCGTCCAAATTTCTGATACCGTGCATCACACAGAGGGGACACTCATGGTCCGTGTGTTGGACGTCAATGACAATCCACCCGTATTTTCTCAAGATTCTTACCAGGTAAAGAGCTCAAAGAGATGCTGAAACCACAGCCAGGCTAGAAAGACTGGGGAATAATGTAAGCCTACCCTTGTTGACAGACTGATTTAGGCAGACGGTATTCATGGTGTTTAGTGCCTTACCTGACGCTGAGGGTTTTATATTCAATATCATGGAAGCTATGATAAGCACATATGGAATTAAGTAGCTCATTCAATTCAGTTTCTTATGTACGTATATCGCCATTTTTTCAGTTTGTAGAGATTGGAGTCCAGTTGCCCATAACAATCAGAACTGACCTAATATTTGCAAAGCTACCAGGCAATAAGGCGGTTTAGATTCCCAGCAGTTAACTTGGGAAAACCTTTCTTTCCTAGACATAGTTTTGGAATATATTGATGAACGCTTTGTAGAAATAAGTCATGAAAAACCTGTAAAGTGGAAATTTGATTTGTTTTAGAGGTCAGTATATGTTTATAGAAGTAAGGACAATAATAGCGTTCAGCTAGATACTTGGAAATGGGCGTCGGGACTTCTGAATGTAGCAGACGCATGGTTGAAGCCTACACACAGAAGGGAAGCTAACCTAAGCAATGACTTTCTGTGAAGGCTTGCTAAATTATACAACGTACGTAAGGTAATACTGTAAGAGTGAATTCACTCACTCTCCTCTACCATGCAGAAATCATTTAGATGGATTTTTTTCATAATAAAGATCAAAACTAAATGAAAACTTTTTTTTTTCATTTTGTTTTTCTGAACTCTAGGTCTACAAAATAATGTTCTTAATATGTCAACTCTATAAATTAATGTGTGTATTTTCCACAGGCAAAATGGATACAAGGATCTTACATTCTGGCCTCGTTCCTGAAAATCTCTCTGCCTCTAAGCACAGGACTGATTTCTCTCTTTTTTCCTGCAGGCCGCAGTTCCCGAATCGGTGCCTGCAGGGTACTCGGTGCTGACTGTGGCAGCCACAGACATAGAAAGCAATGAGAACATTTCTTACAGAATCCTTCCTTCGTCGAAGGAATTTTCAATTGATCCAATGAATGGTGAGTTATTCATAGCGGCTTTAGTGTTCATAGGTTTGAGTTACAGGGTGGAAGGCTGAAATAATCTCTTCCAAATGCTCCTAAAACGTTTCCACCTCACCCCCTGGTATTATAGATGCCACCCTTCTTATTTCTCTGCACATCAAATGCTGTGGTAGCAAACCCTGGTGTTATTTCTCTTCTCCAACGTCTCAATGGCTGGAAAGCAAAAGGAATTGATTACATGCTGGCAAATGCGCCGGGCTTCAGAGACCCCAGCGTAGTAAACACCCAGTTGATCAGTCCAACGAAGGACAGTTTGGGTAATTATCCCAGGCCTCAACAAGCATCAGAATGCAGTCAAAGGGATTCATTTAGTACTGAGGACTTCGTGTTACAAGAGTGTGGAAGCTTTTTTTCCATGCCAAGTACAAAAAGTTCAGTAATAGCATAATACGTTCAATAAGGACAAAAAAATTGAAAAAGGAAAATTATTTGAGCATCTCTACTGAGAAAAATTATTGTGGTATTCCAGTTTATTTGATGCCTTCCAAGGCTCTTTGTCTTTTTATCAGAGAGCAAGTCACTTGTGGTCACGAAATGCATTCAGGCAAGTGATTTCAGGTTAGAACAGTTAAGAATTGTATAGAGGAAGCCTAACGATGAGTAGAAATTAAAAACTAAATTTGATATGAGATTATCAGCAGCAAAACACGGTCCCTCGCAGGGCACAGCCCAGAAAAGAACAGGTCCTGGGACCTGTCGCACCACGTGTTCCCCATCTCTACCCACCATTGCATTATTTCCTAAGTGAGAGCTGATTTAAAAATTAACCTCGGTGGCTCAGTGGGTTAAGCGTCCAACTTGGGCTCACGTCATGTGCTCGCAGTTCGTGGGTTCGAGCCCCACATCAGCTCTGAGCTGTCAGCACAGAGCCTGGAGCCTGCTTCAGATTCTGTGTCTCTCTCTCTCACTCTGTCCCTGTCCCTTCCCCCACTCATGCTCTGTGTCTCTTTCTCTCAAAACTGAATCAACACTAAATATTTTTTTTAATAATAAAAAATTAACCTGAGGATGATAGATGGTAACTAGACTTACTGTGGGGATCACTTTGCAATATATACAGGTATAGAATCATTAGGTTTACACCTGAAAACAACATAATGTCATAGGTTAATTATATCTCAATAAAAAATTAACCTCAGAATTGCCCTAAAGAAGAATTTAATCACCAAAGGCCAGTTCGCAGCCGAAGTAGGTCATGTTGCCACACAGCCTGTGGGTGAACACTACTGTATAGATCTAAACATGTCAGAGATTCGGCTTTCAGATCTTTTCTTCTCTCTCTTTTTTGGGGGACACGCAGTGCTCAGATGACATCAGCTGCTGTCCTGGCCACAGCTCCTCCCAGTGTGAGGTCGTCCCTCTGAGCACTGCATCCTAGCCACACATTTACTTAACATGTGTTATCAATAAACGTTGCAGTTAAGATAGTGATTAGGATGTTTTTAAAATATTAAATGTTATCAGATCAATTTAGTTCATGGTGGGACCCTAGTTCCATATTTCTGTATTAAAAATAATAGAATTTATTAAATATATTTCTTCAGTAAGATGAAGCTACTTTATACTAAATATATTTCATCAGTAAGATGAAGCTACTTTCATCAGTAAGATGAAGAGGAAAGACCACTTGCTGAATTAACAAAAAGCTTTAGGAAAGACACCTTTATAATTAAACAATAGTTGGGACTCTGCATTATCATATATATTACCTTCATTTGACTAGACTGAATGTCAACCGATATTTCCAGAATAAATATCTTAATATTAGAATGTCTCTATATATGTGTATATGGGTAGTTGAATGGAGCATACACTTTTCAAATAAGAATACATTTTCTTAAAAAAGTAGTAATGAAACAGCCTATTATACAAAAATAAAATTAAGAGACATTTGTGGCAAAGTCGTTTCAGGCTGCACATATGTTTAATAGAGTGAATGCCAGGAGTATCACTCAAGAGTTACAAAAGTATAAATAAAAGAATTTCAAATTTCTATTTGGAGTTACTCTTGGTGTAACTTTAACAAATCTAGCAAATAAGTAAACACATTAGTAAATTCTTGATAAAAATTGGCTGACAACTGGATCATGCAAATTTAATTTCACAGCATTGCAATGCTATGTCTTGTTTTTCAGGCACCATATTTACTATCAATCGTGTATTACTTCTGGATAAAAAATCAACAGTTCAGTTTCTCGTTGAGGCCAGTGATGGCGGAATTCCTGACCTGAGAGCTCTTACCTTAGTAGAAATAGAAATACAAGATGTGAACAATTATGCCCCCGAGTTTGCGGTAGAATGTTATAATCTTAGCTTGAGTGAAGATGTTCAAATTGGAGGCACGCTGCTCACATTTTCAACCGTGGACCATGACTGGACCCGTGAAAACACGCATGTTGATTATTCTATCATCAGTGGTAATGCAGAGAATAATTTCCACGTAGAAACTGGTTTCATTCATTCAGAATATCCGTATAAGCAAGTTGGTTATCTGGTGCTGCTTCACAGCCTGGACAGAGAGGCAGCTGCCAGTCATAACCTTGTCATTCTGGCCTCGGACCGTGGCTTCCCCGCCTTGAGCTCCACAGCCATTGTATCAATAGAAGTACTTGATGTCAATGATAATCCACCTAAATTCAGCAGTCTGAAATATCATGCGCATGTCAAGGAAAGTACCCCTCTAGGGAGTCACGTCACTGTGGTCTCTGCACACGACCGTGATGTGGGCCCACACGCAGGAATCATCTACCACATAATCTCTGGAAATGAGAAGGGGCATTTTCACTTGGAAGAAAAAACTGGAGTTCTTTATTTGATTAAACTTCTGGATTATGAAGAAACGACAAAATTCGCCTTAACTATTCAAGCTTCGGATGAAGAGGGGAAGCATTTTTCTCTCGCGGTTGTGTTTATCAATGTCCTAGATGATAATGACCATGCACCTCAGTTTATCTTCTCGAGCTTAAGTTGTGTTGTTCCCGAAAATGTGCCTGTTTTCTCCACCGTATGTTCCGTAAATGCTTTGGATTTTGATGCGGGTCCTTATGGAGAGTTGACCTATTCTATTTTATCGCCCTGTTCCACGATTCATGGGACGCCTCGTGATCATGACCCCTTCCTCATTGACCCTTTAACAGGGGATATTCACACTAAGCAAGTCCTTGACTATGAAAACGACAATAAATACTGCCTCACAGTTCAAGCAAAAGACAAAGGGGATTCCGCAGCCTCTTTAATGGTTTGGGTGGATATCGAAGGGATAGATGAGTTTGAACCCGTTTTTACTCAAGATGAATACTTTTTCAACCTTCCAGGGAAGAATAAAGTAAGACAGTTGATCGGCAGAGTGGAAGCATCAGATGCAGATGCTGGTATTGATGGTGTTATTCTTTACTCTTTGGAAACTCCATCTCCTTTCTTTTTAGTAAATAAAACTAATGGAAATATTTATTTGACTAGAGCACTTCCCCTGATAAGAAGTCAAATCCGTGAACAAGACACCATTGAAATGAAAATAATCGCTCATAGTCCCAAACCGGACTCCAAGTTTACATTTTGTACTGTTTTTGTAAATGTGTCTTCTTTCTCAGAAGGACACCGCTCACTAATATCAGGTAGCAGCTTTTCAATCAGCCTCACCATCGCCTTTTTAGTGTTTCTGATCCTCATCTTCATACTAATTGTAGTGATTTTAAGACATAAGCAAAAAGACACAACAAACAGTTATGAAGAAAAGAAAACCTCATCATCCTTAGATATCAGTTTGAGACTGACCACAGATGGCACCATGCTCAAGCCCTTCCAAAAAGCTAATGAGTGCCGTAACGAGGCGGTACCTGTGGACTCCATGCCTGAGTGGTTGAGTTTAATAAGTATCATGGAGAAGGACATTGTGAATCTGTACAGGCACTCAAACTCCAGTGGCCACTGTTCTGTGGAAGGAGAAAGTGCAGAAGATAAGGAAATCCAGAGGATAAATGAGCATCCTTACAGAAAGGACTGTGGCTCAGCCCTGAGTGATCGGGAATCCAGGGTCCCAGACTCTGGAATACCGAGGGACTCAGATCAGCTCTCCTGCTTGTCTGGAGAAACCGATGTGGTGGTATCTGCTGAAATAGCCGAAACCAGCCATACGTGTGAGGAAGATCAAGAAGGCTGTGGTACAACCTATGTTCAAAATAATGTGTTACCCCAGACGCTGAAGAAGAGAGAGATAAAAGAGAACATCCTGGCTGATGTCGGGAGAGAGTTCATCTTTATTTCAGATGATCAGGAAGCAAGGTATGCAGCTCTTTCCCCCCAGAGAACCTCTGATCATCATGGGAGAGGCAGCTACCACTGGGATAACCTCCTCAGTTGGGAACCCAAGTTCCAACCTCTTGCCTCGGTATTTAACGATATTGCAAAACTGAAGGACGAGCATTTACATACACCTGGAATTCCAAAAGAGAAATCTTTAGTTATTCCGCCACCTTTGATAACAGCAGTAGCCCAGCCTGGGATTAAAGCCGTTCCACCAAGAATGCCAGCTAGAACCCTAGGGCAAGTGCTTCAGAAATACCCACACTCCCCACTTCCCTACCATCTCAGTGCTCTGCCAGAAGCCACGACCCCCAGCTTTTCACCCTCTCTTTTCCTGCTGACCGCACAGACTCCTGCCAGGACCCTACTGTTTTCAGATGAGGAATCATTAGGAACACAGCTAAGTGGCACATGCCGTGAACTTAAGGCAGAAGATGAAGTTCAAATATAACATGATTGTGATGTCAAGCTCCCGCTCACCATTGGTCATGAATGGTTGAACAAGACATTCTTAGGCTAGCTCCTTAAGATTGACTACAACGTAGTGAGGGATTTCAGAACCTCATTTAAGTTTCTCGAATTTCTTCCGGCCTTAATGAGAAGTTACCCCCTCTTTTAACCTTTATGTTTTGCTCTCAGGACTCAAGTTTGTATATATAACTAGTGTATATGCTGTCATTGGTTTTCTGTATGATTAGATCTCCAAAGGACACAATGAATTTGACTGACTGCCAAAATGCTTATATGAAAATATATGGAAGTAAGTATAGTGCAGTCTGGTTACATTACTGCTGATTATACTGCTATATCTAAAATAAATTAGTAAAGACTGAATAAGGAATGAGTGTAGAACATACAAAGTAATGCAAAGGAGAAACTGGGAAGGATAAACTTAGATTTTCAAATGAAGTCATTTTCTATAGATCTGATATGTTTAGAGATGTATTTCTCTACTCTCCCCATATGCCACACTTAGGGAGTTTTGCCGTAATTTGAATTTTAATGTGGTGTCTTTTGGAAATCGAGTGAGAAGTTAAGAATGAAATTTGTCATAATTGTACCAAATAAGAAAACTACTCCTGATTAAATGAACCCGAAATGCATGTTCTTGATAGAGGGCCAGGATTGATAAAAGCAATAAGTATATGGTTGACTGCCACCTAAGACATAATTCCTTGGCCTTCTTTATAAATACCATGACATTTTTTTTTCAATGCTCTGTCTTATAACATGGTACAGGTATACACATTAAATTCTGAAATTGATATTTGTAGGTATTTCTTCATTTTATTTGAGATACAGTAACTTTGGGTGTGAAATAATTTATCCCTTCAGTGTCATGTTTAAAAGTTTGCATAGATAAAATTGTGTTATTAGCAAATACAAAATTTCATAGAGTAATTTAGCAATATATTTTTAAATGAAGATTTTTTTTATATAAATATTTCTACTATCAAAGTTAAGAATGGATGTGAGAAGTCTATCCCATTTGTTCATATTCATGTTTAGCTTTAACTGTCATTAGACGGAGGAGTTTGGAAACATGGTTAAAATAATTCTGTTTTGTACAGCTACTGTTTCAGATATACAGTGGTGTTATGTGATGCTTACATGTAATGGTATATCCTTCTTTCTGGTGATTCCAAGAATCCATCAAAGATTCTTATCCCTTCCAGGAAAGCAGAGAGCACGGTGCTGATGGTCCAGAAGTCATCCATGGTAGGCAACACGGCCAGGTGTTGGGATAAGAGTTTAGGATGTCAAGTCTAGAAGGCATCTGATATAGTTTTCTTTTTTAATTTTTTGGATGTTTATTTATTTTTGAGAGAGAGAGACAGAGAGCGAGCAGGGGAGTGGCAGAGAGAGAAGGAGACAGAATTCGAACCGGGCTCCAGGCTCTGAGCTGCCAGCACAGAGCCCAATGAAGGGCTTGAACTCATGAACTACGAGATCATGACCTGAGCCAAAGTTGGATGCTTAACCAACTGAGCCACCCAGGTGCCCCTGCTGTGGTTTTTTTAATAGTTAGTGTGAGCTTCTGCTGTAGAAATACTTCCTTTATTTTTTTCAATAGGCCTTATCTGTAAAATTACGTGAGATACTTCTCTCAACTGGAAAACATTGCAGGATGCCATGTTTGATATCTGGTTTTGTAGGTAAATAATTCTAAGAGTTCCTATGTTGATTTTATTAATTATATATCTGCTGACTCTTAGATCAGGAGCAAGTATATAAAACCACATCATAAATTATATAAAACACAAAGGTTTTTGGACAAGCCTAGAATCCTAGGGAAAGTCATTTAGTCATGGAACGCTTAAAGAATGGATGCGTGTTTCTCCTTTTTTCATGGCACACAGGGAAGAAGATTTCATGGTTTTCCTAAAAAGACATTAATCATTTCAGTGTTCCAATATTTATTCTCTCCTTGACTTCCTTCAAAAGATTACTTTGAGCATACAAAAGGAAACCTATCCTGATTTTTTTTCCTAATTGTTTATTGGAAGTGTTGTTTTGCAACAGATTCATTTCTAGGAAGCACAAACATTTTGTTGTTTTTAATTAAACAGGTTCTTTATTTATTTATGTTTAAAAAGAGTCATCTACCTAATTCTTCCTTGAGTTATTGGCCTATGATTTATTGCCCATTCCGGACATAATTCTGCATTTTTCTAGACATTTAATAAAACACAAGACATGAAGTTATTAGAGCTATTCCCTACCAATATCTAGTGGATTTTTAATTGACAACTTTATTAACTGTATCCAATGCCACACGGCCACCAAACCACTGCTGCTAGTGAAGTTAAAACTGAAAACGTGAACACCCTGGCTAAGTGTTTGCAATAAATCATATGTCGGCCCTTTCAACTAGAGTGCTTTTTTCCTAAGTAAACAATATAATTTGTATAGTTTTCCTTCAAGTTTAATATTAACTTGCCTCATATGTTCTGTGTTACTTTGCTGATCTACACACCGGCTTTAGCACTCTGGAGGGGGTACAGAACTTGTTAGTGGAAAATCATATTAAGCCCCAAATTCATAAGCTATAAAATAAAAGACAGTTGTCTCTTGTGGAATTTTGGCTGCCTGAAATTCTGGACTTTCTTGTTGGCAGCCTTAGAAATACTGGTGTAAATCAGTACCAAATGGATATCAAAATTCCATGTCCTAGTAGTAATCATTGAATTGGCCTCCAAAACAGATTCCTGGGCAAAGAAAGGGGGAAAAAATGCTGTATCTTTAGGGATTCGGTCATTTAACTGTTCTCTAAGAATATTAAAATGTCCTATAAACTACTGGCTGCAAACATGTACAAATACCTGGTCAGTGATTGCTGTCCAGTTAAGACAGGGGTTGTGCTTCTCACCCTCCATTTCAGAACCCTCCTTGTGTGTTTTCCAGAATGATAGGGATGAAAATTCATTATTAATATTAAAGGGTTTTTTTAAATGTTTATTTTTGAGAGAGAGGCAGAGGAAAGAGGGAGACACAGAGTCGAAAGCAGGCTCTAGGTTCCGAGCTATTAGCACAGAGCCTGATGCGAGGCATGAACCCACAAACTGTGGGATCATGACCTGACCCAAAGTTGGATGCTCAACCAACTGAGCTACCCCGGTGCTCCAAAAATTAGTTCTTATTTTTAAAACTATTTCCATCCAAACATGTTTTGTTACTTTTGTTTTGTTTTGCCATTTTATACATACCTTACTTTAAAGTACAAAATATAAAACATAATCTAAGATGATTATCTACTTCAAAGCAGCAAGGTACATGGAGTGAATATGGTTAGTGGATTTTCACAAGATATTATGGATAAACTCATTGGGTTTATCTTCACAGCATGTTTTGGTTGAACCGTCTGTTTGGTCAGAGCTGAAGAGAGGATGGAAAATCATTCTGTCCAAGAGGAATACCAACATGAGTGAAGCTGTAGCTTTGCTTATGACCAAAACCGGGCATCCAATATGCTACTGGAGGTAGGTTACACCCATTATAGGGGAGGAAGGCCAAAAAAGGAAACAGAAGACTAAATCTGGGGTGTGTCCAGGTGGCTCAGTCAATTGGGTGTCTGATTCTTGACTTTGGCTCAGGTCATGATCTCGTGGTTCATGGGATAGAGCCTTGCATCCTGCTCTGTGGTGAGAGGGTGGAGCCTGTTTGGGATCCTCTCTCTTTGCCCCTCCCCTGTGCATGCACTCTCTCTCTCTCAAAATAAATAAACGTAAAAAAAAGAGTAAATCTGAAAAGGAATAGTTTTAGGGCACAGGTAGAGAAATGGAAGAAGGCAAAAGAGAAGGGCTTGTAAAAACTATTTTTAAGTGTAAAGATTTTGCTGAGTCATGTGTCTATTGTAGGTTCATCTTGTTGAGGAATCCTTTCTTTCTTTGTTTTTTAAAGTAATCTCTTTTCTCTTTCTTCCTTTCTGTTCCTTTCAAGTATCTCATTTCATTGTCTGAAAATTTAGGTTTATTAGGTTGTGAACCTAAAGCTAAGTAACAATGACCTAGAATACATTGTACCATGAAAGGCAAATTTGTTGTGGTGTTTTTTGTTGTTGTTGTTGTTGTTTTGTTTGGAGGTATATTTTTTGTGGGTGAATTACAGAATAAAAAATTGGAATGATTACTTTCTTACTTCTTACTCCATGTAACTTTGGCATTGAGAGAGATGCCATTTTAAGTGGGTGACTTTACACATATATCAAGTAATGGGTAGTGTAAAAAGCAGTTGGGACAGAATATACGATTTTTGTACCTGGTCCTTTTTTCAGGTAGCTCATCCTTTATAAAAATGAGTGCTTGCCTGATAGTTGTGATTTATATTAGAATATCATATTTTATAGAAATTCTTAAACCACAGTGTAACATACAGGCATGATTGACAGTTCTCAAACACTGTGAATTTTATTTGAATTCTTGTGGTATAAATTATTTTGATTTCACATAGATCAAATGTGGAATTTGATTAGGCAGTCTTAAAATGATCCAGCCCACAGTGGCTGGAGTATCAAACTGTACCTTTCTCTTATAAACTCAGCACTTGGCTATTTGATGACAATTTAGCACTTCCTACTGTTTTGGTCTACATAATTTTCCTCATTTCACCCAATATATTTGCTAAACCAAAACTGTGAAGTGAGTAATAGAAAGGGAGAAAGCATTCCAAATAAATAACAGATGCAAAAGTGCATCTCTTGAATGAGAAAGCATTATTTTGGTTAGAAAGCTAAATACATGGATTTCGTTGTTAGATAGTAAGCCCTCAGGGCAAAGGCCTGGTCTCCACTTGTATTATGAAATACAGATGTTTCGTAGAATGAATGAGTACATATGTGAATGAGCACAGGAGGTGCTATAATGTAAGGGTGTGATACATACGCGTCCTTGAACCCCTTAGGTGTGAATTCTAACACAGTTCTGTGATTTAGCCAATCACAAGGCAGAAAGAAATTTCAAGATCTTGTCAAAATATTATAGGATATTTAGATAAAATCAACTAATGAGAATTTTTTTCCATAATATGGTTTGTTTTCTCTTTCTTTCTCTCTTCTTCATAGTATTCATACATTTCTTGTGAGTTTTAGACATAATAAAAACAAGCTATTGATGATGTTCAAAAATACATTGTTTGAGGCAGCAACTTTACATGATCAAGCACATTGGTTTAATTTAATTTCAGATACTGCAATAAATATGGCTACCCTGTGGCTAACAGAATAAAGTTCTATCAATATGAAAAGAGAATACAGTTCTATAGATATGCCTAGAATGTTTGAAATCAAAATTTATTAACATTTAAAGTGAAAACAATATGAAGAATTTATTAAGGCTGTTCTGTATGCATATACTTAGTATATGCTAAAAGTGATACTTTAAACAAGTGTAGATTACTTAATAAATGTATACTAGGGTAGAGGCAAATATGAAGTTATTCATCCTCATACCATAAACAAAACTTAATCATAGTTATATTAATGAGTAAGAGTTAAAATGATATCATAAGAACTGGAAGAAAAGCAGACAAAGGTAAGAGTATTAAATTTGAACTTATGACACTAGAAAGCACTAAAACAAATTATAAGAAATAATAATTGAGAAATACTTCATTAATTTAATCAACAAATATTTACTTAGTACCTCTGTGGGCAAGGCATGGATCTGGGAATTTAGGAGTCAACAGAATAGAAAAAGCCAGTACGTGTGCAGCTTTTATATTTTCCTGAGGGAGATAACAATAAAAATACACTTTCAAGTAATGCAAAGTGTTATGATATAAAGAAAACTAAAGATGGATATAAAGAAAAGCAAAGATTGACAAGGTGGTGGGGAATACAGCAATACTGTTTTGATGGAATGTTCTGGGGGAGGTGTCTCTGATATGATGCTATTTGAGTTGAGTGAAGTGAAGGAGCCCTGTAAGGGGAAAGCAGTGAAGGTACATGTGTCAGCAAGTACAGAAGCCCTGAAGTCAGAGCCTCATGGAGTGTTTGGGAAAGTATAATGCCAGCGTGGCCCAGAACTAGTGAGAGGAAAAGTAGTAGGAAGTGAGATCATGAGTTCACACCCCATAGGACCTTGTAGACTGTGATAAAATGCTTCAGAATTTGTTCCAAGTGTTATGAGAAGTCACTGGTGATATTATCTGATTTATATTTTTAAAAGAGTAACTGGCTACTTTGTGGAAGATAAACCAAGGTAGGGCTGGGAAGAACGTTAGTGCAGTAATGCAGTAATCTCAGCTGGTGATGGTTGTAGCTCAATGAGGTTGTTATAATGAAGGTGAATACAGTCAAGATATGTATTGAAAGTAGTGTTGCTGGTTCTTGAGGTTTGGAGAATGTTAGACATGAGTCTGGAGTTTAAGAAAATTTAGGACTATAGAGAAAATTTTTAGAATCATTGGTTTATAGGTAATAGTAAAGTCATGAGATTGAAAGAGATCACTGAGGAGTAAATGGAAACAGAGAAAAGATTCCAGGACTGATACCTGAAGTACTGACCAAGAAGTCAAAAAAAGATACAAGATCTAGCAAATAATTCTCAGAAAAAATCAACTATTAAAGAAAGAAAATCAGGATAGTCCAGTATCCCAAAAGCTAAGTAGAGACAGTGGTTTAGATTGTAGTTGGAGTTACATGGCAATATCAATATAGATTTTTAAATCTTACCAAATCACTGTACCAAACAGAGAATACAGGACAGTAAAAGTAAAACTCATGGACAACATCTTCAACAAAAAGTGAAACCTTTCTGGGGCACCTGGGCGGCTCAGTCAGTTAAGTATCCACCTTCCGCTCAGGGCCTGATCTCACAGTTGGTGAGTTCGAGCCCCACATTGGGCTCTGTGCTGACAGCTCAGAGCCTGCTTCGGATTCTGTGTCTCCCTCTCTCTCTCTCGTAAAGCTGAATAAACATTAAAAATAATTTCTAAGTGAAATCTTTCTTACAAATTCTAGAATATGGGCAGGTAAGTAAAAGCACCAACTATTGGCAGTAACAGAGGGGAGAAATCTCTAATTTTCTTTGAGCCTGAGAACAAAGAATCACCAAAAGTACTTACCTACTCAAGGCAAGTTCTGTTCTTGGAGAAGAAGTGTAGCAGGCAGGTCTGAGAATAACTATCGAAACTGGGGAAGGGCTGAAGAGCACCTCACTTTACTCCAGATAAGTGTAGAAAGACTAAAGTGTAAATCATATTATGTTAGTGTGTCCAAGTTCCCAGAGCTTACAGAAATACACAACCAAAACTGCATTCTAAAAGTATAGAATCTCACACTAAATAAAGTCTACCAAAAGTAGAACTTAAATTTATATGATTAGTAATGGAAGAGAAGTCGTAGATACAAAGCAGGAAATGAGACTAGAGAAAGTAGAAGGTACAGCAAGGTCCTGCTTATAAATACTGGGCAGAAATAAGAGAAGAGGGGGCCGTAGAGCCATGAATCTAGGGAAACGATTCTGTTCTGCCACCATTCCTATGTGGTAACTTCCTAAAATAGAAAGCCCTGCCTCACTAAAGCATGAGCAGCAGAAAACAATCGCAATATCTTATAAGCAAAAAGACGAATTCTCTGAATGATGTGCCAATGTGCAATAAAGACACATTAGAAAATACAGCACAAAAGGCCAGAGAAAATTGTGTCTTAATATTTCAAAACCAGCTAAAGGAAATTAAGAAAACAATAAAACTTTAAAGGTTGTATAATCAATCAGAAAAGTTCAGAGACATAAAGGACACTAAAAGAGAAACAGCTCAATGAATAATTAAAAGAAAAAAGTTGGAAGACTAAACTGGAAAGAACAAAAAGTTAACAGACACTGACTAATGAAACAATATAAGTGAAATAAAAACTGGAAAGAAAAAAATGAAAAAAAAATCAAATGGATTTGAAAAAATGATAAAAAGAGTTTTAGACATAATAGATTTAGCAGAATGGAAAAAATGATTTAACAGATGTCTAAACATAATTCCTAAAGGAGAGAACTAAAGAAATGAAACAGAACAAATATAAAAATGTAATTCAATAAACCTTTTCAAACAAAACAAAATTTGAATCTACATATTTAAAAGGAATAGCACATAAAAATCAATGGAGAGAAGTTAACACCAAGATATATGTTTTTAAAAAATCTGTTGAGTTTTAAAGAGAAAGAATATATCCTTTGGACTTTGAGATAAAAAGTCAAGTTACTTACAGGGAAAGAATGTAAGATTGGCTCACTTTTCAACAGCAGTATTTTAAGCCAGATTGGTTCCTAAAGAATCAAGGGGGTGAAATCAGCCAAGTGTTAAAAACTGGGAATGTTTCCCATAAGGACATTAAGTATATTTAACTGTAGAGTTGATGGTGGATGTAAAGGTGTTAGAATAGCATTTAGTTAATATATGCCCTCACAACATAAATAAATTACAACTACAAAAAAATGGAGATAGAAAAAAAGAGTATATGGAAAAAGAATACTTGCCAATTGCCTTGTAGATACAAAATAGGAGGAAATGGCATCAAAATTAGGAAGAAGATGCAATTAAAAAGAAGTTAAAAGTAAAAACAGAAATTAATGAGTTAGAGAAACAAAAAGAAATCCACAGAGCTTATTAATAAATTAATTGGTTCTTTAAAATTAGTTAAATCAGTTACATAAATCTGAGAAAATACAAAACAATAAAATAATATATAAAATAAAATAATTTAAAAAATAAAAGTAAAGGGGGCATAATGATAGCTGTCAAAAGAAAGGAAGTTAAATCAAAAGACATTTCTCTGCACAGCTCAATACAAATTCATTTGAAAGTCTAAAAGAAATAGATAACTTTCTAGGAAAATATAGCTTACCAAAATTAACCGTATCTAAACAGAATATATTCAAAAGATAAAATAAAGATGTAAAGAATCTTTCCATAGATAGTTCTATAATGAAATTTTGCCAAATCTTTAGAGATTATACAAATGCTATTTAAACTGTTCCAAAGCATGGAAAAGCAAGGAAAATAATGAATATAAAATTGATACCGAAACCAGAGAAATACTGCACAAAGCAGAAAATTACAGCCTATTCCCATTAATAAGCAAGTATGTATATTCTTTTTTTTTTTTTGATGTTTATTTATTTTTGAGAGAGAGAGAGCATGAGCAGGGGAGGGACAGAGAGAGAGAGAGACACAGAATCCAAAGCAGGCTCCGAGCTATCAGCACAGAGCCCACTGTGGGGCTCGAACTCACGAACCATGAGACCATGACCTAGGCTGAAGTCAGCCACCTAACCAACTGAGTCATCCAGGTGCCCCCAAGTATGTATATTCTTAAACATTAGCCAAAGTTAACAACACATTAAAAAATAATACATCATAGCAGTGTCTGGGTGTCTCAGTCAGTTGAGTGTCTGACTTCGGCTCAGGTCCTGATCTTATGGCTTGTGAGTTTGAGCCCCACATCCGGCTTGCCTGCCGGTGTGGGCCCAGTTCTGGATCCTCTGTTCCCCTTTCTCTCTGCCCCTCCCACTCCCTGTCTCTCAAAAATAAACATGTTTTTAAAAATAATACATCATAATGTGGAAAATTTATTTCTGAAAGACAAAGGTAATTTTAAGAAATTTTTATGTTTCTAATTACTTGCTTAATTTTACAGACTAATTTCTACAATATTAGATTATGGTGGCGATATGAGGCATATTGGCTTTTTACTGGCTTCTGCAGCAAAGAATAAATTTCACCAAATTAATAGAGCTATAAAGAAAAAATATGAAAATGTTCTTTAATGGCAAAAGGCACTTAACAAAATATAACACCCATTTATGTAAAGAGCACTCAGTAGTCATTAATGGATACATTCTTATAATGGATACTTCCTTGAAATGATAAAATGGTATGTAACCCAAAAGCCAGTATCTTCCCCAATGGAGATACTTAAAAAAATTTTTTTTAATGTTTTGTTATTTTATTTTTGAGAGACATAGAGACAGAGTGTGAGCAAGGGAAGGGCAGAGAGAGAGGGAGATACAGGATCTGAAGCAGGCTCCAGGCTCCGAGCTGCCAGCACAGGGCCCGACGCGGGGCTCGAACTCACAGACTGTGAGATCATGACCTGAGCCGAAGTCAGCCGCCCAACCGACTGAGCCACCCAGGCGCCCCCCCCCCCAATGGAGATACTTTAGACCTTTTACTGCAAAAGCCAAGAACAAGACAATATGCCTAATATCTCCACCAAAATCTAATATCGCAGAAATTAGTCTAGACAAATACAACATAAAAATTTGAAAGAACAAGGTTAAAACTATTTTTTATATGCTATATTATTGTATTCCTGAAAAACTCAGAGTATTTGATGGGAAACTAAATAATGAAGTAATTCATTAAATTTGGAAGCTAACTTAATATGCAAAAATAAAATCAATATTCTTCATCACATATATGAACAATAATCAATTAAAAGATGAATGGAAAAGAAAATTTCATTTGCACCAGAAAAAAATCTAAGTAAAACCTTTACAATACCTAATACCCATATAAAGCAAGTTATAATATCTTCTGAAGGACACAGAGGAGACTTAACTAGATGTTTTTAAATAGACCCAATGCTAGAAAGATGTCAATTATTCCTAAGTAAATTTACAAATTTAACCTGATCCTAATAAAAATACAAAGTTTTCTGGATTTGAGTAACTTGATTTTACAGTTTATCTGGAAGAATAAACAAGAAAGCAAACAAGAATAGCTAGAAAACACTGAACAAAATATGAGCTCTATGTGAGCATGTGTGTGTGCATGTGCACATGCATGCAAGTATGCACACATCCACTAACACTAGCAGATATAAAATTACATCATTAAGTTGTCTATAATTAAAATGGGGTAACATTGGTGCAGAACTAGATAAACTAATAGAATAGAATAGAAAAGCCAAAATGAATCCAAGTGCATGCAAAGTCCTCCTGTAATGATGGACTAGTTTGTTATATAGCAACTGTCTTGCTGAGAATAAATAAAAGGCTGAGTAATAATAAGAAGGAAAAGAAAAAGAAACAGCTTTGTGTTTCATGTGTGTAACAAGCATCAGAGAACTGCCAAGGTAGTGAAGAGAAACCATGAGTTTAGAGAGAATAGAAACACAGAGAGGTGTACCTGATACACTGTGTCTCAGACCCGCTTAGGGCTGTGTGGAAAATGTCAACTGCAAGGTCTGAAAACTAAAAAGAGCTCTTGGAAATTTTATGGGGACAAAAATTGGAGTTAAAGGCCTATCAGGGAAGACAGGCTCTGGCAAATACACCAGCCTATTATAAATTGGAACTCCCAGAAGCTACCCCAGCAGTAAGGGTAAACCAGAAAACACAAGCCTTCATGAAGCCTGTAGCCAAGATTTGAATATAATCAATTCCATGTTTGGATATGGTGATCTGTCCCTACTCTAACTGCTTGTCAAACATAATATTTAGTTCTCTATAGAGAATAAAAGTATTCTGAACCTTTGTGATTGTTCATAATAATATCCAGAGTTGAATCCAAAATGGCTGGGTGTACTGAGGAAAAGGTCACATGACCAAAGCTAAAAGAAAAAAATATAATAGAAACAGACACACAGGAGATTCGTATATTCACATTATCCTATTTGGACTTTAACTGTTCAGGAAATTAGATGCTGAATGGATAACTTCAGGGGAGAACTGAACTATAAAAAAATTACAAAGTAGAAAAAAAACAAAAAATTTTTTTAAACTATAAAAAAAGGAAAAGGAAATTCTAAGGTATGAAATACCATGGCCACTTCACACCTTCTACAGTGGCTATAATAAAAAATACAGATAATAGTAAGTGTTGGTGAGGATATGGAAAACTATATAGGCTATATAAAACAAGGCATTCTCTATGAAAAACAGTCCAGGAGTTCCTCAAAAAGTTAAATATACATGAAGTTACCATAATGACCTAGAAATCCCACTCCTAGTTTTATACCTAAGAGAAATGAAAGTTATGTTCATACAAAAACTTGTCTATGAATGTTCATAGCAACATTATTCATAATAGCCCAAATGTAGAAATAACCCAAGTGTCAATTAACTGATAAATATATAAAAGAAATGTATAGCCACACAATGGAATATTATTTGGCAATTAAAAGGAACTAAGGACAGACACATGCTACCGCACAGATGAATTTGAAAACATTACACTAAGTGAAAGGATTCAGTCACAGAAGACATAGTGTATGATCCTGTTCATATGAGATGTCCAGAATAGGCAAATATAGAGACAGAAAGCAAATTAGCAGGGCCTAGATCTAAGAGTATTTGGAAAAGGTGGGGAGTGCCTGCTAATGGGTATGGGATTTCTTTTTGGAGTCATAAAAATGTCCTAAACTCAACTATGGTTAATAGTTGTACAAATCTGTGACTGTACTAAAACCATTGAATTGTACACTTTAAATAGGTGGAGTGTATAGAACATAAATCATATCAGTACGGATCTATAAAATAATTATTAAATATAATTGTCAATTGTTAAAAATTATTAAAAATAATCAAAATAACTCAGCAAATATATGTAAGAAATTAGACACAGATGAAGAGAGTATTAGTAAATTAGAAGATAAATAAAAGAAAATATACAAACTAAAACCTAGAAAAATGTTTGGAAAATATTGAAAAGAGAGTAAGACATGTGTGGAACATGGTTTAAAGGTCTAATGTGTGTAATTGGAATTTCAAAAGGAGAATGGAGAGAATAGGCCAGATGCAATATTTAAAAAGATGGTGACTAAGAATCTTCCCAAACTGACATTAAATCACAATTCAGAGTCTGCTACAAACCCCAAACACGATGAGGAAAAAAAAGAAAAAAAAAACCTATAACCAGACATGTCATAGTAAATTTTCTATAAAGCGAAAGGAAAAGTATTAAAAATATTCAAAGAGAAATGACACTGAAAGAACTTATCTTGAAAGAACTGAGTGTAAATGGAAATATAACATGATAACAGCATCACATCAGATTACTGAAGAAAGGGAAGAAATTTTTGATAAGTGGAGTTGGGATAACTGGAAAGCCATATAAAAAAAAAGATCAAGTTAATCTATTCTTCATACCACATGCCTGGATAAGCTACACAAATGAATACAAGTAAATACAAGAAGGAAACCTGAGTGTATACTTTTATAAACTAAAAATGGAAATATCACCAAGAGTCAAAATATAGAAGCAATAAGGGAAATGAGTGATGAATTTGACTAAACAATTTTCATGGCAAAATAATCTCTAAACCAATCACATGCTCAGGAGGATGGATTCTCTGGCTTCCATATTCAACCTTATAGTAAGAAAGGTAGGGCCAGGTGATTGGTAAGCACCTGATGGAGAAAGAATAGTTCCTGAAATGAACAGGTGTCCATCACCATAACGCCATACCACCACGAATTAGACGGTGTTTCACATCGCGTGTTCACTTACAAAACTACTTTGCAAATATACCTTTTTGACTAAACCACGCATTGACCAGTTTTAAGTGGTATTTCACAGGGTAGAGTTTGCCTGTGTACTAAGCAGAGGTGAAAAACTTATCATGCTGGTAATTGAATCTTTATTTGGTCTTTAAAACGGAGTTTTTATTCTTCACTTTTAGTTACCTATTTAGTTTTCTGTCATTTCTAATCTGTAATTTTTTCTTTAGATAATGTAACAGAACTAATTTGCTTATTGTTAAAATATTAAAGTACTCAACAATGAAACAAAACTCATTGAGCTTTATTTTATAAAGTTTAACTTTTTCTAATTTAATTTATTTAAAAATATATTTTCTATTTCCTATCTAAAAACTCTGGGAAATCCCTATATTATATGCTAATTACCAAAAGCACATGTGCTTAATTTTATGAAGTGGACAAATTGAAAGTAATGAAAATAAAAGGCTTCAGATTATTGTCAGATTACATGTCATGTAAAAGGGAAATATATCAACCTTTGTGAACTTAAATAAATAATGGCTAAATTTTATTGAGTGTTCATTATGTGCTAAACATTTTGCTAAATGTTTTATGTGTACTTTATTTTGTTTAATCTTCAAAATAACTCTTTAGGGTAGATACTAATATGGTTCTTTTTTACCAATAAGGAAGCAATAGCTTAAAGAGTTAGTAATTGGTAGAGCTTGGAATCTAACTGACCGGTATTACTAGATGCTCTTCTCTTAACTCCAATGTAGTAAACTACATTTCCTCATATTTTAAAGTTCCTTAAGAATGTCTAAGTTATTTTTTTAATCATAAACTTTGACTTAACCCATCCTTTATTATCTGCAGGTCATGTTCTACAAATGACAAAAAAAGCATATGGCAACTGGACAGGTAGTTTCCCTGTATTGGGATCTGTAGGTAATTCATAATTTAGAAATTATTTCACAGACACATGAGAAGCATAATTTTCTGATTCTCACCCTTTCTTATATACAAAGAAAATTATTTAAAAAATAAAACTAATATTTCTGGACAGAATGGCTGTAAAAATTTGCACACAAATTCAGTCCCACTACAAACAAATAGCAAAAGAGATAAAATGTTTTAAGCAAAAATAAAAATAAAAATGACATTGGTTCAAAAACCAGATAATTATCTCCATGACAATGTCTAGTAAAGTTCAACATATTTTAACCATATCCTACAGGTTGGTTAATTCCATATCCAGGTATATATGCTAGGGAAAAATATCCCAAGATACTGAATCAGAATAGAACATAAACTCCACAGAATATGCATGAGTGAAAATCAGGCTTCCTCTGCTCCAGGAAGTTGACATTCAGGAAAGTGCCAAAAGGGTCTATGTGAGTTGAGAATCATTATTAGACTAAGTGCCTAATGCCAGGGGCTGAGTAGGACTGCTGAGCTCCCTCACCTCATAAAAGGATGGACAAAGACAGGTTGCTGATCACCTGCGATTTTGGCTATTAGTAAACTGAGGAACTTGAGAACCTAAAGTACTCAGTCTCATAAATAAGAACTACACCAATCTGCCCATGACTCCATGATTATTTTATAACATCCCAGTATTAATGACAGTAGTACTATTATGAAAGTCATTAGATCTAATTCGGGAATTAGCATTCCCATGAATGTCAAGAATAATAGAAAGATGTCTTATATTACTATTTTAAAGTGCACCTGCAGTTGTATATAATGCAATAGGATTAGAGAAGGGAAATAAGGGGTACACATTTGGAAAGAAAGAGACAAAACAGTCTTTATCTACAGACAATACCACTCTCCAAACAGGGATTCTATGCATAAATTATTAAAGCCAATAGGAATTCAGCAAGTTTGTAAATAAATAATCAAATATCATTAACATCTTTAGATGCCATCAATAATTGACTGAAATATGCAATAGAAGGAAAGCTTATTCATAATAATGGGGACTGTACAATACCCAAGAATAAATCTCACAACATCTTGACATGTTGAAAATTTTAAACAATATTATTGCAGGAAATAAAAGACCTAATTAAATGAAGGCACTAATGGAAGGGGAGACTCAATCATTTGAAAACAGTAATTCTCTATGAATTTATCTACAAATTTAATGCCATTCAATCAAAAGGCCAATGTGCATTTTTGTACTTTGGACAATGTTACTTAAAAATTCATACAGAAGATAAAAGATCCAAGAATAATAGATAATATTTAAGAAAAAGAAAGGATGGGGAGGAAGGAGTCACTTTTCTTACCAGATGTAAGGAGATGGATTAGAATAGAGAGGCCTAGAAATAAATATATGTATGAAAATCTCATATGAAGATGGTTTACTAAATTAAGAAAGATTGGATAATTTAATAAGTGGTGCTTAATTAATAAGTTATTTGTATAGAAGTGAGATTGAATTTCTTCATTTTACATACAAAATTAAAGTGAAAATTAAAACTTTGAAACTTTGAAAAGAAAATAAAGGAGAATATGGCTTTAGGGAAGACTTCATTAAACAAGATACAAAGCACAAAAAAAACTGATGAAAATAATTATTTCAAAATTAGAAATGAGTACTTAAAAAAAAGACACCATCTGATCAAAGTGACGAAAGAATCCGTCATCCAGAAGAAGACATTTACAATCATACATTTTGAAAAAAGGCTTAATATCCATAACATATAACATTAATAAGAAAGTGATAGTTCAATAGAAAAAAGACAAGGAAAGAAGGCTTGTATGGTCAATAAACAGACATATGCTCAATGAGATATACTATTACCTACCTATCAGATTGCTGAAATATAAAAATCTGACAGTACTAAATGCTGGCAAGATTATAGAGAATCAGGAACTTTTATATAGTTGTTACAACCATTCCATTTGTGAGGGTAACTTGGCAATAAAGTTGGAGATACACCTCTGACAACCTAGTTAATTCCATTTCTATGTATACTCTAGACACAATGTCTCTTATGCATGTGAGACACATAAGAATGCTTATTGCAGGACTAATTTTAAAAGCAAAAATTGGAAATGATACAATTGCTCCTCAAAAGGAGTATTGACAAATATATACACTTGTGGTATATTCATAATGCTAATTCGCCATTTGAACTGAGTGAGCTAGAGCTATTTGCTTCCATCTGAGTGAGTCTCTAAAATATTACACTGCAGAGTAACAAATACCATATGACACACTTACATGAAGCTTAAAACATGAAAAACAAGACTATGTAAATATTCTGTCAATGTATACATATGCCATATATGTGTAGTATCCTTAGTGTAAATACATGCTTAGGAAAATAAACAAATTCACAATGATGCTTCCCATTAGAAGAGAAGGGCATTGGGTCTTCCCATGTGTTTGTAATATTTTACTACTTCGAAAAGTCTGAAGCAGATCTGGCTAAATATTAAACTTTCAGAAGAAAGCTAGGTAGGTCATTAGTGAGATTTTGAAATTAAAAACGTATAGTACTGATTACAAATATCAACATCACATAAAAGGACTTTACTTTAAAAGCATGGCTTTTATCTAAGTTCACACTGCTACTTCTAACTTAGAAAAACAGATTTGTCTTCTAAAGGACAGCGCTTTCCCCATGCAAACTGCGGCCGTGAATCCAAGCATTCAAGTGCCGTGGAAAATTTTTTGGGCAGTATGCTTTAATCAGCGTCTCCTGCCAATGAGTTTTCTTGTCTTTCACATCACAAAGAACGCCAGTAGGGTGAGTGCAGTCATGTCGCTGTACAGCATTAGCAGGGGTGAACCACAGAACCTGAGAACTGCCGGGGGGGTTTTAAATACACATTTCAATTTTGAGCAAAGAGTCCCTTGTTTCTGTGATGAATGTGATGTGGCATTTTCTGATTGGCAAGTGACCCATAGAAAGCACCCAGGGAATAATCATGTCACAGTCCAACTTCGTAATGAAGTGTAGTTTTGTTTGTGGCCTTAATTGCATTTGTTGGAAGCTCGGTCCTTGATTTCCCAATCATGTCTGTGTTTTCACTTGCCCTGTGTAAAAAATGAGTAAGGGGAGGTATGTCTCCAAAGCAGTACAAATCTGGGAGATTTGTTTGGTACAGTAACAGTAGAATGCCTATCTCGTTATTTAACTGCTGTTGCCTACCAGGAAAAAACTGAGCCTTCTTATCATGTGGGCATTTTATTTTTTATTTTATTTTTTTATGTTTATTTATTTATTTTGAAAGAGGAAGAGAGAGCTCTGAAGGGGCAGAGAGAGGGAGAGCTGGTTCCCAAGGAGGCTCCGCACCATCAGCACGGAGCACGATGCTGGGCTCAAACTCACGAACTGAGATCATGACCTGAGCCGAAATCAAGAATTGGTCACTTAACCGACTGAGCCACCCAGGCGACCCAGTCATGTGGGCATTTTAACTATAACCGAGAATGTGCCCTGTAAGCTACCTGCTGCTCACCTGATACTTCTCCCTAAACTGTGTCACTTCAATTAATAAATGGGCTGGTTTAAGGGTCTAGCTCCTTGGTCCAGCTTTATATACACTATAGATGCTTCACCCAGGCACTCACTGTCCCTCCAGAGTAACAGAAGGAAGTTTAAAAATAAGAGGCTGTATATGAAATGCTTTGTATGCTGGAAAACTGTTTTACAAGGGTAATAAACCCATCCTAGATGTAGGGAAGAGTCACATTTATGGAACTCCGTGTCCTTTTCCTTGAAAGGAAAGGGGATGCTTAGCGGCTACTGGCTCTTTGGAACATGAGGTTTCCTTCAAGGAGAGGTGGGTGGAAAGAAAGGGTATGGTATTCACTCTAACCAAGCAAGCCCCAATTTTCTCATGAGGATGAACTCTCACAAGCCCACAATCAGTGTCTGGCAAGCAGCAGGTTCCCAGTGTACCCGTGCTGATTCCAAACGCGTTATGCGGCACTAACGAATGTATTGGGAAGAGCCCATCGCAGCTGAGCACGGCCGGCTGTGTGCAGAGACGACGTGGCTCCACCTGCAAACTCATCTGTGCCCACGTTCACGAGCACTTCTGCTGGTTGATGTCCTCCCCACCCCTCCGCTTCCCCACCCCTCCACCTCACCACCTCCACATCGGCCTTTTAAAAGCTTGTTTCTGAGAACGAAGCAGATTGTTTTGAGAAGAAAAAAATGAAAACAAATGATAAACAGCAGAACATTCCGCAATCCTAGGAAGATAGTGCATCTAGAGGAAAATAGGTAATACTGGTTAAGTATTAAGTCGCCTGGGGCAGAGGAGGGAAGGAGTCTAAGAAAAATGTTTGTTCACCTCTGTGCCCTGTGAAGTGTGTGGTGATGCCATTTGACAAGCCAATTCAGTCATCTGACTCACTTAATTGAATCCTCAAGAGTACCCGTTCTCTAAAATGATGTCATTTTTCCTTAATTGAGACATAAATTAATGCATCAGGATTCAGAGAAATGCTAGTACCTAGCAGAATACAGGAAAGACCTCCTTTAAGTCAAGGTTAAGACCATAGAATGTCCCCATAGAATGTTGCAGGATACAAAATCAATGTACAGAAATCGGTTGCATTCCTTTACACCAACAATAAAGCAATAAAGAGAAATAAAGAAGCGAATCCCATTCACAATTGCACCAAAAACCATCAAATACTTAGGAATAAACGTAACCAAAGATGTAAAAGATCTCTATGCTGAAAACTAAAAAACTTATGAAGGAAATTCAGGAAGACACAAGGAAATGGAAAAATATCCCATGCTCATGGATTGGAAGAATAAATATTGTTAAAATGGCAATACTACCCAAAGCAATCTACATTCAATGCAATCCCAATCAAAAAGAGAGTGGAACCCAAGAGACACAGGAATGCTGATGCATAGGGGCACGTGTACCCCAATGTTTATAGCAGCACTTTCGACAATAGCCAAATCATGGAAGCAGACCAAGTGCCCATCAACTAACGAATGGATAAAGACGTTGTGGCACATATATACAATGGACTACTACATGGCAATGAGAAAAAATGAAATCTGGCCATGTGTAGCAACATGGATGGAACTGGAGGGTATTATGTTAAGTGAAATAAGTCATTCAGAAAAAGACAGATACCATACATATGTTTCCACGAATAGGTGGACTTTGTGAGACTAAGCAAAAACCAGGGGGAGGGGAAGAGGGGAAAGGAAAAAAAGACACAGAGAGGGAGGGAGATAAAACATAAGAGACTCTCAAAGACTAAGAACAATCTGAGAGTGAGGGGGGTGAGGAAGGTGAGGGAGGGGGGAGAGGGGGTGACGGACATTAAAGAGGCATGTGTTGGGATGAACACTGGGTGTTATATGTAAACCAATTTAAAAATAAACTATTAAAAAAAAAAGGGAGTGGAGTCACTTGAAAAGCTCATGATTTCTCTGGGGTCTAAAGTTTGACATTAAATAATGTCAAGTGGCTTCTTATCAAAAGACTCTCCGCAGTAATTGTCAATTTGTTATTCACAGCCCTGTCACTAGAATTTGCCCACGTCCGGTAACACATGAGTGTTCCACTAGCAAATATATTTACAGAGGAAGCATGACACATTGAATCTTTTCTTTCATGTAGGAAGACCACTTCCCTAGATTTAATCAGTTTTAACCCGAAACAATGACATTCATGTAGAAATGTAAGGAAAGTTTTATGGGGTTGCAAATTCCTCAAGTAAGAGAAATGACCATTGTTCAAAATATAATCAAAAGCTAATTTTGCCACAATGTGGACCTCATCGATATATTATAATACTGCTTAAAAGAGTTTTAGCTACTCATCCCTAGCTTGACCCTATAGAAGTAACAAAATTTAGAAAGAAACACAGTTTTTAAAATGCTTTTGTTCACATTCTCCTGTTTTTGATCTGTCAGCTTTTTCCATCCCCAAAATATTACTATCAGGAACTTTCCTTTCCGTTAGGAAAAAAAGCAATGAAAGCTATGGGAATAAATAAGTGAAGCTGCCATTAGAAACTGCTAGAAATTCTAGAGAAGAAATCTGATTTGGGATGCCAATTTTTATTAGGGAATTTTAAATGTATTTTTTCCTACAGTTTCCCCCATATTACAAGATCACTTCTTCTGTTTGGTGGGCCGCCTGAAGAAACAATCTATGCCTCTCTCTTCCTGTCCCCCCACCCTTTCCCTTCCCTTTGGCCAGGGAGATCTGTGGAAGGAGCACATTTGGGGACGACAGCTAGGAACTTCAGTGCTGGTCCCATCCTCTGCCTTCATAGCCTTAAGCAATCGATCACTCAGCCTGTAAACCTGGTTCCTCGACTTAAAATTAGGGAATGGAGAGGGAAGATCTTAGGAGCCCTACAAATGCTAACATTCTTTAAATGTAGTTTTTAGAAGATGTCTTAATTCGCTACCCTATATCAGCTATTATAGGAATCATTTTTATGTGTCCTTGAAATGTGTTTTGTTGTTTTTTCTCATAACTGAATCTATACGAGATGGAGCCCAGCCTACACAATGATGAGGCACTTCTTCTGGGGCTTCCTTTCCAAATACTTCCCAGCCTCTTAGAGTAACGGAGCATACTGCCCCCAGGAGAGCAGCAGTGTTTGAGAGGAGATACCACGTGGAAGGACAAAGAAGAAAAAAATGTTTTGATATCAACAATTTATTGTTTGCACAATTATTTTTACTTACTGAGTTTAATTTTTTTTTGGCACAAAATGCCCAGCATGAAATAGAAGCCCTTGAAACTAAAAAGCTGCCTAACATTTATGAACCTCTAAAAGTGTGCCTAAGAATGCTTTGGAAACTTGCAAATTTCCTCAGAGAATCTGAGTGAGCTGCTCAAGTCCCAGGCACAGTGAAGGAAAGAGCCTTGTGCAGTGACGTCCCTGTCTCCAGCCTCTGCATTCCCCTATCCTGAGGGGCTGGGAACACGGATGTTCTGTGGTTTGTACTCATTTTCTGTAACTGGGCTCTCATTGGCTTCCCCTTGGTTCTACCTCATCTTGTACTCCAGCATCCAGTGATGATGTACAGATCTTATCCTCAGGTGCTCTCTTGAATTCACCTGTTAGGTGTGTCCTTGTCCACCTCATTTCCATAGCTTCCTGAGAAAATGATGTCAATTTCCGGAAGTGTGGGTAGCCATGCTTTGCCTTGCCCACCAAACCATTCAGCTATTGTAATCCTCCCTCTGAGGCTTTGTTCCAAAGCTGTCTGGTTCTTGAGGTCTATGCTACTCTGTTAAAAGAGCTTAAATCACAATCAGTTTAACCCCACAAATTGTAGTGGCGTCTATGAGATGCCTGGCACTGCATTAGGAGTAGGGGTACGGTTAACAAGTAAGGAATTGTTCTTGTCTGAAGTTAACAGTCTAGGGCCAGGGTGCTCTGTCTATGGCCTCAAGGTCATCAGAGGCTCCTGAAAAGCCACATGTACTCCAGGCCTTTTCAACCATCAGTTGTGGGGTTTGGGGGGTTTTGTTTGTTTGTTTTTGTCTGTGTCTGTTTAACATCTTTCTTGCGAGCATAGCACACACAGTCTGCTTACCAAACATAATTCAATGATAAATGGAGATTGCAGTTTTGTCTGGCTGCTTTGGAGAAGATTCCATTGTTAAGTGGGGGCATGGTCATTTTCATTTCTTTTTAATCTGTCACCCTTTAAAGAAAAATACTCTTAACAGTAGACTCGTGTTACATGATTGAAATGTTGTAAGTCCTTTGCTACACTGTCCCCAGATGGGAAATGCAAAATAGGGTGTTTGCCTGCAACTCCTCCTCCAAAACTTAGCCAACGAGTGGGTAGAAAAGAATAATAGAGTCTTCCAATTCTCTGGATGTATTTATTTAGTTCATCTGCTTGCAAAATATTTCCGTATCTCATTTTTAAAAATATTACCCCAGGGAGAGATTGACAAAGAGAGTTACAAAATTACTACTTTTTACGTGAATAAATTAAGCATATGTGAGTCAGAGGGTCTCCTGGGAGGAATAGGTTTGTCAGCAGTGGTGTTGAGCCCAAGGATTGGAACTCTGGCATGGGCAATAGAGGTGTGACAGGTATCTTTCCAGTCCTGCTCCCTGGCCCTGCTCATTTTCCCCTCATCTGATCCCGTGGGCTTGGTGATCTGAGTGACCTTTTGCTTCCCAGGCCCATCATCTAGATGTCCAAATGGTAAGACTTTTGTTCATTTTTTCCATCACATTCTGCCAGCTTCTATGTGCAGCCCCAAGGATACCTTGATTGTTAGGCCCTCCCCATCCCCTGAGAAGGTGGTCAGACCCAAGGGAGAGCTTCCAGAGATGCTCTGAACTCTGTTCCTAACGTTATTCTCAAGGACCTGAGTGGTGGGGGAGTCCACAGAACTTGGAGCTTCTGTGCCTCTATGGGCAGATAAACTCAGTAAATCCCATCTACATCAAAGCCAGACAAAATTATTACCTTCAGGAGAGAACCCAAAAAGCCTCTGGGGTGGGGCTGTCCTAAATGTGCACAGGTTGTCCTTCACCCTTAAGCCTACCATTAACACCAGCCCATGGAGCTTACTGGCTACTGCCCTCCTGAATGCTTAGCCTATATCTGATGCCCCTTTGTCCCTGGTTGCCACCGGGGAGGAGTGGATGGACAGAATAAACATAGAAACAGGTCTGATACTGACCACAAGACACAGCTTCCAGAAAGAAAAATAATTTGGATTGTGTGTGGGAAGTAACAAAACAAAAGGATTAATTGATCTAATTATGGTCCGAAAATATCAGAGGATGTCACAAAAGATTTCTTTGTTCATTGCTTACTTGGGTTTAGGGACCCATATATCACAGTCTGACAGGATCCAACACACCATCTGATGAAACTGGGTGTCTTTGCTCACAATACTTGTATTGTTTAATATGGAAATGAAACATTTTGCTGTTAATATAAATCATTTTATTCAAGTTACTTTGCCTTTCATCATTGTTGGGGTGGAAAGTAAAAGGGCAAAGGATTCAGGACAATTAAAGGGAACAGGAAGGCAGGGAAAACATCCAGAGTCTTAGGCTGCCATCGTTTAGCTCCTACATCCATTCCTGACAGAGGTCACCCTATATTTCCTTTTCCTCCTCCCCAGGGCGGAGATAGGGACAGAATCCCATGTGGAAGCCAGGTAGGGGATCCCTGCCACCTCTGTATTTTCCTCTGTAGGAAAATAAACCACAAATCAAGAGCATCCAAGGAAGGAGATTCTTAGAATAGTTCCCAGTCCCATTATGGAACCAAGTACGTCAAAACCAGATGATTTCATTTGTGCTGATCTCTGGAGGAGAGGGAGGAGAAAACATGTGATTTGCCACTTTCTGAGGGATTTGCCAAAGCTTCTTCATCAACCATGCACATATCCATGACTCTTTTTAAAAAGTCTCCAACCCCCTTAAACAGTATGACCAGAGCAATATCAACACCGACTAGTAACTTCGTCCTTTTAACCCACTGGACACTATGCAACTCAACTTCCAAACATTTATACCAAAGGAATTGCTTAAGCAATGGGCAAAGCTCCCAAAGAGCAAGAGTTGCTAGTCTCATTAAGGCACAAGTGTCCAGGATCTGGCGGGCTGTGTATGAGCCTAGGTCTATTTTTTCTTCTCTCCATTCCAAGTATCTATCACTCCTGGGCACACGGCCCGCTGCATCTGGGAAGCACTTCAAGGGATCATGTTCTATGATCATCCTCACCCTCACACCAGTCTTTCCAAGCAATGGTAGCCAAGGAAATTTTAAAAGCCCCTCAATGGAGGGGCCACATAAAGTCAACTCTCAAAGCAAACAGCCACCATACTGAGAATTAGCTTTGCAGTGGCAGAAAATGCAAGACAGTGGAAAAGCACTGCAATACTGTGGACTGGCTCCTGCAAAGCCTTCGGGCCATGTCAGAATCGCAAAGCACAAGGGCTGAGTTTCTCTGCAGCTCTCCCTGAGAGTGCACTATCAAAAGGGACAAGGGTTTTCTTGGGTTGAAACAGGTACTTAACTGAAAGACTGCAAGACGCCTAAGAAAACTTAAGAGATGTGGAAAGGAAGCTGCCACTTGGTGATGGTGCTGCTAAGGTCGAGGTGTCTAGAAAGTGTGGTGGCGTGACAGGATTGCGTTTCTTACTGGATTGCTGCTGGTGACCTGTGAGTAGGCCTCGCATTTGTTTTCCTATAAGAGTAGCTTGATAAGAGTGGAGAGGAAATGAATGGCAAAGGATCCTACTATACTAGTGGGTCCTAGAGGGCTCTCTGCTCCAAGTCATTCTTTAAAGAGACAAAACCTAGTGGTGATGGTTGGGCAACTGTGAATGTGCTGAATGTCACTAAATTTTACTCTTAAAAATGGTTAAAATGGTAAATGTTATGTACATCTTACCACAATGAAAACAACAACAACAACAACATGCAAGTACGTAAAAATGAGACCATGTCGGGCAAAGCATGAGATGTTTCGGAGACCAAATGAGAGAACCAGAGAGCTCCATTCACTCTGACTTTGAAAGCTGAACCAGAAGCACAAAAGCGCTGATCCTGGAATCACAGTAATTGTAGCAGATGAATACATTCTTTTTACTGACATAAATCATTCCCTTAGGCTTTTGTTATGATAGAAGTGGAAGGTAGAAGTAGGGCCTAGGATTCAGAGCCGTCACTGGGGGCAGATAGGGCTTCCAAGATGTCTTCAAAAGAGTTTCCCTGCTCTTTACTAAATTACAAAACAAAGATAAAACCAAAGCCATTCCCTCTGCTTAGCAGAAGTTCTTTGGGTAGGCTTAATAACTGATTTTCTATTATTTCTATAATTCTATTATTCAAGGGTGCCTGCTCTCTGGTAGACTTGGCTGGGTGAGGGACCAAGAAGCTTGGTATTCCGGCAGCAGGAATTCCAGGAGACTGGACCCAGGCACAGCAAGTGAGCCTAGATAGACACATCACGTGGGAGTCGTGAGTCCAGAAAGCAGGGCCATGAATATCAGGAAAAAGGCCACAGTTGAAGCAGGAAAGTCATAGTGAACAGGGTTCCAAAACCAAGGCCTTTTGCCCAGGAAAGGGTCAAGAGCATCAGTCCAACTTACCGAGAAAGTAGTTCTCAAGCCCTGGAAAAACTGTGAAGGAGATGGAGAGTTAAGAGAAACTTGGACAAAGGAAGTCTATGTGGCAGTTGATGGCAGCAAAGATTATATCCGTACATGGAGAAACAACTATGTGCCATGCAAAGTGCTAAGCAAGACACATATATTCTGTTTAATCCTCAAAGCACTTCAGGGAAGGTATGACTGCTCCTATTTTGCACATAAGAAAACAAGTTCAGGTTAAGAGAAGACACACTTTACTTGGTTGGACCTCTCAGTTTTATTTGAGGGAGAAGCAAACTTACCCTATGTTTCTCAGTGATTTTCAATGGGTGGCAAGCATAAGATCACTTCAGCATTTTGACCTGGACAACCTTTTGCTATATAGGATTGTTTCATTATTACAGGACATTCAACATTGTGGTTCCCATATGTTAGAAGCCTACACACTCCTACTCCTATCTGTATGACAACCCAGGATACCCTCACTCATCCTGAGCCATCAGAGGACCACAGCACCGTCTCTCTTATATATCTAAGTGAAACCTCAACTAATTCTACTCTGTGCACTTATTTCAGAAAAGTGGAAACATGGAAACAGTCACACATTTTATAGAGAAAAATCTATATAGGCAATATTTTATTCAGTAGGTATTCTGTATCAGGTCCCATTCTAAATTCTTTCCACATAATAACTCTTACTTCTCTTAACAATCATATGAAGTAGGAATTGTTACTGTTTCCATGTTAGAGATGACGGAACTGAGGCAAAGTGGTTAAGTAACATTACCCAAGGTCATGCAGCTGGTAAGTGGCTAAGTCAGAAACGAACCCATGCAGTTCCAACTCTAGAGCCTAAATGCTCCCTTAACCCTTTTCTGATGCCAGATCCAACCAGTGACCCCTCCAGCTCAGAGTTTTGTTATTGTTGGTAGGGGGCCAGGGTGGTGGTGGTGATTTGTTTCTTTTGTTTTGTTTAACAAACACTGCCTCCAAAGAAGAGTTGATACTCTCTCTGATATCAGCCTTCAAGGTAAATCCCATTTCCCCTTAATAGATATTTTTTCTCTATTGTTGAAAAATAGCTGCCAAATCATGTCAATAATCTGTTAACTTTTAAATTTACTTATACTTATTTCTTTAAACTGACCTCCCTTGAGTTTCAAAGATTCCAATCCTCCTTTGATTTCTAGATTCAGTGAATAATTTTATGGATTTTTCCATATGTCTTTCCTAAACTTTTTGGGGGGATATATTCCATAAGATTTTCTATATTGTCAATTATGTCATCAGTGAATAAAAACAGTCTTCCTTCTTTTCAAATGTACATGAATTTCTTTGTTGTTTTGTTTTTGCTTTATTGCACTAACCAGAGCCTCCAATACAAATTTGTTTAGAAATGATGAGAGGAAACATTCTTGCTTTGTTACCTATCTTAGAGGGAAAGCATCTAATCCATATAAAGTATGCCATCTGCAAATATTTTTTAGATGCCTATTCATCAGGTTGGCAATGTTTTCTATAACTAGTTTGCCGAGAGAGACTTTTAGTCATCAGTGGGTGTTAGATTTTATCAAAGCTTTTTCAGCATTTACTAAGATAATTGTATGGTTTTCTATTTTAGTCTGTTTATGTAGGACATTACACTGACTTACAAAGTTAGACCAAAGTTGTGTTCTTGGATAAACCCCACTGATCACATTATAATTTTTTATATATAGCTAGATTTAGTATGCCAAATACTTGTAAGAAGTTTTGAGTCTATATTCATACAGGATATTAGTTTTCTTGGAGTGTATACTTCCGGTTTTAGTATCATAGTACTGATATTCTAATAAAATGTTTCTTTTTTGGGGTGCCTGGGTGGCTCTGTAGGTTGAGAGTCCTACTCTAGATTTCGGCTCAGGTCACGATCTCACAGTTCCTGAGATCCAGCCCCATATCGGGCTCTGCACTGTGAGCGCAGAGTCTGCTTGGGATTCTCTTTCTCCCTCTCTCTCTCTGCCCCTCCCCTGTACTTTTTATCTATTTCAAAATCAATAAATAAGCATTTTTCTTCTCAAAATGTTTATATATACATCTGGAATCATTTCTTACTTTAATATTTGATAGGATTCACCAGTTTAGCAATGTGGACATGAAGTTTTCTTTATGGAAAGTTTTTAAGCTATGAATTCCTTTAGTTATGTAGAACTAGTGAAGCATATTTCTTTCTTTTAAATAGAGCCTTAGTAGTTTGCTCCTTCTTTCTACAAAATTTCCCATTTCATCTGTCAAATTTATTTGGTTAAAAGTTGTTAATAACATTTTTAAATATACTTTTGATGCCTATAGGATTTGTAGTGATGTCTACTCTCTCATTCTTGATATTGGTAATTATTCTCTCTCTTTCTTTCTCTCTCTGTCTCTCTCTTTTTTCCTTGAACAATATGAATAAAGCAGAGTTTCTCAACCTTGTGCTATTGACATTTTGGGTCAAATAATTCTTTGCTGTGGGGAGCTGTCCTGTGCTAGCAGAGTTTTAGCAGCATCCCTGGTGTTTACCCACTAAATGCCAGTAGCAACTACATCCCTCCCAACGGTGTTGATCAAAAATGTCTCCAGACATTGCCAAATGTCCCCCGATGTGGATGGAATCACCTTTTGTTAGGAATCACTGGGCTACAGCTTTATAGATTTTTGTCACATTGATTTTTAAAAATGTATCTCTGGTTTTTCATTTCACTGCTTTCTGCTTTTTGTAATTACCTTCCTCTTATTTACTCTGGGTTTAATTTTTCTAGCTTCATTAATTTAAGATCTTCCTTTTTATTTTATTTTTTTTAACATATTTTTTTTAAACGTTTATTTATTTTTGAGAGACATAGAGACAGAGTATGAGCGGGGGAAGGGCAGAGAGAGAGGGAGACACAGAATCCGAAGCAGGCTCCAGGCTCTGATGAGCCGTCAGCGCAGAGCCCGATGCGGGGCTCGAACTCACAGACCGTGAGATCATGACCTGAGCTGAAGTCGGCCGCTCAACCGACTGAGCCACCCAGGCGCCCCAAGATCTTCCTTTTTAAACTAATATGAGTACTTAATATATATTTCTGTCTTAGTACTGCTTTAGCTGCATCTATAAATTTTTACATGTTATGTTTTTTGTTTTCATAAAGCTTATGTTATCTTATAATTTCCTTTTGGATTTCTTTAACCCAGGGGTCTTAGTCTGTTCTGGTTGCTATAACAAAATACTATAGACTTGGTGTCTTGTAAACAACAGAATTGTTTTTCACAGTTCTGGGGGCTAGAAGTCCACAATCAGGGAGCAAGCCTGGTTGAGTTCTAATGAAGGCCTTCTACTATCGACTTTCTGTGTCCTCACAGAGCTGAAGCAGGTAGGGATCTCTCTGGAATTTTTTTCTAATGACACTAGTCCCGTTCATGAGGACCCTGCCCTCATGACCCGATCGCCTCCCAAAGGCGCTACCTCCTAACACTATCACATCATGCATTAGGTTTTCAACAAATGAATTTTAAGGCAACACATTCAGACCATAGCATAGGGGTTAGAGTGTGCTCTCTAATTTTCAAATATTTGGAAACATTGTCCAAAATATTTCTGTTGTTGATTTTAATTTAAATCCATAGCAACAGCCATATTTTTTATTATTTCAATTTTTAAAGAGTTTTGAAGAGTTGTTTCTATCCCAGAATATACAGCTTATTTTAGTGAGAGTTCCATGTACACTTGAAAAAAATTGTGTTTTCTGCTGGTGTTTGGTGGAACATTCTACAAATGTTAGGTCAATTTGGTTGTAAGAATACAAAGTCTTCTATTACACTACAGATTTTCTGTTTATTTGTTCTATTAATTAGCAAGTGAAAATAGTTATAATCTCTGTATAATTGTAGACTTGTCTCCAATATCACTGTCTAGTTCTACCAATTTTTGTTTCATGTATTCTAAGTTTTTGGTATGACGTACAAACACATTTGGATCTCATCATCTTGATGAATTTACCTCGCTAATCATTACGATCTTTATCTTGACAATAATTTTTGTTCTGAAGAAGTCTACTTTGTCAGATATTACCATAGCCACTAGTTTTTTATAATTAGGTTTGCATTTTAAAGCTTTTTTCTATCTCTTACTTTTAAACTATGTGTGCCTTTATATTTTAAGTGGGTTTCTTAACAGACAATGTGTAGTTGGGTCATGCTTTTTTAAAAATCAAAACTGATAATTTGTACCTTTTAGTTGGAGTGTTTGGGACGTTGATATTTAATGTAATTATTAATATACCTGGTTTTAAATCTATCATCTTGTTATCCTTTTCTGCTCATGCCATCATCTTTCCCATTTCTGGTTTGTTTGTTAATTGATTTTTCTCCTCCTTATGGGTCATATTCTCCTTCTCTCAACTTTGCTAATTTTTAATTGGCTTCTGGACACTGAATCTCAAGGATTTTACATTGTAGGAAGCTAGACTTGGTCATATTCCTTTAAATAGTATTATACTTTGTTCTGGCATGCAGATAAGCTACCTGAGATAAGTTCGATCATTTTGAGACTTAATTTTAGATTGTCTTGGAGTAGATAGAGAGCAGCCTTTATCCCCACTATTTTATTAATGCCTTTCTGAGGACTCTACACAGTACCTTGTGCCTTATGATGTCTTTCCACTCTGGCTGTTGAGAACACAGACTATTCCCAGCCCTCTTAGAGCTGCAGAAATTGTTTAGCTTACTGTTTTCAAGTGGTTCTTTCCTCACCTTGAGTAATTTCCTCTCACTCATGTACAGATTAGGGTTCAGGAAAAAACTGACAAAGATCCCTCTGCAGAGTTTATTCTGTATGCTGTGGGGGAGGGGGAGGCTGGGTTAGTAATATATGTCTAGCAACTTTCTCTATGATACTCCTCCCAGAAAAATTCTAGCTGACTTATTCTTCCTGAAGTCTAATCTCCAATCTCTCTCTCCCAAACTCAGTGAAACTGAGAGGTTCTTTTTGGTTCCTCTGCCTGCCATGGGTCCTGGACCTCAAAACTCCCTTTGGCCATGAACTGGGACAGTTGTAGGGCCACCTTATTGTATTTCCTTTTAGAGATCACAATTCTGTACTGCCTGGTTTATAAAAGTTTTTAAACTCTTGTTTCATACATTTATACCAGTTTTCTAGCTGTGTAGAGCGAGAAGTAAATCCAGGGACTGTCACTGTATTATGACTGAATATGGAAATCTATCACCTTCATTTTTACAGATTATTTTCATTAAATATACAGTTCTGGTGGTGATTACTTTCTGATTTTAAAGATGTCTTTTTACTATCTTCTAGATTCTGTTGTTTCAGATGGGAAAAGAGTGCACATTTGTATCATTGTTCCCTTGTGCATAACTTGAAATTTTCTTGGGTTGCTTTCAAAATGCCTTTATCTTTGATTTCAGACAGTTTGATTATGATATTTTAGGCAAGCTTTTCTTCACATTTATCTTGTTTATGGTTTGCTGAGCATCTTGAGTTGTAAATTTATGTTGTCCCCCAAATTGGCAGAGGTTTTGGTCATTATTTCTGCTAATATTTTTACTGCCCTAATCTCTCTGCTTTACCTCTGGGATTCTAATTTCATGTAGGTTAGACCTTTCGATATTGTCCAATAGGTTACTGAGGCTTTGCACATTTTTCTGCAATTTTTTTTTCTTTTCTGTTCCTCAGATTGTCTGCTTTATAAGAAACTTTCTTCTGGGGCACCTGGGTGGCCCAGTAGGTTAAGCATCCGACTCTTGGTTTTGGCTCAGGTCATGATCTCGCAGTTCATGAGCTGGAGCCCTGCATCAGGCTCTTTGCTGACAGGGTAGAGTCTGCTTGGGATTCTTTCTCTCCCTCTCTCTGCCCCTACCCTGCTGATGCTGTCTCTGCCTCTCTCAAAATAAATAAACAAACTTGGAAAAAAAAAAAAACAAAACTTTCTTAACATTCACTAGCACTTTCTTCTGTCACCTTCAATCTCCTGTTAAGCCTATCCAGCGGATATTTTATTTCAGATATTAATGTTTCAGTTCTGTGACTTTGTTATTTTAAACATTTTTTTTATTTCTCCTCTGACATTCTCCATTTATTCACTTAGTTGAACATACATTCTCTTACAGCAGTAAGCCCGGTTAGAAAGCTCCATTAAAGGCTTTGCTAATTTCAACTCGAGGTCATCTTTGGGTGTGCTCCGTTGGTTGCCTTTATGTGAGCACTGGTCACAAGTTTTTATTCTTGCACATGTCCACTAATTTTGTATGACATCCCAATATATCAAATGATATGTTGTAGAGGTTTCAGATTCTCATAGCCCTTCTTTAGAATGTTGAATTCTGCTTTTTCAGGCAATTTTCTTGACTGCACTCAAACTATAAATTCTGTATTTCCTGTTGTGTGAAGAAGCAGAAATCTAGCCTCATTGGGCTTCTTGAAGTCTGCCCTATGCACGTATAGTTCAGGGATCCGTCAGGAATTTGAGCAAAACTTTAATATACAAAATACAGGGCACTGCCTCTAGGTTTCTCCTTTCTGAAATTTCCTCCTCAATTTCTAGCTACGACAGTACCCCTGAGATTAGTTCACTGATTCTTCAAGCCAGTAGGACTATGGACTTTCTGCCACCCCATCTGGAATGGACTTGGGTCTGCTTTCAGGAAAAAAGTTAAGACAAAATGAGAAACTTATCCTATGATATTTCTTCCTTCCAATGGAGTCTGCTATCAAGTGTCTACCTGTCTTTTTTGCTCTCCGGTGCCTTTGGGTAGTTGTTATATTATCTCCACAGTTCATAGTCATTTGAAGGAGACTTGGTCCAATAGGAGCTTTCTTCCATTACCAGAAACTAGAATCTCATTGCTCTGGCTTGGATTCTTTTAAAATACAAATACAATGCCTTATGCTTGTCCATCATAAAATAATTTTTCTGTTCATTCTCACAGATAAATCCAATCTTTCAGAAATCCATTTTTCTCACCTCAACTACCCAAAGTGATGTCATCAAATACAAATACAAATATTTTACTATGTTGTCTCTTCTCCAAATCATTTATTAATTCATGAAGTCCCTATAGAACTCTCTTATTTACTGATTTCTATTCGGAGAAACATTCATTTATTTACACCCGTTGTTCCTGTCTCTAAACTTCATACAAGATAAAATAGCCTCTTCATTACACCATGACCAGATTTTGAAAATAGCTTGTGTGAAATCTTGTCAACGGTATTTTGAAATTCTCACTAGACTGTATCAACTCATGCCTTTTTTAGCTCTTTAAGGACACCAGTAAATTATTAATAATGTTCTTCAAAATGTTCCTTTGAAGAACCCATGTTGCCTCATAGGTTATTTTAAGAGTTTGATAGCTCAATCCTTTATTAATTATAACCTAATATCGGTTTGTCTGGATTGGAAATAAATGTAATAATTTAAAGCCCTTGGACTCTTCCTGGAATATTTTTTAACTAAGATTACATTTGTGTAATCCTCTAGTCTTCTGGCGTGGGAGTCATAACATGTCAAAATTTATATTTTGGCCCATATCCTTGCTGTCATACCTCAGTTGCTTTAAAAGTGTGATCCGAGTTTGGTGATTTAAACTAAATTTATTTTGCTAATAATGACAACTAATATTTATTGTGCATGTATTACATGCCAGACAATGTTCTAAGTGTATGATCTCATTTTTCTCCTCCAATAACCCTATAAATTGACTATATTCCCATTTAGAGATATAAATCTATTGGAGCACATCTTAGGTACTGACCACCATTTGGTCTAATGCTTCCAATTTTTTTCAATTGGAAGAAATGTTTGAACTGCACTCTTTCTTTTTCGGCATATCTTTTTTAATTTCTTAACATTTTATTTATCTATTTATGTATTTATTTATGTATTTATGTATTTATTTATGTATTTATTTATGTATTTATGTATTTATTTATTTTGAAAGACAGAGAGAGACAGCGCATGAGCAGGGGAAGGGCGGAGAGACAGGGAGACACAGAATCCAAAGCAGGCTCCAGGCTCTGAGCTGTCAGCACAGAGCCCGATGTGGGCTCAAACCCACAAACACGAAATCATGACCTGAGCTGAAGTCGGAGACTCAACCGACTGAGCCACCCAGGCGCCCCAAAACACAAGATTTCTGATGCATTATTTAAACTAGTTCTATAAGAATAATGTAAGTTACCCACCGGGCAGGGAGGACTTTAAACAGTAGGAGAAGTGGCAAACACAAGAGGTTGTCACTTAAAAAAGTAGAAGTGCTGAAGTTGCCAGTAGGGACAGACTAGCATGTTGTAGGATAATAAATCACATTTTATTACTCTTAGAGCTTCATTCTTTCATTAATGTTTGAATAAAACGGATGTGTTTTATCATGTTTTTGTGTGTGTGTTTCTTACTCAATTTACCTGCCCCGTATGTCTGTCCCATTTCTTTTCCCATTTGGGCTAGTGGTGTTTTTTCTGTCATTCTGTTTGGGGCATCCCCTTGGGCTCTTTCTCACCCTTGAGATACTTTCTCATTTTTTCAAACTTTGCTTTTGGTTGAAGAGTTTTGTCCTTTTAAAAAAATATATTTTCTTTTTCCATCCTTCACTTTTCATCTGCTTAGCCAACTGTGACTCATTTTCAGTCTTTGTGTGCTTAATTGCAAGCTTCCTCCCATGGTGCTTTTTCTCTGTTCCTCTCATAATTTTCCTGTATTGCTTCACAATTTATTTTCAACTTCCACAATTAACTGGCTTGTTATGATTCCTCCATAGTGGGATCCTTTTCCTGTCTTCTTTCCGTAAACTTCTGGCATTCAGTCAGGTAATGCTCCGCATTGCTTTCCACTACTTTGGTCATTGCCGTGCTTTTGAAAAGCAGGTCCTTGCAAGTACCTACTTCTATTTGCGGGCTATAATCCTCCCTTCAGCATAGATAAAAATGTAATAGGAATAGCTAGAAGACACAGTTAGAAGTTGCCTACGTTAATCACAAAGAATATTTGTAACAAAAGCACATCTGAACATAAGGATAGGAGAGCTCCTGCTGATGAGAGCAATATATCTATGTGTTAGGAGGGAGCAGAAAATGCTCTCTATCAAGGATATGAAAAATGAGGTGGAGTTGTTTTTATTTTTGGTTTCCTGAAGCTACAAACCATTGAAAACAAAAGCGCTGTTGAAATGAACACTATTTAAAAAATGTTTTCAGAGTCTTACTGCCTTCCTTTGGAGGTGGCATTTTATACCCCCTTGTATTTGTTTGGTTCTTATTTCCAAAGTGTTTTTAATATCATCTCAGTTAATTCTGTTAATTGCTCTCAGAGAAAAGGATTTCAGGGAAAGGTATGGGATTTCACTTGTCTGGTGTAATGCAACTAATTAATGGCAAACAAGGATTGAAATCTATGTCTGTTGAGTTGTGTACTTTCTCAACTTTCATTTCCCTGCCGCTCTCCACATCCTACCTCCACCCCTCCAGGTTCCATACTCCTGTTTTTCTCTCCTTTTATATTCCTAAGATCTTTCACATTTGTGGCTAGCAGAGCTAGGAAGACTTGTAACTGAGGGAGAATAAAGTAGTCATCAGTTTCCTGTATTCGAATGTAATTGACCATATATACTCTATGTATTTAAGTTTCATCTGATCATTATTCAAGATCAAAGTTAGTTCCTATCCCTGAGGGTTTCCTTAAAAAATTTTTAGCAGAGAGAAAGGACAGAAGAATCAAGGGTGGAAATGATAGGGAAGGCAGTTCAGTAGGAAGAAAGGCTAAAAGCCCCACATGGGTAGGAGGCTGAGGGACAGAAAACATTTTTGCCATCTTTCTTGTTTTTACTTCCATGGCCTCTCGTGGTATCAGTGACAGCTGTGACCCTCTGCAGTTTCTGGACAATCCAGGAGGCCAGCTTATGCTTCCCATTGCTTTCTTGTGGAGGGAACAACAACCGAACATTCCCAAAAGGTTTCTTTTCTTTATCACAAACATTCAAAAATTCTTTCAAAGTGCTCTCAAGATGTTGTGTTTTTTTCAACTGCCTGGTATTCTTTCCACAAAGCCTCATGGGACCGAGAACCTGTGTTTCATGAAACTACTCACAATCCATTTTCCCTACCATTATCAACTCTGTGCTCAATGTCGCTCCTTTCACTCCTCACCTCTAGCTTCCTTTGGACCTGATGTAGTGCTAAAGAGGTATGAGGGAGCTCTGGGCTTGTCCCCGGGGAAAGCAGACACAGTTCTGTCACAGAGTGTGACTTTGCTTAGCTTCCTATAAGTGTTTTGTGATCCGGTAGGCTTCCTCACTAACAGCTTCAACTGTAGGCATTTTCTTTATCAGCCTCTGGTGTGGAAAGTGGATAGGCGCAGAGGCACTGAGCATATATACTCTCTGTCTACCTAATCCTGTAAAAATTTGATAGCCCCATTGCACTAATTGATAGGAGAAGCCAGCTGGATAGCAGAGTGTCTGTGGTCTGTGGTCATAATTCTTGGTCCAATCTAAGTTGATGAAAACGTCTCCTGAAAATATTTAGTTCTAAAACTAACTTGAATAACAAATCTGGTGTGAAATAGATCTTATCCTGTTTCCCCTGCCATCAGTCACTTTTCTGATTTCATCCTGCAATCCAAACAGGCCGGTTAAATTTAGTCTAAGGAGAAGCACTATATGTGTTTAATGGCCAATAGCACTTTAGGTGGGGAAATCTGTTTTCCGCCACCCAGCCCAGTAAATGGCCAAGTGAGCTGCCTCTTCCATAGCCAACAACTCTTGCTACCACCTTTCCAAAGAGCCACATAAAACAAGAAAAGTATATCATGAACATTATTGAAAATAAACCGGTTTTTGAGACAATGAAAACGTTTATTTATTTAAATTAAAGCAGATGGGCAATGACCTGCTTTTAATTCACATTGTCCGTGAAATTGAAGCAATGCATCCGTCTTGATTTTTCATGTCCATTGTCCCTGTTTAAAATGGTCAACTTCAGCTGCCTATTATGGTCCAAAAAGTAGCCAAGTCCACTGAAATGCTGTCATTTACACATGGCCAGCAGCCTCAGTGAGCTAAGCCACGTGACCCCACAGAGTAGTTAGAGCTCAGAAGATGGAATTCTTCTTGGTAATGAAACCATGTTGCGCTCTGGGACTCGGAAATGGGGAGAGAGCATTTGCTATGACCAAAGAGGCTAAAATGGAAAAACTTCCCATGACAGAGTTAGAAGTCAGGCTGTGCAGTCCATCCCTTAACGTACAGCATGTATGTACATTCCATCATCCCTAAGCACCAGCTTGACGAGGAATAAGGAGAAAATGACTGATTCACACAGGTTCCAAGTGGTTTTATAACCTGATCCTGAACGTTTCTAAAATCATTTTTAGCCTCCACGAGTCTGAGATGTGCGAAAAGGCATATAGAAACACCTTCACTTTGAAGATAAAAACTTAGTACTATTTTTTTTAATATTTATTTATTTATCTAGAGAGAGAGTATGAGCAAGGGAGGAGCAGAGAGAGAGAATGAGAATCCCAAGCAGGCTGCATGCTGTCATTGCAGAGCCTGATGCCAGGCTTGATCTCATGAACCGTGAGATCATGACCTGAGCTGAAATCAAGAGCTGGACACTTAACCAACGGAGCCACTCAGGGGCCCAGAAATTTAGTACTATTTTTTTTACACTAAACTGGTGAAATTAAACTAATGGCTTAGTGAAATTAAACTAATGGCTATGTTAAAGTGTCATCTTTTGCAACTGGCACAAAATTTAAAAGTGCGCTAAACATCTATCTAGATATCTAAGTGTCTAAAAGTGTTCCAAATGTAGTCCAAAATAAGTGACTACATAAAAAACTGCACCTCAGAAATGATGATCAAACATTTATTTGTGGTACCTTAATAAGGGACATACAGATACATTTTCTAAGCGTCCCTAGAGTTGTACTTATCAGCATCATTATTCATTTATAATTATTTCTATTTTTTTAATGTTTATTTATTTTTCAGAGAGAGAGAGACAGACAGAGCATGAGCAGGGGAGGGGCACAGACAGAGAGGGAGACACAGAATCTGAAAGAGGCTCCAGGCTCTGAGCTGTCAGCACAGAGCCCGATGCGGGGCTCGAACTCGGAATGGCGAGATCATGACCTGAGCTGAAGTCAGTGGCTTAACCCACTGAGCCACCCAGGCGCCCCTATAATTATTTCTAATTAAGTAATTATAAGCTGCATTTACGTACACATTCTTCTTTTCTTTTACAAAAAGATCATCAAATCACATAATTAGATGATGAAGAATTTACATAGTATTCATTAAAGAAAATTTTTTTCTTTTATAAAGAACATTTAAATTATATTGAATATTGATAAATGGAATGAAGTGAAGCCATCATGTTTTTCAACAGGCTTACACTAAAAAATCCAAAAGATCCTTTATAAGAAAGGAATTGCTAGACCTGGAAACAAAAGAAAAACTAAAAGAATCTTCCATCTTTCAGCTCTTATTTTGAAAGGATAAAAAACTGCTTTGAAAATCAAATATTTTATTCTTAAGAACCCGAAACATTTTCAATAAGGAAATAATTTTCAATTTTCTATTAAATAAGAATCATAGGAGTGGTGTTTAAATTATGTAAAATTCTGGATTAGTGGAGCACAAATGAAAGAGGAACTATAGTAAAATAGAAACAGATTGTACAAGTTTAGTTTTAGAGGTACTTCAAAAATTCAGCCACAGAGCAGGATTTTGGAACGCGCTGTGATTATGGACGGTGTGGGTAGCGGCTGTCTCCTGAGTTTGGAAGGCGCTGAATGTCTGAGTTGCCAGAGCTTCATTTCTCATAGAGAGCCATATTGAAATGGCTTAGCAATCTTTCCCCAGAATTTAGTTTGAGAGGAAGATAAATTGGAACTTCAGAGCAAAAGTGAGCAGCTGAGTTTTCGTCATGGGAGAAAGGGAAGATTTATAACTGGACACATATGATAGTCATTTATTTTGTTATTAATGCTTTTGAACCTAAGTGCATCTAGCATTGCAGATATCACACAAGGAAGAGGGCATGCTTTGGGCTGAAATGAGCTCAGAAAAAGAATCCAAGGATTTCTCTGGTAGACCTGAATACTCCGGGCAAGTGTTTCCCATCGCTCCTTATTTATTCCCACTTTGGCCTCCTTTATCGTTCTATTATGGGCTACATATATTCACTGATTCACACAAGCACTTATGGTGGAACTTAGGAAGAAAATAACACCTCAGATCCCAGTCGGCGTTCTGAGCTAACTGAAAAATAGGGTAGGACTCCAGTGGACAGGGATTTAGTAATAATAAAGCTGTTTGTTCACTAGAGTTTAGCTGTAGCCAAAAATGAGCTTGATTACATTTTTTGAATTAAGCGGTCACCCTCAGAACATAAGCTTTCTACCGGAAAGAATCTCCTCAGAAAGAAAGTAGACGCCCAATTTCGCCTCACAAACTCGTCCATCACCATAAATGGTAAAGAGACATTAGGAGTGTTACCTTACTACAGTGGTTTTCAAATGTGTTCCAGGTCCTGGAAAATCCATAAACCTTTTCAGGAATCCACAAGGCTCCTTTTACTTAATATAATGTATTCATGATTTTCCATGAATTAATAGGTTTTTTTTAATGGTTTGTTGTTTTTAATGAAGAGTTTTTCATTGTATGGATGTACCAGTTTCTTATCCATTCACCCATTGAAAGACATCTGAGTTGACTCAGATAAAGAAAACTCCTATGAACATTCCCATATACATTTTTGTGTAAGCCCAGTTTATCAATTTTTTTTCTTCTCTGCATTTTGCTTTGGTGATGTATTTAAAACTCTTGGTCAAATCCAATGTTGCACAAATTCATTTCACTTTTTTTTTTTTTAGAGAAATTCTGTAATTTTGGATTTAGATTCATGTCTACACTCTAGTTTGAGTTTCTTTTTACATAAGGTGTAAATTAGAAGTCAGTCTGACCCTTTTTCATGATAAGGATGGGAGTATGTTTCTTGCAGTTGATTATATCCTAGTGTGAAAACAGAAGTCCACAAAATTGTTTTTTGTTGTTGTTGTTTTAATCCAAGAAAATATGGTTATTTTCCTTTTTGACCACTTGCTTGGGTTTTTCTAAAAATTTTATTGAGAACACTTTGACATATGAAATTATATATATTTAAGGGATACAAGTTGATGTTTTGATGCATATATGCATTGTGGAAAGATCACCACAATCAAGTAAATAACTTATCCACTATCTCTCATTATCATTATGAGTATGTGTATGTATTTAGAAGATTTAAGTGAAGATCTATAAATTTATGTTATTTATGTCAGCAGGCAACATTTTTTTATATTTGTTATATTTAAACAGTAGAGCTGGCAGCGTAGAAGGCCAGGCAACTAAAGTTCACAGGGAAGAGTAGTGGAGAGAGCTGTACAGAGATCAAGCACTGGAAATGTCCAGAGAGCCCCCTTAAGTCTTCAGCTGGGTGCTGATGAGTGCATGCATGAAAGAAAAATACGCAATTCTGGGAAAGAACTACCTGAAAGGAACATTCAGAACAATCGGCTCACACGTGGCCAGGACAGTTTGGGTTTCCCTGTGTCAGGGTGGAAAAAAAGCCATGCCCTATGTAAGGCCCCAGGTAGAGTACTCAGAAGTGCATGGTCTCGGGGCGCCTGAGCGGCTCAGTCGGTTAAGTATCCAACTCTTGGTTTTGGCTCAGTTCATGATCTCACAGTGAGTTCAAGCCCTGCATCAGGCTATGTGCTGACAGCACAGAGTCTGCTTGGGATTCTCTCCCTCCCTCTCTCTCTCTCTCCCTCAAAATAAATAAACTTAAAAAAAAAAGTGCATGGTCTCAGGAGTGAGGAGGTAAAATTAGCCCTAGACTAAAAGTTGTTTTTGTCTTACTAAACAAAGCTGAAAAGTGTACCTCAAAAGGATCAAACTATTTATATGTAACTTTACTATCTCTCAAAATAAAGCTCAAACATATTTTAAAATGTATCAGATATCCAGCACCGAAAAAGGTAAAATTCATAATTTCTGCATCTAATAATAAACAGCTGGGCATGCGGTGAATCAGGACAATGTGACCCATGTTGAGGATGATAGCATATCTCTCATCAGAAACGACGCAACTTAGAATTCTTTACTGAGAGAAAATATCTTTTAAAAACAAAGGCAGAATAAAGGCTTTCTCAGATATACAAAACCTGTACATATTCTTCATCAGCATACCTGCGCTGCAGGAAACAGTCAAGTCCTTCGGGCAGAGGGGCAGTAACACTGGAGGGAACTATGGATATAGGTGGAAGAGTGAACAGCACTGAAGTAGTAAATATGTGTATATATATATTTTTTCTAAACTTTAACATCATGTTAAATTAAAATTAATAATAATTTATGGTGGGATTTATACCAAATGTAAAATTAAAATGCATGAGGTGGGGGATAGGTGAACTATATAAAGGGCATCAAGAGTACCCTTATCCCAATGAGCACTGAGTAACGTATAGAATCATTATACTGTATACCTGAAACTAATATAACACCGTATGCTAATTTTAATTCAATAAAATAAAGAAAACAAATCTTTTTAATTTCTAGAGCCAGCCTATTATTAAGAGTAGCTTGTTTCGTGAACTAAAGGAAACTGGAATAATAAAAAATGCTACATGAAAAATGTATCAAATATTTATTCAGCACCTAGAGTATACAGCACATAGTACTAATGAAAGTGAGTTTGGAATTAGAAGAAAACCACTTCAAATTATGTGTGATGGTCTGAATATTTCATTATAATCAGCAGAATACTTTAGGTATGTGTCCGAGAATTTAATGTTCACCTCACTACCACTTTAAGTTATTAAACGCTTTCCTGACGAAAGAAAGTACATGGTGACACTAAGACACAGACCGGAGAGGAAAAATGAAGGTATACAGTGTAAGGGTCTTATAATGTACAGGAGTTTATATAATGTTACTTGAAGATAGATGATAAAGAATTAAAGACCTATACTATCAACCCTAAGGCAACCATTTGAAAAACGGAAAAGGTATAGCCAGTATACTGTTTCCTATTGCAGCTACCACAAGTTACCACAAACCCAGTGGATTATGACAACACAAATATATTCTCTTACAGCTCTGAGATCAGAATTCTAAAATGGGCACACAGGGTTAGTTTCCTCTGGAGGCCTTAGGGGAGAATCTCTTCCCTTGCATTTTCTGACTTCTAAAGTTGGTCTACATTTTCTGGCCCAAGTCCTCTCTTCCATTTTTCAAAACAAGCAACAGAATTATTTCTTCTCTGACCTGCCTCCCTCTTCAAAGGACTCTTGTGATTACCTCAGGTTCACCCAGATGAACCAGGGTATGCTCTCCATCTCAAGATTCTCAACTCAATCACATCTGCAAAGTCTCCTTTGCCACATAAAGTAACAGATTTTGAGGATTAGAATATGGACATCTTATTATTCACGGTCACTATCAGCCCACCACAGCTAATAAACCAACAAAGTAGATAAAAATGGAATAATTTTAAAAATCTACTAAGCCAAAAAGGCAGAAAAAAAGGGAAGAAAAGTGAACCAAGAACATTTTGGGGAAGTATAAAACAGTAGCAAATTATAGATTTAAGCCCAACCACAACCATGATATTAAATGTCAACTCCAGTTGAAAGGCAAAGATTTTCAAATTATATTAAAAAAGCAATGTACAACTATCTGCTTGTATATAGCATATATACAATATACAATATATTGCATATAGAATCCCACTTGAAGGGAAAAGACACAAATTTGAGGTAACAACAGAAAGAGATCTATTGTGTTAGAGCTAATCATAAGAAAACATTATCACTTCATAATGAGAAATAGATCACTTCCTCAAAAGGATACAAAAATTCTAAACGTTTATGTATCTAATAGAGTTTCAAAATGTAAGAAGTAAAAAACTGATAGAAATAAAAAAGTGGACTAATATACAATTATAGACAAAGATATCAATATCCCTCTTTCAATATTCAATACACTAAAGGGAAAGAAAGAAAGAATAGAAAAGACTCAAAAAACACTATTATCCAACTTGACCTAAGCAACATTTACAGAATACTCTAATTAATAGCAGCAAACGTACATTCTCGGTGGTGCACAAAAAGAAAAAAAGAAATAAAAAATACTAAAATGCCATTTTAAATTGAATGAAATTAAAAACACATTATATCAAAATATATTTGATGTAATGATAAGAAATACAAACTACTAACATGCTTACATTAGGAAAACCAGTGACTTAAGCTTCCAGCTTCATGGATTAGAAAAATAATAGTAAATTAAAGTTGAATTAAATAAAGGTAGAGAAATAACAAAGATGAGAAAGCACATACCACTGAAATTGAAAACAGAAAAAAAACTATACAGGAAATCAATAAAAATAAAAGCTGATTCTCTGACGAGGTATACGGAGCTGACAAATCTCTAGACAGACTGATGATGATATAAAGAAAAGAGATCCAAGTTTCTAATGTCAGGGATCAGAAAAAAGAATATCACCACAGAGTCTATAGACATGAAAAATAAAAGAACCTATTATGAATAAAGTTAAACCAATATATTCAACGACATAGACAAAATGGACAATTTCTCTGAGGGATACTGTATTAGTTTACTAGACGGCTATAATAAAATACCTCAACAAAATGGCTGAAACAACAGAAACTTATTGGCTCATAGTTCTGGAGCCTGGATGTCCGAGATCACGGGACCCAGGGAATGGTACCTCCTGAGGGTTATGGGAAAGAGTCTGTTCCATGTCTTATTTGGGGCACTCTCTGGCAATCCTTTGTGGTCCTCGGCCTATGAAAGAACCACCCTGATCTCTGCCTTCATCCTTACATGGTTTTCTGCCTCCTCTTCAAATAGTCTTCCGTCTCTCTCTCCTCACATGGCATTCTTATGTAAATTGCATGATACATGAAATTGCAACTAATTCAATCTGCAGAAGCACATATGAGAATCTAGCTGTCTTCTATTAACCGAAACATTGAAGAATCGAACAAAAATGTAAAACAATGTTACTCTTCTCACTAAATTTATTTTTGTTCTGGAAAATATAGTTAATTTTCATAAACATATATACTCTAATGTGAAATAAGCTTGTTACTGTTATTTTTTAAATGAATTAATAACCATTTTAAAGATTCGCTCATTTTTAATTCTTAATATAATAATTACCAATAAGCAGAAGCTATGTAAACAAAAGCTCTTTGGGGTCCTCAGTTTTTAAGAGCGTGGCAGTTTCCTTAGATGAGAAAGTTAGCACTCTGGTCTAACAGAACCATTTTAAAGATGACTAAGCTGAGATGCACAGAGTAGAAACAAATTGCCTAAAGCAACTACTGTCTGCCGGAGCTTAGACTCAAAGCCAGGATTTTCCACTCCAGATGTTTCTCCCACACCACTCTGATCCTCTTTGCCCTGAGTCTAGGTGAAGCTTGTCTCTGTTTCCCCTCCATCCTGTCTGCCCAACTGCAGCCACTGCTCCAAAGGGTCAAATATATCAGATTCCAGTTATAAACGGGGGTCACGACTTATCACAAGTCACGCTGACCTGCCTCTCCTCAACACAGATGACCTCTCCATTCTCACCTGGCTTGAAACTATTTTAAACATAACACACTCTCCTCCCAGAGGTCAGTTATTGTAAACAAACTTTGAGTCTCCACACCATTCCGGGGGTGGTCCTCATGGAGCTTTTCCCCTGCAGCTCTATTTCTAAATTCTGTTTCTCTTCTTTAATTCATTGGCATGACCATGCATTTGCATGAATTTAAAATTTCTATAAATGAACTCTGGACAGCATAGCCTGTGTGAAGCTTATTTAGAGAGAAGGAATGTGTCTTAACATGGGGGGTGGCAGGAAGGACACTATATCCCTGTCTGTCCACTCACCGGCAAAGAATGTGTGCACTTTGGAAGTGAAAGACATCACTTCTACAGATGCTAATGACAGGGAAATTTCTTCTGTCTTCAGTTGGTGGTGCCCAGGAAAATAAATGTAACAGGACTAAAAACCAATTCCTTGGGCATATTTTTTTTCCAGCTAGCAACAAGATCACTTTCCTCTAAGATAAATATAGATTCATTTGAATATTAAGACTAATTACTTAACACCTGCAAACATCTCAAAGGAAAACTATTCAGTTCACAATATCACTGTTCATTTAGGACAGGTAGGAAGAACAATATACCTTGGCTTGAGAGTAACTTGTCCTGTGAGTGATCTACAAGACGAACAAACATTTCTAATAAATTTTAACTCGATAAATGAGTGAGGTCTTGCAATACGAGTTGTACATAACACCGAACATCACGTGATCACAACTGAGTCAACAGTTCTTGAAATTCACTTTGATATACAAGTACTTTGGATGACAAGCATGTTTCTGGAATGAATTATGCTCGCAAACCAAGGTTTTACTGTACTTCTAGTGGAGGTCCTTTTTACATTTCTCTGCCACCTTGTACGATGCCGTGTACCTTCCTGACTGAAGTCACCGTGTGCTTGAGCAATCTGGTGCTTCTGGCCTCCAGTTTCATCACACAGTTTGCTGGGGTGGAACCTTACTGTTTTGAGCTGTCATGGCTATTGACCAAATGGAGCTGCCCGGGAAGTTCTCTCTAGTGGGTCCTACTTCCCACCCAGGTCATGCATTTCTCTCACAAATATTGCACCAAATATCAAGAGACAACTCTTTGTAACTTTCACCCTTTTTTAAAAAAAAACTTTTTTTTATTTGGTGTACTTAATATGGACATTTGATGGAAGGGAAATCTCTTGATGGTTTTGTGGGAGATAATGCCAAGTAGAAAAGAAATACTTCCACTGACATGTGGATAATTTGAATCTGATCCCTTGTTCACCCAGAGTCCTCCGCATGGCTCAGTGACAGATCTTGGAGGAAGTTTTCATGTCTGCTCTTAATTATTTCTGTTTTCCCCAATGCTTAGGTTATTCCTGGAGAATAAAGCCCTTGCCAAGTGGTGACGAAGTGCTCGTTTTTTCCCTCAGGACCTTAGATTCAGCGCACCTTTGATGGGCTTCCAAATTGCAGCAGAGGCATGCTTTGGGCAACTTTTTCCCAGAGGCCACTTCTGCAGAGCCCTGACTGGTTGTGCAATAAAGGGAAAGAAAGAGGGGGTTGAGCTCCCACCCTCCACTCTCCACCCCGCTCCCAGGAAGGGTCAGTTTGCCCTCCACACTTCTTGTTTTCCACTAGACTCTCCACTGATGTTCCACTTAACAGGAAGCATTTATTACTGTGAACATTGAACCAATGAAATGAAAAAGGGAAGTCAATATTCAGAAATTGTTTTAACCATTTCCATACTCAAAACTCAACAACAGAGCAAAAAAAAATGCCTTAGCAGATGTATTGGGCAGCAGCACTCGAGTTGTGAACATAAGATGTTTCTGGGTAAACAGTAAATGTTTCAGCACATCGTATCCCAGTGGGTGTAAAAATGGGGCTAGAAGAGCCACGAATGGGAAGCAAATTACGAAACGCAGAGCTCTGTCTGCAGAACAAGGCAGGAGTAGAACAACCGGCGGTTCATTTCCAAATCCACTTTTCATTCACTGTAACAGAATTGTTGCACTGTCTTGAAACCCAAAGCGGTTCAAGACCATGTTCAGAAACAGAAGGCACACATTTGACACACATAGGTAACCTGTGTATTTTATTTTATGTTTCTTATTTTCAACATTTAATAATTAAATGCGTCTGAGAATCAGTTTCCCCGGCAGTCTGTGAGGAACACATGAGCCATGCTGCAGGCATGTCCCAAGGCAGCCGGCACAACTGCTCGAGGATTTTGCCAAATAGCTAAATGCTGCTGGTGGAAAATGTGACCCTCATCACATCCGCATGTGGCTGCCGTGCCTGCCATTGGAGGAGAGGAAGCAGACAGGACAGAAAGGGTTGGGTTTGGGCAGCCCTGCCAGCCACAACCTGCTGGGATTGATAATGGAGACCCCTAAATAAAATGTTAATAGCCTACCCCGCCCCTCAATATAGGCTCACGTAAGTTGAGTGAATTCACCTCAAATTCTCTTTATCGCACACTGGGGAAGAAAAGATAAAAACAAAAAGTTTGATAATGGAGGGAAAGTTCTTGACAATGGAGGGAAATCTTGACAATGGAGGGAAAGTTTGCGGGGGGGGGGTTCCTTCAAACAAATCTCTGTTTCTTTGTGGATTTTTCTTCAAAATAATTCAATGCTTTATTCACAAAGAATTACACTAACTTGAGGTCCCACTGTATTATTTGGGGAGGAAAAGCCTTGGCAGCTGAGGCATAAAACCCCACGTTGTTGCAATTATCTTTCCTTTGCATCCCCCCTCGTGTGTTCCCCAGCGAAGGAGCAGAGCTGAAATGTGGGGTACAGCATCCAAAAAAGAACGTAGCAACTCTCTCAATGAAAATGTGCTGATTTTAAAGGTAGTAAAGAGCATCAGTGATAGAGTTCTATTGACTCATTTCTTATTTCTCACAAATATATAGCGTTTTACTGTTGATTTTTGTGCCACTTAAGTCTATAAAAATATTTTATTTAGATGATGAGTAATTTTGCTCCCACTAGCTTTGGGGCTAAATCATGTTATATTTATACTCTCAGAAGGCAATTTGGAAATAGAGGTGAAAATGATATCACCTCCTAAGAAAGACTGTATAGCCCGAGTGGGCTTTTCCATTCTCTCTCTCTCTTCTTCTGTCTCTGTCTCTCTTTGCATTTCAATAAATGGAAAAACAGATGGGATTTTGAAAATGAAATATATACTCGATCTTTACTAAACTTGAATAGAATTGGTTAAGAATTAAAGAATTTATCAACAAATGGAAAAAACATAGAACACGTGTTGCTTCCTAATTAAAGTCTCTTAAAAATTAATTAACACCAAATGTAGAGGTCTAGATAGATTCATGCACCAGTACACACACACAAACGGGCGTTATTGTGGAGGCACAGAAGTTGTTCCTTTTTCTTTGTTTATTGATTCATCACTACTGCCTCAGAAATGGGAGAAAGCTATAGCAGATAATGATTCGGCAATGCTGTGTACAGATGCCTACATTCAAAATACAAGTCAGATCCTCTGGCTGTTAAAGGAAAGGGAATACAATCGCCTTGTTTCCAAAAGGGCCTTGACCTTTTCTATGGTGTTTTGGGGAGGGGGGTAGGAGTGAGCTTCACGGAAGCTGCTAATTAGGCTCTGAGTCTCAGCTTTGTAGGAGACATTGAAGGGGGAGAGGTGTTTCCAGAAATGACTGAGAGCAAGAGACAAATAGGAACCACAGACAAGAAGGGAGGCCAGAAGCTAGTCCCTGCGCTAGGAGTTAGGACTGGTGTTCAAGAAATTGATACAAGTTATAAACAGAAGGTGAGGTGAAGGATCAGGAACCAAGGAGGTTATGTGCCCATAAAAACTGTAGTTTACTGTACATTTTAAGAAATGAAGTATGATACAAAAGAGCTCAAAAGAGATACAAAAGACTATAAGTGAGGCAGGGAAGCAATGGAAAGGAAAGAGCAGTGGAAAAGCTGTGCTCTGGGGTGAGCATCGGTCTCAGAATGCTTCAGGTTAGAAGCGAAGATTTAACTGGCAAAAGAATTGCAAGACACTATCTGTTCGTGGGGTCCAGCCTGGGGAAGGGACTCCTAACACAGAGGCAAGGCCTGACCCATTTAATGAACCCTGAAAATTGTGGGGTTTTGTTTATTTTGGGTTTTGATGGTAGTTTATTTAGATTCTGTAATTTTTTTAAACCCCAAAGAGAAAAGTGGTGATAAAATATTTACCCAAGTAGGTGTAACTATCTTAAACTTTTCCTCTCTTTCTTCACGCCAGACTCAATACACCAACACATTCCAAAAAAACAAGCATGCAAACAAAGACAAATGGACTCTAAATTCATTTAAAAACAATGTAGATCTTCCCCGAAGGGGTCTCAAAGAAGAGAGAAACAGATTGTATTGCACAGCCTTGGAAAGCCAAATTTCTTAACAATCCTCCTTGAGCATTTCTTTTCCTCTGGGAATTCCACTTCTGAAGGAGTTTCTGCCTCCTTACCTCCCTCTTTACCTGCTTCTTCTCTCTTCTCACCCTCTTTCCCCTCTTTAATTTTGCTCCTCACATCTTGGCTGCTGCTGGTGGCATCTTCTCCCCCATAACACAATTTCTGCACCCAATCAAAAATGACTAGACGTGCACTGAAGCATGATTGGCCTTCCCAGCTTTTCTCATTCTCTCCACTTCTCACCTCTTTCTTTAGCAAAACAAACTTCAGGTACATAACATGAGAATGGGTTCTTTTTCTCCAGAAGCAGAAGATAAGGATTTAAAATACTTTAAGTTTATTTTTCCCTGTCACATAAGAAATTCAAATCATTACTTTGAGTTCCTTGCTCAGCAGGATACAAGTCTGAGTCAAGCATCTCAATTTAGATGCTGGCGTGGAATACAAAGAGGACTAGGTCCAGTTGGGACCACTGGGCTAGAGTCCCAGCCCAGCCGCTAACTGACTGATGTGTACCTGGCAAGGTTAGACAATTATGAGCTTTGCGCAACATGAAGACGTTGGCCTGGACAAGAGTAGCTTTAGCGATGGCCAGCACTTGTGTAATTTATCACAGATTGCAAAGCCCTCGTCACAGTTATTATCTTACTAAATTTTCACTTAGTGGTCTCTGAGGCATCGGGGTCCCCACCTGACAGAAGATGACAATCACAGGGATTAGGTAATTTGTCCAAGGTCACACGGTTAGAAAGTGGCCAGAGTTGTATCAAAACCTCAGATTTTTTGATGTAGAAGCATGAAATTTTAGTGCTTGGGATTTGATGATATGAATCCCCTCCAGGGATGTTTTATTTATCTATTGAGAAAGACACAAATACATTTGATGGCAATGAGATCCAGATCCAATAGCTTCGGAGACCGCTAGATATTTCTATTATATTTTAACTTCTTATGAAAATGTATTTCCACCTTCTTAATTATATTACTTCACATAGGTATCAACATTTCTGCAAATTCACTTGTCTAATCTTTTGAATAAGCTGACACTACACAGATGGCACTGCTGTCAGAGAGTCAATGCGCTGGTGATTTCCGAAAGGTACAAATCACTGGAGAGCTTGTTAGAATGCAAATTACCAGACCCCATCCGAGACACTCAGGTGGTCTGGAGCTTAGGTCCCGGTGACCTGGGGAAATGGCCCAGAGGCCCCCTTGTTTACAGCCTCTGGATATCCATAGCTACTAAGTTTTCTGGAAACAGTCAGAACAGGCTATTTCTTTCATGAAGCGCTTTGAGGTTGAGTAGAGATACAAAATCCACCCCACAACCTCTCCGATACTGGCCTGCCATGGTGCTGAAAATCAGCCCTTCCATTTACAACCGTGTATTTCTCCCAGGAGGCCAATTCGACGTTAGGGTTGACATGAAGTTGCCATGTTATTCTGCAATAGTTCAGGCAGAGAAAAAAGTCGTTTGACGAATTTGGGAGGGAGGAAGGAGATGTGATGAAGAAGAAAGGAGGCACAGAAAGGGGAAAGATAAAACGCCCCAAGGGCACGTGTTACACACAGCAAGGTCCTCAGCCTGGGGGCACATCCACTTGGGAGGATCTGTGGAAGGATGCCTGTGTCCCACCTCCAGAGATTCTGTTATCATTGGTCTGGATGCAGCCTAAGCAACAGGAGCCTCACAATTTTTCCAGGTGGTTTAAATGTGCAGCCGAAGTTGAGAATCACAGCTTTAGAGTTTTGCCCCTACAAGCTCTGCTTAGCAAAAACAATGTGAGGTTTGGATGCAAGTGAAAACTGCAGCCATGAAGGAAAATATCCAGCGAGCTCAAAGGGGAGCAGAAAACGTTATTTTCCATGTTTGCTACACTCCTGGGGACAGAGGATGTACTCGCTGGATCAAAATGTCAGGTGTTTAAAGGAACAGTATGTGTCTTACACTTTGGTCTGTAATGGCCTAGATGCGCATTCAACGACTCTAGACAATAGTGAAGCGATCGCAAGCCCTCTGGTGTTTAGTGCACGTGTAAAAGTTTATAGTTTATTGAAATGTGAACTAGCAAGGGTCTCCTGGCCCACAAGTGGAGTCGTTAACAGCATGTGGACTGGCCCGTTCCAGTAGAGAAGGTAGTTCTCTCTTCTCTGTGTGTTGAGGGAATTGGGTTCGTGAGTTTTCATGATTTCCACATACGTAAAATCCCAGCCCTAATGTTGCAGTTCCATTAACTTAGTGGATTATAGTTGTGTGTTCTGGCATGACTTCCAGCAAGAGTCTCAATACTGGTGAAGTCTTGCTGTTTGACACTGACCTATAAAACGTGTTATAATGATCTAAAATAAGGGAAAGAAATGAAAAACAAAACCAGCCACAAAGGCATTTTGAAATGAGGTAAGATTTGGAAAGGCTTCGGCACGTGCAATGTTCTATAAAGTCAAGTCCAAGACTCAGCCTTTCTGTCTTTCATTTTAAAAAGATTCTTGGGAAAAAAAAAAACAAACCAACAGCAATATTTACATGATAAGGGACTGGAGATTGTGAGTGTAGACCAAAGCAGTGTTACAGACAACCAAGGGTCTGCTTGCTTACAGTTCACCTTGTGCATCTTACAGCCAGCTGCAGGCAGTCACAGAAATCACTAGGCTGCTATATAAAAATGACTAAGATAGCAATCAGGAACCACCCCCCAAAGCCATCTAATGTCCACATGCTTGACCACCACTTCACGGTCAAAAATAATATCATCAACATTCTTCTAAAGAAGCTGACACATGCCAAACTCAAAAACAAAATGAAAGATTCCAGCCACCACCACCTACCAAACCAGACCCCGGGGCCACCTGCAGAGAAGATGTCTACTTCAAGTCGGAGAAACGTCTTCCAGACTGGTATATCCCTTAAAATCTCCTTTCCACTTCTTAAGTGAAAAGCTGTGAAGAGTGGTGGTTAAAAGCTCAGCTGTGAAGACAGGAAAAGCTGAGTGTAACCGGTAGCTCTATTATTCACTAGCTGCATAACCAGGTAGGCTGCTTATCTTCTCTGAGAATCGGTTTGCTAATTTATGAAGTGGAGATAACAATATATGGATGCTTCATAGGATCATTGTGAAGACCAAGTGAAACTCTGGACAGGAAGTGCCCAGTAAACTGCATGGAACGAAATAGCTTCTCCGTGATCTGCAGCTGGAATTCACATGGAATTATCTTGGACCTGGCATCTCGTGGATGTTGGAGGTAGAGGACAAAAAAAAAAAAAATTAAAGATGACTTTCAAATATTTTGCTTGATAGCTGTATCTACTCCTCCTTTATATCATTAGCTTCATTATCGGGATGCTCTTTGGGGCTTATTTAATGCTTTTTATCCAAAATTTTAATAGTAAATTTTCTGACACTGGGTCACTTTCTGCATTTCACTAGTACCCAAACCTCCTTTTCTTAGGCAGGGCAGCTGTGTTTGTTTTTTCTATCTCCCATCACCTTATACTTCACATGTGGCCAATAAGTACTTATGGAAATGAATGAATTCTGCTCTGTCCTTACGAATATTTGAGTGAACTAACGATGACAAATCCTGTCCTGAATATTTCAATTTCTGTTGAAGTCATTAATATTTATCCTGAAAACACTGGCTTCATGGTATCTGAAATATTCAGCACTACCTAAGTAGTTTACCCATGCATAATAGTGTTGCCAGTGTGTTGGCTACAAGCCTCATTGTGAATAGGGTAGACAATTAGGAGCATTTTTTGGCCTTCCAGCATGTGAGCCTCCTTCCCAAGATTTAGGGAATCTTCCATTGTATGGGTCTTAATTGGAAGTGGAGTGCCACCTCCCAGAAGCCCTGAATACCCTTATTGTTCTATACCCCAAGCAATTGGAAGGGACCTAAACTCAGCCCCACAGATGATCACCATGGGGCCCTGCAGTCTGGGAGTGAAGGAGCAGAGACACAAGGAGCAGAGAGAGTTGACAATGCTTTCCAGAGACAGAGAAGTTGTTTGCCTCTAGGGAGATATCAGGGTTAAGAGTCCAGAGACGCAGCCAGGCGCCCATCATTTGTGCTGTGACAACCCTGTGTCCCCCACATGTGTTCTTGCCTAAATCGTGTCCTGCTCTTACGAGCTACCCATTTTCTAAATCTGCTACTCCAGACTTTCAGTTCAGTCTGCAATCTACGAGGTATGGCTCCAATAAATTCCTTTGCTACTTGTTACCCAATGTTGTTTTGTATTGTTTTCCTCACCCAAGAACTCTGACAGTCCCTGCAAGGGTGAAAGGAGTTTTATATAAAAGATTAATAAGAGCATATGATCTTTTTTAACCAGTATTTATAAATCAATTGTTACTACACTCTTATTTAATTAACACTAGTCAGCATTTTTTTTTTTTTGGCATTTTTAGAACCCACCCAATGCCTAGCATGGCAGGCACTCAATAAATACTTCTGTTGAATGAATGAAGAGAATGAAATAATTGATAGATGAGCTTGACACCAGATTGGACACGCAAAAGATAGGTGAATAGGAAGAGAACTAAGTAGAAAATGTCCAGGCTGAAACAGCTGCAAAGAAATATAAGTTTGTGGTTTGTGTCCCCCATGAAACTTACAATCGAGCTAAGAAATGGAGACTGACGTCTGACAAACATTTGCAAACAAGATATAATTGTATATAAATAAGGGGTAAATGGGGAAAAGTGATGGAAGAATGTACGTATTGTGTATGTTTGACATTCCTCCTTTGGTGTTTGTCTGTCAAATTATCCCTCATTTGCCAAGCATAAAGATGTGGGCAGGAAACAATCCAGAACAGAATATCCATGTTCTCATTGTATTAGTTTTGAATGATGTCAGCTGAAGCACTCATTCTCGGGGATCTGCATATTGACAGAGCCATAATACCAGGTTTGTCTGTTGGGTTTGGTTCAGAAATAGCTATTGTGGCCTCTAATTAGAGAAGACGAGGAATGAGAAGCACTGTTCAGTGACATCCCTCATCCCAGTCAACCCCTGTCGAAGTTACTGAGTCATGCAGAGAGCTCCTTTCTCCCTGTATGCTTCAACAAAGCACACTCAAGTGAAATAATGTAAGGAGGAATTAGCAGAGGGACTATTTTAAATACTGAAGGGAATTATCCCGGGACTGTTTCCTGTTCTACCCTCAAGGGACAAGAGGAAAGAGTACCAAAAACTGGAAGGAGAAAGTCATAAAGAGGTGACCACCTAAGAGGAACTGTGACCACGGATCAAGGGAGTCAGCCTTCCCTAGAAAATCCTGCTGGAGGGAACCCCAGAAAATAAGCATCCTGGCCTCACTGTCTTCCCTAACTCATTGAATAAACTTAACCAGAAGCCACAGAGCAAGAAAGGCTGATCATACTGTCTAGTTAGATCAGCCCCCAGCAGCAGAGAGCAAGGTGGAAAAGAGTAGGGAATTAATTTGGAGGGAAAAAGGAACATGATCTAGCATATTACAGAACAGTAGTTTTCAAAGTGGCACACTCTCCCCTGATATGAGAGATACATGAAGATATTCCAAGGAGTACATGTCAAGGAGAGCTTTAAGACAATCGAGTTCTAGATCCTTGAGCTGTATTGTTACTCTTTCCTACATTGATCTGCCTGAGAATGTACATTTGGCTGAGGCCACTTCTTTCCCACCTCCCCTTTCAGAAATGTCCTTTAACAAATCTTTAACAAAAAGAGTTATCTTCCTCCTCTAGAAGGCAAAACATGCCTCTTAACCATATTGATGTATTATCGTGAAACATGAAAGACCTTTGAAGTGACAAAGGTACAATTTGAAACATTGGCATCTATAAACTCCCTTTCATCAAAATTTATAGTGTATTGAATTTATTGCAATCAATTGTATACTAGTAAATTTGCAATGGTTACACCTACAAGAAGAAAATCTTTGACATTTAGAGCAGTAATTGCCCCCAGTGGCTGCGTATTATAACTACTTTGAGAGATTAAAGATACCTTAATGCCAAAGCTGCTCCCAAGACAAATTAAATAAGAATCTCTAGGGGTAGGACCTACACACGAGCAATCTTTAAAGCCCCCTAGGTAATTCAAAATGCAGACAAATGTGAGAACCATTGAGTTACAGACTTAGAGAACTAGAAACCATTGGTCCTACGAAATTAAATTTTTAAAAACTTCTGTGCCCATGTTGTTTAAGAAAAATAATAAATGGTGACCGATAGACTTTCAAGCCTAAATTATAAGACATAGAGATCTTAAGTCTTACATAGGAAAGAACTGTAATTCCATTACAAAGGAAGGTGAGCTGACATTCCTTGAAAGAAATTTCCAATTGAGGCATTTGCGGAGTATAGCTTTGGACGAGAGGCTGAAACTCGAGTAGAGGATCATGGTGAAGAGGCACAGAAGCCCACAGAACTGCAGGCAATTCTATGGGCTTGAAACACAAAAATTAACAGTTTGGGATGCCAAGGCATGTAGGATTTGGAGGCCCAGAAGGTAAAGAAAGAAAATACAAAGAAATGAGCTCAACGCTTAGTACTGTCCCCATTTAAAGAATTGGCCAAATATTAATCTGCTCCGGGCAAATTGCTATGTCACTAAGCAAAAAGCTTCAGAAATGAAGAGTGGTATTTTTTTTTTCCAGCAGGGCCTGAGGCCTAAAGAGATAAAGAAATCTGCATATGTCCAAAGAGGCCTCCCCTCCGGACTACGTTTTCTCCTTAGAGGTGGAACTTTACTGACCCAGCCCCACCCTCAACTTCTTAGTCTTCACTGCCCCCTCTGGTCATCTAGCCCTGTAAAAAGGGAGCTCCTTGGGACTATGCTGAGAATGCCTTTCATTGCACCCCACATTGTTACTGCTTGTCATCTCATCCATTCCCATGGCGCGGGCCTGACAAAAATGAACTTCAAATATGTGTCACCAGTAAGACCTGAGGCTTGAAGGCCTTTGTGTAGTATCTGTTGACCCCCAAGACATTTAAGTATTCCCTCAACAGGATAATGTTTTCATGGTGTTTTATGTGTGTCCATGTTTGGAATGAGCTAGAATGTTTTCGAATTTAAGGTACCAAAGAGCAGAGGCCTTGCATATTTAATTCCCCACGTTTTAGTGATGATGATGTTGGCAATGTGAAGGCTTCATCTTTCTTATCTCTTTGAGTCTCACAATAACATCTCCAGTGGCCATTTCTCCCCGATTTTCCCAGCTCTTCGCCAATGAGTTGGTCTCCAGATATAAAGGCAATACATGTGAAGCCAGTCAGAAAGAGGCGGTGCTTCTCAAGCAGTGTGTGAATCAGCAGCCACAAGTTTGCATTTTGGACATACTTTTGGCAGTTGGGGAAATTATCCTGAGCTAGTCGGGACTGTTATCGCTGAGTGGAAAGAAGGAGTCATCTGAGGGTGAGGTGGGGCAGAGTGAAATGAGTAGAGAAGAGGTAGCAATTAGGATAGCTCAGCAGCAGCATGGGAAAGGTTAGAAACAAATATTCTGCTGAAACCGAATGTGATTTAGAGCCAGAGAATTCCTGGCAAGCCACATAAGCCAAACATTGCATTTCACAGATAAGCAGCCCAGAGAGGTCGTTATTTAGTAAGTTACATGAGGAAGTCAATGGCAGAAGCCCACCAGGAGTCCGTGGTTCCATGTCCATGCCCATGCTGCCTCAGGATGCTTCCGAGACACACTCCTCTCACTATTAACATTATGGGCATCTCTGGACTTTCTGACTCCTAGGATTCTTTAAAAGCATGATCAACCAACAACTTGGCAACATTTTCACAGAGAATCAAAGAGGGAAACAACTTTTCAAGAGCTCAATTGCCTGTGTTATATGTAGATTTTTCTTCTTCAATCAGAGCCTCAATGCCATCCTGGATGAGATGATGTATGTGTTGATTCAGCCTTCTTCCCAGCCTGTGGTTTCTTGACTTCACCCTGTTCCTACACATCTGTCCACTCCGAGGCCCACAGTCCAGCTATTGTCACTACCAAGAACTGCGGTCTCAGTAGAATTTCACTCTCTAATTTCTGTCTCCAATTCCTCCATTTCTCACTCTAACAATATCTGTTCTGTGAAATTTCCAGTCCCATCATGCCTCCCTACTCTCCCAAACATCTCTTCGCTTCAACTTTCTCACTCAGCTTGGACCCCACAGTCAGTAATTCCAGCCAGGTCATCACCAGCATCTTTGAGTCCCTCACCCCCATGATCTCCAAGTATAGGGTCCAATAATTCATTACCCTCACTCAACCCCATCGCGTCCATTTTCTGTTCTTGACCTACTGAGTTCAGCAGAAGAACACAACAAAGTTGTAAGAATTAGCCACCTGTATATGCTTATTGCCACCTTCACTTGGGCCTCGTTACATCCCATCGATCTTTTTATTCTCCGCCTTTCTTATTTCCCACAGATCAGTGATATCCGAGTTCTCAAACCAGCTCCTTCCCTTGATTTGCATGACCCTTAGAGGGGACCTCATCTCCTATGACACCAAAAAAGGACCCATTGATGTCAACTTCTTCAACTTCCAGTTTCCTAGCCCCAAATGAACATATCTCACCCACCCTTACCTGCTTTAACCTTCTCTCAAAATAGATGGAGCTGGTTAGCTACAAAGGCGGTGCTTTTCCCATTCCAGCCACATACTCTTTCCTAACTTATTGCACAGAGACCTTAAAAATAACTGGTTCACTAAACTTCTTTCTTTTTACTTGCTAATTGGATGTCTCAGCCTATTTTTCTTTTAAGTTTTATATACACACACGTACACACACGTGAATTTAAGAAGTCTGTATAAGCCTGTAAAATTAATGTCCTTATTATGGATCATCATTACAGAGCTCCAGGAAAAATAAATGTTGGTGCGTGTTAGGTTTATGCACCGAGTGTCTACCCAGACTCTTAGTGGGTAATTCATGCTAGTTCCACTAGTAATAAAATACTGATTCTCAGCAGTTTACAGCACATAGTTAACCTACTGACATCATATGGAGGGGAGTTTTCCAAAATCCCAATCTTTTTATTTCCAAAACTCCTGAATCAACGAGCCAGCTCTGGGGGCACTTTATAAGGCATTTCTGATCCCTATGAGCTCCAGGTATGTCTCCCAGAATTCTTTTTTAGCTAATTACCAAGTGCACACATGAAATCTCCCCTGTGAACACCATTTCCACTGGGAGACATTACTTAGCCATCTGCACATCAAAAAAAAAAAAAAAATAGACACTTTGATAGCCTGGGACCCTGGCAAAAAACACACTCTATTTCACATAGGAAGGTTGAGAGAAAATACAAAGGTCTGACATCGTCTAATATCAAAATATTTGTCCTTCATTATCAAATAAACATAAAAAAGTATTCATTTTAACATGACTTCTATCTAAGCTACATTTATAGTGCCATTGAACATAAACTCCTTATTTTAGGCGAAGGAGATTCTATGTTCTTTGGCTAAATCTCAGTATTTTCAGTTTAGATGTTTTCAAACCCCAGGCTGATGGCCATTGCAATGTTCGGTCTTTCATAAATTTAGGGAAGGCACACATTCAGACTTCCTAAGGCGTCCCTAGGCAGTTGATCCTGACCCTGGAGGCCCTTAATCCACAGAGAGGGATGGAATGGGGAGAATCAAGGCATTTGTTATTATGTTTTATCGTGACTTGTTCATAACCTATTTATTACACTTGGCACATGACATGGTGTCCACAGCTGTACCTCTTTCCTGAATATATTTGGAGCTAATAGATGATGGCCCCTGAGCCAGGCTGGGCTGGCCCCCATGAATAGTGCCTTTTTGCAAAGCTATTTCGCCCTGTGTCTGAAATAACTTTGCACAACTCATTATTTTTCTTTATTGAGTCTAAATAAAGATGCATGTCATCTGATAGTTTATGAAGTAATGCACACATGCTCTTAATATGGCAAGCAATGCGCGGGGCTTGGGGGAACTGAAACATTCAAAATCTCTTGCCTTTTCTTCCTCCCTTGTTTTCTCCAAAAAAGAAAGAATAGGGAAATTTATCTTATGTAGGACTTAACAGGAAACTCTAACAGTTTGGGGTAGGGTTTAAGGCATTTTTTGTGTGTTTATATGTGTTTCACCTTTTAAAGCAGCCACAAGCTGAAAACCTGGGGAACACCCAACGAAGTGTTAAGGACTTATGAGTATTTCGTACCTAGGACATTTTGAAGATTCCAAGAATGAGAATCTCTCCTCTTGCACTTACTGTCACGGTCTCCACTGGTGTCGCTGTGGCCCTGAACACCTCTGTTTACTATACCAGATCCCCAAACAATAAATGCAGTAAATTAAATGTGGCTCCAGGGGTTTTGGACCTGAACCAATAAGTTATCTTTATTAATGCATTCAGGGAAAAGGTCTCAATTTTATTATTACGTTGTTTCCTTAACGCTGCCTTAATGATAAAGGCAGTAACGGCACCAAATAAAAACACGGCAAAGAAATCTGTGGCTTTTGGCAGCCAGGTTAATTCCCCCTGTGTGCTTGGTACAGTTAGGATTTGGCACCATACAATTCACCCACTCCTGAGTTCCAAAAGCAGCCCCCTCCTCATTTTCTCATGCTGCCTCTCTGCTTACTCTGACATTTTCTTGGCTTTGGTTGAAATTTTGACACATAAATCCCACTTGTCAAATGATATTGTAAAACAAGCATCCAAGTGTCAGCACATGGCACTAAGGTCTGGGGACGAGAAAAGAGAATGAGGAACACCTCCATGGAGGCTTTCATCTGTCTCCAGCCATCTGCAAGTAATTTGAAACCAGTTTCCAATGCAGAGAGGTTATTTGGCCTGGTAACACAGGCCCAGCAAACAGAGAGGGCCAGAGTCATCAGAACCTGTTAACTCTGTAAGGAGTAGATAAAACCATAGATGTTTAAAACCTGTCTCAGACCAATCCATTAGCATTTAGTCAGAGGGTCTGAAATCTCTTTTTAGTTACAAATCCCACCAAACAGCTCTGGCCCATTACAATCTCCCATTTGCCAAACACCCCTTTGCCTCTTGGCCTCACAACCTAGACTTGAAAATTGCTGAGACCGTGCTAAGACTTCTGTGATCCTTCTGGAATCTGGATCTGGGGCGCTTCCTCAGCACTTAGGGATCAAATAGAGACTCAAAGTCAAGACGTGGAAAATATCTTATAAAGAAGCAGGTACTTTCTTTGCCTGGCCAAATCCATTAAATATCTGTGGTTATTCTTTATTCTTAGCAGACTTACAGGGATTTCTGTGGCGGTTTGGGTCTGGTCTGCAAGAATGGTAGAAAGTTGATGCAAAACAATAAAGTGAAAATCAAGGAAGACAGATCTAGGGAGGGGAGGACTGCTAGAAAATTGTAGTCGATTTCACATTCTTGCTTAGACGAAGTCGACCTTCCAGGACATCAGCTCCCTCAACTATAACTGGGAACACCAATTAATAGGTCTCTCACAAAATTGTTAAACTAAACCTGGCAATTTAGCTCAACGGCTCAGTAAATGTGAGTATTATTATCTTCTTCCCCTTGAGCCCGCCCCCACCCCGCCGCAGTAAGGATCCACTCTATGAGCCAATCAGAGATGGTTTTACTGTGACGCCAAAGAAGAGGAAGTTGCCTAGTCTCTCATGTGCACTTTCACCTAAAAAAGGGTCCCAGGAGCGCAGCAAGATGCCACATACTTGTAACCTTTGAAATCATAAAATATGGCTACAGCAACAAACCAGTGTTTGAATGACAGCAATTCAAAAGGAATTTGAGGTCGGCTCTTGTGCAAGAAAGCTTGAAATAATCTGAAACCTACAGTTCTTACATAAAAGAGACTTCACAACACTGCTTCCAAATTTGACAAGAGCCCTCACTATTTATATAACAATGTCATTAACAGGTTTGTGAAGCTGAAAGAATGTTGTTTAGCCATGATAAAACAAATGTTGAACATCCATACTCAAAGAAAGGAGATCGGATGGAAATACTATTTTTCATTTCTCTCAATAAAAAACATCACGAAAGCACCATCATAGGAAGAGGTGAACAAAGAGCATGCGGACAGAAATGTAGGAAAAAAAGTATTTTAGAGGTGTGTTATGGAATCTATTAAAATACACGTAAAATTTTGAAGTTTGTTGGGGTGCCTGGGCGGCTCAGTTGGTTAAGCTTCCAACTTCAGCTGAGGTCATGACCTTGCGGTTTGTCAGTTTGAGGCCCAGGTGGGGCTCTGTGCTGACAGCTCAGAGCCTGGAGCCTGCTTCCGATTCTGTGTCTCCTTCTCTCTCTGCCCCTCCCCCACTTGTGCTATCTCTCTGTCTCTTAAAAATAAATTAAAATGTTAAAAATTTTTTTTTAATTTTAAAGTTTATAATGTGGTAATTATGGGGTTTTGAGATTTTGTAATGTATTGTGATTGTCCGTCTCATTATAAAACAATGTTTACTTCCATATTACATCATTTCAGGTTTTTTAGTATTTTTCTCAGAGGACCCCTCAAATTATACAAGCTGCCGGCCCCAGGAAACCTAGATTTGCCTGTGCAGCCAAGGAACAAACAACACACCCCGGGGACTGAGGGCAGGCTGGGCTTTACTAGTTTACTTGCGCATATCTTGTCCTCCCTGCGCCCTGGTCTCTTGTCCCAGTTTCCCCTTCCTGCCTGCAGATCGGCCTTCCTCAAGGCCAGCGCCACTCTAGGAAGGCCCAGCACGGCTCCCTGCACCTGCTTCCCCTCTTCTCTAGATCTTCCTCTGTCAATATTCACCTGTGCCAACTCGTGCTCTAGGTCAGACAGGACTGAAAGACCATTCGTAGTTTACCATGTGACAAAAAAAGTACCTGAATAAATACTAGACGACATAAATTAGCCATGCAATCACATCATTAGTGAGTTCCCCAAAACTTTGAAGAAGTAGATCTAAAAGGGAGGATACCTACCTTTGATGATATTGGGACAGGAGATACTTCCTGCCTCTCTCAGTGACAGAGGCTGCTTTTCTAGGCTGCTGCCATTAGCTGGACAACATTCCAGGAGAACCTCTTGTACAGCAGCCGACGTGGAAGAGCATCTAAAGACAGCAGCTGCTTGCTTTCTTTCTATCGTTCAGACCTTTGCACAAACTATTTCCAAAATGTTTGGATAATGTAGTCATCCCAGAGGACAAACTTAAGGGCTTCAGTTTTACAAAACCCACCCCAAGTCGGTAGTGTCCCCATCACTCACCGTCAGAGAAGATGACACAAACCTGTCCGACTGGGTTTACCAGTCACCTTTTTAACCTCTTTCTTCTACACACGGAGGCCCATCTACCTCAGTGGTCCCCAAACCCGGCTGATTGGCAAAGTCATACGAGACAATGTGAACAGTACAGCTCCTAGCCTACAGACACACCGAGTTGGCATTTGGGAGACGTGGGGCTGGGAATATTTGACATGTCCCCAGGTAATGTCAATGACTGATTTGTTCCTCATTCTCAGATAGAGGTTTCACTCCAGTTGCTGGCTAACCTCCATTACGCTCTTTTACCAGCTCCACTATTCAATTGCCCTTCTTCCATAAAGCCTCAATCTACCATCCTATCTGTAAGAGATTCTACTCCTCAGTGTTCAAGGACCAGAACATTCATTCGTCAAGTCCCTGTCAGTTTTTGTTTTGGCAGTAACCACCTGCAGAGCAGCATGCATTCTGGGCCTACTTAAACCACTTTCCACACAACGACCGAGTTGATCTTTGCAAAATACAAATCCAAATATACCACTTCGAGTCTGGCGCAGGCCTTGCACTGTGCGACCTTTCCATGCACGTCAGTCTCCTTTAGTACCATCTTCCATTTCAGTCACACTGTGCTCCTCCAGCCTAACTCTCCTCAATTCTTGGCATGTTCCATGCTGTGTCCCCTGCCCCATGACCTTTGCACATGCTGTTGCTCTAACGCTTATTGCCCGGTCAGAGACTAAGCATATTCTGAAAGCCACTAAATCCCAGGCAACCAAAAAATGAGCAAAAAACCTTCAGAGTATAATTGGAAATTGAAAATAAAGTGCTGAAATAGTTACCATAAGACACAATCACTTTATTGGTCTTCCTAGATTATTTGAAATTTCAGTTTAGTTAAGCATATATTTTTAAACACACGCAGCAGGGAGGACAGTTGGGAAGGAGCATACTATCATTTTGTTCTGGGCCCCACTCCCAGAGTCTCTCATTCAGTAGGTCTGGGGTATACCGGAGAATCCATGTTAACAACGTTCCAGGTGCTGCTGGTACGGCTGGCATGGGTCACCCCATATTTACTATGCCGAGTACACAACACAGTCTACACGACTTGCTGAGCTCTTAAAAATACAGTCGCCTGGGCTTACCTGTGGCCTATTAAACAGGAATCTCTGGGGACAGGGCCCAGGAACCTTTATGTTAAGCTTCCCACATGATTTTATTATGCAGCCAGTATGAAAAACCACTTGTTTAGAATCACAGACTTAAGCCACAATCTCCCCAACCCCCAAGGAACATTCCTCACCTTCAGCTAGTTAACTTTTACCTGTCCTTTAGATGCCGACTCCTGTCACTTCCTTTTTAGAGGTGTCGCTTTGCCTCAGAGGCCATCTCAGATCAGAACAGCTGATCATTGATGTGATGATTTAGGCACGGTCTATTTCTTTGCAAGTCTCTATGTTCCACGTATCCGGGATTATCACTGAAATCCCAGATCTAATGAAGTGCACAGCACATCGGAGTTGCTCAATAAATATTTGTGAAATGAGCAAAGCAGAAACTACGTAGTTGCTACTTATCTCTTTTGCATGTTGTAAGACAACTCCAAGAAATGTTAGTAAGGCTTCGTGACTTTGCTGGCATCTCAGTATTTAGAAGACAACTCTATTTCAAGCCATAGTGGCACAAACAAGCAGAAGCAGAAGACTCAGAGCCCTGAACCAGTGCCCATGTCCTAGAAAGAAAATTCTATCTATGCTCTCAAGAAAGAGCAAGGAAGATCCCCTTTCTCTGTAAGTTGGTGGCAAAAAACAACGTCATCCATGAGGAATCAAAAGCCCATATTTTCCCATGTACGAGTAAGGAGCCCAAGCTGATATGATTTGCATAGTCTTATAACGCCAAGCTAAAAGGTTGATAGGGACAGGACAGGAGGTACAGGTGGAGACACTCTACTGACAATGCACTAACAATACAAAAATTCACAAACCTCATGAAAATACAAACCACTAGGTTGAGAGACTTAATGCAAAACAACCAGCAATACCAAAGGCTGGGAGAACAATTAAGTAAGTTTAAAATAAATATGCTTAAAAACGATTAAAGATATAAATGGAAAAATAGAAACCTTATAAAGGGAACAAGATGTAAATAAAGGGATATTAAAGAATCTTCAATGTTGAATGCATCACCAGCACAAGAGGTACCTGGGTAAGCCAGGAAGGCCTCAAAGCATTCCAGGTGTGCTTCACACCCTCATGGGGGCCAAGGACAGAGCAGAGAAAGGGACAGTCCTAAAGGGAGGCTTGGGGGCAAAGAAAGAGGAAACGGACACTCCGTGCATGGGCAGAGATGTCTGGAGGTCAGCAAAGGCCTGTCGTCTCCTTAGCAGGTCTGCAGGATCAGAGGCTGACGTGGAGACCATGGAGGCCAGGCTAAGCAGTCTGACCGGAAGCTGTCTCCACTCTCCAGAGAAAGAAGAAAGTCATCCCAGGGGGAAAGTGAAGAAAGGAGCATAGGAAGAATGGAGATCAGCTGAGTGTTTACTCAAAGGGGCTGACCCTAACTCAGAAGCAACTAACTACCTCGAATTGACAAGTTTGTTACCTCTCATCAAGAAGAATGGGGACTGACTTCACAGAAATAAAGTTACTGAGCTGTCATGCCTGATTTTGCTTTTTGTAACTCTGAAATCCTTACCCTTTACACAGCATTAAGTGAGCCTTTTGCTGGTGTGTAGGGAGAGGAATCTTCCTATTCCACAAAGAATTCCACTCTTGCATTTGTCCGTTTGCAAGTAAGATACTGGCACTCATTTTAAACATTGAGTTTCATGATTTAAAGGGCAGTCTTCTCCCAAGGATGGAGACACGTATATCTACAAAAAGATTTTCATTCCTTGCCCATGTTCCCCCATCTTTTGGCAGTGGAGGATATGTATGAACCCCAGTTCTGTTACAGAAACAGCAGCTCAGACCCCAGCAGGAGCACTTTCACTGCAGATGAACACGCTGGTGTTCTGGTCAGTCAGTCAGTCTTGTAATCCGGTGGAGGCCAGGCTGCCTTTCAGAGATGGAGTTCTGCTTTCTCTGTCTGTGCTGAGCAGTCAAGGCTGTCAGAACCTACAAACCTGAGGGTCAAATTTTAGACATAGAAAATTTACACTATAGGGGTGCCTGGCTCATTGGTTAAGCGTCCGACTTTGGCTTAGTTCATGATCTCACAGCTCGTGGATTCGAGCCCCAAGCTGGGCTCTGTGCTGACAGTTCAGAGCCTGGAGCTTGCTTTGGACTCTGTGTCTCCATCTCTTTCTGCTCCTCCCCCACTCACCTTCTGTCTCTCTCTCTCTCTCTCCCAAAAATAAACACTAAAAAGTTAAAAAAGGAAGGAAGGAAGGAAGGAAGGAAGGAAGGAAGGAAGGAAGGAAGGAAGGAAGGAAGGAAGGAAAAGAAAGAAAGAAAAGAAAGAAAGAAAGAAAAGAAAGAAAGAAAGAAAAGAAAGAAAGAAAGAAAAGAAAGGAAGAAAGAATTTACTATTCATAGTATAGAGTCCGGGGGCATGTTATCCATGGTCCATCATGTACGGATTGTAGCACAGTCATCCCCTCTCTGCTTGCCATCATTAGGATCTTTGATGAGGCAGAAATGATCTCCCCTCACTTTAATCCTGCCTGGTAGCTCATCTCCATTCACACTTGGACCAATAAAAGGAGCCAATTAAGAAGAGGAAGATTAACTCAGAGTCTTCTAGTCTCTATTAGAAACAGTTTCCTAAATAAGAACTTTTTTGAAATGTCATCATTGATGCTTTGAGAGAGAGATTCCAGCTCTATTCTGACATGAATTTGCATCAGAAAAATCCCTATAAGAGCCAAAAGACACACAAAAAACTACAGCGTACTTTAGAATAAACCTAGAAGAATGGGCAAAACATTTATGAGAAGAGCTTTAAAATACGACTTAATGACATAAAAGTAGATTTGAACAAATAGATACACCTTGTTCTTGGATAGGATGTATTAACATCATAAAAGTGTCACTTCTGTCCAAGTAAATGTATAAAGATATGGTGATAAAAACACCACAGTGGGTTTTTCCCCTGAACACTGACAAATTGATTCTAAAGTTCTTATGGGAAATAAACATACAAGAATTGGCCAGGACAGTCCTGAAGTTGATCAGCAACTACTGTGAAAAACTCATAATCCCTCTTCCCTGCTTCCATTCTTCCCTCAAAGAAGAATGCCTTAGGCCCCTAGGGAGAAGGCAAACTCTCTTGTCCCAGAGCATAGATAAAGACACATTGTTGCAGGGGAAAAGAAAAAGAGGGAAAATCCTCTAATCCTGCCATAGTAGCAAGAAACAGTCCTGCTATCCTCTGTCAACATTATAGTCTTCCTCTCTCCGGGGGAAGGCTAGGATATTCTCCCAGACAAGGTCTGATATAGATAAAATGTAGTGATTGACTTACTACCATGGAGAGGAAGGGCAGAAAACTCTACACCAAAGGTCCAGGCAAACAGTATTTACCAAAGACTGAGGCTGGCCCAGCACAACAGAGAACACCTCTGGCACTCAACTCCAATCTAACAAGGAATGATTAACAAGAAAGAGCAATCTCTCAGTGAGTAGAGGCATGGGGGTGTGGGAAGTAAGACAATGGAAAGAGATCCCCTTTGTGGTACAGGTGGACAGAGATGCCTGAAAACTTAGGATGAAGCAAAATATTGAGAAAAAGACTCCATCACTCCAGTCTGCACCCTAAGCACAAGGTCTCACTATTGGAAATTGAAGGCAAGAAAAACAACAGAATTCTCAAACCTAGCTCAGGTCCTAACTAAATAGACTCAATTTTCTTACTTATATGTCTTACAGACATTTATTCTATTTATTTTAGTCCCTTGTTATTCAGTAAAAAATTATGAGGCACACAGAAAGGCAAGGGAGGAAAAAAAAATCCTCAAGAGTCAAAACAATCAATATAAGCAGACTCAGAGATGACCTAGAGTTTGGAATTTTGGAACTAACAATAGACTTTAAATAATTATGATATCTGTAAAAATATCTAGTGGAAAATATATACCACATGCACAAGCAGATGGTAAATTTCAGCAGAGAGATTAAAAAAAAGACTCAAGTAGAAATGTTATAAATAAATACATGGCAGAGGTAAATATGCACAAGAGATGAAGAATTCCATTGATGTGACCATCAGTAGACATGACACAGCTGAGGAAACAGCCTGTGGAGGTGGAGATACTTTAATAGAAATTACCCAAAATGAAACATAGGCTAGGATATTACAAAAAAAAAAACAAACCTATCTTTCATAAACATACACACAAAACCCCTCACTAAAGTATTAGTAAATCAAATTCCGCAATATACAAAAAAGAGAAGACATCATGACCAAGGGGAGACCCACCACAGAAATTCAAGGCTGGTTTGACATTTCAAAATCAATTAATGTATTTCATGTCATCGACAAGCTTAAAAAAAGAGAATAGGATTATCTCAATGCAGGAAAGCATTGGATAAAATTTGAAATCCATTCATAATAAAAACTCCAAAAAAACCTAGAAATTAAAGATAATTTCTCCAACCTGATGAAGAATGTCTGTGAAAAATGTATAACTAATATCGTATTTCATGGTGAAAGACTCAATGCTTTCCACCTTAAGATAAGGAGCAGGGCAGGGCATCTGAGTGGCTCAGCGGTTAAAGGTCCGACTCTCAGTTTCAGCTCAGGTCATGATCTCACAGTTTCACGAGTTAGAGCCCCACATCAGGCTGTGTGTGGACAGTGTGGAGACTGCTTGGGATTCTCTCTCTGGCTCCCTCATTCTCTACCCCTCCCTGACTCACTCTGTCTCTGTCTTTCTCAAAATAAATAAACTTAAAAAAATTTTTTAAATAATAAGATAAGGATCAAGACAAGGATATACTCTCTCATGACTCTCCTCAACATCATACAGGAAGGCCTAGCCAACCATATAAGACAAGAAAAAGAAATAAAGAACATATAAATTTAAAAGGAAAAAATAAAAATGCTTCTTTACATGGGGGGCTTAATTGTCTACACAGAAAAACCCAGACTACAAAATAAGCTACTGGAACCTAAGTGATTTAGAAATACTAATGAATTGAAAGGAGTACTATTTACTATAGCACCAAAAAACATGAAATTTTAATTTTTAAGTATATATCTAAACAAAATATGTGGGATATTTTTATTGAAAATTAATATACATTGATGAGAGAAATCAAAGAAGATATAAATAAATGGAGACATTTATGGAATAGAAGACCTAATTTATGAAGATGTCACTTCTCTTTCAAATTGATATATAAATTGAAACCATGCCAACAAAATTCAAAGTAGGGATTTTTCTTATAGAAATTGACAAAATGAGTGTCAAAGAAATAAATAGCCAGAAAATGTAGGATACAAGCAGATATAGGGCACAAGTATAAAACTACTATAAGAAAATCTGGGAAGAAAGCTTTGTTACATTAAGTCAGGCAAAGTCTTATATAAGGCACACAAACACAAATCATTAAAAAATTGATTAATTGGACTTGATTAAAATGAAAATTTTTGTTCTCAAATAAGAGAGTTTCAAACCTAAAACTTAACATTTGGAGAAAATATTTGCAAAACACATAACTGGTATAGGACAGATATCCAGAACCCATAAATAATTCATGAAACTCAATAGTAAGAAACCAAGCAATCCAAATTTAAATGGTGGGAAAAATATTTGTACAGGTTCTTTAGCAAAGAAGCCATATAGTTGGTAAATAAAAACATTAGAAGATGCTTAATATCATTAGTCTTTAGAGAAATGCAAGTTAAAAACCACAATGAGATACTATTATATAACGATCATAAAAGCAAAGGAAAGAAAGCACAGAATAAAGCAGGAAGGAGCATGGAAGGAAGGAAGGAAGGAAGGAAGGAAGGAAGGAAGGAAGGAAGGAAGGAGCATGGAAGGAAGGAAGGAAGGAAGGAAGGAAGGAAGGAAAAAAGGAAAGAGGCAGAGAGGGGAGGAAGAGAAATTTCAATGGTAGTAAGTATGGATAAGGATTAAGGATGTGTAGAGCAACTAGAACTAGAACTCTAATTCATTGCTGCTAGGAATGCAAATTGATGCAAACACTTTGGAGAACAGTTTGGCAATCTCTTATAAAGGTAAAAAATACACTTCAAATTTAAAAATCAGCAGTTCTACTTCTAGTTAATTACATAAGAGAAATGAACATCTATGTCCATAAAAATGTTTACAGGGGTTTTATTCAAAATCAGGCCAAGTGTCCAAATGTTGAATACAATTTAAAATTTTGTGATACATAAACACAAAGGACTACTACCCATCAACAAATCTGCTCATTTGCACAACATGGTTTAAAGTGCATTATACCAATACACTATATTAGGTGAAAGAAGCTAAACTTAAGATTCCATGATGTATGATTCCCTTTACATATAATTTTGGAAAAGGCTAAATCCTAGGGACAGAAGACAGAGTAGTGCCTGCCAGGGCTGGGTATTACAGGAAGGGACTGAGCAGCAAGGAGAACAAGGAAACTTAGCATGATGGAAGTGCTCTCTGGCTTGACTCTAGTATGGCTACATGACTTAAACACTTGTGAAAACCTCATAGAACTCTACCAGGGTGAATTTTACTGTGCATAAAATAAACAGCGTGTTTAGTGTTTGTAGTAAAATTGGTACTGTAATTAGGAAACTATTTTATGTACAGTATAAGATAAAGCAAACATAAATGTATTAATATTTAGGAATATTTTAATATTAGGAACTAATATTTTAACTATAAAAGAAATATTAATATAAAATTAAGGTAAGTAAAAATCTTATACGTCCATATTTTTATTTGGAATTAATACAAACTCATAATTTATATGCATTCTAGCATTGTCTACCTAAAGCATCTAGAAATAACTTTCCCATAGAAATGAGTTGAGTTAATGTTTAGCTATTGATTTTTAAATGATGATTTCTAAACATTCCACACTATATGATATCATGGCTTGTGACAGTAATTGCAAATTCCAGGTTTGGGACAAGGAAACGCAGGGACAGGACAGTGTAAGGAAACAGCAAAGTGCTCAAATACTAATGGTGCCATATAAAAGAAACACAGAAGTCTTCTTGGAGTAGCTTCCCCTAACCAAATTGGGAACACATGAGTGTCAAAAAGAACAAGGATTATGTATCACAATACACTGATTTTTTTTGTAAATGAGTCCATAATGATAGAGAAAGAGCAAGATTGAGAAATTTAAAAATCTCTTCTTTGTAGAATACCAGTTACTAAATGAAAAATGAATAACAATATTGGGAAGTTACCATTTTGCAATCCCCAAATAATTACTGTAGCAGGCAAGAATCATGGACGGATCATGAAAATAGAAGATGAGAAGTTGTTAAAAAAACAGAAAGTCACATAGTCGAGTATTTCCCCATGGATTATTTATTAATCCCAGGGGGAGAAATGTACCTCACTCTTGAGAGACCACTCTGGTCACTACTTTAACCAAGCAACAAACTTAGGGTCACCAGTGGTGGGACAATCTGACATCAACTACTCCCGGTGTGAATCATTAAGAAATATACAAAACCAATGTATAGTCTTGCCAAAGCACCTGAATCTAACAATGAAAAATCAATCAGGCAAATCCATAATGCAGAAGATTCCATAAGAAGACTAGCCTGAGTTTCTCAGAAAAGCCATGGTCATGAGAACAGAACCAAACAAACAAAAATGTCAGAGACCTGTTCTAGATTAAAAGGGAATGGAAAGACAACCAGATTCGATGCATCAACCATGATTGAATCCTACATCAATCAACCAATCAACTAATACAACAAAAGACATCTGGGAAATAATTGGAGAAATCTTAATATGGACTTCGTATTAAATGATATAGTTTAGGGGTGTATAATAATGGTTCTGTGGTTACATCCTTATGCTTAGGAGAGATATAAGGTCCATAGAGCTGAAGTGTCACAGTGCCCGCAACTTGCAAATAGTTTAGTAAAGATAAATAAGAGAAAAATGTGAATAACTGATAAATCTAAATGATATCTATGGATTTTTATTATACTAGTCTTTATCTTTTATGTAATATGGAAATTATAACAATAAAAAGTTTGGAGGAGAATTAAGTGCCTTGACTGAAGCACCAGCCCGAGAAATGTTATCTGCACCACACTGAACAATGCATTTTGTATTGTGGTTGGGAGGGAGGGGTTAGCTTCTGAGGCTGCTACCTGGGGAGGGCTCTGGTGCTTCTGGGAAAACCCGAGGCACAGATTTCCATGCGTAGGGTTCCACTGCCCAAGGCCAAGGTACAGACTACATTTTCCTCAGTGGAGAATCTGGAAGACACATACAATACTAAACAACAAAATTCTGTGCTTCCCACCGGTTTGAGAAAAGGCATTAGACCAAAAGGCTATCAGTTTTAAGTTTAGCTAAACCACTGCCAAAAAATGTATGGCTGCCTTCATATTCCTTGGGAATGACTGGAAAGAACAGGCTTCGCTGGACACCTGCAGCAGGATTTCAGTGAGATTGCTTTGGGAAGTCATTTTCACCCATTAATTGGCTTGACAACCATTTATCGTTACTCATTTTTCCTTAATCATTAGCATCGCATCTAATCAAATTTAGGTATAAAAGACAGAGACTTGGTATGAAATTCCATTACTTTTTAAAAATCTTGTCGAGCATTTGTAAAACAATGTTTTTTTTTCTTCTTTATTAGATGTTTTATAGAGGACTCGATGTTCCTCAAAGAGCATTGTGGGGAGAGAGGGCCACAGCAGGACAAAGAGATGAAAACAGCAAGTTTTCCAATGAAACAAGTGGAGAAAGTTCTCCAAGTCATGTGTATACTAAGGGCCCATCCCAATCAAAGGACTCAGTCCACTCCACTCCAATTAGAAGAGTAGCCTTTGAAAACCCAAGTTTAATAAAATTCAAGCTAGGTCTTTGGTTGCTCAATCTTTTTAGCCAGGTGCCAAAAATCTGGCCAAATGTATGGAAGCTGATTCCTCTCCTATGAACCACCACAAGAACTTTGATGTTTATGCCTAGCGGAAATAATCTAGGTTGATTACCCTCTCTTTCAAAAGACCATCCCTTTCTTGGTAGAGAGCATTCTTCCTGACTTATCCAGCTTGGAAGGACACCATGGGAACTTGGCGTTCCAAACCTACTTATTAAAGATCCCTTCCCTTTTTTGGATCAATCTTAAAAATCAAAGACTGTCACACAACAAAGTAATTAAGTTTTGCAATTTTTTCCTGAAAAAAAATCTATTTTTAAGATAACCCAAATGTAGTCTATATTTGCATTTTCAGTTCATTATTACTTTTTAAAAAGCAACAAGATCATAACTCTATCCCTTTGATATTATCATTCATTATTTGAAAAATAAGTTTGCTTTGTGTTTCCCAACCCACCTGAGATTTCTCCTGACAAACTCTCTTGCACAATGTACTTACAGGCTGTTATTCTTAAGACTTCATTGTATAATGTAAAAATATAACTAACTGGATATTCCAATGAAAATTCATGTAAATACCTCAGTACATAACATTTTTTAACGAGTTACTACATATAGCACCTCATTCGTGTTAGCACTCTGTGCAAACATCTTGTCTTAATTCAACAGCTTGAATTTTCTTTAGACCTTGAGCACTCAATTAATTTCTGAATCTCAGCTGACACTGCCCTAAAAGGGTGAAAGAATTAATCACTCTGATGTCATTCCAGATGGACAAGCACAGGTTTTAAGATGCTTGTTTTGCATGTGGGACTGGAATTTAAGACATCCCATATATAAAATTCTTACACAGCAATTGGGAAGTTCGTCACGGGCCTAGGCACTAGAAAAACATGTTTGTTTTTTTGATACCTCTGCAAGGTAAATTTCATTATTCCCTCATTAAGAGTTATATTGAGTAGTTACACAGCACCCATCATCATCACTTGTAAAGGGAATGCTAGATGTGTTGTTTATTTTATGCATAGGTACAGCCAACCAAACACACTAAACCACTTAAAGGAGTTTATTGACACTGGCAAGGAACAACAATTTAGTAAAGCAAATGACGCAGATTGTATATTGTGGAGTTTTCAAGGTTTCTCTCCCCCCTTCCCCACCCTGCCCTACTTTTCTTTAGAACAGCTTTCTACATTGAAAACATGTCAAAAATTTGGAAAGCAACAAGCAATCAGCTATTTTTTTTCCTCCTAAAGCTATGATTTGATTTTGTGCCAATCTCAAGCAGTGGGCTTTTCAAATAAGACTGGTTTTACTCATCCAAAAATGGGAAGATCCATCCAACAATGAATACCTCTATTTGTTAGGTCTTCAAGCCTGAGCCAGTGAGCAAAGATCAAGCTAACGCTTTATGAAGAGCGACTTTATAACCACCAAACTTTAAGGCAAACAAATAGAGAACACTAATATCATTCACACAATGAGTTTTAGTTTTGATCAGATACTATAGTTAGCTTTATGTCCTACATGAAAAAAAAATAATACTAGTCTCGGTCTATAATCACCCAGATAAATAGATATCCTTTAAAAGACAATAGGGGAATTTTAGAGCGTGTATTGGAGCATGGCCTAGAACTAGGTGACATGATAATGATTTCATCACTGGTCTTATTGAATCAACAGGCCTCATCAGTTAACGTCCTGGCATGGAGGTAATGTTACACAGTAGATGAGAATACAACCAACCTGGATTTTGTCCTGTCATCTATTAGTTCTGTGAATTTGGACAAGTTAATGGGCCTCCCTCTGCCTCCATTTCCTTGTCTGCAAAATGGGGATGATCATACCTTCTCCTAAGTGGACTGACTATATTAAGATTTAAATGAGAAAATATCTAAAAAACCATTAGCACACCTCTTAGCACATAACAGACAGTTCTTGATAGCTATTTCTTTTAAACTTTAGAGATTGTCTTTCTAAAACAGTAATTGGCTCAGTTCACAGAACAAATATATCACTCTAATTCACCAGAAGACATTTCCTTGAGAAGCGCTGATTTTTTTCTAATCTCCTCTCGTACCTGCCTCGCTTGCTATAGCTTCTGTATCCCTATGGACAAGAAAGGTAGTATTCTCTTGCTAAGTGCACTACACCTGGTAGCTTGTTAGTCCTCACGATAATTGTACGAAGCAGGAACCATGACTATTTTCATGTTATATGTTAAGAAACAGAGACTGAGAACCCTAAGGTTATATAAGCAGTTAAGTGATGGAGGCAGCATTCAGATCTGTGAAATCTGATGTTAGATCATAATCACCAACTTAGTATCTGTTAGGTCTCATATAAGTTATTTAAATTATGCTATAGAGGGGAAAACAATATTTAGATGGTATAGAAAAGGAACCATGTGCTTGAGACTTACCTTACGGAGAGAGAAAAAGGTGAGCTCAGTGAGGCTTGTCGTTTGTGTTTTAGCCCCTGCGGGACAACAGAAACATCTCTTGATTCAAGAGCATGGAGTCTCCTGGCTGACGATCATATCTGTACATCACACATGTGTTTAAATCCCATTCCAAGTCAGTTGTTGATTCAGCCTTCCGATCCTAGAGTGTGGAAACAAAATCCAGACATATGTAGCTAATAGATTACCCTCCAATTCAGAGATAGATTGTAACCGGGAGAGAACAATGGGGTTAAATGTCCATTTCTATCTAGACAAGCTGAAGTGCTAGGTGATTCTGGGGCACATACCAACTGCCCTGGTTCTTATCCTTATGCAGAGTGTGGACCCGATGGAGTATGAGGTAGACCTAGTGTTTTGTGTTTATGAACTCATTCAATCCACACAAGAAGCCTCTGTAGATAGCACTGCGATCAATTCTGCTTTGTAGAGAAGAACACCAAGTTAGGAACACTTCCAATAACAACCTGCATTGTGTTCCACAGTAGACACATGGCATGGGCAGGACAGAAGCCAGGGAGGTGACAGCACAGGCCTGGTCCCTGGAGTCCCAGGAAACACACATATGGGAAGGAAAACATCCAGTTCCTAGAACTTTGACTTAATGATGGCATCACCCACACACATACACACAGGTGCAACTTCACTTTTACCTCAAGGTCTCAAATACATATAGACTAAAAAAAAAAAAAGAGGTAGTTACTGCCAGGGACTGTGGAGAGGGGGGTGTGGGTGTGGTTAGCGTTTAACAGGGATGGAATTTCAGTTTCAAAAGATGAACAAATTTTGGAGATGAATAACTGTTATCTACCCATGATGGCTGCACAGGTGAATGTACTCAATTTAATGCCACTGAACTATAGACTTAAAAATGGCTAAGATGGTAAATTTCGTGTTATGTATAAATTTGGCCCCTACAATAAAAAAAAGAAAAAAAAAGTAAAAGCCACAGGAGGAAATTTGTGGTTGGTTTATCTGGCCCAAAGTGCCAACTGTGAGGAGAAGCCCTGGGTTACAGGAGATGCGACAAACTGAGTGACACCGTGTATTGATTTGATGGGTTTTATTTGAGTACTTGCTGTCTGCTCTTTCATGGAGAGAATACAGGACAGAAGGTCATTTAGCTCCTGAGAAATTCAGCAATTTCTGAAGAAAGGTACTTCTTTCAGTGGCACTCTGAATTTCCATGGCTCGGAATAAAGGTCTCATTGAATAATGATGGTTATGGTCCAAAGCAGCTTCCAGGCTGAGATGGCCCTGTCATCTCTCGGTGTGTTTTGGGGGAAAAGTGATATATTTACAATATTATCTCTGCTGGTTCATTCAAAACTATGAACCTTCAAGTGAGAACAGATTTTCAGATTTAGAAGATAAGTTTTGCCCATTAATCAGCAGCTGGAAAATAAGAACAAAACCCTTGGAAATAGCTGAAACCCAAAACTGTCACATCCAGGCCTTCTGTCCATAAGGATCCCATCTCTCAATGAATCAAAACCTTACTCTTGAAGATCGAGGTTTTCATACCAACCCAAGACAAATAAAACTATTAATTTTTTTTCAGAATGTCTGTTAGAAATATAATTCCACATACCTGCTGGTTTTTAAAAAATTCGGGCTTAAAAATGGAAAATAAAATTTAATACCATGTTATTACTTACAGTTGTCATTGGCAGAGCTTCGAGCTGCCTTCTGAATTTTCGAGCACCACCCAGAGTTGTTTTCCTTTCAAAAAGGATTTTTCCCTCAAGATTTTATGAAGATCACTAAGCAGAATTGCATGCAATCCTATGAAGGGTATATTTTATTCATTTCACTTCAGTTTGATTCCTACAGTGTGAACTCTGTAATTTTCCAGAAAGAAAAGGCTGGGTGTACTGTGATATTTGCATCAAGCTACGTAGACCTATAGGAGTTACACTGTACGTATCTGCACGGACCTGTGCCTGGAAACCTTGTTTAAATCCTCTGTCTCTACAGATTCCCATGGGGACTTCATCTCTGGAACCAAAATGCTGGAAAATTGTTTGTAATATTTAAACTTTTACTACATAAAACCGTTGATGGTGATAATAATGGAGATAGGGGAGGCAAAGTGAAGCAGTTTGTGTAACATTGTTTGGAAGACTTAAATTATTTCTAGACAATAGAAACCTTCCTTGTATTCACCCATATAACAAATACATATTGAGTGCCCTTCGTGTGCTAGACACTGTTTTAGGCAATGGAAATATAAAAGGTGAACAAAAACAGATTTGGTTCCATCTTTGTAAAACTGACTTTTTCTTAGGGGGGTTAGACCTTATACCACCAACTAAACATAGCTCATTAAACTGCCAATTATTTAATTATCATTGGAAGTGCACAAAGGAAATTAGGAGGTGCTATGAAAGTTCAACTGGAGATTCTGGCTGTGTCTGAGGGTCAGGGTTGATTCTTTCAGAGAGGGATGTTTGAGCTCAGCATCACCCATACACAGAGACAAGAGTCCCCAGACCTATACTTTGAAGAAGCCCATACCTCCCATACTACCCATGTTTGGGGTGCCCTGAACCTCAGAATTCCCATCTAAAGGACCTCACCCGTGTCTAACATCCCAAAGGGGCAAGTATGAACATCTTCGGTTTCAGGGGTGGTTAAGAAGGGCTGCTTGTTGAGTGTGAGCATTCAAGGGCTTTGATGTACACACTTGATGCTCACAGTCCTTTCACAATGTGAAATGGAACCAAGGATGGGGGGAAAAGGGAGATGAAGCTTTGGCCACTAGCATGGAACCATGAGTTGTGGTCCTTATACCACAACATTCTCATGTGGAGCTTTGGGGGGTCTGAGAAGTCTAAATTCTGTCCATAGCATATGAACCTCCATTGGCATTCTTGCCTCGAGTCCTAAAAATGCTAGGGGTGGTCCCATTTGATCCGGGCTTGGCAGGATGAGTTGGCATTGACTAGTCAAGGAAAGAAGGAGCGTTTCAGGCAGAGGGGCCTACATGGGTGACAGCTCTGAGGCCAAAAGGAAAATGAGGTGTTTAAGAACCGAAAGGAAGCTGCTATGTTGGGGATAAGGACAGTCTCACTGTAGCCTGACTGAAGATCTGTCCAGAACAACAGAGCATCTTTGAAGTTAAATACTATGTGACCACATTTTTTAATAGCTACTTAAAAAATTGTGAAAGGACTTCCATTGCTAAACTATAATTGGAACACAACATATACCAAAAAAAATTGAAATGTTTGTAAATAATTTTCTTTCAAATACTGAATTATCAGCATTCCATTATCTTTATTATTCCATAACAATATAGACGATCATTTCTCATGTCCCTCAAGACTCAAGCCACGAAGTGGGTTCTGTTCCCACTGCTACTCCACCTCAATTTTTGTATTCAGTAAATATTGATAATATTCATTCATCTGTTTACTAATTTAATTCAGCTGCAATATAGAAGTAAAATTATAATAGAGATGTTAGGAGGAAGGAATAAGCTAATATATAAAAAGTACTCAGAACAGCAGCAGGAAAGCACTAGGCTCATAAAAGGATGATATGGTCCCTGTACCCATGAAAGCTTCCAATTAGAAGAAAAGCAAACATGCAAGCAATTTCGTTGTAAGTATATAAGAGCAGCAAGATTCTAAAACCACAGAGAAGGAATGGATTATTCTACCTGTACAACAGGGTAAGCCTTCACAGAAGATGAGATATTTGGTCACAAGCCCAGAGGGAAAAGGACAGCTACCCCACTTGACAAAAGGGGTGACATGAAGACATGGGGTAGAAGAGTGTGTTGGGAGGCTGGGTCATCGGGGGGAGGACAGAAATGGGCGGGTCCAGGGTTGGGAGTTGAGCATGCTGGGACTCAAGCATTGAGCCAGAGTGAGAAGGGACTTGCAGGTGTTTTACTCGGTAGGGCAATGTTTCTCAACAGGTGGCCCTTGGAGCTTAGACTTCCCTGGGGCTTATTAAAAATAAGGCTCCTTGGGGGCTCCTAGGTGGCTCAGTCGAGAAGAAGCCTACTCTTGATTTTAGCTCAAGTCATGGTCTCACGGTTTGGGACTTTGAGTCCCGCTTTGGGCTCTGTGGGGACAGTGCAGAGCCTGCTTGGGATTTTCTCTTCTAACCTCCCTCTCCACTCCTCCCTGCCTCTAAATAAATAAACAAACAAACAAAGAAACTTAAAAAAATAAGGGCCCCTGGGCCCACTCCAGACATAATGAATTGAAATAAAGGGCCTGGGGCAGTTTAACAAGCTTTCCAGGTGATTCTTGTTTATACCTGAGGTTGCAATACTGAGAGGAGTTAAAGGACGTTTTTCAAACACATAATTCATACAATGAACTTTGTCTTACAAAGGCTAGCTATATCCATATTACTGAGAAACCCAAGAAGCTCCCCTTTCAGAAGAAAAATAGCTATTCAGAGATGGGAGTTTCCCTCTCCGAAAATAAATTAGTATCAGATGCTTATTGGGTAGATATGGGGTCGGGGTGGGAATCTCAAAGCAAATATATGTTTGCCTGTATCATACTCACTGTTCCCTAGCGCCAAGGAGGAAAAGATCCAAATTCTCTTAAAAAAATAAGACTCATTAGTTTTTCCTCTATAATGGAATATCTATGGAAGACGCCTAACTAAAATAGCCTCAGGGTTTGTGAAACATGGCTGAGAAGGTAACAGAAATCACAAAGCAATGGCTGGTGTGGAAATCAGTACTGTCTCAAATTTCTAGGAATTAAAGTCAATGAAGTACAATACTTTCAAGCCTTCTTACGATTCGTTATCCTAAAAAGTTATATATTACTCAGTGCAGGCTTCTTATGCTTAACATTTTTAGTTTTACAACTCTCTTTCCAAAGAGCCTGAGTGTTTAACAGAATTATGAGAGTTTGCAGAAACCTCAACACATCACAAAGTTCTGTTTTGTTGATTATTACCCTTTATTCTATGGAACATAACATCTTCAAAGCATGTTTAAAATGGGAGAATTCTTGGGGTCTCTGGGTGGCTCAGTTGGTGAAGCATCCGACTTTAGCTCAAGTCATGATCTCGTGGTTCATGGGTTTGAGCCCCACATGGGGCTTTGTGCTGACAGCTCAGAGCCCGGAGTCTGCTTCTAATTCTGTGTCTCCCTCTCTCTGTGTCCCTCCCTCACTTGTGCCCTGTCTCTCTCTCTCTCAAAAATAAATAAACATTAAAAATTTTGTAATGGGAAAATTCTTGTCATGATAAAAGGGGAGGAAAATATACAAAATAAAAAATATATGTATATATACATGTTTAATATATATACATATTTAATATGTGCATATATGTTGTATATGTATATATAGTCATTATTAAAACTAAATACCTAAGTATAAAGATTAGAAGAACATAAAATATCAGTTAACTTTTTATTCTAGGGATGGTGACATTACCAGTGATTTCTGGTTCCTTCCTTGTGCTTTTCCATAATTTTGGAAACTTCTACAATGAACTCGCCTTAGTTTTATCATTTGAAAAAGCCCCCAAACTTGTGCATGATGAGGGGGTGGGTGTGAGGGTCTGAGAAGCCGAATGAGGCATAGCAGTTGGTGGTAAGTACCTTGGGGCCTGGCGAAAGAGGAAACTTCCCTGTGGCCCCAGGCAGGACACACTTCTCCTCCCTTTATGCTCCCCTCTCTGTTGGCATCTCCTGGCTAAAGAATGAGTTCTTTGAAAGGTTCTTTGAGGTTTGCAACTGCACGCAACTCACAACTCGTACCTGCAAGTTCAGCACCTAAAGCAGAGTCGGGTCCAGAAATGGTCCAGGGCTGAGTGACTGCTCTTCAGTTCCTCAGGAGCCAACGCTGCCACCCCATCCCCGTGGGACCAGGCTCTGGGGCCTGCTGTTCAGAGATGCCCGCTCCCCCTTGGGAGCTGATCTCCAGCCCAGGCAGGGTGAGCAGGAACCATGATTTCTCGTTCCACTCCGGAGAGCCCTCCATAGGCAGGGCTAGCTTTCCGGTGCTGGGATTTAAGGAGCGAGCTCCCTGCTCTAAAATACCCACACTGGCTCCCAGCATTTTACCATCAAGGCTTCATTCCTTCTGGGATCTGAATTCTTGTAATGGTCCCCTATTAAAATGCAAGTGCCTCCAGGAGGTGTTAAGCCCTTGTCAGCAAACACCTTGCTTATTAACTAACACCTGAGCTGACATCCATCTGAGCTGGTGGGAAGTCAGCTCTTGGAGAGATGGGGAAGTGGGGGAGAGTGGGCAGTTCGGGACACCTGAGGCCTTAGGATGAGTGGGCTCAGAATGTCATGAGACATCTAGACCAGGTGGTCAAGGTGAAGAACCAGGTGGGACACGTGGCAGGTAGCGGTGCTGCGGGTCTCAGTTCTCTAGCCTTTCAGGTAGTCAAGTTTTCTAATCAAGTGCACGTGAGGATTAGAAAATTAACTGCTAAAGGGTCTGTTTGTTTGTTTGGGTTGGTTTGGGTTTGTTTGTTTGTTTGATCCTGGGTGTGTTTTGGTCTGTGTTGTTTTTGTTTTTGTAAATGAGACTGGTTGCGATTTTTTTGACTCCTAAGTATAAGCATTCAGTATTTGGGCCCCAACCATGCACCTCAGCATTAAGTTAATAATGTCACTATTTACTTCTTTGTCTTACATTAATTAATCAACATATATTTAACTCCTGTCATTTCTCTACAAAATTCAAAGCCTTCATTTCTTAAGTATTTTAATAAACGTTATTTCAAAGTCTTCTGGCTAGTCTGTGTCTTTCTGTCTGGAAATGCCATGACTAGAGAAATATGCTGAATTTTCCCACTCTCTCGTATGTATTATTAGTCATCATGGGAGAGCTAAATGGCACTCTGGATTGAGTAAGATTGCCTGAACAGTTTTCAAATACTTGGGGTTCAAAAAAACCCAAAATGTGTTTTGCCAAAACATTTGCTTTTCTCTTCATTTTTTTAAACCCATGTTTATTTCAAGGAGCATTTATTCCATGTGTTTTTAATGCATTTATACTCAGTTCATTAAAACACTACTCTATAACAGTTCCTTGGCGTCCGAAAGGCCCATGGAACCCTTCTGCTTTGAAGGGGTAGGTGTGCTGTGCCCACCCCAGTCCGCAGAGTGGAATGGCTCAGCTCCTTCCTGGAGCCCGTGGAGTCTAGGATGTGGAGGGTCTCGCACGCCAGAGCACTCGTGCCCCAGGCCCTGGCGCCAGGGTCCCCTGTCTACCTCTGCTGTGCACACGGGCCAGTTCGTAGCCAGGAAGGTCCCTCACAGTCTAGGCTTGGTCAGGATTTAAGTGGTTTGGAATTCCATCCCTGCCTATGAATCCTGGTAATGCTGAGGATTGAAGGGCCAGGCTGCAGCCCACGGGGCCTTAATAGACATCAATACTGAGAATGAGGGCGTGATTAGGAGCTGAGAATGTCCCCCGTTGTCTCCATTTCTGTAGTAGCAGGGAGTGACTCAACCCTGTAGGAAAGTAATAACAAACCTGGCGGATTGAAACTGCTCAGTAAATAGCAAAAGACCCCCTTGATAGGCCATCTCCCCATTTTGTTCTAGATGCACTGCCCCACCCTAAAAGGAACTGCATGGAAAGCAGAGAGACGTGGATGCCGCCTGACGCTTATGCATCAGTGGATCAGCTTAGGGCAGTCAGATAGTTCCCCAAATAAAACCTCTCCGTGCATGCTTCTGGCGGCTCTCCATCAACACGGTCAGACCACATGTCAAGAACTGACCTAAATGCTCTAGAAATGTTACCCCATCTCATCTTCACCACAGTCCCCTGAGGTACATATAATTATCCCCACTTTGCAGAAGAGCAAAATGAGGTGCAGAAAAAAGCAACTTGCCTCAGGTTCAGCGGGGGGCAGGGTTTTCTTTGACTCAGACCTGCCAGGTTGGCATTTCCTAGGCTGGTGCAGGCCTGAAGCTGGGCCTCCAGTCACTGGAAAGACCCAGGTGTCACCTCTGGAGACCAGCCCTGGAGGAATAGCAATGATTTTGATAGGTCTTAGTGAGATAGGAAAACTGGAGGATTCCATAAAAATCTGCTTTTGCTCCTTTTCCTGCTTCTATTCTTGCTACAACCTGTACTCTCACACCACTTCCCACAGGCCTCATTGCAAATAGTGAGTGTCCTCCTTATAAGAAGCAAGGAGTTAGTGATTTCTTTAGAAACATAATATCTAAGGAAGGACCAGGTGAGAATGACCAGAGGAAGCTATCCTATGTGTATTCCAGGCCAGCAGTCCTAGATTTCTGGATGCCGAGACCCCGGCTGCAGACCTGGGCTCTTGCCTTTGCTCCTGAATGCCTGAGGGGACACTTACACCTGACCACTGACCTCAGTAAAAACCCCAGACCCCAAGAAAGATGAGACAGTGTGCCTTGCCTTTCCAAGCTCTGTATCTGCACTCTCTCTGTATCTTCAATAAACTCTGCTCTCACTTCCTGCTGACTCGAATTTGATTTCCATCCCTCAAGAAGCCAAGGACCCTCTTGGCTGCTCCTGCGAGACCCCGTCTGCTTCCTCAGACCCGACCTGCTGGCATCGTCTGGAAAAAGACAATGCTGAGGAAGGAGAGGGAACTTCCACGGGCCAGTCTCTGAGTTAGTAGGGACTCTGATTATTTTGTCCATCTTCCCTAAACTCTTTCTCTATCAAGAAAAAACAAACAAACAAAACACGTGCTCTAGTTACTCATTGGCCCTCTTAATACACTGGTCACTGCATGGAAGACAAAACTCCAGATGTGGTCTGGCCGGCACCAAAGGGCGGGGCTGTCTGTCTCTGCTTTCAACACTAGAAGTACGTTAACAAAGTCCCGATGTTTCTACTTCCCAAACCCACCCGTTATGTGGCTACCTCATGTCACTGTTGCCTCATATTCAGCTGCCAGTTAATAAACACTTTAACCTTTTATTCATGTACTTACTTCTTCCTTATCTTCCCATTTCCTACAAGCACTTGTCCCAGGTAGGTTCTAGGTGGTCTAAACAACTTCTTCCTGCTCCTGGGCTGCCTGGGTCGAGTTTTCTGTCATTTCAGCTCCACTGGATATGGCTGCCCATTTCTTTTCAAGTTCTTTCTCCTTTGCAGCAAATACAGACATGGGTAGGGGAGGAAGAGTTCTGTTTTCTAGACTTATCTGTTTACTTCTGTAATTGTCCCTGTTCAAAGCCCTAAACTTTCTTGTTCTTTTCATTCAGTGAATGCTTGAAAAAATATCCCTTTTCAAGGTCTCCTGTATTTTTGGAAAACTTCAGCTCATTCTGACCCTGCGTCTATCTGGGATTACTGTCACAGGCCAGGCCATGATTTTGCATCCTTCATTTGAGGGACCTCCTTCGATCTTCAGAATGAGTCCTTCCCTACCTCCAAGAACACCCTGGGAATGCATGATGATTTCTAGAACCTTTCCTTCCTTTTTACTCAAGTTTTAGGGTCAGAATTTTGTCTGTTTCGAGCCCTCTATATCTTTTGTGCATCTTTCCTTTAGAATACTCTGGCTATAGGGGCACCTGGACAGCTCAGTCAGTTGCGTGTCTGACTTTGGCTCAGGTCATGATCTCACGGTCTGTGGGTTTGAGCCCCGTATCAGGCTCAGAGCCTGGAGCCTGCTTCAGATTCTGTGTCTCCCTCTCTCTCTGCCCATCCCCCCACTCACACTCTGTCTCTCTCTCTCTCAAAATAAATAAACATTAAAAAAAAAAAAGAATAGTCTGTCTATAGGATTATCTAAACTTTCTCTGAATTTCTTGAAACCTGCTTTTCCAAATTCCAAGTTACGTGCAATGCCAAACACATTCATTTCTTGACAAAATCATTCAGTGATAACATGGTCACACTTTTTTATAGTTCCTATTATTCCCAGACTCCACTTTAATCTGCATTACTGTTCAGAATGAAGACCAAGGAGTAATTCCATTTATTGCTTCCTCTGCATGCTGAGGCAAATAACAAATTAAATGAAGGCTTTACCTTTAGCAAAATGAGCCATTAAGCAGATGTCCAAATAGATGAAATTCTCTATCTCTACCATGAGGTGCTTTAGTGATGGTTTTGTAATCTACAAAAGGAAAGAGTTGCCCATTTTTCAGGGGTAACTAGTGGGTTGCTTGACTTTACTTCCTCAGTAGTGTTTTTCTTTCTTTTTTTTTTTTAACATTTATTTATTTTGGAGACACAGAGGCAGAGCGTGAGCAGGAGAAGGGCAAAGAGAGAAGGAGACACAGAATTCGAAGCAGGCTCCGGGCTCTGAGCTGTCAGCACAGTGCCCAATGCAAGGCTCGAACTCACAGACCGCGAGATCATGACCTGAGCTGAAGTCGGCCGCTTAACCGACTGAGCCACCCAGGCGCCCCCTCAGTAGTGTTTTTCTGATCCACTTTCTTGTTACTGTTTTTCAATTTCTCTCCAAAGTTCTTACAAGTAAAATCTCACAGATCATGTGTACTTATGAAAATGGCCCAGAGCATGAGGTAGAAGATGTTGGTGTATTACCACCCTTGCCTCTTCTATATATCGGGCATGGGATTACTTTCCTCAGAGGGTTATTGGGAGAGTTAAGCAAGGCAGTGTTTGGGCAAGGGGCCATGCAAACTGGAAAGTAGGGTACAAATGTTCACGTTTATCTTCAGTGAATTATTATCACTCTGACTCTCCAGTGGAACGTGTCTGTGAAATGAGCTATTCCTCTCCTTTACGACATTCCAGACTTGGGTCTTGTTCTACAACTCTTTGCAAACCCACACTTCACCTTCCTATACTAGATTGTCAAGGGCCTACTGCTGATTAGATCTAATCAATGCACGAGGTGATAAATAGAAAAACTTCTTGAAGAGAGGGAATTTCTTTTATTTTGGAACACCAGGTATGAAGCATATGCTAGGATCAGGCTCTAGGTGTCTGAAGACTGCACCCTTTTTTCCTTTACTCTCTTGGATTGGATTTTTCCTAAACATAGTCAAGCTCTGCATAAGAAAGGGAAGTAACCATTGAGGTTGGCTACCTATATGTAGAAAAAAAATAACACATTTATTTTATTATCAGAGAGAAACAGGAAGAGAAAATAAATTATTACATAGTATACAACTTAGATTTCCAAACTGAAAACCATAGTATCTATTTTTAAATATCTTCTATTAAGATGTAATTCACATACCACAGAAATGTCCACTTAAAGTATACACTTTAGGGGAACCTGGGTGGTGCCGAGTTCAGCTCAGGTCATGACCTCACAGTTCATGAGTTTGAGATCCGTGTCAGGCTCTGTGCTAACAGCTTGAAGCCTGGAGCCTGCTTCAGATTCTGTGTCTCCCTCTGTCTCTGCCCCTTTCCCACTCATGCTCTGTCTCTCTTCTCTCTCTCTCTCTCTCAAAAAATAAATAAAACAAAAAAATTTAAGTATATACTTTAATGGTTTTGATATATTCACAGATAGGTGCACCATCACCACTAAATTTAGAATGTTTTTATCAGCCCCAAAGAAACCCTTGCCCACTGGCATCAGCAATCGCTCCCCATTTCTCCCCAACTCCATACCTGCAAAGCCCTAGGCAACAGCTAATCTTTCTCTAGATATATATTTACCTGTTATAGACATTTCATATTAATGCAATCAATATGGGATTGTGACTGGCTTCTCTCTTAGTATAATGTCTTCAAGTTTCATCCATATCATTAGCATGTGTCAGGACTTCATTCCTTTTTATTACAAAATAACATCCCATTTTACAGATATGTCCTATTTTACTCATCCTTTTGTCAGTTTGTCATCTGAGGTCTCCAGTTTTTGGCCTTTATGGATAATGCTGCTATGGATGCTCATGTGCAAGGTGTTGTGGAGTTGGGTGTTTTCAATTCCAGGAGTATGTTTAGCACTTTGAGGAACTGCCAAAGTGTTTTCCAGAATTGCCGTACTATGTTAATTCCCACCAGCACATTTATGAGGGTTCTTATTTCTCTATATCCTTGCTAACACTGGTTACTGTCTTTTTTATTGTAGCCATCCTAGTGAGTATGAGGTGGTATCTCACTATGGTTTTGATTACCTAATGCCTGATGATATTGAATATCTTTGTGCTTGTTGTATTTTTCTACATTTTCCTTGGAGAAATGTCTACTCAAATCTTTTTCCCACTTGCGGAGGTGTCTTTTTGTTATTGAGTTTTAGAATTCTTTTTATATTTTGGATCCCAATCCCTTATCAGATATATGATTTGTAATTTTTTTCTCATTTTATGGGTTGTGTTTTCGCTTTCTTGATTGTACCATTTTCTGCTCAATTTTCTTTCTTTCATTCATTTGTCTGTTTTTTAATGAACAAACATTAAACAGACTCCTATCGTTGTATCTCCATCTCTCTGCTAAGGGGATAAACAGGAAAGGGATGGGCTGCAAGAGCATAGCGTTGCCCCTGGTCCTGAGAGTTTCCCCAAGTCTCTGGGCACTGGTTTGCTCTTGTTCACATCCCAAACTCTATGGTGTTAATTCTCTTGATCGATAACATGTCATTATGCAGATAACATAGAGAATATGCATAGACAGTATGACTAAATCCTATTAAAATCCCTTCACGTCTGAAAGAATTCACGCTCCAAACAAGCCACAGTGATGCATGTCCAGGTCTGTGTCTGAGAGGCTTTTCTCACCGAGGCTTTTCTCAGCTCAGAACAGATTGTTAACTTGCTTTTACCTCCCGTGTTCAGTGGGGAGAGCCCTGGACACCTGCACAAAATCAGAGTCCTGATTTTTAGAGAGATAGGAGGCAACCCAAAGCGTCTACTCCAGATGTTTACGATGAATTCCCTTCACCTACTGATTTTGGTCATGGTGCATGAGCTGAGAGGGAAAAGGACCCTCTTTGGAAGACAGGGGACAAATAGCTACTGAGCAAATCCGTCTTCGGAGAACCACCCCAGAGTTGATCAGCGGTTGATGATAAAATATAATCAGGAAGAGATGCGTAGGGCGAGAAATGCGGTAAAGGATGCGGGTCTTCCATGCCCTCTCCAGACTCCACTCTCCCCAAAGCCCCACCTGTTCACCAACCCAGAATCTCTCAGGACAATTTTTTTTATGATAAAATTCCATTTTACCTATATTTTTTTTAACTGCATATGCTTTTGGTATTATATCCAAGAAACCATTGCTTAACCCTAGGTCATCGAGATTTACTTCTATGTTTTCTTCTAAGAGTTTTATAGTTCTACCTCTTAAATATTGATCTGTGATCCATTTTGAGTTAATTTCTTTATGTGGCTTAAGGAACTGGTTGAAATTCATTGTTTCATGTGAGGTTATACAATTGTCCCAGCACCATTTGTTGAAAAGACTATTTTTACCCTATTGACTTGTCAATTCCACTCTTGCTGCAGTCAATTGATCATAAACGTAACAGTTTATTTCTGGACTCTCTATTCCATTCCATTGATTGTACGTCTATCCTTATATCAGCATCACACTGTCTTGATGACTGTAGGTTTGTAGTAAGCTTTGAAATTGGAAAGTGAGTCCTCTAATTTTGTTCTTCTTTCTCAGGATTGTTTTAACTATTCTGGATCTTTTGTATTTTCGTATGCATTTTATGATCAGATTTTCCATTTCTACAAAAAAAGACTGATTTTTATATGGATCACATTGAATCTGTATTTGGAAATTATCATTTTCTTAATAATATTAAGCCTCTGTTCCATGTATATGGGATATCTTTTCATTTATTTTTATTTTCTTTAAATTTTTCAACACTGTAGTTTTCAATGTATAAGTCTTATACTTTCTTGTTAAATTTATTCCTAAATATATTATTCTTCTTGATACTATTTTAAATGGAATTGTGCTCATAATTTCTTTTACAAATTGCTCATTGCTAGTCTATAGAAAGACAGGTGGTTTTTATATGTTAACCTTATATCCTGAAATCTTCCTGACCTTGTTTATTAGTTCAAATAATTATCTAGGAGATCTCTTAGGATTTACCATATACAAAATCATGTCATCTGTAAAGAGAGATAGTTTACTTCACCCTTTCTAATCTGAATGCCCTTTATTTCTTTTTCTTGTTCAGATGCCCTAGCTAAAACCTCCACAGCAATGTCGAATGGAAATGGAGAGAGCAGACCTTCTTGTCTTGTTCCTGACCTTAGAGAGAAAGCATCCCATCTTTTCCATTAAGTATGATGGTAATGGAGAGGTTTTCACAGATGGTCTTTATGAAATTGAGGGAGTTTCTGTTCCTAGTTTGATGAGTCTTTTTTATAATGAAATGGATTGTTTCAAATGCTTTCTGCATCTATTGAGATGATCGTGCAGGGATTTTTCCTCTTAATTCCATTAATATAGTTTAGTATATTGATTGCATTCTTGGGGTAAATTCCACTTGGTTGTGGTATATAATCTTTTTTATATGTTGCTAGATTTGGTTTATTAGTATTTCTTGAGGATTTTTGTGTCTCTATTCATAAGGAGTATCGGTCTGTAGTTTCTTTTCTTCTGCTATCTTTGCTTGGTTTTGGTTTCAGGGTAATCATAAAATTAGTTGAGAAGTATTCCTTCCTCTTCAATTGTTTTTTTGAAAGAGTTTGTAAATGATTGTATTAGTCCTTCCTTTATTAGAATTTACCAATGAAGTCATCTGGGCCTGAGCTTTTCTTCCTGTGAAGTTTTTGAATTACAAATTCAATTTCTTTGCTCTTTACAGGTCTATTCCGATTTTCTATTTCTTTTTGAGTCAGTTTCAGTAATTTGTAATTTTCTAGGAATTTTTCTATTTCTTCTAAGTTATCTAATTTGTTGTCATTTAGAATTTATTTAATTTATCATTATTGTCCTTGTTTTTTCTGGTATTTTGGATCCTTTCAACATAAACTTTGACTATAAATTCATATCACTTTTTTACCATATACCACAAAACACACACGTTTTTGTGTACATGTGTCATTACAACTTTACTGTTTAATCAGTTCTGTTTATGCCCCTTAGAAGGCTGGGGTGACTTAACTATGTAGCTCAACGTGGAGCACACGGTCCACACTGTTATAATTTTTGTCTCATGGTGATATTAGTATAGCCAACACTTATTTAAACAGGACTAGCTGTGAGCTAGTCTGTCTTTTAAAATTCATTTCTATGTTCATTCTTTGCTACCTTTTGTGGGATGTGGAAATTCACATATACAGTGTAGATTGCAAAAAGGAAAACCAGAAATTCAAGAACTCATTTTCTTTCTTTGTATTTATTTTTATTTTTACTATTTTTGAGACACTCAGAAGCAATGAGAAAGGAAGATAATTTGGTTTCTGGGATTGTAGCTCTCCACCAGGATATTTTGAGAACTCTACCACCTGAGGTCAGACCTCTTAATATAACTTTTATTTAACAATAATCATAGTGCTTTAAATGCAAAGCAAACACAGGGTTGACAACCAAGGCATAGATTTAAACAACTCATATTGATTCGTGTTAAGTTAGCTTAAAGAAGCATCTATATTCCTTTTAGACTTGTCTAATTCAATAGTCAGAGATTTCTTCCAGGGTTATAAAAAATGAGTGTAAAAAAATAACATTCTTCTCTTTGCTTTCCATTGAAAGAACAAAGTAAATACTTAACATTAACTAGAATAGAAAAAGCAAAGAAATTTCTTTGTTTATAAACACAGCACTAGGGGTGCCTGGGTGGTTCAGTCCATTAAACATCCAACTCTTGATTTTGGCTCAGGTCATGATCCCAGGGTTGAGGGAATTGAGCCCGGGCTGTGGAGCCTGCTTAAGATTCTCTTTCTCTCACTCTGCCCCTCTCCCCTGCTCACATACTCTCTAAAACCAACAAACAAAAAAACATAGCACTAAACATTAAACGTATATGATATGACCATAAAGCCAACTACGGTACACAGCAATTCTGTTCCCACAGTTGCTCAGGAAGTCATAGATCCCCAATACCTCTCCTTCAGTCATTCACTGAGATGCAGTGAGTCTCTTAACTGTCTCCACCAGGGTTAATTCTGAGCCATCTCATCTAATTCATTTTCCTATTCAATTGCAAAGAAAATCTCTGGCCAAAAGAAAATATGATGTGGATTTGGGTTTTGCCTAGAAGTCTTTCCAGTTTGCTTTACTCTAATAATAACTTGTATAGCATTAGCAAGCAACGAATTGATCAGAAATTGAAGTAAAACTGTCTGACTCTGGCTACCTATTTCCACCTTAAACCATTTCCTGTCAAATTAAACCTACTGGGTAAAAAATTTTTGTGGAATTCTCAAGCTGATTTTCCCCTAACATTTTTTTGTTCCAGGAAAGAAACACAGTCCAGAAAACAAAAATGAAGCTTCCATGGAAAGCCCCAGAAGGAATTTAAGTGGAAATACCCTGAGATCCCCACCCACAAGACCTGACCTAGCAAATATTTGCCAAAGGTGATTGCTTTCAACAATACTACCCACCAACTCCAGCTCTCCTGTAAGTGTGCAGTACCTACCTGCTCTCAGGGTATGGCAGTGTCATGACCTGCAGGTCTGTCCTTGTCACCCCATGATACACTCCCAGAGGAGATTACACCTCGCTTTTACAACTTCCTCTTGCCACATGGAAAAGCATGCCTCGATGCTCCTGGGACATAATCCGTGGATGCTTTGCCTTGTCTGATCACAGGCTCTCAATATACACGTTCTGTGGTCCAACAACATCAGCTTCTCCTAGCAGTTTGTTATAAATACAGATTCTAGGGCACCTGGGCAACTCAGTCGGTTAGGTGGCTGACTTCGGCTCAGCTCATGATCTCGAGGTCTGTGAGTTCGAGCCCCGCGTCGGGCTCTGTGCTGACCGCTTGGAGCCTGGAGCCTGCTTCTGATTCTGTGTCTCCCTCTCTCTCTGCCCTTCCCCTGCTCATGCTCTGTCTCTATGTCTCTCAAAAATAAATTAAAAAAAATTAAAAAGAAAAAAGAAATACAGATTTTTAGGGGTGCCTGGGTGGCTCAGTCGGTTAGGCGTCCAACTGTGGCTCAGTTCACGATCTCATGGTTTGTGAGTTTGAGCCCTGCATCAGGCTCTGTGCTGACAGCTCAGAGCCTGGACCCTGCTTTGGATTTTGTGTGTGTGTCTCTCTCTGCTCCTCCCCTGCTTGCATTTGCTTCCCCCGCCCTCTCTCTCTCAAAAATAAATAAATATTAAAAAAATGTTTTTTAAAGAAATACGGATTCTCAGTTTCAACCCAGACCCACTAAATTCATATTTATATTTTTATTTAACAACATCACCCGGTCATTCCCACATACCGTAAAATCTGAGAAGGACTGCTTTAGACCCATGGTTTCCAAATTTCAGTGTACCCCAAAATCCTCTGCTGGGCCTGTGGAACCGGATTATGGGCCCTACTCCCAGCGTTTCTTCAGCAGGTCTAGGGTAGAGCTTGAGACTTTGTTTTTAAAAGTTCCTAAGCGATGTTGATTAGGCCAGTCGGGAGACTACACTTTGAGAACATTTGCCTAGAGGAATCCCATCCCACCGATGACTAGGAATGTAGAGGAGTCTTCAGGATCTAAAATGATTTGATCTGCACGTTATTTTAAATAACTCATAATGTTATTTTTTTCTGCTTTTCCACATCCTCCTGCGGCTTGTCGAAAGTCTGTTGGTCTGGTTTCCCCCTGACATGTCACTCCGTCCTCCCATGTGCCCTTCCCTGCCCGCACGCTGGAACACACCAGGAGTCTGACAAGTTCTGTCTGACCTGGCAATGCTGGGAGATGTCTCCCCTGCCCTGTCGCGGGCTACCTCCTACTGAGTGAGCCCCAGGCCCTCCCGTTCACCACTTCCCTCTGCGTGGGGCCATTTGACCATTCTCCTCAGAGAATGCAAGTCTACTCTTTAGAGCATTTTCTACTTCCAAGGCAAGGAAGACTATTTCTTTTATATAAAAGCACTACGCCCTCACCCTTGCCTCCAAAAGGAGTTCCATCACGTACCTCTGAACTTCATATGCCTCTCTTCCCCTTTTCTTCCTTAGCAGAGTCCAGTGTATTGTTTTCAAGAGATTTCTATCTCTGCCTTTGCATGAGAGTTCTAACACAATTTTGGCCACTTACAGATTTGCCAGGAAGAACCAGAGCCAGAGTTGGACATTACCGGAAAAGCTGAATGGCATGGCTCCAGCCTCCTCGGGGACAGAGCAGACTTGGGGAGTCAGTGCAGTCGGCTTCCTGCAAGCAACCGGCTTCACAAAGCATGCCCACGTCTCTGAAGAAGCAGCTAACGCGCCCAGGTGCTCTGGAAAAGCAGTGTTGTCATGTGCATGTTTTCAAGCCAGTTTTTCAAGCCACATTTTAAATCCATCAAAAATGATTAGCTAAAAAAAGTTCAAAGTGTGGTTTATAGGAGTCCTACTTGAACATGAATCAGTGATACAGAGTGAGGTTGTGGAGAGACTACAGAGCACTTCCAAGTCTACTCCTCTATTTTTTTTTTTAATGTTTATTAATTTTTGAGAGAGAGAGAGAGAGCAAGAGCAAGGGAGGGGCAGAGAGGGAGACACAGAATCCAAAGCAAGCTCCAGGCCTGAGCTGTCAGCACAGAGCCTGACGCAGGACTCCAACCCATGTACCACGAGATCATGACCTGAGCTGAAGTCAGATGCTTAACCAACTGAGCCACCCAGGCACCTTGCAAGTCTACTCTTTAGAGCATTTTCTACTTCCAAGGCAAGGAAGACTATTTCTTTTATATAAAAGCACTACGCCCTCACCCTTGCCCCCAAAAGGAGTTCCATGTACAACTCTCCCATTTGACTGGATGAGAAAAACATCTTTAATACAGTTGTACAAATGTGATTTCCTCACTGGCAAATATCACATTTTTGTGGGTTCGCAAAAAATAAAACTCCTTTTCCTTTTGGCTGAAAATTGCTCCTGAAAAGGAAAGGCGGTTTTGGGTTCTGGTGCTTTCTTTCCCAAGCAGGACATGTTTTTTTTTTTTTTTTTTTTTTTTTTCCCCAGTGGTGAGAAACTGCCTCTGTGATGCATACACTCAATTTTCACCTGCAACTAAATTGGTTTCACACTAAATTTCCCATTTGGACTAGGAAAGCCATGCTTTACCTGGAGAACTGGTAAAATATTATCGTGGACCAGATTCGCCAGGGCCCATAAAACTGTCAGTCACTGAGGAACTTTCCCCGTGAGCCAGGAACCACAAGGCCATTAACCCTTTTGCAGCGAAGTTAGGGGGGAAAAAAAAAGCAAATCCTCACACTGAAGGCAAACCATGTCCTCGTGGGGCCCAACTGTACCTGATGGCCAGGTGGGATCTCAGAGATTCGTCCCTCCGCTGAGTGACCAAGATACTTTCCAGACACTTTTATCCTATTAGATAGCACTCATCCTCTTACCCCCCAACCCTCAAGAAGCCCTCGGGTTAGTTACAGGGCAATGAAGCAAATTCTTATTCAGGACAAATGATGCTTGCCAGGTTGTGGATTTACCAGAAAGTTTGTTCTCCTCACACTGAGTTTGTATTTTCTGGGGTTTTCTCCTTTCTCATGGGTTCTTTCTCATTCCTTTTTCATGGGTTCCTCCACTCGTTGGGGTGCTGAAGAGGACATCAGTGAGGGGGTATTGTTCTTGACTTTCCGGGCCCCCTCTCTGGTGAAAATGAGGAGTTTTTGTGCATTTTGCCATTTCTGCAGTGAGATGGAACCAGAAGTCAGCAAGGTGGCCCTCAATGTTTTATGCACAAGCCGTGCTGCCTCAGGTGACGAGCGGTCACTCAGGGGTCAGTTTCCTCCTCTATAAAATGAACATAACACGGCAGCATTGCCTCTAAAAACAGCAGGAAGGAAGTCAGTTTCCAAAGTCTATACAGAAGGCAGAACACAGGTACAATCAAAATTGCCTTTGTTACTCTCCAGTGTAGAACAGATTTGCTTCCTTGATTTGAGCTTATATTCGGGGGCCATATTAAAGGGGGCTGTGGATCTCTTTCCTCTGAGTGAAGCCATCACCCCGTGAGGAGCCCTGGGGAAATGAGATCCTAAGGAAACAGCTGATTCGCAGCTCAGGCTCAGGCAGGGACTTACTCAGAGGACAACGCTACTTCCTCCTGTCCCTCCTCCTCCCTATGCACCTACTCGCTGGTAGAGGTTGTTCATGGAATTCAAGTAAGCAAAGCCACACTTATATGAAACACTATCGTATTGTTTATGAACGTGAGGATATCAATGATAGTGATGAGGACATATTTGCCTAAATGTTCTAGGGAAAAGACACTTTGATATATCTACCTTCCCTCTTATTTTCATAACAACCCTATGAGATGATTCTTGTCAATTGTATTTTACAGGTCAGTGGTGAAGCGCTCCCTCCCTAGCTCTGGATGCTTCTACAGGAGCACAGCTGGCTGCAGGCTAGGCACAGAGAAAATGAGGAGATCCCAAATCAGCCAACATCAGATAGCCAATCTGCCAGGCATAGAACAAGGCTCTTATACATACGTGCTATTTAAACATTTTGTTCTTATGATTGAAAATAATTGGATTCATCATTTGTAACCACTGTAACCACAACTGTAGACTCGGTGCATTTAACAAAGTATAAATACAACAAAACAAAATGGTCCTAACATTTCGATGTATTAGTTAACATATCTCCTCCATATAGGATTCACTTCCACTCCTATCCTGTGGGGAATCAGAAATCTTTGCAATGGTTTGGTAGTGAGGTGCCTTGATTTACTACTTCACTCTTTATAGCTTGAACTGAGTATTTTTAAGTGCTTTTAATTTCGGTGTTATTTTTAATTACAAAAAAAATTGTAAACAGACTAAATCCAACCATGGAAGATCCTGCTAGGATCCATTTTTACTCCAACACCACTTCTGACACCAAAGACAAGGGTTTGTTTGTTTGCTTCCCACACTGACCAGTTTTCTTACACAAGCCTGGTGTCCTATCATTTAATTCAATTTAATTCTGACACTTAGCAGAGGGGCAGTGAGTGGCAGGTCCCCAAGTTAAGGACTCAGTCTGCCCTCACCTCAAATGCCAGTCATAAGTGCAGGCCACTACTCCTCACCTACTGGCTATAACAGGGGGTTCTCCCAGCCCCCTCCTTGGATTTGACACTTTTCTAGAACACTTCAGGGAAGTCAGGAAACTAATTTACTTACTATTATCAGTTTGTTATAAAGGCTACAACTCAGGAATGACCCCTTCATGAGGCACATGAAGTTTCCATGCGTTCATGCCCTCTCCAGGTTCCCTAAACCCCCACTCCGGACCTCCATGTGTTCACCAACCAAGAAGCTCTCTGAACCCTGTCGTTTATGGGGCTTTAGAGAGGTTCCATCATGTAGGCGAAATGGATTAAATCATTGCCATTGGCGACTAATCCCACCAGCCTGACTGGTGATGAGTGCGTGCTCATACACCACAGAACAGGCTCTGATTTCCTCCTGGCCAGCCTCCCCAACGTGCCACCACCACACTGAAGGATTCTCTTCCCCACAACTTTTTTATCTAAGGTTGGGATTCTCCTCCTGCAAAAGAACATTCTAAAACCAGTTAAAGCTTCCATATAGCTCATATATCTATTTTCATTGTACATCTTCATTCTCTGGTAAAATGAACTACGCATAAGAAAATGAAGGATTAAAGCATTTTAGAATTAAATGAGAAATGTAAAATTACATACTAGTTATTCGTGTGTGTGTCTGTGTGTGTGTGTGTGTGTGTGTGTGTGTGTGTGTAGAGAGAGAGAGAGACATTGGCAAGCGTTGACTTGAATTATCCACAGAATTGTCTCAGTTTCTCCTCAGTATGAATGGGTCAACCACCATGTATTGGTGAGCTAAGTTTAAAATGCCATGACTTTTGTAATTTTGTGAACCAAGGAAGTGCAACAAAGTCTCCTAAGGATACGTACTTCTAAATAGACTAAATTTTTATAGCTCTTTAAAAAATAACTTGTAATCTCCCTTGTTTGAACCTTAAATTTAAACAATGAATTTTAGCAAAATAAGATGGACTCTCATGGTATATGAAACCTACATGGAAAGAATTCTACAGATTTGAAAAGACAATCTCTTTGAAGAAATCATCACCGTCCCTACCTTTAGGGAAGAAAATCTGCAGTATGGGCTTCTAATTTTTTCTTAATGAGACTGAATTCCAGAATTTTCACACTAAATTTCATCTGTCAATTTGTCTAGGTCCCTTAGAAGATAGGAATAAATGCTTCTGTTGTGGTAATTCTGTTTCTATCAAGACAATGTTCATTTCTCAAGTGATTAAAAAAATACACTGTCCTTCCCATGTCCATCCCAAGTCTCTTCTTGACTCTATCAAAAGTTGGTTAGCCTCCAAGAAATAGAAATTTTCATTCTGGCAGAATATTGTAAATATCTTTCACAACACTGTTGCAAATATTTTCATCCATGTTTGCCACTCAAAGCTCCCCAGAGCTCAAAGGCGGCTACAAACCAGCACTCTATGGAGTGTCGTGATGGATCCCAGAAAGGGGCTGAGAACCAACCAGCAGAGCCAAAGCAGCAGGAGCCTACAGTTCCTCCACGACCACAAGGTCAAACCTTTCCAAGTAAAGCACATCTGTCTTTCGCATTGTTCAGACTGATTCCATGCAGACTTTGAGAAGACCAGGTTCAGTGTAAATGTGATTAAAACCTCCATCTGTGAAAGCAATTAAACACGACATCCTGGTTCTAAATTCTTGTGCTGAAACGAAAGCAAGTCCCCATCCCACCAGTGAGCTTATCGGTTCTTTTTTTCTTGGCTAAAATGCCAAATAATGACGCTGAGGAAGGGAGAGAGAGGGAGCAAAGCTGTCAGGTGTCGGTCTTGGTGTGCAAGTTACAGGGAGCTCTAAACCTTCCAAAACCGGAAATACCTTCTGAGCTGGAGGCGCTTCATCTGGGTTAGATACAGTCAGAACCCAGGTTTCCACCAGCCCCTTATTAGGGAAGGTGGGTTCAGAGAGCGAGAGAAGAGAATGATTTGGGGAAGGACATTTTTTTTCTTTTTTACCATTACTTTTATTTTTTGTTTTACATTATAAAAATACTAAATACTAATTACATATTTAAACAAAAAATTATTGAAAAGAAGTAAAAAGTTATGGAAAATCTCACCACCAAGAGAGAAGTAAAATGAGTATTTTGGTGTATTTCACATTATTCTATAATGTTTGGGCCATCTCTGCATCTACTGGTCGGATTCAATTTCACCAAACTCAGGTGTGAACACAATTGTGTCTATTTTGTTTCTTTAAGTTATTCTTAGGGGGAAAAAATAAGCATCTCCCTCTTGAACTAACCAAGAACACTGGCCTTCCCTCCATCTAAGGATCTTAGTCTTTCCCTGCAATCTGATTCCTGCATGACCAAGTGGGTTTCAGTCACTGACACCTGGGATCACAACTGAGCACCGTTGCCTCTTCCTCAATCCGATGGACACGTGACAAGCCACGCTTTGCTGTGCCCTTAATGGTTTAGATCTCCCCACAGTCAGCTGTGGTCATCCTTAGTTGGGCTCCACAGTTTCAATTGTTTTAGGTCTTACTCATCAGTTTGGCCGCTTTTTCTTTTTCCAACTTTTATTTGTTTTGAGACAGAGACTGAGAGCAGGGGAGGGTCAGAGAGAGAAAGAGTGAGAGAATCCCAAGCAGGCTCTGGGCTGACTCAATGCAGGGCTCAAACCCAGGAACCTTGAGATCACGACCTAAGTCAAAATCAAGAGTTGGAAGCCTGGGGCACCTGACTGGCTCAGTCAGTTAAACGTCCGACTTTGGCTCAGGTCATGATTTCATGGTTCAGAGTTCCAGTCCCTGGTCAGGCTCTGTGCTGACAGCTCGGAGCCTGGAACCTGCTTTGGACTCTCTCCCTCTCTTTCTGCCCCTCCCCTGCTCATGCTCTGTCTCTCTCTCTCTCAAAAATAAAAATAAACTTTTAAAAAATTAAAAAAAAAAAAGAGTTGGAAGTAACAGACCAGACTGAGCCACTCAGGTGCCCCATCGGACTTTGTCCCTTGTTCCAGGAAGACTAGATCTGGCATTTTCTGGGCCACATGCGGCTTTCACTCATAACCTTTGGACGCTGATTTGAGCCTTATATATTCAATAACTGCCGAATATTCTATTATACACGTGATCATTTACTTAGCCTTTCTCCTCTTTTTGGATATTTAGGGCTTTTATTTCTATTTTCTCTAATATTGTAAATAATCATAATGAGCATTTTCGTTCATATATCTTTGAACATATCTCTGATCACTTTCTAAAGTAGAATTACAGAGACAAAGTGTGTGAACATGTTAAAGCTGTTTTATAGATATTGTAAAATTGCATAGTACACTCTTCCAATCAAAATCACAATGAGATATCCCCTTACAACTGTTAGAATGGCTATCTTCACAAAGACATGACAAGCGTTGGCAAGGATGTGGCCAAAAGGGAATCCTAGTGCACTATTGGCCGGGTGGTAAATTGGTGCAGCAACTATGGAAGAGCCAATATGGGAGTTCCTCGGAAAATTGAAAATAGAACTTCTTCGCGATCCAGTATTTCTACTTCTGGGTATTTATCCAAAAGAAACAGAATCGCTGTCTTTAAAAGATATCTGCACTCCCATGTTCACCACAACAATATTTTCAAAGCCAAGACATGGAAATAACCTTAGTGTCTTAGTGAAAATATGATTTTGTGTGTGTATACATATATATATATGTGAGTATATATATTATACATATAAATTATAGACATAAATTAATATATGAATTATATACATAAACAATATATACAATGGAATATTATTTAGCCATAAAAAGAAGAAACTCCTGCCATTTTCAACAACATGGATTAACCTTGAGGGTGTTAGGCTAAGTGAAATAGGTCAGTCAGAGAAAGACAAATACCATATCATATCACTTACTTGTAGAGTCTTCAAAAGAAAAAACTGAACCCACAGATACAGAGAACAAATCAGTGGTTGCCAGAGGCATGGGGGATGGGTGTTGGGGGAAATGGATGAAAGGTGGTCAAAAGGTACAAACTTGCAGTTATAAAATGAATAAGTCCTGAGGATATATCATGCAGTATGATGACTATAATTAACAATACGATATGGTGTATTTCAAAGTGGCTGAGAGAATAGACCTTAAAGGTCTCATCACAAGAAAAAATAACTATAACCGTGTGTGGAGATGGATGCTAACTAAACTTATTGTGGCGATCATCTCACAACATATACGTATGTCAAATCACTATGTTCTACACCTAAAACTAATACAGGGTTATATGCTAATCATATCTCAATTAAATATATAATGTACTTAAGATAATATAAACAATGCTAGAATAATGGTATCACTACTAACAATGGAAATTGGAAAGTAAAATAAAATTTTTAAAAAAGGATGAATAAATGAAAAAAAAAGCACACTTGGGGAAGCACAAAAAGCAAACGCAAAAGCAGTGTTGTCCACTTCCCCATGTGCAAGGCTGATGTGACCAGAATCAACTGGTGAAAGAAATGCTCTCACAGTGATACTTACGTTGCTTTCTATTTCATGTAGGTACACATCTAATTTCAAAAAGCAATTTAATAGGGATTTACTAAAGTCATCTTTAAAGAAAATCTTCCAGACAATGATGTGTAAGAGTGTCCATCTCACTCAACTTCTTATCAGTGTCCAGTGTTATCGTAATAAACAAACCTTACTAGTCGAATATTTGAAAATTGGTGTCTTGCTGTTTCCATTGGCATTCTTTAATTTCAAACTAAAAAATTACGATCATCAGTATCTCTAGCCTGGACTATAATATGTGACTTCTTACCCTGTGATTTCTATGTCCCTGGGTAAAGGTACAGTTCTCTCACGCACTATAGCATCAGGGACAGTCAGGTTTATCTGAGCACCCCAGTCAGCACTGTGAAAAGATGAAGATACCAAATGCCTTGGGGAAGAAGATGTGACACCTGTTTTACCTTTCCCTCTATTAGCTGACTGAGATATTTGTTTGGGGTTGCAAAAGGAAGGTATTTTTGAAATTCTTAGCTGCGAATTCTGGTTTTTCAATATTTTTTTTTACCTATTACTTTTTTTCCTAGTTTTGTCACCTGATAGAAATAAATAAATGGTTAAGAGTTACTACAAATACAAAATAATAATAAAGTTACATCAATTCACACAGGGAATCGGAAAATTCAGCCTTTTAAATTGGTTGCAATTAATGGTGTCTCACCAAGTGCTGACCTAAAAAACCGGTACTTTGCCTGACACTATTAAGATAATCACAGTCTACCTATGAGTATTTTGATCCTGGCTCTTCTGTAAATGGCCGTGTGAAACTGTTCTGAGACACAAACTCTTCTGGGGTCTTACTCTGGTGTAACTCACTGACCATTTTTGTGGTATTTTTTATTAGAAAAAAAAAATGACAGAGGCCAGTGAAGAGAATTTTAAAAGTAATTAAGATCTGTTTTGTAACAAAAGGAGATTCCCAAACTCTAGGGAATTTTCCTAGATATCACCAGGTGCAATTGAAAAGTCAATATTCCAGAAAAAAAATAAATTGTTCCACCTTTAGAAGAGGGTTTTAAATCTTGAGCTCAATTTTTTTTTTATTCTTTCGCTTTTTTGAGATTTAAGTTTTTCTGAAAGTTAAAATGAAGAGAGTCTTCAGAACCTTGAGAAGCTCACACCTCGAAGATGGTCACTTTTTTATGGGTGAAAGTCATTACTTGGATTTTTCATTTTTGGTTCAACTAGACCTTCCATTTACAAATTTCAAACTGCCAATAGTTTCTTGCTGTTATTTATCGTCACTGTCTCTTCTGCCACATACATTGTATGTGACTCGATTCCAAGCACCCCCTCATAAAAGGCACTTAATTAAACCAACCAACAAACCAAAGGATTAAGAATTACAGGGGACCTCTCTAAGAAACATAGGGGTTCAGCCTTAAAAACAACATGGAAATAGATCATAGAATCCTGTCAAGTATTCTAAATCTAATTTATGTGGTCAATAATATAATTCTTTCCATCTCTGCTAGAAACTTATCCACCACACTCTTGTGACTATATAGTTTGAATACAATTTCTCCTCTAACCATGCCCCCATTAAAATGTAACACATGTCTATAGCAAGCATTAAATCAAAAGACAAAGTACAGGAAATCATTTTCATGTGTTGCCTGTGCTTGAAAAGGATGGAAAAGAGGAACCTTTGCAATTAATGCTATCTTAATATTTCATGGTCAGTATGACGAATTATGCCTGTTCTTGACCGACTCTCTACTCCTCTTGAGAAATGATACAATCTCAATTCATTCCTCCTCTCAGATAAACCATGAAGTTTTTGCTTGGTGAATGGTATCTAAATAGACTTTCTCATATGAAAGTAAAAGTGAAGAATATTTATGTGTGTGTTCTTCCCATAAATGTAATTATAACCTGATACAAAATCTAAAGTGCTACTACAAGTTTTAACTGCCTCTACCAATTTCTCAACAAAAGCAACAATCTCCTGGAAGAGGAAATATATTCTGGAAGTGCTGAATGTGCTCTAAGAAGGAAGGAAAAGCACGATTGCTTGTAAAACCAACATGAGTGTCGACCTCTTTCTCTCAAGCATACTGTCAGTCTCACTGCAGCAGACAAGGGCTGCGTGGTTGTGTGTGAGGGCGGTTCCTCAGTATGACCCCGCCAGGAGACATGACCTGTCGCTGGTGACATCAAGGTCAGGTTCATGGTCTCATGGGTTTGGGACAACCTTAGGTACTTAATATCATCTCTGTTTGGTAGGTCAGCATCCAATTTACCTAAATCAAAGCTTGGAGACATTGAGTCTGGAGTACCTTCTTGAGAAGGGGTATACAGGCATTGCTAGTTGGGGGGTTCTAATGTTCATTTATGAAAAAAGCAAAACTTCCACTTACTGAGACAGTCCATGAACAGAAAAAAGATTGGTTTTTGTTCCTTCCATGTATGTAATGCAATTAGATACACTTCTCATGAGATAAATACATATATATGAATAATGTAAATGGCACAGAAGCTCCTTTACTTACAAACTGGCTAGATTCTGGAAAGCATTCTCAAATCCAGTTGTTTAGAAACCAAAGTGATTTTATAACAGCAACTGCTATCCCATTTGCTGGCAGTGAACAGAGTCACAGTGCTTATGCTCTGGCATGTACCTTTTTCTATAAGCATGAGAATGTGCAAGTAGAAAGTTTGTGAGAGGTAAGCACCGATAGTACCAATAATGTATAACTCATGGGCTAGCTTCCTAGGATTGCTGTTCCAAATTACCACAAACCGGGGGACTTAAAAGAGCAGAAATTTATTCTCTCACAGCTCTGGAGGCAGGAAGTCTAAAATTCACATGCCGAAAGGGTTGGTTATTTCTGGAGGTTCTGAGAAATTGTTTCATGCCTGTCTCTTAGCTTCTGGTGCCGGCTGCTGCCAACCCACAGGGTTCCTTGGCTTTTATATATATGACTGCAGTCTTTTCTCACGCTGTCTTCCCTATGTGCCCGTGTCACACTGTATCCAAATATCCTCTGCTTATAAGGACGTTTGTCATTGGATTAGGGCCCGCCTGAATCCAGTATGACTTTATCTTATTCTGATTACTTCTGCTAAGACCCTATTTTCAAATAAAGTCACATTCAGTGATACAGGTGTTAGGACGTCAATGTGTCTTCGATGTGACACAATTCCACCCATAGCATCTTCCAAACTGGGTGTTCCATTCAACTAGAAATATTAAAATTACCTTTGTGCAGATGAATGAACAAGTTTTGAAAACTTATTACTTATATCTTATACTCCACTGGGAACTTTAAAACTTGAGAAACGTCCATAATCTACTATTGACATAACGGCAATGGTTTGCGTATATGTGTATTATTTATGGAGATACTCATGCACCCATTCACACACACACACACACACACACACTATCTTTTTATATTACAATACTCCTGCCTGAGAATGTCACGAAGACTTACGGTGAAGCTCCCCTTGCTAGGAATATTTACGCATGTATAAACTGATCATATAAAAAAAAGGCTCAACCATCTTTGAACACATTCCACAAGTCAGTGTCCTCCACTGGAGAAGAACACCCTTCCATTAGTGAGATTCAGCACCTGTTCATTAAAAAGTGGAGAGGTGGGTCATCAAATGGCACAGTTCAGCTAGAGCCCTGGTCTCCCTCTCCCTTTCGTTTCTTGAATCCAAAGCTCATGGATGTTATGGCAGACTATTCATAAAACCTATTCCCTCTTCATCCTGTACACACACCTAGATGATCTTTTTAAGCCAGATAAATGTGGCCACGAACCTGACTTCTAGTCAGTGGAGCATGAGCAGACAGGATGTGTGCCATCCTAAGCCTGGCTCATGAAAGATGTCCTATACATGTTTCCTCTTTCCTTTGGCTTGAGTCAGACAGGCAAAGCATCCTTAGAAGCCCTCTATTGATGGAAAGAGCCACAGATGAAACCAGCCAGAGTTTCAGAATCAATGCCCAGTAATAACCAACACCATCTTGAGCTGTATCATGTTTGAGTCATTATCATCATCGTACAACTTGGGATACGTTTGTTACAACTCCTAACACTACTTTAAACACGTTTGCTCCGTGTGGGGACTTGAGCTCATGTATCTCAGGATAGAGGCGGTGAGAATGACTGACAAGGAGCGTCATTATTTCTTCATTGCAGTGCATCCCCAGCCTGCTAGGACCATGAAGCTTATGTAGCTAATCACTTAGATGACTTATATCAAATAGCTGAATTCTGTATATACAATACTCTGCCATGCATGTTTCTCTCTTATTTCAGGTCATAGCCTTGTCTCCTTAACTAGGCAGTAAACTTGTTAAAGACTTTTGCTTTGTCTCTTACAGCTCTTAGTTCAGAGTCTGGAACTGTTGAAATGCTCAATATATGTTTATTGATCTTTGGGTAGATTGATTCCTAAAAAAGCCAAGGGCAAATTTTACCAGCTAAATAAGTTTCAATGTACTCAATGACTTTTAAAACTAGTTTCAAGGCCATAAATGAATAAAAAATGTAAAGCATATGTGTATTAAATGTACTTAAAGTATAAACATTTAGAACCATAAATACTATGAAAATAAATTTAAATGTGTGTTGCTTTCTTCATTCAATGAGATGAAAAACGTTTTATTAGATTTTTTCTTACAGCATTTTGAAAGAAAGCAGGACATTTTTAGAAACAAATTTACTTTGAACTGAGACTTTCAATGTGTTTGCTGCCGCACCTCTTCTAATTTATCAAATCAGTTGAAATTAAATTAAAAGGGTAGGAACCCACACCATTTCTCAGGTTTAATCACAGTAAATAGGCTCACAAAAACTAAACACAGGCCATATGTAAATTATTTCCTATTTCTGTGTAAATTTTGTTTCACAATCGGGCCCTACGCTGATGAAGATATAATTCAAATCTTTGTCAGACTAGCCTTGGTTAATTTAAATGACCTACATGAGGACCTAGATACACCATGTAACCCTAGGACATCAACAGAAAGGCAAGAAGTAATAGAAAGTAGATTTGTCCCTGTAGTGGCTGTTGTCTCTTTCTGCCCAGCTTTTCTCCACTTTTCTGGTAACATAACCTACCCACCTGGCCTGATAAGAAGTCCAAAGATTCACATTAGACCAGTTACGGTATCTTTCTGCCTCCAGACACTGTGGAAGCCCGATGACAGGTGATGACCAGGTGATCCAAACTGAGCTCTCTCCTGAAATTGTTCCACCTGAGGTGATGGGACAAAACTTTCTTTTTAATGTTTATTTTATTTTGAGAGAGAGAGAGAGAGAGCATCCACATGAGTGAGGGAGACAGAGAGAGAGAATCCCAAGCAGGCTCTGTGTGGTTAGCACAGAGCCCAGTTTGGGACTCAATCTCAGGAACCGTGAGATCATGATCGGAGCCAAAATCAATAGTCAGACGTTTAACTGAGTCACCCAGGCTCCTCGATGGGATACAGCTTCTTTACCTTTCTGGTGGTGGACTTGCTGGGCTAAAGTGAGGGATTGCTTTGTCCCTCACACTGACACGGAAAGTCTGAGAACCAGAGAGGATGAGGTCAGCACAGATAAAAAACAGAGATGCCAAACAGAAATGGGAAAGGGATAGTCTTGAGAGCATCTGAGGATGACATTGAGTCATTCTTGAGGTCAATACTGTCTTTTGTCCTGAGTTTGGTTTTGTGAGCCTATAAACTCCTATTATTGAGTTGGAACTAGTTTGTGTTAAATTCTTATTCACTTGAAACTAAAAGTCAGTTCCTATATCAGCAGTCCCAAAGACTAATGTTTTTCTCTCACTCTGGCATGAGACCATACTTGGTTTCTGCTAGTTTGATTTTTCTTCTGCCCGTAATTTCACTTTGCTATTGCTCTGGCTCTAGTTTTCCAACAATTTTCCAACAAGACTTTAATGGTGTACTTATACTCTGTTTGCATGATAAATTGTTCTGGAAGATTAAGGATAATATATGTTTGTATTGTAGAAATCATGTAAATGTTTGTGTATAATCTACCTAAAACTCTGGACTTTGTACTTCATGGCACCTCATTTCACAACCCATTCCATTTAACAAGCTAGAAAATGGCTTGCAAAGTAGGCTCAATGGAGTAGTAGACTACTCCGGGAGACAACTTCATTGTTTTAGTAAAAGAGTGGTTGGCACGTAAAACAACTTCCAGTCTTTCAAGCATCCTGTAAAGACTGGGATTCTGGGAAAGTAACACAGTAGGAATAACAAAAATGTTATCTTTTAGGGTTCATGAGTAAACGAGAGTCTATCGTATGGTGAAATCGTATTCAGTGAATTTAAAATCAGAAAAACCTCAGAAACATATTTGCTTGTCAATGAAAGAAACATAACTCCAGTGATCTCAAGGAAGCTTAATAACCATTAGTCTAGTTACAACTGATATTGATTGTGTCAGTGGCTGAGTCATACTCAAAGAGTGATTTACCATGCAAATCAATCATGGGACTATAACCACTCGTTGTCTATAAATAAATTTTAATTCTTTTATTCCAGCACCTTCCTAATTTTTATGCCACATGAACTCTTTTATGTTGCAGAGGTGGAGATGATTGTTATTACCTAAGTATTTATATTCCAAATGTAACTTTCTCTGTAGCTCTACAAAGAGTTTGAGAAGAACAAATAGCACAGCATGAAAATTCTTACTAATCAACTTTCAATTAATAATATTAGTTTCCACCAAAACATCCCATCCAGCTTCACACTAGTGTTGGGTCCTTCTCCTTTTTCTCCCAGCTCTGCCTCACCTCTGCTTCACCTCCCCCTCTCCCCCTCCCCCTCCCCCTCCACCTCCTCCTCCTCCTCTTTCTTCTTCTTCTTCTTCTCCTCCTCCTGTTCCCAATATCTTTCTAATTGCAACAGAAAATTGCAAATCTTGGAAAAAATGTAGGGCTTTACAAAGATGAGGGAAGTTTTTTTTGAGAACTACTAGAATCATGTGGAAACTTATTAACGATGAGAATCTAACAGGTTTAAATACATTAGCAATTGAAGACAAAAGTCAATAAATATGGGCATGCAAGAATAAAATGATTTGGATGTCACACTAAGAATGACTTTGGTCTTTGGTAAAACTAATGAAACTCTTAAATATTTTTGCAAAGTAACCTCTGTATGATAGTACTCTACTTCATAATGCCATTTGTCACCAAAATTTTTTTTATCCAGCCCTTCTGTGTTCTAAGAACTGCAATATAGATTAAATAAGAATCTAAATTTTTTTAATTAATTAAAATATTTTAATATTTTAATTTAATTTAATTTAATAATTTATTGTCAAATTGGTTTCCGTACAACACCCAGTGCTCAGTCTCATAATTTTATTTTTAAGACTAAACAAACAAATCTTAGTTTTCCAATTTACTTGGAGAAGTTGGTATCCATCTTAAATGTACTCATTTAAATTGACTTTTCTTGGTTCCAATTTTCTTTTGCTAATGAAGACCTCTGTCCTTTTCTGAAAGCCCTCATCACATCGTTGGTGTTTATATGTTCTTGTACCAAACTGTGAACTCTTTAAAGGCAAGTATCTTCTTTAATTCATGTTTGATTCCTCTAATGCCTAGCTGAGTACTTCTCGTAATGCCAGTGGAATAAATGAATATAGTGGGAGATTGGATGAATTGGATGAATTCAGCACCTACTTTGTTGAAGCTCTTGCAATTTCCACTTACGATGACTACTCTGGGTCCTAGAGGTCTAAGTAGTCTATTTCTAGAGGCAGGGACCTGAACTAGATAATCTCTTAAGGTCCTTAAAATGTAGCAATTCCTAATCTATACTGCATTTGCTTCCTTTGAAAATATAATCTTTAGGTGTATTTTAAATCTAGAAAGCCATCAACTCATATAAAAAAAACATATTCCCAAGCTATCCAAAGGAATTGATCACTCACAAAACTATATCTTGTCACTAACAAGGACTATGGGAAATCAACCAGCATAACTCAAGAATCAAATACATGCTCCTTGAGAATGGTCTAGTGTAGATCCTAGGAGCCAGAGGCATGATAAACTGCTGCCAAAAAGGTCTTAGGACAGTCCAGAAAGTGGCTAGGAAGCTGGCTGGACTTGATACGAGGTTGGCACCAGAAGGGTTTGCATACTCAGCCCATAGTTGCCGACATGCCTCTTTGATTCACTTAATGGAAAGTAACCCTAAATGGGGCCCTCTCTGGCTGGCCTGGAACTATATGGCTCAGACTAAACATATTAAATTCATTACAGCAAATTGGTCTTTGGCCCCTGGTGGCTGCAGGGCTACAGGGAGGACAAAAAGCTCTGCTGCTGTCAGGATGTTGGAAATCTGCCGCTGGAGATACAGATGGAGGTAGGGAGGATTTTCCACAGATTCAAAAATGGGAGTCATTATCCAATTAAAATAGATTGATTTAATGGCTTAGAGGATGATATAATGTGCCTGAGGAGGGACCTACAAAGAGCTTTTGTGAGCTTGAACAAGCACTCTGAAAAAGCATCCCTGGAGTTTCGTACAGGACCATGGAGCTCTGCATGTGGAGCTCGACATTCATAGGCCTTTAAATGCCACACTCAGGCCAATATTAAAAGAATACTCTTAAAACACCTTTCTGCCCTAAAGAGAGAACAATGACAAGTAACATACAGCAACTCAATTTATTGATCACCTACTATGTGTCGGGGCCCTGCTAGGCATAGGACTGTGGACATGTCTTAAAAGTGCTCTAAGACTTGGCTCAGTCTTCTGAAAAGACTCAAGGGAGGAAGACTGAAGTATCTGATATCTCTGGTTTAGGCAACTCTTACACCATCCATCCAACGCAAACATTTCTTTGGTGGGAGATAAAGAGGTGGTGAATACAGAAGCTGAGTAACAGACACAGGCATAGGAGAAAAAGAAAAGTATACTCACAAAGTTGTGCAACCACCAATTTCAGAACATTTTCATTGCCCCCCAAAGAAATCCCATGTTGGAGATGTGATGTCATCCAGTTGGCACCATAAGTTGTTCCTGACTTTAGTGCCCCTCATAAGAAGAACAACAAACAACTCTCCATAGATAATACGCCATTGTGAAAATCTCAAAACCTGGGGGTGAGGCCAAAGCAGCCCCCTGGATCACAGAGACCAAGAAAGACCACACTGCAAGGGTAAGAAGAGCAGTTTCACTTTTTCTCCTCCCCCAGACTGGCACAGCACCAGACTGAGAGGGCCTCCCTGGGCCTATGGTTTCTCCAGTGAGAAAAGAGAACCTAAGACAGACATCCAGCTCCCCAGCATTGCGGGGTGCTTCCCAGGAGGCTCACTAGAGTCTTGCTTCACAAGAATCACAAGGAGAATCTTCAGGGCTTGACCACTGGAGATCAAATAGAGATGGAGAATAAAAGCCAGGCTTACAGCAACCACTGCTCAGATCTTGGCAGAACATGTTACTGCTGGCATCTGTGCTTAAGCAGAGATCCCAGCCAGTGGCTCTGCCCATCTGTAGAGCTGAATCAGTGGCCCCATCTGTCCAGAGAGCTTAGTTGGCAGTTTTGCCTGACTTGGGTTCCTAGTCAATGGGCAATATCAGCCATGGAGTTAGTTCCATGGTTTCATCCAGGCACAGAAGCAAGTATGAAGCATGATCCAATCGCTGAGTGTAATCTCCAGTCCTTCTCCACAAGAAAGCTGGCCAGAGAAGCCAGGTGGCTGTGGCGCCCATCCTACAGCTCCCCTGCCTTGGGCAGTGAGCCAAGCCAGCAGCCTTGCCAACTGTTGAGTATAGCCTCTGGCTCCACGTAACCAGGGAGACTTAATGCTGACCCTGGGCAGCCTCAGAGATCAGCTTATGGTACTGCCCAGCCATGGAACACAGCCTATAACCCTACTCAGCATCAGATCCCAGCATACAGCCCTGCCTAATTATTAAAAAGAGCCTATGCCCCACCTCTGGCAAGGAGCCCAACCAGTGATCTCATTCAATCTTGATGCATTGCCTGCAGCCCCAACCTCCTAGAGCTCAGACAGAGACTATGCCCAACTGTGGAGCATAGTCCCCAGTCCCACCAACTATAGGATACAGCTGGAAGCACTGCCTGGCTGGAAAGCCCAGCAAGTGACCTGTCCAACAACAGAACACAGCCAGTGGCCTACATAATCAGGACGCCCAGGCTGCAGCCCTATTCAATTGCAGAGTACAGCCTGAGGCCCCACCCAACCAGGAACCATTACAGAACTCAGCCTGTAGCCCTGGCCACTCATGGAGTCCACCCGGTAGCCCTGTCCTTCCAGGGAACAAAGATTGTGAGCTCACTCAACTAATGGTGATTACAGAGCCCCGCTAGTGGTCCCTCCTAACTACAGAGCATAGCTTGCAGCCTCACCCACCCAGCATGTCCATCCAACCTTTGGAGGCCAGACTGCAGCACTTTTCTACAACCTCAGACCCTAGGCACTGGCTTTGTCATACTAGAGACCCCAATAGCAAGTCCTGCTTGTCTGAAGACACTATAAGCTAACCCATACAGTACCCCAAATCAGCTGAATAGTAAAGGATTTTCCCTGCCAAAGCACAGCTATAAAGTCTAGAAGAGGAGACCACTTACCCAAATGTGCAGATAACCAGCACAAGGATACAAAGATCATGAAGAGGAAAGTTAACATGATACCACCAAAAGAAACCATAAAATTCCAATAACTGATCCTAAAGAAATAGATGTATGAACTACATGACAGAGAATTTAGAATAATCCTCTTAAAGCAGAAATGCTGAAAAAGGTCCTCCAGTTGAAATAAACACTAAGTAGTAACAAAGAAACATGTGAAAATATAAAACACTCTGGTAAAGGTGAGATAATTCAAAATCTTCTAATACTGTAATATGGTGATGTGTTAACCACTTAACTCTAATATAAAGGTTTAAAGGACAAAAGTATTAAGAATAATAATAGCTACAACAACTTATTAATGGGTACACAATATAAAAGGAGGTAAATTATGACATCAAAACATGAATTATGGGTTGAGGAATAAAAAGTTAGAGTTTTTGCATGAGATTAAAGTTGTTATCAATGTAAAATAGACTGTTCTATCTATAAGATATTTTATGTAAGCCTTATGGTAATGACAAACTCTAAAACCTACAGTAAAAACACAAAAGAGAAGAGAAGGGAATCAAAGCATTTCACCATGGAAAATCCTCCGCCTACAAAGAAAGATAGCAAAAAAAGAAGAATGGAACAAAAGCATTACAAAACAGCTAGAAAACAATAACGTGGCAATAGGAAGTCCTTACCTATCGGTAATTACTTTAAATGTAAATGTGCTGGGAAAGTTGGATATTCACACACAAAGCATGACAATGAACCTTGTCTTATACCAGTCACAAAAATTAACTCAGTGGATTAAAGAATTACATATAAGACCTGAAACAATAAAACTACTAGAAGAAGACATAGGAAAAATATCCTTGATATTGGTCTTGGCAATGATTTTTTAGATACGACACCAAAAGCACAGGCAACAAAAGCAAAAATAGCCAAATGGGACTATATCAAACTAAAATCCTTCTGCATATCAAAAGAAGTGATCAATAAAATGAAAAAGCCACCTACAGAATGGGAGAAAATATTTGAAACCATATATCTGATAATGGGTTAATATACGAAATATATAAGGAACTTATACAACTCAATAATAAAAGAAACAAAAAACAAATAATCCAATTAAAACATGGGCAATGGTCCTGAAGAGAAACTTTTCCAAAGATGATATGCAAATGACCAACAGATACATACAAAGTGCTCAATATCATTAATCATCTGGAAAATGGAAATCAAAACCTCAAAGAGCTTTCACTTTACTCCTGTTAGAAAGGTTGTTATCAAAAAGACAATAGGTAACAAGTGATGGTGGAAATATGGAGAAAAAGGATGCCTTGTACACTGTTGGTGGGAATGTAAAGTGATACAGCCACTATGGAAAAGAGCATGAAGTTCCCTCTAAAAATTAAAAATAAAACACTCATATGATCCAGCAACTCAACTTCTGGGTATATATCAGAAGGAAATGAAATCTCTCTCTCAAAGATATATGTGCACTCCCATGTTCACTGCAGCATTATTTACCATAGCCAAGGCATGGAAAATACCTAAGTGTCCATGAAAGAAGAATGGAGGGGAAAAGGCCTTCAGAACATTCTATAGAAGAAGCAGAGTGACATGAAGTCACCGTACCAACAGACATCTCACTTTCCCCACTTGGATCTTTTGAATCAGGTAAATGCAGGTGATTATAAATTACTATTTCATAAACATGGTGTCCTTGACATTGAATGGGCAGTAATTAAAGACAACTTCTATTGAGTCCAGAATATTAAACAAACCAACTTTGTAAATAAAAGTATAGTAAAGTTATGTCCCTTGTCATCCACTAGGAAAGTATATATGGGACAATTTTTAATGATCTTTTTTTATGACCTCAATTCATGAAATTTATGACGTTGAGGAGTGGAAGGAAAGGAACAGAAACTTTAGTCATGGGCACCTGTACCTGACCATAATTTATGAAAAATTTAGGCCATAAAAAGAGATTTGGCTCTTTGAGATTGGCCATCTTCCTACCAATTGGTTTTCTAATATTTGCCCTTATGGGCATGATGCTAAGAATCCAACCTACAGAGGATGCAATACTGAGCAGCCACAAACACCAAGATGCTTAGGACCCCTGGTGGAAATAGATGCTAGGCAGAGGGATTTCACTTGCATCCTTTCCCTCAACTCCTGCTTCCACTCAACATCAAGTCCCGTTGATGTGGCCCCTTCCACATCACTCACCTCTTTCAGATCTTTCTGTTTAATACACTGGCTCTGGTCTCAGCCACTGTCATCTCTTCCCTAGCTACTGTAACAACCTCCCAACTAATTTCCCATATACCGCTCCACGGTCCCCTTTTCACTTCATCAACCAACCAGATTGGACTCACAAATATGAGCATAACATTCACCTGGTTAACCCTAAATTTAGGAGCTAGAAAATGAATAGCAAATAAAGCCTAAAGCCAGCAGAAGAAGGGAAATAATGAAGATTAGAGTAGAAATAAATGATACAGAAACAAACAAACAAACAAAAAACCCAGTAGAACAGATCGATGAACTAAGAGCTGTTTCTTTGAAAGAATTAACAAAATTGATAAACACTTATCCAGACTTATCAAAAAGAAAAAAAGAAAGGGCCCAAACTGATAAAACCATGAATGAAAGAGGAGAGATCACAACCAACAGCATAGAAATACAAACAATTATAAGAGAATACTATGAAAAATTATATGCCAACAAACTGGGCAATCTGGAAGAAATGGGAAAATCTCTAGAAACTCACAAACTACCAAAACTGAAACAGGGTGAAAGAGAATATTTGAACAGACCCATAACCAGCAAAGAAATTAAATCAGTAATCAAAAATCTCCCAATAAACAAGAGTCCTGGGCCAGATGGCCTCCCAGGGGAATTTAACCAGTCATTTAAACAAGAGTTAATACCTATTCTTCTCAAACTGTTCCAAAAAAATAAAAATGGAAGGAAAACTTCCAAACTCATTCTACGAAGCCAGCAGTACCTTGATTCCAAAATCAGACAAAGACTCCACTAAAAATCCATGTTCATCCATGATGAACATGGATGCAAAAATTCTCAACACGATACTTGCAAATCGAATCAACAATATACTCACCATGATAAAGTGAGATTTATTCCTGGGCTGCAGGTCTGGTTCAACATTCACAAATCAACCAATGGGATACACCATATTAATAAAATAAAAGATAAGAACCATATGAGCCTGTCAATAGATGCAGAAAAAGCATTGGACAAAATACAGCGCGAATTCTTTATAAAAACCCTCAACAAAAGAGAGATAGATGGAACATACCTCAACATCATAAAGGCCATATGTGAAAGCCCCACAGCTAATATGTTGAGTGGGGAAACACTGAGAGTCTTTCCCCTACAGTCAGGAACAAGACAAGGATGTCCACTCTCACCATCACTATTTAATATAGTACTAGAAGACTTAGCCTCAGCAACCAGACAACAAAAAGAAATAAAGTGCATCCAAATCAGCAAGGAAGAAGTCAAACTTTCACTATTTGCAGATGACATCATATTCTACATAGAAATCCTGAAAGGACTCCACCTAAGAATTGCTAGAATAATACATTAATTCGGCAAAGTTGCAGGCTATAAAATCAACATGCAGAAATCTGTTGCATTTCTATACACTAATAATGAAGCAACAAAAAAAAGAAATTAAGGAATAAATCCCATTTGTAACTGCACCAAAAAACAGTAAGATACCTAGGAATAAACCTAGTTAACAAGGGAAAAGATCTATACTCTGAAAACTATAGAAGGCTTATGAAAAAAATTGAAGAAGACACAAAGAAGTGGAAAAGCATTCCATGCACATGGATTGGAAGAACAAACATTGTTAAAATGGCTAAACTACCCAAAGCAATCTACACATTTAATGCAATCCCTATCAAAATTCCACCAGAATTTTTTGCATAGCTAGAACAAACAATCCTAAAATTTGTATGGAACTACACAAGACCCTGAATAGCCAAAGCAATCCTGAAAAAGAAAAACAAACTGGAAATCATGGTTCTGGATTTAAAGCTATATTACAAAGCTATAGACATCAAGACAGTATAGTACTGGCACAAAAACAGACACATAGATCAATGGAACAGAATAGAAAACTCAGAAATGGACCCACAACTATGTGGTCATCTAATCTTTGACAAAGCAGGAAAGAATATCCAATGGAAAAAAGACAGACTCTTCAATAAATGGTGTTGGGAAAACTGGACAGTGACATCCGGAAAAATAAAAGTGGACCACTTTCTTACACATAAATTCGAAATGAATGAAAGACCCAGTGTGAGCAGGAAACCATCAAAATCCTAGAGAATACAGGCAACAACCTCTTTGATCTCAGCCAGAGCAACTTCTTACTAGACACATCGCCAAAGACAAGGGAAACAAAAGCAAACATGAACTATAGGGACTTCATCAAGATAAAAAGCTTCTTCACTGCAAAGGAAACAATCAACAAAACTAAAAGGCAGCCTATGGAATGGAAAAAGATATTTGCAAATGACATATCTGATAAAGAATTAGAACCCAAAATCTATAAAGAACTTATCAAACTCAACGCCCAAAAAACAAATAATCCAGTTAAGAAATGGGCAGAAGGCATGAACAGACATTTCTCCAAAGAAGACATCCAGATGGCTAACAGACACATGAAAAGATGCTCAACATCACTCATCATAGGGAAATAAAATCAAAACCTTGATTAGATATCACCTCACACCTGTCAGAATGGCTAAAATAAACAACACAAGAAACAACTGGTGTCGGTGACGATGTAGAGAAAGGGGAACCCTCTTGCACTGTTGGTGGAAATGCCAACTGGTAGAGCCACTCTGGAAAACAGTATGGAGTTTTCTCAAGAAACTAAAAATAGAACTTCTCTATAATCTGGCAACTGCACTACTAGGTATTTACCTAAAGGATACAAAATACAGATTTGAAGGGGTATATGCACTCAATGTTTATAACAGCATTATTAACAATAGCCAAACTATGGAGAAAGCCCAAATCTCCATCGACTATTGAATGGATAAAGAAGATGTGGTGCATATACACAATGGAATATACTCAGCCATCAAGAAGAATGAAACCTTGCCATTTGCCATGATGGGAATGGAGCTAGAGTGTATTATGCTAAGTGAAATAATTCTCAATCAGAGAAAGGCAAATACCATATGATTTCACTCATATTTAGATTTAAGAAACAAAACAGATGAATATATGGGAAGGGGGTGGGAATAGAGAAGAGAGGGAAACAAACCACAAGAGACCCTTAATGATACAGAACAAACTGTGGACTGATGGAGGGAGGTGGGTGGGAAATGGGCTAGATGGGTGATGGGTACTAATGAGGGCACTTGTTGTGATGAGCACTGGGTGTTGTCGGTAAGTGGTGAATCACTAAATTCTACTCTGGAAATAAATATTGCTCTGTATGTTAACTAATTAAAAAATTAAATTAAAAAAATACATCGAAAAATTTTTTAAAAAGGATAATGAGTAAAAAAAGTCTTCAATGGCTTTCTGTTATGTTTAAAGTTAACACACACACACACCCACACAACGACAAACAAAGGAGCAGGGGCTCGGGGCTTGGAGCGGCCTCATCTCACCCCTTCCCCTCTTGCTCTCTCCTGCAGACACACTGGGCTTCTTTCAGATCTTCATCCATTCTACTTCCTCCTGCTCCAGAAAATTCACACATGTTTTTCTCCTATCTGCCAGCCCCTTTAGCCTAAATAACTCCATCCTCTGGGTCTCAGCTGAAATGCTCTTTCCTCACAACTCTCACCTTTGCAGACAAGCCAGGTGGTGCTTTATCTTTACTCCTGTAGGGCTTCTCCATTATACCTCAGTGCACTCTGAGCTTACTCAATACCTATCTTTTCTAGTAACTGAAAGCCTCATGAGAGGAGAAGCAAGGTACTTTGTTTAATTTGCAACTATAAACTGCAACACAATAACAAATATGACTATTTCCATTTTGGACATAAAAATATTGAGGGGCATCTGGGTGGCTCAGTCAGTTAAGTGTCCGACTTTGGCTCAGATCATGATCTCACAGTCTGTGAGTTCAAGCCCCGCGTCGGGCTCTGTGCTGACAGCTCGGAGCCTGGAGCCTGCTTCGAATTTTGTGTCTCCGTCTCTCTCTGCCCCTCCCCCACTCATGCTCTGTCTCTCTCTGTCTCAAAAGTAAAAACATTAAAAAAAAATATTGAGGCTTTGAGAGTTGAAATTATTTTTCCACGGTCCTTAAACTAGTAGGCAAAGCTGAGCAGCTAATCTTTGTCCATTAGACTCAAAAGTCTAATATTTTCATTATTTCACTTGCCTCCTTATCTATGATTCATGGACAAAGTAGAAATGTAAAAAGTAAATATCTAATACCTATTATATTCTAGGAGATTTATGTTGTTTCAATTAATCCTCACTGCCCTCTGTAGTATTCTAACTTAGCTTCAACTAGATGTGAATCTCTTGAGTTCAGGGACAGTCTTTTATGTTTTTGCATATTTGGAATGTAGCATTTGTTGCTGAACAGAAATGAAAAACAGTGTGCTAAGTGATGACTATGCACTGACCGCTTGGAGAGTAACAGCTTTGTAAGAGACAGGCTGGGAGTGTCGGTGGGAGAGGAGTCTGGTCAGGAGGACAAAGTAAATTCAGGTCTAAACACACATACATACACATAGACACCCTCTAATGTTTATCATTCATTTTTTTTTTTTTTTGAGAGAGAGAAAAAGTGTGAGCAGGGGAAGGGTAGAGAGAGAGGAAGACAGAGGATCTGAGGCGGGCTCTGCACTGACAGCAGCAAGCCCTATGAGGGACACAAACTCATGAACCGTGAGATCATGACCTGAGCCAAAGTCAGATGCTTAACTGACTGAGCCACCCAGGCACCCCAAGATGAAGTTAGTTTTACAGAATAGTCTGATAAAATATTAATATAAATATGCTTAAAAACTCAAAGAGATAAGAAATAATAAAGAATACATCAACAACAAAAATAAATAAATGCAGAAATCTTAGAAATAAAAATGCAATAGACTGAATATATGCTAGACAAGAAATGGATGAAAAGTGGTTTAGGGAACTGAGAGATAGAACTAAGGAATTCACCCACAACACGGAGGCACTGAAATCAAGAATATAAAGGAAAAACCCACAATCATAGCAGAAAACTTTGAGATATCTCAGGAAGATAATAAATAGATTAGGCAGAGAAGAAAAATCAGCTAGGACTTAAAATCTGAACAAGAAAAATAATAAGCTTGAGCTAATAGATACATTTGCAGTATTGACCATGTTCTAAGTCGCAAAAGATACCTTAACAAATTTCAAAGATTCAGCATCATACAGGCCATCTTCCCTAACCAAAAATTAATTAAATTACAAATCAAATAAAAAGATAATTTAAAAAGTCTCATGTTAAATTCCAAACCTTAACTTACTCATGAGATAAAAAGGAATCACAATATAAATTATTTAGAATAAGATGCTAATGAAAGTAGTTCACATAAAAATTTACAGAAAGCAGCTGAAATGCTACTTGTATAATTTTTTAAAATAAGAACTGTAAATGAATGCATGAAACCCAAGCACCTAAAAAAAATGAAAATAAAAATAAGCCTATAAAAGTAGGTGAAAGAAAAAAAAATAAAGATGAGACAAAATATTAATAAGAAAAAAGAAACAATTAAGAACATAAAAAGCTGGCTTTTGGAAAAATCTAATAAAATACACAAATCTCTAGCAAGGCCAGCAAGAAAAATAATGTGAATATGACAAATAAACATTATCAGGAAAGAGAAGAAACATAACTATGGAAACAATAGAAAACTTTAAAACTCATGAGAAAATACCAAATGCAATATACATTCTAATTTGTTTTTTAAAACTTAGACAATATCTCATAAAAATATTACCAAAATTGTCTCAAGGAGAAATAGAAAAACTGATAAAATCAGTAACCATTAAAGAAATTGACTAAGTGATCAATTCTCTTAGCCGGAGTGACGGCAGGGTAGGAAAGTGGGAAGAAACTGTTCTAGAAGTAAGTTCTAACGAATCTGCAGAAGCAGATACATCTGTATTTTGTAAAACTGTTTCAAAGAGTTGAAACTGAAAGGCGTCCAATCTTTCTAAAAGGCTAGTTGATCCCCAAATAAGAAAAGGTAATACAATTACAGTCTGTTTATTTACGAATATAGATGCAAAAATTAGCTGAATTTAGTAGAGTTTAATCATGACCAAATAGAGTTCAGTTCAAGGGTGTAAGGATGGCTGAATATCGGACAACCTACTAATTTCTTACATGACATTAATAGATGAATGGAAAAAAAGTTTGATGCAAAAAAATCGATAAATTTCAACATATACTCATTCATGATGGAAATTCTTGGTAAGAATTTCTAAGAACTCTTGGGAATAAAAGGAAATGTCACTAATCTGGAAAACGGATTTTTATCAAAAACTTGCATCAGACAACGTACTCAGTTATAAAACTGTAAATCCAGTTCCATTAAATAAGGAACAAGATGCTTTTAGTTGCCACTAGTTGCTGTTCAGTTTTGTACTGAAGATACCATTCAATACAACTCACCACCAGAAAGAAAAGAAACATAAGAATTAAATAGGAAAACTCAAAACCTCACACTCCCACTCAGTTTCCTACTCTTCATCCAACCTCATCCAACATGCGCCCTTACTATTTCTGATGAATCAAGTCCCTCATTCCACTGTGCTTTGAATCGAAGATACCCTCTTCTCCGTTGCAGAGACAGAAAAGTAGTTAACCTGCCACTCCATGGGTAGGGGGAGAAGACATCCTGATCTGGAAGTTTAATTTTTCTATAAGAAACCAAAAATTGCAGGCACCTCTCGCATGGTGAAAATTAGCTTTCTCCTGAAGTCCCTCATTCAGTTACCAATGAGATTTTCTCTAATTACATGACGTTATCTTTATTGTCATTTGTCACTTTCTGAATGCTGAATTAAAAGACAAAATCTTGTCAAAGAAGACCTCCATGATAGTCATGTTAAGTCAACTCTTAGGATTTTCTCCTGATTGGCAGGCAGAGGCTCCATTCCAAAACATGATTATATCAATGTTATCAGTCCTTGAAATTACAGCTGTTCTTTCACACACCAGTCACACTTTTAGAAATTTATTCTAAGGAAATTATCAGATGCTGTGAAGGATGTCTGTCCCAGCATTATTTATAGTAGTAAAATTTAATGTTTAACAGTATGGAATTACATAAATTACAGGTCATTAATCTCAAGAAACATTTTGCAGCCAACAGACAAACCCTGCTGTAGGAAAATATTTATCAGCATGAGAAAAATGTTCTTGATATCTTTCTAAGTGAAAAACTAAGGTACAGAATTTTGTTTGACAAATGTTACCAGTATTTTGATGACAGTTACATGCCTGGGAAAAATCCTGAAAAAAAATCTACAATAAAAATTTTAATTTGCTTATCTCAGAAAATGTGATTATAGGTATTTCTGGTTTGTTTGTTTGTTTGTTTTTCTCTTTGTGGGTTTTTTTTTTTCATGTGTTCCAAGTGAGAGAAAAAAAGTAGCCCATGACATTTATCGGCTGCGAGCTGTACTGGCTCTAATAACTGAACCACGGCATTCTCCTGAGGAGCATACACAATTTCACACCTTCATCCCGGACTGTGATACTGTAAGGCGAACATTAGACCATTCTGTAAGCACATCTAAGCACAGACAAAAACAGAAACACTGTGCAAACCGCAAACAGCCAAACAAGGGTGACTGCAGCTTTTTTGCCAGTTATAGCACTACCCCGGTCTTCTTCCACATCCTAGATAAAAACTACTAAGATACCCAATCAACAAATTTCCATTGCCTTGCTTCCTGACAGCACCCAATCCAGAGCAAAAGCACATGTCATCACATTGTCTAACACAAACTTAATTCTATAACAAGCTCTCCACACACATCCTAATGGCAGGGATTCCCACCTGCCCTCCTTGCTGCAGTAAAATCAGTAAAATCTAACTTTGTTTTACTCTAGGTTTGATCCTAGTAGTCTTTGGCCAAAGATCGTCATTAATGCAAGACATGTGCATGGAGCACGTATAATTTTATAATTAAGGAAAAAATATTTAAGACTGAAATTAAATAATCTTTCACATTAATATTTCAAGTGATTTTCAACCTCCAGGAAAGAGGCAAATCCTCGGCTGCCACTGGGTTCTTGCATTTCCAACCAGCCAGCCCTCCAACTGCACATGACTGAGCTTAGCTCCTCAGATACCATTGCCTTTGGGAACCACTGAAGATATTTCAGGCACATGTTAAGCATGGTTTCTCAACAGCAACACTATTGACATTTGGGCCAGATAATTCTTTTTTTTTTTTTTTTTCGGAGAGAGAGAGAGACAGAGTGCTAGTGGTGGAGGGACACAGAGAGAGAGGGAAACACAGAATCCAAAGCAGGGTCCAGGCTCCCAGCCGTCTGCACAGAGCCTGATGCAGAACTCCAACTCATGAACTCCGAGATCATGACCTGAGATGAAGTCGGTTGCCTAACCGACTGAGCCACCCAGGTGCCCCCAGATAATTCTTTCTTATAGGGGGTTGTCATGCACTGCAGGGTATTTAGCAGCATTCCTGGCTTCTATCCACTAGATGCAGGTAGTAGTGCCCTTTCTATTGTTACAACCAAAAATGTCTCCAGGTGATTTCATCTGAGAGGCAAAGGGAGGGGCAAGGTTGCCCGATGATGCGGAGGGAGGACAATGGAAAGCAGAAAGACCCTGGGGGAGGGGTTATTCTAAGGCCTAGGTTTGGTTCTCTGCCTCTGTGGGGCATTCTTGAGAATGGAGATTGTTGTTCTTGCCCTACCTACCTCAGGAAGAGAGTGTGAAGAAGTGAAAGGAAAAATATAAACAGTCTTGAAAGTAGCTGATGAGATAACTATTTAGTCAACAAAGATTTATGAAGGGCCTTCTGAATAATTGTGTGTCTACAGTGTTCTAGCACCATCAAAGAGTTCCAACTGAAAAGGTACTGAACCCTAAGTCTGACTGCATGAACACTGGGAAATGACAAAATGGCAGTATTAAGGCTAATATAAAATAATACAAAACAGCAACCATGATTCCCTCACAAATAATCATATAATTAAGATAAATTTATTTAATTTGGATTTGCCTAATGTTGCTTGTAAGGAAAACAAACTTTCACCTAAGAAATTACAAACTCAAATTATTTGTTGTAAAAGCAGTCTTTTGTGGAGTTTTCTAAATCTTGGCATTAATTTTAATGTAGAACTGTGAACTACAGTCAGCTAGCTCTGACTCATTCTGGACGGATTTACTGAGTCAGTGGAAGGAAGGAAGAAAATAAGCAATGACAAAAAACACAGTGTGTTAATGTGTACTTAGATGCTAGCAACAGTCATTTCTGGAGCATCTAAATGAATAAGAATTATAGAGCAAAAGGGGCACCTGGGTAGCTCAGTTGGTTAAGCATCCGGCTCTTGATTTTGGCTCAGGCCATGATCTCGCAGTTTGTAGGATCGAGCCCCATGATGGGCTCTGTGTTGAGAGTACAGAACCTGCTTGGGATTTTCCCTCTGTTTCTCGCTCACGCTCTCTCTCTCAAAGAGAAAGAAAAGAATTATAGAGCAATGACCAAAATTGAAGAAATGTGAGGTTACAAAATAATAATTTGAATAGCTTTTAAATAAGAGCAGCATAATCCAAAATTAACAGACTCATAGGACCCAGAATGGGTCCCACAGGACAAGCCAAGAGCGCTGGCTTGGGACACAATGGAAATCAAACTCAAGCCAGAGAAAGCAAAAGTAGAATTTATTGAATAGCATGAATGACAGAAAGAGTATAGCAGACAGAATGTCTGGAGCCTCAGAAAGGAAAGAAGGAGTCTCTTCATCCTTATATGGTTACATTGGAAAGGGGTCCAGGATACTTGTTCTTTCAGGAATCCAGGGTAGGGTTCAATCAAAGGCCAATGGCAGGTGAATAATAAGTGTTATGTTATAAATCACCGAAGGTGGAAGGTATTTATGCCATCATCCATAGGGCATTTGTTGAAGCTAATGTCCTGTCCGGATCTGGCTTTATTAGTTGTTAGTGTTTGGAGCCTCGGACAAAACTCAAAGAAAGATCGACTTTCTTGCTACCCCCTTGGAGTAGGACCAGAGCTTCTTTGAGTTTTACTCAAATACAAAATATAGAACATGAGTAGATGGGGCCCAGCAGAAAAATAGCAGAAATGCAGCCTTTCTCACATGGAGTCCCTTCGAATTCCCTGTCTCATCAAGACGACTCTTGAGGCAAGTAGCGTAGTTTACTATGGGAGCTCCTTGTAACGTTTTAAAAAGATATTCCAAATAATGAGGCGAACCTTAGCGTCTTAATGAAACTGAGGATTTCTCATAATGTTTTCTTTCTAAACATAATGGTTTTTATTTTTCTGTTCGTTTTTTTGAAGGACAGAAATCAGCTGTTTTCATTTACAAATATTTTATTGAAAATGCATTATGAGGGACCTTTTAAACCAGCTCTTAAAGAGCCAAGCGGAATGCTTGCCCTTCTTTGCAAAAAATCACATGTTTCTTATCTCACTTTTTAAACTGTAAAAAAAAAAAGGGGGGGGAACTGGTCTGGGGGTATAAATAAAGTCTCATAGAATTGAGAGGCTGAGAAGATAATCTTTCTCCCACATGGTTATTTAACGCAGTGATTACTAAGGGAAAATAAGATCGTTCAAAAATGGATTCAAAGAGTAGAAAGATGGTACAGTTAAGTTGTGTAGGAGACTGGAAGCATCGCATGGTCTCAGCAGGTAATGGTTGGAGATTCCGCTTGTTGTTTACAGTGTAGTTAATTAACAAAACAAGTTTTGGTGAGAAGGCTGACCACCTGGTGCAGCTCACTCCTTGAGACTTACTTTTCAGAGCCAGGCGGCAGGCTCCCACCTGCTTCAGTCACCTCCCAGGCTCCCCAGCTCTCAGAAACTTCTCCCCAGCATGGGAATTTGTTACCGGTTTCTTCTTTCACACTTCCTGGTGAAGTTTCACATTTTCCCATATATATGTATCTGGCAAAGATCACAAAATAAATGAAATAAAGAGAATTTCGAGATACAAAATGGTATGGGGGGGCGGGAGAAATCTCAACATTTGATATTTATTTGTATCTAAATAGAAACCTCGAGACAATAATTCGACCTCGTTTTACCATCTTTCTTGTGTTGCGTTTGGGGGGTTTTGTTTTTTTAAGAAAACACTGCCATCTACAAGCAAGTCTTTTTGGTCAGTATCATAGGCAATGGGCTGTGCCTATCTTCATTAAGTTTGCACTTGACACTTGGGACTCCAGGAGACTTGAATTTGGGATTGTTTTCAGAGCAGATACTGTTACCCTCTATTCCAAATTAAAGATACCAAAAGTTAAGCCAATGTGCAGTGACGGTTTCATTCTTGTGCCCAAACTCTCCTTATCTTCATGTTTAGATACTCATGCAGCATGGGTACTTCCTGTTGCTTGGGTCATTACACTGAGGTATGAAGGATGAGAGTATCTCTGATGGATGGACTCCTCATTGCAAGGATGACAAAATAATGGAGGGAGGGAGACAATGCTTTCTCCTTTGAAAGAAATAGGAGAGATTCTTACAAATCCGGAAAGGTTTGCCTGTATCTACCTGCCACTTCCTATTCCCTTAGCACATGCAACAGGTGAAGCAAGGGAGTTCCAAGCCTCTGATACTTAAGAGGAAGGTGGTTGAGACTTTTTAGCAGCTCGTGATTTTAATCATCCACCATGGCATGGACTCTACTAGACTGTTGATTATCCACCTGTCTATACATTAGCGTACCCCACAGAGCTTTTTAAAAATACCTAATGCCTGTGCCCCAGAAATTCTGATCCTGATTCAATTCATCTGGAATGGGCCTGTGGTATCTGCATTTTTTAGGAGCTTCCCAGGTGACCCTCATGTTCAACCTGGAATGAGAACCATTGAATTGGACTCTTCTACTGAATCAGAAGTTCTTGAGAGAAGTCCCCAATGATCTGTTTTTGCCAAGCATTGCCAGAGGTCTGATGAGAGCAAAGAATCTGCAGACTCAATATTTATTAGGTACTCACTATGACCCTGCTTCCTGGCAGAGGGCCATGAAGATGTTTTCTTCCTTTTGCAGATGATGAATCTGTGGTTTAGGGAAGTTAAATGATTCATGCAAGTTCATCTAGCCTGAAGTGAGAACTCGTGCCAAACCTTTGGCCTCAGAACCCCATACCCTACTGTTGCTTAAACACATAGAATGTCAACTATATAAGTGGATGGTAGGTCTGGGTCTTGGCTAGGATCTTAATAAGTACTTCACTCTTTCCTTATATTTCCATGTCCTCTTTGTGGATTGATGGCAGAGATTTCTCTAAAACTGTGCTCCCCCTCAGTGTCCCTCATCTCCTTCAGAATGTTGATGCCCCTCTGGAAAAAGCTGACTCAGCGATGCACAAGATCCCAATCCTGGCAAGCTGCGCTGCCCTGGGGCAACAGCCCCAGGCCCTCTATCTGCACTCATTGTGCTCCTGTTGTATGCAGAATTCTCTGAGATTTGGGGATAGAAATATACAGAGCCTCTACTGCAAAAGTTGCGGAGACACTATCCAGAGTCAACGGAACAGGTAGAAGGAGCATTTACAGAGTATCCCTACAACTCGAAAGGATGAATTAGAAAGTACAACTGAAATAATAGCAGAGTGCAGATGGGAATAGTCATGCGGGATGACTCAGAAGGACCGGCTGGATTTTGAGCCAGATTTGTGGTGAGAACATTCAACCAGGTAGCTTGGAAAATATATTAAAAAGCAATCAATCAATGTCAAGCATTGTCCTTAGAAACGTGGGTCTCCGGGTCCTGCGAGGATGTTTTATTGCTGGCGGAATAAAAATGATTGTGTAAGGGCGTGTTCCAAGTTCAGTGGGGAGGCTTTGTATTTTGTTTCTCTTAGCTTGGCAACCTCCACAAATAATGGTGCACCATAGAATTAAAAGGAGTGGAAAGTCTCTTCCTGGAACTCACATCATACATACTGGTTGGGTATTTGCATCAGATTCCTTTTTATTCATTTGCTGTTTCTGCTGGTAACCCATGGTGTGTCCAGCACGTCGGAGGAATCTTTGATCCTATCTCAAATAAAATAGACTAATGCACATTTATTTTTGCCATTTTCATTATCACTAAATGGAATGCCAAAAAACGTTTCAATATAACCTCTGGAGAAAATAAACCACTTTCCTAACTAACATCGGTCTGTCTCGTCATAAAATGGAACCACACATTTGGAATGCTCCATCTCCATGAGGCCAAAGGCACATCCACTCTCCTCAAGCTACTTCAGAGCTGTGGTACATGAAGTGTCTGTCCTGGGTCTCCTTCTAGAAGAAGCTGGTCTCCAGGGCCCAACAAATGATAGGAAAAATAAAGCACAGCATAATAAGGAAGGTCTTACAGTTTTGTTCTTTTTTTCTTTTGGTATAGTCTTGGTGCTCTTTCATTTCAACAAAAGACTATTCCCTGCTGTTTCTATACTAATCATGAAACCAAAAAGCTAACTCAATAGCAGAAGATGTATGTGTTTGACAAATCACAACAAAGGCAAAACACAGCCAGATTGGCCACTGGGTAGTTTAGGAAATATCATGGGGCTAGCACATTGAAGAACCAAGAAAACTAAATATAGTCTGCTCTCTGGAGGTAAAGGAATATCCAGTGTCTCAACCATTTATTCATTCAAAAACTATTTGCTGAAGACCTCCTGTAAATGTTGGGAATAGAGCAGTGAACCGCACATAAAAATCCCTAGTGCTAACGGGAAGATAAACAAGATAAATAAGGCAGGGACTCTCCTGTCTTCCTATCTCTAAGTCTCATAATACTCTGCACACTGTAGGAGCACAATGAGTACAGTCAGAGGGCTTGTGGCTGCTGCCCCAGGGCAGCCCAGTTACTGAGGCTGGAGACTGTGCAGCACTGAGTGTGGGTTCTTCCCAGTGGAGCTTCCCTGGGCCTCTAACTTAAAAGGTGAAGTTCAAGCTGCATCCTTAGCATTATAGGATTACCACATGGCAGTAAAGGCATTTTGCAGAATGTGGAGACAGATGAGGCAGTAAATATGAAAGATTCACCTGTGCAGGCTCCAACAAGATGGCAGCTTGGGCCCCAGTTCTTCCTGGGCGTTTGCCCTTTACCCTGATAGAGTGCAATTCTGGAGAAATGAGTCAGGTCTCCATTGCTGTTTTATACCACCTTTCCACCATCCTTCCACCTTCCTGGGTATTTTCCCTTTCTTCCTTTCTCCTTCCTGACTCTTCTTTCTACCCATACCCACCTTTCTTCCTTTCCTGCCTTCACCATCCATGTGGAGTTTTCCACAGGCTTTGCATTCAATGCTATGGAAATTCAAAGGTGAGTAAGACTTGATCGCTGTCCTGTGGAAACTCAAAACCAGCTTGGGGAGATGAGGCCTGAATACAGGCAGGAGCTGGATGGCCCTGTCAGATGGATGGAGAGTTTAATGAAGAGACATTAAACAAAGATGTTGACAACGTTAGGGGAGCTGTAAGGGATGGTGAAGCACCTAGGAATTAGCCATAGAGGGAAGCCATTATACCTCCGAAGCCCAAAGGAGCAAAAGAAGGTTCTTAAACCCAGAGAAAACTATGGCCATGGCAGAAGGGCTTCCTAGCAGGAGCTGTAGCCTTGTGCATTCCATACGGTTGCTATCTTTCTCCTTACCCTTCTTTGCCTTTCATTCGCCCTCCTCCATTCTCTCCTTATGGCCCAAATTCAGTCTGTATTCTCTATTGGCTCTACTTTTCTCCATTGGAAAATTCCATCCTGATCTGATATGGTAAGTCAAGTCCGTGGCCCCTTCTTGCATTTTACAAGCCAGCATATCAAGCTTTGGTCAAGTGATGATGGAGGACTTGTTTGTTTGCCTAGCTTGTCCAGCTGAGAAGGTGCTAAGAGTGGCCCTGAGATCATGAAGGCAGCAGGGGAAGGTGAGATGGGGACTAAATTCTGGCTCTGTCTCACCAATAGAAAGGGCTACATCCAGTTTTCTCATACCTCACCCCAGTGAGTGTTAATTTTCCTTCCAAAAAAGAAAAAAATATAAACTTGCTTCATGTAGAGAAGGAATATACCTCCTGTTAAATGACTCAAGTAATAATCATCCCAAAATTTTTGTTCTTCTTCATCCTGTTTATATTAAAAACCACCATGCTAGAGGCGCCTGGGTGGCTCTGTCAGCTAAGCGGCTGACTCCTGGTTTTTTGGTGAGTTGGAATCTGCGCTGACAGTGCAGAACCTGCTTAATATTCTCTGTCTCCCTCTCTCTCTCTCTGCCCTTCCCCCTGCTCTCTCATTCTCTCTCTCTCAAAATAAATAAGCATAACAAAAAACCCACTATGCTAGTTGAAAATGAGTTGGTCTTTACCATCTGGGATATAGCACCAGCCCTAGATTACTAATTTCCTTTCTCTATTCCTCTCTCTTGTTGGCTAGGGATGAAGGAGAGACTCTCTCCAATCTGCCACAAACAGAAAGGTAAAGAAGGAGAGAAATACAATCAGAAGAGGAAAGAATTTGAAGAGAATTTGTGACATATATTGGAGTCTCTTTCACTAATTACTTTGCATCTTTAATCTTTAAAGAAATATTTACTTGTGGTTGAATTGCATCCCCCTCCCCAAATTCGCATGTTGAAGTCTTAAGTCTCAGAAGGAGACCTTATTTGGGAAAAACAAGTCAATCTTATTTGCAGATGTAATTCGTTCAAATGAGGTCATGCTGGAGTTGGGTGGGCTCCTAACCCAATATTACTGGTGTCCATAAAAAAAAAGGAAAGTAGGAAAAAGGGACACAGACATGTGTGCAGGGAAAATGCATTGTGAAGGTGAAGGCAGAGATGAGTGCGATGCATCTACAAGCCAAGGAACAAGGATCCCCAGCAAATCTCCAAAAGCAACACAAGAGGCCTGGAACAGATTGTCACTCGCAGCCCTCAGAATGAACCAACCCAGCTGATCCCTTGGTCTTGGACTTCTGGCCTTCAGAGCAGAGAGACAATACAGGTCTGTTAAGTAAGCCACCAGGTTTGTGGCACTTTGCTATGGCAGCCCTAGCGAATTAATATAATTTAAAACCTGGTACTTTAGACATAACCAGGAAGTATCTTGGCTGCAGAGCCACGGTTGAGCCCAACGCTCCGTAGGAAAGTGAGCGCCCTCCAGAAGCGAGTTTCCAAGTTCACTAGCCTTTAGGCAGGGCTGATTTTCCACGAAGCCACTCAGGAAGGAAAGTTCAGATTTCAGCAGCCCCTTTGTAGATATGGCAGGATCTGGGATGGCGAGTTAAGATTCTCCTGTTAAGATTCTCCAAAGCAATGATGAGCATCAGGATTTGCTTATAATCCCCACTACCTTCTGTACGGGTCCCAGGAATATTCAGGATGGAGCTTTCTAAGATACCTCGCTTCTCATAGCCAGGCAAGCAGGAGGGTAGTTACTAAGATTAATGAGGCTATGCTTATACTTAGCAGATAAAACCTGAAAAACTCAGATAACTTAAAACCTGTAATATTATTTAAAAATCGCAGCCACTGGTGTTCACTTATAGACACATATTAATGCAAATCACATCTGTAAGTCAGACTACAATGTAACTCTTGGCAACCTAAATGATTGACGTTTTCTGTTGCTTAAAATAATAAGGAGGAAGTGACTGAGTCCCCAAATCTAACCCTGTCTTCTCTTAGCCTGGAATCTTACTGTCAAGTCAAATGTCCTGGACTTCCAGATTCATAGGTTCTAACTTTAATGACTCTTGTCAAATAATGCCATGCATTTCTAAATACTTACACAAGTAGATTTTTTAAAAAAGCTATAGGCTCACATTTACCCATACAAGTTAAAAAAGAGGAGTTGATATATATCATTATAAGAAAGGGGAGGGCAGATAGAAACCAGAGAATATAGGAAATCCAAAGAACAAACCACAGGGAAACCCAGAGCAAAAACAGACAATAACTTACAAGTAGAAGACAAATTAATAGCAAGAAATCAAAAGAGATGAGACCAAATGGGCTGTAAGAGGCCCTACAGGACCGCTTTTGAATTCGTGACAAACATTACTTATATCTCCCAAGAAACTCATCTATAAAATGGTTCATGTCAACTACATTTGGGTATGACCAGCATGGGAACAATAAAAGGCACACAAATCAAATTTACACCATTTCCTAAACATGCTATATTGTAAATTTTATATTTAATTACATGGAGTTTTGACACATGCAGAATTCCATCAAAATGTCTTTGTATAATTTCCTAGGCAGTACATTTACCATAAACCATGTTTGGCTAACCTTGAAGGAACTGTTCTCTGAGTCAGCTTGCCTGAGCTCCTCAGATCAGAGCTGTGGCCTGGAACACAGTGTGGGGCTGGGATGAAATCGGTGATAGGGTTGGCAGGTGCTCAGCCAGACTTGGACTGAATATTTCAAATAACTGCCTGTATATTACTCTATAAGCTTCTGCAGTTTTGACTTCAACGGATTTTTATATTTTAAACACGTTTAAAGTTCATGCACCTCTAGTTTTTACACAGAGGCTCAAACTGGATCCAAGGGTTTGGGGGCGGGTTTTTTGTTGTTGTTGTTTTTGTTGTTGTTTAGTGTTCTTGTTTTTTGTGTTTTACATTCTTTGGTTTTTTGTTTTTGCTTTTTTCTGTCCTGCTATTGCTATGAGAAGCTGTAGGACTTATTTTCAGTTCCATCATCATCAATGAACAGCAGTGTCTGAGACCAATCTTCCTGGACACTGTGGCATGACTCAGATGTTAGCCACAAATAATCATTTGGCTGTGGATAGCCCCATGTACTCTACTGGCCTTGCTAAATTCTGAGCCAACCCCAGACACCTCAGTCTGCTTCTTTGCAGACATGAAGGCTGGACACCATAAAGGAGCTGGTTCAGGCCACAGAATCACTTCTGGAATTCAAATTCTGAGCTGTTCTCTATTAACTGACAGACTGCACTGACACTTGAAACGTATGCCACTAATCAAATGTGCATATGTGCAGAATATTGTGCAATACCAAAAAAGAGTGCATATTTTAACAAGTCTTTAAATATCTTACCTACAGGAAGTGATAGAGAAAAAATTGTGGCCAATATGAATGATATTTATTAGCAACATACTAATCAGAAGTCATTTTCTCTGTTGTGTCACAATGGAATTAGTGATTTGATTTACATTTCTTAATATGAAGAGTGGTTTAAGTTTGAGATTTAAGGGCTAAAGGATTTTATAGGGTTTTTTTAAAAGTTTATTTATTTTGAGAGAGAGAGACAGAGAGAGAGAGAGAACAAGTTGGGGAGGAGGAGAGAGAGGGAGATAGAATCTCAACCAGGCTCTGCACTATCAGCATAGAATCAGACTTGGGGCTCGAACCCACAAACTTGTGATGTCATGAGCTGAGCAAAAATCAAGAGTAGGACACTTAACCGACTGAGCCACCCGGGCATACAAGGATTTTGTAGGTTTTAAGAGATTTTTTTTTTTTTGTCTCTCTCTCACTTCCCCCAGCTCATTTTTATCTCTGTAACATTTCCACTTCATTAATCTCTCCCCTGTGGCTCGAATATCCAGGGGAATGAGATTAGCGGGTGGGCGCGGAGGGGGGATGCAAACTTGGAAAAGTGGCTTGAAAGCCCAATAACCTGCACCCAAGTACTTAACGACAGAGCAAACTTCCTCATTCCCAGTCGCTTGCTCATTCCATTTGTCACTCTGAATCGATGATCTGTAATCATAATAATGATAATAATTACTTTATAATTTAAGATGTTTCTGTACACAGTATCTTCTTTAAGAGCCTCAGCTTCATGAGTGAGGCTCATAGCATTAACCATAAGCCATAGGCATTTCAACAGATGTCTAAACAGAAGATGTGTAGAAAGAATAAGCATGCCTAAGAGCTGGCCCGCAGCTGCCACTCTGAGAGTAGAGAATTGGGTGTTTGTTCATTTACCGACCTTGCGTACAGCAAGCTGTTCTTGAGAGGTGCCCTCTCAGTGTTTGGGACACTTTGAAAGGTTCAGAATGCCTATGAAGTTGGTTCTTAAGACACAGGTTTCTCCCACCTGCCACCACCCACATACCCATGAATATTCTTTCTCTTGTTCCTTGAAAGGGCTACTCTGTAGATGAAAGACAGGCCTTTCCTACCTCCACTTCCAGTGCCACAGTTTCACACCCCCGTGCTTTGTACCCTTCTATCTACTCTTCGTTCTTTTTCCTTGTTTCCTCTTGCTTCTCTGACTCCTTCTGCTCCCTGCTCATGTGATCACAGGGAAGTTATTTTATGTCCCTGTGCCTTAGTTTTCCCACATGTAAAAGGGGATGATACTAATACAATCAACTTTCTAGGATAGTTAGGAGGTTTGAATGAGTTACTACTTTAAAACAGGTATTTACCTATATATTAGACATTCAAGAAGTATTAGTTATTGTTGTTGTTGTTCCACGTTGTATATCGCATAGAGACATTTCCTTCAGGTTGGTTGGTGAGTTAACCAAAATTCACTTGTGGGGGATAGTCCTCGAATAGCTTCTAATGTAGAGTCTGGGGCTGCTTGTTGTTATTGTTTCTTTCTCTGCTAAGTCCCTTCCTCATTTTGCCGGTATTAACTGGGGCCTTGTTCGGGTTGCCAGAAGCCTGGTTTTCGAATGTAGTTTTCCTGAAGTAATAGGAGAAGAAATTTATTCCCATGACTGCCTTACTTGGACCCTAAAGAGTCCCATTCACTTTAAATGATGAACACAGAATGTGTCACAGCTGGAGAAAATTTGATAAAGAAGCCCCAACATGATTAAAAGTTTGGGAAATAAAATTTGTGAATGCACCCAAGGTTCTACGGCCTTGAGAAGAGAAAGTTAAGGGGAGGTTTGATTACTGCCTCTAAATACTTCTGTATTTATTAAGAAAGGGATACTAATTGGCTTCTCTGTTGAGGCTCAGATAAGAAACAAGTCCATGTTCTTTTTTCAAGGCGTCCTCAGTTCTGGGATCCAGAAGAAGAGTCGTGATCACATTTACATTCCCACCTAATCGTTCCAACTGTAGCTCTAATTTTACCTCCTTCTTGAAGGCTCCTTAAATCCTTATCAAGGTCTAGTAAATTTTATATCATCCCTTTAACAGTTTGCCTCCCCCATTAGACGGTAAGCTCTCCAATGGGGTCTAATTCATTGATGAGACCTAACAATTCACATCGTTTCTTGAACTAGTAAATGCTTAGTACAAATGTGTTCCATTAACCCCCAGTTATAACCTGGATGTACCCAGACTTCACCGGCCTAAGTACCTGTATTATTCTCTGTGCAGGAAAGGATTAACTCAGTAGGTCTGGACTACCCAAACTCTGCATATTCCTAAGAAAAACTTGTCTTCAGGACTGGCCTTTGGCCAACTCCTGGGAGATAACTTCTAAGCCCTTGGAATATTCTCTGTAAGTGTGTTTTTATATGCCCGAAGACCTGGGCCATGCTGTACCAGTGTGACCAAATAATTTAAACTAAGACATATGATTTATGGTAAGTTCTCCATGTGCCTTTTCCCTTTGCTGATTTTAATCTGTATTCTTTTGTTGTAATAAGTTATAACCATAAATATAACAGCTTTTCTTAGTCCTACGAGTCCTTTTAGTGAATCATTAAACCTGAAGGATGGTTTTTGGGGACCACCCCCAACAGTTTCCTAATACTGCTATAAGAAATTACCACAATTTAATGGCTTTAAGCAACACAAATTTCTTCTCTTACAGTTTTGAAGGTCAGGAAAATAAAATGGGTCAGCAGGGCTGCCTTCCTTCTGAAGGCTCAAGGGAGAATCTATTTCTTTCCCTGTTCTAGTGTCTAGAGGCTGTCTGTATTCCTTCACTCCAAGTCTCATCTTCTGTCGAGTTCAGCATTATAGCAACTCCCAATCTCTTTCTCTCTCCTTTTCTTATCACATTGCCTTTTATCCTTCTTCTGACCCTCCTGCCTCCTTCTTGTAAGAACCCCTGTGACTATATTGGAACAACTCAGCTACCAGGATAATCTTCCCAACTCAAGATCCCTAACTTAATCACATCTGCAAAGTCCCCTTTTCCATGTAAGATGACATATTCACAGATTCCAGGGATGAGGATGTAGACATCTTTGGGGCTGGCATTATTCATCCTACCATAATACCACACAAAGGCCAACATTACAATGGATCTCCGTTTCCCTACTTCCTGGACAACTGTGAGACCTATCTCCCCTCCTTCCCCCTACCCAAGGAACTGGCCCAGATATTTCTTGGAAATATTTCTTTGAATCCCCGGGGATGTCTTTCATATTTTGCCTCCAGTACCTCTTCTCAACGGAAGAGTGCAGATACCTCTCTGAGGACAGCAGAGCTTGTGTCTTCTTGGAGAACACTGATTTCCAGCTACTCTCATGGATTGGTTTAGAGGAGAAGGCATTAGAAGCAGTTGTTTTCAAGTTGTAGTCTTAAGGACCACCACCGCCAAATTCATCTAGCAAATTTGATAAATTGGATAATCCTGGCTGCACCTTCAACCCATGAAATGAGGTTTTGTGTGTGTACATGTGTGAGCACGTGTGTGATTTGCTTTTAAAAGTCTGTTTAAAAACAAGCTCATTCCGGAGATAATAACTCATAAGAAAATTTACGAGTTTTCATAAAGTTTGAGATCCTTTGGCTTAAAAAAATAGCATTGGCATCGTGGATAAAAGCAAAATATCTCTTTTCTTTTGCCTCCCAGAAACAATGTTTCACCTTCACCTTCCTAAACATGTTTTTTTGGGGGGAGGGGGTGTCTCCATTTCCCCAGAGCACCTGAAGCTTGAATTAATGTAAAGCTCTAAATCTGGTGATCACTACTGTCATCGATTTATGCCAGATTCTCTCAAACTATTAATATTGGCTTGAAAAATCCTCCTTTCTCACAGCACTCTAGGGCATGTACTTATTCTTTTAATAAGTCAAATAAAAATATTTCTAAAATGGTATAACTCTGAGGTAACTGGAGATAGCCCAGAATGTTACGAAACTACGGCAGGCAATCACCATCTCAAGTAATCTGTTGAGAATGAAAATAAGTTGATATAAAGTTAAATAAGGAGTCAACAGTAGGGTTGTGAACCTGATTAATCACTGCCTTGACACTGAGTTTACTAGGTTGTGGGCACACTGGAAATATGCAGTCGTCAGATTGGTTCTGATTTATCTGCTTACTTACCTGTATCACAACAAAAGAAACTTGGGAATTGTGGTCCTGCTGCTCAAAACCATTGAAGATAATCAGTCTTTGGGGAAAGGGCCAGAGAAGCTTTGGGTCCTTCTTGCTGGTATAATCCTGGCTAAGTCTACTTCCACATAGGATGCCCAGGGCAAAATTGATTCAATGTTGTGGGTCATTTAAATTGTGCAGCTAGGTCGCCAGGCACTTAATGCTGGAAAAGGGCGAAGCAAACACTTATTAATATAGTCTAAGATAGAAGTGGCCTACAACTGATATTTTGAACAAATAAAGACGTGGCCATGATTTGATCTCCATGTTAAAACATACTTATGAAAAAACTACTTCAGCTTCTTTTACTTGTTCTCCTTTTCCAGAAATTAAGCTTTTGTGTTCATGGTAGGCAGTTTTGAGATGGCTTCAAGTTTTACTTTTGTGAGTGACTCTCCCTTCACACTGTTCCTGTGGGGGAACCCCACCTCCAGTTGCCAGGCTATCATGTTGGACAATTTTGATGTGTTTTTAAAGAGCTTACAAAAGAAAATTATGCTTGTCAGTATGTAAACTCTTGCTATAAGGAGATGCTTTGTGAATTGAAAGCCTTGCCTTCAGAATTTTCAAAATGATGGCAAATTTAGCCAAATTGGGCAAAAGTGAATCAGGTTTCACAAATTTAGGAATGTTTATTTAAATCTTTAAAACATATGTTGCCACAGCTGTGTTTAGCATAAAATTATGATGAAAATAATCCTAATGAAAATGACGGCATATTTATATAATGCCTTCCATCCAACAAGCGCCAAACCCGCTACACAACTGATCTCATTAGGACTGACTAAATCCCTTTGAGCTACAACGTAAATATTAGTTCCAATTTGCAGATGAAGAAATTGGGACATGGGCAAGATTATTTACGGCTAAGTAGATTAAGTTATAACCAGCCCGACTCTCCCATCTGTAGAATAAGTTCCAATTTCGTCAGAGACCCCGAAAGGGGGATGGATGAGGAAGAGGCCTCCTCTCCTCCTTTCCCCCAAGTTCCCCACGTGGCTTGCCCGTCCTGACATTGGGGGAAGGAGGGAAGAAAGAGTATAATACGAGAGATTTTTTATGCAATATTCTTTCTAGGAATTCACTGTGTGGATCTAGGGGCAGATATTATCTTTTCAAAACATACCAGTGAGGGTAAGAGTTGAGAAGGTGGCAGAAAGTCTTATATCTCTGGTTTCATTCATGGGAAACACAAGGTAGGGGAAGGAAGAAGCTAATTTGGCGCCCTATCCAGCAAGGGCCAGGAGTCACCATTACTATTCAACTATCTGTCTTTATGAAATGTTGGGACTTGGTAAGAACTTTTTACAAAATGCCCATGGTAGGCTCAAATCCTTCAGCTTGGCCTCTGGAATGTTGTCCTTTCCTAGATCCAGATTTTTCTTCACGTGACGGAGTTAACCCAAGCATTCAAGCAGATTGCAGTTCAGTTCCTACGAAAGTCCCCCTGGGTTTCTGCCAGCCAATGGCTAATTCCTGCATGTCCCCTCCTTCTGCAAGGGGCTGTGAGACCATTACCTTATAGTGTGTGATTCCAAGAGCTAATTTAAGAACCTGCATAGCACCTGCACACTAGAGATTTTACCTAAGTACTGATTTTGTCTCCACTTTCAGCAACACATTTTGAATTACAGTTTTAAAGTAGAAAAGAAACCCTTGCTTAATCTCTGCCAATCGGTATTGATGTTAGGTATGTGCTTTCCAAATTTAATAAAAAGACAAAAACCAAAAAACAAAACTGCCTTCCTTCAATTCAGAAAAAAATTCCATGAAGCCATTTTTGCCAGAACTTGAATTTAAGTCTGCCTAGGAAAAGCCATTCTCTAGAAATAGAGGAGAAGAAAAAACAAACCCTTTTGAATGTCTTATAGACTTTATCTAAATCTGAATTCTCAGAGGGCCACACTATATTTAATTTTAGTAAAAATGTAGTCAGCCATTCGAGGAATGAGGCTCTTATTTCCATAATCCTTTCCCAAGGAGATGGGCTGGGGCTAACGTAGGCTTTTGCCGCAGAGTGGTCCACGTTCCTACCCTGCCTTGGTAATTGGTTCACTGTGACCTAGGGAAAGCCACTCAGCCTTCCCGAATATCAGGGTTCTCGTATGTAACATGGAGATAAAATTATGGTGACGTTTAAACAACACAGAGCTTGCCTACAGTAGGCTCTGAGTGAATTTCCTTACCTATCCTCTTTCCAGCCACCGCACCTCCTCGAAGTCTATAAAGATTTCCAAAATCAGTGCATATTTTACATATGGGTTGTGTGCATGTGTATGTGTGTGTCTGGACTAGGTACACCAAAATATCAACAGCAGTTATCTTTGGGAAGTAGAAAATAAACAATTTTCATTTTCTCCTTTATACTTTTCTGACTTTCTAAACTCACCAGCATTTATAATGAAGATGTACAGTTTTCGAAATTTTTGAAAACTAATTTTGAGAAAAATCGCTGTGTAGACCTATCTTCTTTGCGAAAATCAAATCGAGTTATAGATATTTAGAGTTATTTTTTAAAAAGCGTAGAAATGGCTAACCCAATTTTTTCCAATATTATATGAAAGGAAATTGAAGCTCGAAGCTTTGCATCCAAAGCTTCCAAGTTGAACTGAGGCTGGATCCCACTTCTTCGTGTAACAGGATACCCTAGAGCTCTCCACCCTGGAGCATAAACGAGGTGGCAATTTGACCCTAAGTGTTCTTAAGTGTCTCTATCTGACACTTGGAAGGCTGCAGCCCTCCCTCTCTCTTTCTTTTTATGGTTCTATTAGACGTGTAGCTGGCTCATTGAGTGCACTGATCAGCACAGATTTGTACAGGTAAAGTTAGCTGATCTCTATATAATAGCAGTCACTAAATTATTTAACATGTGTAAAGCTTATATTACGGGTCTTGCCACCACACTTTTCTCAGGGCCCCAAAGATGGGTGGCTGAGAAGCAGGGCTGTGTCTAGAGTGAGATGAATGAGGCACTTACCCCAGGTACCAAATTTGAGAGGATCCCAAGAAGTTCAGTAAACAAGATAAATAATATTTTAGTGGAATATTTTTTTAAATAAAAATAAAAAATAGAAAAATTTTAAATAAAGACGGAGTGATACAGTAAGTTATACATGCAACAGTGTGAATGGAACTAGAGTGTACTATGCTAAGGAAATAAGTCAGGCAGAGAAAGACAAATACCATATGATTTCACTCATGTGTGTAATTTAAGAAACATAACAGATGAACATAGGGGAAGGGAAGGAAAAATAAGATAAAAACAGAGGGGGAGGCAAACCATAAGAGACTCTCAAATACAGAGAACAAACTGGAGGTTGCTGGAAGGGACCTGGTGGGGGGGTGAGCTAAATAGGTGATGCGCATTAAGTAGGGCACTTGTTGGGGTTAACACTGGGTGTTATATGTAAGTGATGAATCACTGGGTTCTACTCCTGAAACCAATATTGCACTGTATGTTAACTAACTTAAATTTAAAATAAATAAAAAATAAGTTCTACATGTTGGTCTTTGTCTCTAATTCCTGCCAAAGAGTTCCTAAAACCCTTGGAATTTCCTGAGTGACAGGAGTATTTATTTATTATTCATAATGACCCTATTTCAACCATACCTGAGTTTATCCTCATGAGTTGACTCTTGGCTGGGTGCTAAAAATTTTCATAATGAAGCTTATCATCAGAGGAACCAGTATGTGATTAGAAAGTTGAAACTTTCAGCTTCACCTCCCAACTTGCAGGGAGGGGAGAGGAGTGAACATTGAGTCCAATCACCAATGGTCAATCAATCATGGCAACCTAATGAATCCTCCATAAAGACTCCTAAAGGATGTGGTTTGGGGAGCTTCCAGGTAGACAAACACATGGAGGGGTGCTGGTGTGCCCTGAGAAGGCATAGAAGCTTTGCACACTCTGTGTCCCAATAACCTATGCTTCTCTTTCATTTCGCTGTTTCTGAGTGTATCTTTTATAATAAACCAGTGATAGTAAATAAAGCACACTCCTGAGTCCTGCAAATAATTCTAATGAATTATGGAATCTCAGGAGGGAGTTGGGGGAATTCTTGAACTGGTAGTTAGCAGGCAGAAGTGTGGGTACGTTGGTCATCCCATTTGCAGCTGGCATCTCAAGTGGGGCAGTCTTGTGGGTCTGAGCCGTTGACCTGTGGGGTGTGCACTATCTCCAGGAGTTAGTGTCAGAATTGAGTTGAATTGAATTGAATTGTTGGACACCTAATTGGTGTTAGAGAATTGGAGAACTGATGTGTAAAAAAATGACAAGTATTTGGTGTCAGAGGGGAAAAAAGCATACATTTGATGTCAGAAATGATGTAAAAAAACACCACACAGATAAGATCAGTAACAATGCTGTGCCAGGCCATTTTGGAGCCAATTTCAAGAGGAAGGACATTAATACTGATCCAACCTTAATTTAAAATTTTGATATTATGAATGGTCGACATTAGTTTTTATTTTTTAAAGATATTGTACTAAAATACTTACCTTGATTACTGAGTTTTTTGGCTAATTAAATGATAAAATAAATGAATAAATAAATAAAATACAGTTACTGAAATCAAGGAGTCTATAATGGAAGCAAACATTAGGCTCTGGATTTATTATTTGTTTTTAATGTTTACTTATTTTGAAAGAGAGATGGAGAGAGTGTGTGAGCTGGGGAGAGGAGAGAGAAAGGGAGAGAGAAAGAATCCCAAGCAGGCTCCACACCGTGAACACAGAGTCCAATGTGGGGCTCGAACTCACGAACCATGAGATCATGATCTGAGATGAAATCAAGAGTTAGACATTTAACTGACTGATCCACCCCGGCGCCCCAGGCTCTGGATTTCTTATCTGAATGAGTAGCCATGGAGAATGAGCTGCTTCACAATTAAGTAAAATGTCCTCTTCCAAGATAAAATCCCAGACCTTTTCTCATTTGTAGACTGTCCCAGTTTCTTGAAATTTAGAATCAAGACAGTAGCAATCTAAAAAGTAGCACCACTAAAATGCAAAGGACTTGAGTCTTGGCAGGATCTTCACTGGAGATAGTCACAGCTGGGCCTGGCACACAGAACTGAGCAGGCTGTGGGTCCTGGAGTTCACTGAGGGTGTGACCAGCAAGCAGCCACATGGGGACAGTAAGACTAGAAAGGGAGTCCAGAGTAGCATCCAGAGGAAGTGGACCAGATAGTCCCAGGTTCCCGCCACAAGAGGCAGACACCGCCCATGGTGACACAGGTGATAGTGGCCCTGGTTAATTCCTTGTTAGAGCCTTAAAGGAATCAACTTTAAAAAGAGCAATTCAGATTCCATCGTATACATGGTTTTAGCATTAACCTTTGGCGAAAAAAAAAAATTAAAAGGCATATTTCTTCCCTGTGCTTCACATAATACTCACACAGTTTTAGATTCCTGGACTCTTAATATAAGCTTCAAATTTCTTATCAGCAACATAGGAACACCACAGCTTTTCTAAAACTCAGAGCACCAGATGTGCTAGAAGTTCAAGTGGGATCTGTGAAACCGCTGTCTTTATTTTAGGCAGCTTGGAGCCATGGCCGACAGGACTGATAGCAGTGGAATTCTACAAGCCAATTGGGAGATTTTTTTTTTTCATACTCCACTCGAAAGGGGCCCTTTGAAATAGCTTACCTGGTCTCCACAGCCACTTTAGATACTTTTAGAGCATCAGGAGTAATAAAATTCACCAAATTTTATGAGACTTGGTGACAACTTTATTTCATAGGTTCTCATTTTTGTCTAAACTGTCTCTACATGAGTTTTTTTTTCTTTCTATATTTTTAGGGTATCTTTAGGATACCTTTAAGGTATCTGAAATTTGTAAACTATTATCTTTTCTTTTTTTAGATTGTGATGTTGCTGCTCTTTCTTGGTTTGACTTTCATTTTGGTTTATGTTGGGGTTGGTTAGGAAAGAAAGGATACAACAGCATTCTTCCAGTCAAAATTTGCAATTGTTTACATCTTAGTCCCTTCACTGACAGAGATGAGGAAATGAGTCCCTTAGAAGTTAAGGACTTAACCAGTGTCACCCAGCTGGTTGGCAGCAGAGGCAGGGATGAGGACTCAGCTGCCCAGCACTGCTCTCATGAAACCACACAAACTCTGCCTGGAAGCAAAGTCCACAGGACATCTACTGAAAGAGCCAGAGTTGTTGCAGGTGTTAATTACCACCCTCCCCAGCATGCTATGAGATTCCCGAAAGCTTACTTGGAGCCTGGAATAGGGGCAAAAGGCATGGACCTTAAGCCATTGCTACTTATATAGGAAGGAGCTGGTGAGACCCAGTCTTCTTTCTGTCAGGCATTACTGCTCCAGTGACTTCTGGGAAGTTCCACTCCCAAGTCTGCTCCATGGACCAATGAGGGCCCCCTCAACATCCTCTAAAGACACCCAGTGTCCCTCTCTACTAGTACTCTTTAGCTCCAAAGCATTGACCACAAGCACTGCATCCTACACTCATCCCCTTCCTGGTCCCTAGGAAGAAACTCCTCTCCCTGACTCCAGACCAGCTACTGCCTTCAGGTCAACATGCTGGCCTACAACTCCTATCAAGGTTGAGGTGATCCCACTTCATCTGCATCACAGGGTCAAATATGTAAAGGCTTTTTGTTTCCTGGAAGCCATGTAAAGCAATGCCAGCAATGTTAGTCTAGTTGTAAAAAGACACACTGATCTTTTATTTCTTATAAATCACTGTTCTCAAAGGTCTTGCTTTCTCCTGAGGTATTTTCAAGGAGGAGACTGCAGTCCATGGGGGTCTCTCTCACAGCCCTCTCTCATTCATTCTGCAGAAATCTCCCTCCCTGTGTGGGCATCCTCAGAAGACTTCCCAGCCAACCCTCCCCTCCACTCACCTTTTCCCCAAACTCCAAGTATTACATCTTCAGTAGGTGTCTATAGCCCTGGGCTTTAGTGATCTCCATTCAGTACTACAAAAATCCTTCTGAGCAGAAGCACATACCATCTTGATCAGCTCCAAGAAATGGGAGCACAGAGGAAAACACTGGAAGGGTAAGTGATTTAAATTTCCCAGTCATATTTGGCTGCTGCCCATGGGGAGAACACATTCTTACACATTATAGGGGGAAATATGTGAAAGCATTACTCAAGAGCTTTAAATTTCTTTATGCTAAAAGCTTTGTGCTTTAATCTTTATTTTAAAGCTATAGTATCCAAGACAATAAATTACACATTAGGAGAGTTTAATGATGGGCATTTTTTTCCTACTTGCCTTAAAAATAAGGTCAATTTGTTTTTTAAAATTCTTAACTTTATTAAATAAAAGACTACATTGGAACTGCTCCCTTCCCTCTTGTACTAGTTTCCTTTGGCTCCTGTAACAAATTGCCACAAACTTAGTGGCTTAAAAGAACACAAATTTATTGTTTTGCAGCTCTGGAGTTCAGAACTCATAAAATCAAGGTGTCAGCAGGGTACATTCCTTCTAGAGGCTCTCAGGGAGAATCTGTTTCCTTGCCTTCTCCAGCTTCTAGAAACCGCCTGCATTCCTTGGCTCTTGGCCCCCTCCTGACATCACTCCTCTTGCCATCTCTGCTTTCATCTTCCCATCTTCTCTGACTCTGACTCTCCAGCCTCCCTCTTTCACTTATAACAATCCTTGTGATGATATTAGGTCCACCTGTGTAGTTCCAGATAATCTCCCCATCTCAAGATCCTTAGCTTAGTCACATCTACAAAGCCCCTTTGCCACATAAGGTAACATCAAGTTCTGGGGATGGGGATGTGGACATCTTTGGAGGCAGTTATTCAGCCTCCCATACCCCCTTAACCACTCTGACCTCATCCTGACTTCCTTGATCTCCAACGCACACCTCTCCGGCCACCCTGACTTCTGGCCCTTCTGATCCCAGGCTAGACAACAGAGCCATGGCCCTGGGCATCCCTCCCCTGTGGGAGCTCTCAGGCCTCCTCCCTTAGCAATTCCAGGCTTTTACTTTGTTATCCCCTCCTCAGTGAGCCTCTTCTGATCGATTTATTTATAGGTTCATCTTCCTGTCTCATCTGTGGACATTTTGAATCCCTTCCCTAATTTATTTTTCTTCATGGTAATTATCATCATCTAACAGATTATATATTTTACTCATTTACATTTTTTTTGTCTCTTTCACTTCTCTCAAACTTAGGCTCCATGGAGGGGAAGTATTTTTTTTTTCTTTTTTCTTTTTTTTCTGCTGAATCTTGGGGCTTACAAAAGTGTCTGGCACATAATAAATAGATCTTCGATAAATGCTGGCTAAATTAGTATGGCTGGGTCATTCATTTATTAAAGAATCTCGCAAGTCTGTATCCTTATGTTTTATGTCTTGGGCTGGTTAAACCCTGGATAAAATATTTATCCAAATTCCTGCAGAGCCAGGGTCTTGCTGTCCAGTGAGTTCAAGGAACCCATTGGAGGAAGAGGGCTGGGTCCTTGCTAACCAGCTTACATTCACTTAATCCTCAGCTGTGCCAGATACTCTCCATTTTCCCTCCCCAGGGACCTCCATTCTTAGGTTGGGTGAGAGAAGGGCAGTCTCCAGGCTGACTGCAGCGGGAGAAGGGATTTGGGGCCCAATTGCTATTGAAATAGACTTTCCACCAATCTTTCTTATCTTAGATGCATCTCACCTTTGCATCTAAGGGTACCAGGAGCTGTCAATTCCTAAGGCTCTGGAGGACTCTGCAGAGGGAGTTTTGTGTATTCCTTGTTACCTATTATCGTTCACTTTTTAAAAAATCTTTTACCACTCATTCAATTGCTCTCCAGCCTCGTAAGTTTTATTGCTGTTATCCCTTCCTTTGGTGTTTATGCCTTTAACAAATTCTTTTACTATTGTTTTATTTGGGTTTTAGGAGGAGTAATATTAGATACGGTCCATCCCATCACCTTTATTAGAAATGTCCCAGATTTTCTTACCATTTTGGGGTTTGGGGATCAATACATTAACCCATTGTGTACTTTGTGCATGTTTATTGGGTACTTAATTTGAATTTTAGGAGAAACATGTTCTAAATTATAACCAAGTTGGTATTAGGCACACTTCCACTTATTAATGACACCTCACCATTGAATATCTCTTTAAGTTACATGGAACATTTAAAAAAAAAATCTCACTTAATCTTGTAAGGTAGACAAGGATCTAAGACTTAGAAGAATTAAGTACCAATATGCCCAAGATCAACACAGTTAGTCAGTGGTGGGCCAGTTCTCGAACATGTCTTCTGGCTTCTGACTGTACCATGTGGTCTCTCTCTTTGTCCTTTTGCCTTTCTTTTTACAAAGAAAACAAATTAGGAAAATGTGTAATGTGTAACTTTTCATAAATGTGACATAGCACAGAAAGCTTGCTGAAAAAAACTAGTCACATTCCTGAAATGTGAATCCTGGAAACCTCCCCACTCTGGTCCTGCTCAGGGAAGACGTTTTGCTAGCCTGGCGGGATGACCATAGCAGTTGGGGTTCAACTAGAACGTGTTGTTGGGACTGCTCATTCCATATGAGGGCCTGTCGGTGATCTGGCTCACGCTGATAATCTTTCCACTTTTGGTCTCTGTGGTTCTTCCCTGGTCTCAGAGCTTTCTGAAATCTCACAGAAAGCATCTCCCTCTGGTCCCCATGATGTTCTCACATCTTTGCTCCCTTAAGGAGATCTGCACATATGTTTCCCATGACTGTGAACTATGAGAAGTTGTCAGGGCCTTTCAATCACTATAACGGCCTATAAAAGCTTGCTGTATTTTCAGTTTTACTAAATATTTCTATAATTCAAAAATTATGGAAATGGATAATGTTTCTGTTCTTTGGGAATATATTTAACAGCTGTATGCATACCAGATGCAAATGAATATATAGAAATAAATTGTGCATTTTATAGACTACACTTCATATTACCCGCCTTCCCCTTTAGACACCTCAGGCTCTGCTCCTGCCAGAATGGCAAAGGTGCTAAAGTGCTTTACAGGAGACAGTTTGGTTCTTAGTTCTCCTGAGAGAAGAGGGGAGGTCCCATCCAAGCAATCTGTGAACAAAAGCATGACTCCTCCTGCCTGAGCTGGTGCTTCTCCAGTTGAGAAGCAACTTGCTAAAGATGACCCAACATTAGAGATGGTGTGAAATGGGTTAAGTTACTAGCCTTCCCTAATTCCAGTTTCCACCTTTGTAAAATGGACATACTGAGGCAACAGAGTTACTCAGGATTGAATGTGACAAATTACGTTCCCAATAAATAGATCAGTAATCATGTGGTGGACAGTTGTAATGCTTTTTTTGACTGCCGGACCTCTGAATCTGTAGCCGAAAAGGCCAGTCCTTGCTCTTCCTAACCTCTGGCAATTTCTACTCTATATGATTTGAAAATGGGCCAATTGCTTATTGCAGCCTGACTTTGAATCTCAGGCAAGTGGGACAAGACACAAGGGCAACTGCAGAACTCCAGTAGAGCAGAGGCCTCCGGGTCCACTCCTGGCCACAGGGTGGGGTCCAGCGCTCACCAGCAGGGGCTGTGGCACCCGACCAGGCCATTCCTCTGTGCACTCCTTGTTGCTCCCTCTTCCATTTCTGAGTTGGTTTCACCGGCCTTCCTACCATTCTGTGAACTATTCAGTAGCTCTCTCTAATAAGCTCATTTTTGGTGTAAGATAGCTTAAAATAGACAGCCCTCTTGTTTATAATTAAGAGAATTATTAGATAACAGGACTTTGTTTTCTACTCTTCTAGAGTTTGGGGGACCCTACCTTGTGCATCACAGGGAAGTTTCAAGGACATTATGGAGATCAGAGCAGAGATTCTCCAGAAGGATACTTGGTGGAAACCAACCATAGGTCTTATGATGCAGGTTTACCTCCTTATGGTCTCCCTTCTGTCTCGTCCCTCGTACTGCAATTCATCAGCTTGTCAAGGCAATAACCAAGCTGAGAATGGAGTCCTGAATATTCAAGAGCATTAAAAGGTGGGTTGCTTGGGGCAGACCATGACTCAGGGTTTTTTTGTAAGGGTCCACTGATTAATGAGGGTTGGCGAACCCTTAGGAGACAATCAGAGAGAAAACAACAGTCCCTGTAGCTAGATGCCCTGAACAAATCTCTACAGAAGGGCTCCCACTCATCAACCTGCAACATCAACAAGCTCTCTGATTCCCCAGACAAGTGAATAAGACCTCCTTTTGTGAATTCGCTCATCCAGTGCTTAGACCAACGCTTCGAAGTGGTGACATTGTATGCTTTGGTTCTACACCAGCCTGTCTGGGTTTAATGTTGTTGTTGTTGTTGTTGTTGTTGTTGTTGTTGTTTTTTGAGACAGAGACAGACAGAGAGAGAGAGAGACAGAGAGCAAGTGAGGAAGGGGCAGAGAGAGAGTGAGACACAAGATCACAGGCAGGCTACAGGCTCTGAGCTGTCAGCACAGAGCCGGACACGGGGCTCAAACTCAAGAACCATGAGATCATGACCTGAGCCAAAGTCGGACGCTCAACCAACTGAGCCACCAACGCACTCCCAGCCTTCCTGGATTTAAATCCCAGCTCAGCCACTTACCAGCAATGAGATTTTGGGAAGGGTACTAAAGATCTCAGTGTCCTGGTTTGCACATCTGCGAAATGGGGATAATAATAGCACCTCCTTCACAAAGTTGATGTGGGGATTAAAGACAGCAGAACATCTCAGGTGCTTAGAACTGGATACATAGGAATCCATAGCATAGGAATTTAATGCATGGTAGCCATCATTATCAAAAATTGCTTATTGCCAAATAAATTGTACTTGTAGCCAGAGAGCACTACTTAGAGTAACTAAAGTTACCTTATAAGATGACTATAAAATTATTACTTGACAGGAATCGCTAACTTAAACAATAGCTGGCATCAGACAAAGAACTTTTTTACATAGAGAGTAGTGGTTAATTAAGAGCATTAGTCTTGACATCAGACGAATTTGCTTTCAAATCTTAATCTGTCACTTCATAGGCAGGTGAACTTAGGCCTCAGTTTACAAATCTATGATACAGTGTTAATAATACCTACTTTTGGGGGCTACTTTGAGGGTGAAATTATATAATATACACAAACAGTGTAGCTCAGTTTCTGACACATGGAAAACATCTAGTAAATAATGATCACTTTCACAATTATAAGTAACTCCTCCAAGATCACATGACCCTTAAAAAGGCAGAAGAGGGACCTCAAATTCCACATTTTCCACCTAAACACATTCATCCCTCCAAAAAGGCTCCCTGGTCAGCATGCTATTGTGATTTACATTTTTGGTGGATGAACTGTCAGGATCTGCCTAATTTATTCAACTAGAAAAATAAGTGATCCTCAAAATTATTCTAGCTTTGTTTATATCTCTAGTGATGCTCTTTTAATACTTCAGGTGATCGCAACGCAGGTTATTGAGGATGAGGAAAAACAGAAGGAAACATTCATTTTCATATCAGAGAAAGGACGAGCTTCATCCAAAACTGTATTTTGTTGAGTCCAGGTGATTTTTCTCTCTTGCCTATGAGCCCTTTGGCTTTTGATACCTCGTATTGAGTACACCCTTGTCACTCTCTCACCCTTATGTTAAACAGGATAATTTCAAGCCTGGACATGTGTCAGTTTTCAGAGTGAAGAGCCATAGTCTCAGAACCTTAAATTAAAAACAGGGAGAAAATGTCCTATTCCGTTCATCAGAAAGAACTCCATCTTTCTCAAACTTGCTTTTTCATATTTCATCCCTGTTCTCTCCCTGAATCAACTTGACAGAAAAATTATTTGGATGTGTTATGTGCTGTCATCTCAGGCCAACAAACTGATGGTTTAATGCAAAATGACATGGCAGCCCAGGAATTTCTTACTGAAACCTACCTCACGCTAAAGTTGTGGGAACAAGTGATCCCACCTGGGAATTTTAAGTAACAGTTTGACATTGCCCTATTCTTCTGGTTGTTGATTTCTTACTGAAGGAACGAGCCCTGGAAAGGAGGTCGGAGGCAACAGGAAATATATTCTCATGTCCCTAAAGACTAAGTTATTTCTACCAAAGGAAGGGGAATCTTCTCCCATCTTCTCCAATGGAAACAAATTTCTCTGTCTGTTCCTGTCTTTCTCTCTCCCCCGCCCTCCTTGTTCCCTCTCTCAACCCACAAAAATGCTCCAAAGAGCTTGAAACATCCAACAACTCAAAAACAATGTCAGGAGTCAACTTATTATTCAGCTTTCAGGATTACTAGTTTGCCAAGTGAAATTGTCCAATATTGAGTAATTGAGTAGTTATAGCACAGCTGGTTGGCAGAAATCCTCTTGCCTGGAACAGTGGGTCTAGTTCCCGATACTGTGAGACTTTGAGCAAGTCATTTGACCTCCCTGGGCCTCAGTTTCTTTATCTGGGAAAATAGGTGGTAGGTGGGGGAAAATAGGTGGATGATTTAATATTTAATGATGTGCATGTTTTATGGACCTCAGCTGGGGAAATTCTGGCTGTCCTCTGGGAACAAGAACTTACGCAGAATTGTTCTAGAAGTCTTCCCTCAAAAATAGTATAATTATTAATTTATACATAGAAACTGCATTAGAACTAGGGATCTGCATGCGTGGCAACTGAAGAGGTGAAAAAATAAGATCCCAAGAAAACTTAGAGCTGGAAGGGGTCATGGGAATCCTCCGTCCATCCCCTCCTTCTACAAAGATGGAGCCTGAAGTCCAGATTGGCCAAGAGTCAAAAACCCACGTCCCCTAGTTCCCAGCACCCTTCTCCACACATAGGAGGCCTGATGCTGTCTCTTAACCACCAGGATTAGAATTACTCAGCCTATGAACTCTTGTTCTGTTCTCTTTTTGGCAAATGGAGTTTTAGGACCAGATAACGGATGGATTCCCATCACTGCCTTGGAGATGTTAGATAGGATTCTCTCACTTACGCATTTCTGTGGGTACAGAGGGAGAAACAAAAAGAATTCCCATCATTGCCTTTGAGATGTTAGATAAGACTCTTTCCCTTATGCATTTTTGTGAGTACAGACGGAGAAACAAAGAGAGAGCTCCAGTGGATGTTCCTTTCGGGGAAATGGGCCTGAAAATGAGTCAGTGCTCTTACAGAAGAACAGGCCTAGGGAAATTACTTGCTCACTTTATGCGAGGTATTCTGCCTTAACCTAGAACCTTGTCATTTACATAGGACATTTTTTTCCTTGAAAGTCAGAAAAAAAACATTTGTATCTCATGGATTCTTATTTAATAATTATTTTTTCCCGTTACAAGTGAAATCAATATGCTTAGGCATAAATACGCTAGTCTTTCCAGCTGCTGACCTCACCTGATTCTGTCTCCATCTCTGCATATGTCAACTTAAAGCCTGTGACAACTATCAAGTGTCAATATTAACTGGTCTCAATTACATTTTTATATATAATTAAATTGTTTATTTAACATGGCTGCATTGCTCAGTAGGAGTGCTTATATTTTTAAAAAGAGTTTAAAATCAACAAACAACTTTATAACCTAAACAGCAATACAATCTGAGATAGCATTCTGCCAGGTTTGACATATCTAGCAGCCCTGGAGTTTGCCTAGAGCCATCAGTTGAATAAATTGCCTGTTGCATGCAGATGGAAAACAGAGAAAGTTCTATTGCATTTGACATGAGAAGAAAACCAAGTTCACAGTTGAGAGTGTGAGGAAGGTAGAAAAGTCAGCGTGCTCACTCTTCCAGCAGCTAACCACTGCTTTTCTATGGGGTTGGATGTGAGCCAAATCATCAGCTAAATCATGGGCAACGTATTTTAATCATATAAACCTTTAGACAACACAAATATAAAAGAATATTTGGGAGGATAAAGATTTAATTCTTTCTTCATTGTTTTAGCAGAAGGATGTTAGATAGTTTTAAACTCTACCCCTTTGGTGTACTATTTTAATAAAGGACTGAATTATCCAAGTACCTAGCTTTAAAAAATGTGGTTACATGTATTTTGAAAACCAAGCCAAGAAATACAAGACCCATAAAATCCTGAAACGTATTAAATGACGGTTCCTTTTTCCTTAATCCACCACCACAAATATCAATTAAATGTAATTATATTAAATAGGTTCCCCTGAGAGCAAATAAAGATTTGCCAGAACACAAATTGCTACCCAGGTGAGCAATATATAATTTTCTTGAGTACACAGACAAATACAGATGGTATACTCCAGAATGTAATGTAACAAATGTGTGTTTACTGTAACATATACATTTTTTTTTTAGCTACCAAATGGCAGAGGACCAAAAATTACTAATAAAATATATGTGTTTTTCTTTCTCTTTTCTTGGATGAGAGGATAAATATTGCATTTTATATTAATAATTGCTAATTAAAAGGTTATTAATCTGGGACAATAATAAATAAATGGACTCGAGTAAATTAGGAGTAAATGCCAGAAATGAACTTGCAAGTTCTGGTCAAAAAAAAAAAAGTTTAATTTATTTAAACAACTATTTTTCTTATTAAAAACAAATGTTTTCTTGTGCTTGCTATGAGAGGAAGGAATGAATCCATGTATAGGAAAGTAAAACAGGTAGAATAAAAAGTATTTTGTTAACTCTTTTAGGAGCTAATTACTCCATTCCTATGGAAGTAAAAGAGCAGGAAGGGAGGTGGGACAGGAGAGCAAAGGCACAAAACAACTTTCCCAATTATGAAAATGAGCGGCCCAACAGATGTTTGAATTCAAAGATTTCAAGGAATATTTCTCGGGAAAGCTTTTTTCTCCTCCTGCAAATGCTCATGTTCTTTTTCATTATATGATACGTAAGGTATGAATTTCTTCCGTCAGATGTTTTCAAGGATGGAAATTTAATTCATTCTCAGTGTTGTATGGAAAACCTTGAAGAATAATCAATTTAAGATTGAGCATGCTGATATGTCAAGTATTTTTAGTCTCTGCCCTTTTTAAAGTAATAAAAATAATTATCTTAAAACAGAATCTTGGAAGCATAGGCATTTTCCTTTTCCTATTGCTCACTCTCTTTGGATCAGAATCCCCACCCCCACCCCTGTTCCTGACTTTCATAGTAAGAATGTTACAATTTCAGACCTAGGAAGCGCTATAGGAAAGCATAAGTTGGGGCTTTTGAACCTACCTCATCCTCAGCCTTCTCAGGTACAAAACATCAGATGTGGCCACTAAGCACCCTCAATTATTAGTGATTCTATGATTTCCTACATAAATGTCAAATAATATGACCTTGACATAGGATTGATCTTGACAAAGTAGATGCTGCTATATAAGCAGCTATCTGCTCTTTCCCTCTTCAGGGCCCAAGATAACACATAGGCGTCACTTTCATGAAACACTTGGCTTGAGGGAACCTCCTCCCTGCCAGCGATGCCCCTCGGGCTGCCTAGAACCACTTCTTAGGTGCTGGGGTCACTTGGCTCTGTGGAGCTAGTGCTTGGAGAGTATGAGGACCAGAAAAGGTGTGATCGGTCACCCTGAACAGTGGTCAGGTGACTCCCCTTCTCACCAGGCCAGGCTCTTTTCCAAGAGGGGTGGACAGATGGATTCCACAAGGACCCCTTTCTCCTTCATCACCTACTGACTTCCATTACTCCCCCACCCCCCAACATTAGTACCCTTTACTCCTTATTTCCCCCAAGTTTCTTCTTTTCTCTGTTACACATTACTAAGCCCCAAGTTTTCTGTTTCATCTTGCAAATCCTAACAGCCTCTTCAACAGTGGTGGGTGAGTTTTAGCTATCCTCTCTGTCCAGCCCTGCAGGCTGGTAGGAATCTGAGAGGGAGCTTCCATCCTGGGACAGGAAGGGGAGGGAGGTTACAGAGTGGTTCTGCATTCCTGCCTTCCTTTCCATCCTTCCTACCTTACTCTACCTCCTCCACACTCTCTTTTTTGTCTCCCTCTCTCCCTCCTTTCCTTTTCTTCTTTTCTTTCCACTTTTTCTAGAGGACCTCAGAAACATTACTTAATCACACTTCAGTTCACTGCAAATTATCTACACTGGTTCAAGGAGGGCTACTCACTTGTGTTAGTTAATTAGTTAGTTGTTGATCTACCTTCAACCACAAACAGCACTGTCATGACCATCTTTGCACAGGTCTCTTTATGGACACTTGTGAAAGTTTATCTGAGACACCAACCCAGGAGTGCAATGCCTTAAATTTGACCAACTACTACCAGGTTCTCCTCCAGAGGGGCCATGCCAAGTTCCACATCCATCTGTGGTGCATACATCTTCCTCTACCCCACCTCCCTCACAACATCTGGTCCTTGGAGACAATTTAATGGAGGATGTGATTATCACCATTCATAAAATGGCAGGAACCTTCTCTACATTCTTTGGTCCATTGCTTCCAAAATCCTTTCCAAATTTCAAAAAGAATGATGTCATACATTTGGGTACATATTAGATATTTTCTTTTTAGAAAGATTGTGACAATATTATTTGCAAACTGCAAAAAGAATGGAAAGAAAACTGCATCATCTTGATCTAAGAAGTCATCAAATGTCCTATGCTAGGAAAAACTAAATGATGTGCAAGGCTCCCAAGGAAATACATTATGGTCTATTGTCCAGTTTAAAGACCTAGTTGAAAGATGGTCTCATCTGGTAATGCTCTCATCCATTACATCTTAGTTTAGTTTCATCCTGAAAGGTTTTCCTAACCCTCAAGGTTGGATAGGTACACTTACTGAGTGTCAAGCCTATTTGCTTGTCTGTCTCCCCCACTAGGCTGTTAGGTAAGCCTCATGAGAGCAGTGCTTCCTGTCTTGTTTGTTGCTGAATGCTAGTGCCCAGAGTGTCTGATACGTGCTGGTCATTGAACAAATATTTGTTGAATAAATGAATGCATAAATAGGCGAATTGATTTTGGATTGCCAAAGCCTAACACAGTGCTGGACCTTGGGTTAACACTGGACCTTGGGTTAAATAAATGGATACATTGCATGAACAAATGTCCATGTCTATCCCTCTTACACCATCTCCCCTTCTCCTCCTTGGGCTCCTCCATCATATTTATTCCTCTTTGAATTTTAACAAATTCCAAGTAGGATGAAAGGGCTGCAATCAGCAGAGCCTTAGCTCATTTTGCTGTCAGCTGCCCCTTTCTCACTCCAGCATGTAAGGTGTTGAGGAAACTAGAAACAACTCATGCTCATGGAAAAGTTGTGAGACCCAGGAAAGGAGTGAGAATAGCCAAGAGGTAAGACTCCAACTTGGTGTGCATGAGCACACACACCTCTCCTGTCCTCTCTTCCTCTATCCTTCCCTCCCTGCTTGCCCCCTCCATCCTCTATCCCTTTTAGGCTTTATCATTCATGACAGTCTAATGAAGGGCTGGTTTGGAGGTGGAGGTCCCCTGATTACACACAGATCTATACATGCACATACCAAAGAGAAAATGCATATAATCATATTAAGACCATTTGTTTTCATATCTATACATTTTATAGTGATCTAAAGTTGACAGTTTCTAGGCAGAGATTTCCCCAAATAAGCCCTCCATATTTTTCCTGGATGCGAAAGACTGTTTTCACAGCCAGAAAAAAGCACTTGAGAAATTCTTGGGGACTGAGTGGAGCTTAAGGCCATCTTCCTTGGTTAATAAGCAGTGAATAACTCGTCTTAAATTGTGTTTCTACCTAATTAAAATCAGCAAAAGAGCCTTTTGAATCAAAGCCATCCCACTCAACCTATTTGGACCAGAGAACTTGGACATTTGATAGCTCAAGCCCAAGCCAGTTGCATTCCAAATATGATAACACGTTTGCTTGTGCAACAGAGTCTGCTCAGTGTTTTGACTGAAGGGCTCTCACCTCTCTGCATCAACCTTGGCTTTCATGCAGAGATTTGCAATGGGACATTGACAGCACAAATTACAGGGCCCTGCCACAACCTTCACTTAAGCAATTACTTTAAAAAAAGACCATTTATACTAAACTTATGTTCTTTAAGGATGCAGCCCATAACTTACAGTTTTTAGCATAGGGTCTCACCCATATAGTAAGATATCAAGATTGGTTAAATTATTGATAAAAATTTGTAAACTCAAATTAGTTCTAAAACTCAACTTCTTAGGCTGAAGACAGTCCAGTTGTCTTGCCCTACCTCTGACACAATTCAGGTGAGAGTTCCACCTCTGCTGGCATGAGATCATCTTCTCAAATCCTTTGGGCTCCCTAGAAGAAAGGGGCCATTTGAAGGCAAAATAAATAGCCTCCATATTTAATAAACCAAGTTACCTAAACCAGCCAAGAAAATTTCTTTTAAAAATAAAAAATATATATATTGGACAAGCAGATTTTTTTAGAAGACCTCCATCCTTGGAAAAGAAATAGGGTTTTATGTTTCCATGCCATGGAATTTTCTCGGAACGACCTGAGCCAGAAGGCAATTCTGCCTGTAATTAAATAGTATGAAAACTCTCAATAACACCACTGCATGAGAGTGTTCAGCTACCCAGGCACTGCCTTCTAGATACTTGGACTTTTTGGAGAACAAAAGGATGAGCTGGTTTGGGCCAAGTGACTTGGGTACATTGGGATGAATCATGGGATCTGTCTTCCAATTCTAGATGATTATAAGTGTCTTAAGGAAATATATTTTGTAAGCCAGGACATAAATGCCATCTAAAATTATTTCTGGAACAAAGCAGGAATGCATACACACTGCATTCTAGATGTCCAGATGCTAGATCCAAATAAAGGGAAGACCTGAATGCCTAGAACTTCAATCTGGCTAAAAATAACACCTAATATTTATTTGGCAGGTATTACTGTTTTAAGGCATTGTTCTAAGCATTTTGTATACATTAACCCATTTAATACTATTACTGTCCCCTCTTTTACTGATGAGGAAACTGAGACACAGAGAAATTAAGCAATTTACTCAAAGTTACACAGTTCAATCAAGGCAGTTTGGCTCCAGAGACTTTTTCTTTCTTTCTTTCTTTCTTTTTTATGTTTATTTATTTATTTTAAGTGAAAGAGATAGAGAGCTAGTGGGGGAGGAGCAGAGAGAGAGAGAAAGAGAAAGAATCCCAGGCAGTCTCTGCTCACTGTCAGCACTGAGCCCAATGTGGGTCTCAAACTCACAAACTGTGAGATCATGACCTGAGGCAAAATCAAGAGTTCGATGCTTAACCAACTGAGCCACTCAGGTGCCCCATCCAGGGCCTTTTCCTTAAAGACGATTCTATGTTATTTGTCTGGTAGACAGCCTGGGCTCCAAGGAGGCCAACAAAAGAAACATGAAGCCCAGTTCTTGCCTACCAGGACCTCATAGTACAAATAAGAAAAGGTTATGGAGGAGCTTCTGGACAATACAAGGAGTGGGTGCACATCTAGCAGGCTCAGTCCCCTGGAATAAAGCAGAAGAGATTCCCATGGTGGGTAGAAAGCCTCTGTGGTTGTTATTTTGGCATTTCCTCATAATTTTAATGAGTAACTGCCTCACCTCATGAAAACCACTCCGCCTGCCTTCTTGAAGATTCTCCAGAGTGTCAGCACAGCCCTGCTGAGAGCAAGGGTTGCATCCCAGGACCTGCCTCTTTCTCCTTCCCAGACCCTCTTTTAAAGCAAATCTGAGTTTGTTTCAAGAATTTCAAAGTAAATGTTTTCAATCTACCAAAGCCTGTTTACAAATACAAAGTTATTCTATATTTTCTCCTCACTTAAAATGTGGCTCTAACAACACAGCAGGACTTACACAAAAGATATATTAAAAGATGAATATGGATGTGCTCTACAAAAATACAGTTAATTCTTCTATAGAGCAAGCTTCTTTAGTGGGTTTAAAAATATAATTTGAACTCCGACCACACCCCCAAGCTCTACCATATACATGCCATCTTGTTTTAAGTGATTCCCCATCCCCCACCCCCAGGAACACATTTATCATGTGTTCACTGGAAATGCTTATCTGGGAGCTTATCAGCAGAAGTGTCCCCAACACCTAAAGATATGTAGAACTAATCTGAAGTTGAATACAAGTGGTTCTATAAACATGGGGGTCCCCACCACCCCCTTATTCTTGGCACTCTGTGAATAACTAAATCCATATCTCCCCTGGGCTCTGGATGAGCACATGAGGTTGCTGCTGAAAAGAAGAAACTGCTGTTCAAATTACAGATTGGGGCTGGAATGAGTATCCTGAGTCATAGCTCCAACCCACAGATGAATATTGGCTCCAAGGAGGCGCATCAGAGCTGACAGTTACCTCAAGGTAAACAATTGGACTGTAAAGTACAGTTTTATGGCACCAGCAAGTGATTTCCACTCTGCCTCACAGGTGTTATGTGCATAGTTTTTTTCTTTGTTGAGGAAATTGTAATATCCTACTCTTAGCACCACAGAATCCCCTCTCCCAAAGAGCGTATTAAATGACTTTCCAGTTTCCAAGGCTTAGTTAAGAGCTCTGTAAAAACAACTACATATTTTTACACAGGCCGTTGCTAAGCATGTTGACTGATTCTCTCCCTAAAAGCTATTTTCGGCCACGAGCCCATTCAATTCCTATGAAAGGACTTTAAAAAGACTGCTTTCTTTTTTCTTTTTCCTTTTTGTTTTGTTTTGTTCTGTTCCAACATCTTACCTAAAGCGGTCAAATAATAGATCATCCTTAGGCAACATGTTGGGAGTATAGAGACATCTAAAATAACTTGCATGGCATCCCTACCAAGTGCTCATATTCAACGGCCAGGATCTGGTTTATTCAAATGTTGTAAGACCTTCTTGAGAAGCCATGCTTCTATCTCTTAGCATCCTCTTTAGTTTACTCTCTATAGTTTGGCTAGATGAGTCTCATGAAAGGGAAGAACTTCCTCTACTCCCTGATGGAGCAATAGAGAGGCAAGTACAAGTACCACAATTGCCTGTGGTTCAGTACTTTGTATGCATCTCAGTCAGTCTGGGCTGCTCTACCAGAATGTCATTGACTGGGTGGCCTAAACAACAAACATTGATTTCTCACAGTTCTGGGGGCTGGGAAGTCTGAGATCAGGACACAAACACATCTCATGTATGGTGACTTCCCATGTCTGGTCCCACTTCCCAGCTTGTAGACAGCTACCTTCTTGCTGTACCCTCACATGGCAGAGAGGCAGATTGATTTCTGACCCCTTTATCTCTTTACAAAGGCACTAATCCTCATAAGGGCTCTGACTTCATGACCTAATTATCTCCCAAAGGCCCCACTTCCTAATACTGTACCATTGAGGATTAAGGTTTCAACATGTGAATTGGGGGGGGGGGGGTCACACAAACATGTAGTCCATAACAGTATATTACCTTCCACTCAATATCTTTAATGACTTGTGCTACTTCTCAGTAAACTTACTCATTCTCAATTGTGGGGAAATAGGTTTTACTTACATAAATGGGTTAGAAGAAAGCTTAGAGTGGAAAGCCGCTACCACAGGGTGAAAACACCCGAGGTTAGCTAGCGAGATATTGTAATGGGCTCTCGAGTAATTTGTTATATCACCTGCAGGAAATTACTTTCCATTTGACACCAATATACTATTATATTTGATCACAAATATCACTTGCCCCCAGACCCTTTGCTTCTTACACATACAAGCTAATGATTACTGTCTGATTGTTATCACCACATTCACGTGTGTAAGATCTTGTTTTCTTGTTCACCATGTGGGTAATATCTTGTGGGCTCAATAAATACGAAGACAAAACCATTGTTTGGGGCCCATTCTCCTTCTGGACATTAGCCTCTCTCATATTCAATTCTGCATTCACTCTCTTGCTGGACAAGACACAACTCCTGACTCATAGTCTGTGACACTCAATAACAAGGCAGGATGCAAATTGGATCTTTCTATGATCTTATATTTTCAGCCTGGCACAGTACTTTATAATAGGTGATCAATATTGTTTGAATAAATGAATAAATGTTTCACAACTCAGATAGGGGTGGAAGGGAAAATTTTCCCAACTGATATTTAGGAAGGCAGTCAGTCCCTAGACAGGCACCATCTCTACCCTAACAATCTCCATTATAAAGATGCTGTGGTCACATCTTTTTCCTCCTTCCTGATTCAAAGGTCCTTGTCTGATTTCTGCTCTCACTCTAGGGAGGAGGAAAAGCTGAAGGTGAATGGGTAGATTCAAGAGGTTCCTCCTCTCTAACACCCACAACAAATTTTCTCAATGACAACTTTATGTGGAGACTATAATTGCTTTCTTAAAAGGATGGTGGACAGAATTGTTTTGAAGCCTTTTCTTGTTAGGGAGAATTTATTGAGTAGAAAAAAGAACAATCAGTCTAAATTTTTCTGGATGTTCTTCAAATAGACATGAGTCTTAAAAGTTAACCCAGATTCCTCTTCAAAACCAAAAAGTAAACACATTTTTTATTAATTAAATATGCTTCTTCTTGCTGGTATATTTCTTTTAAATAGGTCACATTTTATTTTATTTTTTGAATGTTTATTTATTTATTTTTGAAAGAAGGAGAGAGAGAGGCAGAGAGAGAAGGAGACTGATAATCCCAGGCAAGCACCATGCTGTCACCACAGGGCTCAACATGGGGCTTGAACTCATGAATGGTGAGATCATGACCTGAGCCAAAATCCCTAAAGTCAGATGTTTAACCGACTGAGCTACCAGGTTCCCTTAAATAGGTCACATTTTAGATAGACTGAGCCTTAGCTTATTTCCTTTCCATATTGATAAGCAAACTTTGCAACACTCTGGTTAGAGTCAGTGTGTGCCTACATTTCCGCTCATTTGGAAAGGAAAACTAGGGAGTTTCTAGACCCTTTGGTTTAGTTCCTTGACTTTGAGACTTGATTTTCTCATCTTGAGTTGCCAGAATGAGCTAAACTCCCCCGGGCCTCAAGGAGTGAGGTGGGAGATGTAGAAAAGACTCAGAAGACCTAACTAAAGCAGTACCATTTAATCTGAGTTAATACTAGTTCACTTTATAAGATTTTCTTTGATTAAAATGAAGCTTTGACATAAAAAAAGAAAAAAGAAAACTGCAAATCCCTGGCTAAAGATGCCTGAGGTCCCTTGGGTTTACAAGTTCCCATGGTAGACATTATTTTTTAAAATTTTACCCCTAAACTAAAATTTGCAATAAAGTTGTTGAATCTTTGATTTTAAAGGCAGTAATAGCTATGCCTCCTCTGAAGATGATGAGCTTTTGGTAAGGAATGTGATATCATCATTTACACAGTTTCTCTACAAAGACTTGTATCCCCATTTAGAAGGCCAGCTTTGTGTAAGAATCCCAGGAGGGGCAAACCAGAGACAAGGACTGAGGGACTGCACTTATGCCAGTGAGAGAGAAGATGGTTGAGGGTAAGAAGATAAAGGAAGCAGGAGAATTTTGTGAGAGAAGTTGTGAGGAGAAAATGGTGCTGGAAAGAAGGAATCGGTGTGGAAAGGGAAAATCATTCTAAAGTAGCTACTTAGCTTGGAGAGGAGGAAGAATATGTGAGGAGCCTTTCGCTGGAGGATGCTGCAAAGTCATAATGGGGAGAGGGAGGAAGAAATGAGAAGAGGGAGAGAAGTGACAGAAGAAAATGAGGAGGACATGGTGACAGCTCGACATGTTTTGAGAAGGCTTTCTGAAAAGTGCTTCCCAGTGGAAGAGAAATAAAAGGTTAAGATCCAAAGGTTTGGTTGTGAACCAAATACAAATTTCACAATAAAAAGAGGGAACAAATAGCAGGAACACACACACACACCAGAAGGGAAAATGAGAAGAAAAGTAGTACTTGGAGGATTTGGCCAAGAAAGAGTATGTTTTAAGCCACATAGGAAAAAGATGCATCTTTGGTGGAACCTAACAGGCCTGAAGGTTAGCTTCTGAGTCAGACTATCACTGAAGGGTCTTGTAACTGCCTCATAAATTTGGCCATATTCATTTCATAGCACTCAAAGGCCTCAAAACAGACTCTTAAAACATCTTGGAGCTAAAATCTGAGGTTTAACTGCGACCAGCTTTTATTCACAATGATTTCATATATACTATCTGCTCAACATCTATTTCTCTTAACTTCCTCTTCCTGTTAGGTTTTTATCAACACTTTAAAAGTCTTTGAAGAAAGCAATCTACACATTCAATGAAATCCCAATCAAAATTGCACCAGCATTGTTCTCAAAGCTAGAACAAACAATTCTGAATATTTGTATGGAACCACAAAAGACCCCAAATAGCCAAAGTAATGTTGAAAAAGAAAACCAATGTGGGAAGTATCACAATCCCAGACTTTAGCTTCACAGAGGCCAATGGAATAGAATAGAGAACCCAGAACTGGACCCGCAAATATATGGTCAACTAATCTTTGACAAAGCAGGAAAGAGTATCCAATGGAAAAAAGATAGTCTCTTTAGCAAACAGTGCTGGGAAAACTGGACAGTGACATGCAGAAAAATAAAACTGGACCACTTTCTTACAGCATACACAAAAACAAACTCAAAATGGATGAAAGACCTAAATGTGAAACAGGAAACCATCAAAAACCTAGAGGAGAAAACAGGCAACAACAATTTTGACCTCAGTTGCAGCAACTTCTTACTTGATATGTCTCTGAAGGCAAGAGAAATAAAAGCAAAAATTAACTATTGGGACCTCATTAAGATAAAAAGCTTCTGCACAGCTAAGGAAACAATCAACAAAACTAAAAGGCAACCGATGAAATGGAAGAAGATATTTGCAAATGACATATCAGATAAAGGGTTAGTATCCAAAATCTAAAGAACTTACCAAACTCAACACCCAAAAAACAAATAATCCAGTGAAGAAATGGGCAGAAGGCATGAACAGACATTTCTTCAAACAAGTCACCCAGATGGCTAACAGACACATGAAAAGATGCTCAACATTGCTCATCATCAGGGAAATACAAATCAAAACCACATTGAGATACCGCCTCACACCAGTAAGAGTGTCTAAAATTAACAACCCAGAAAACAACAGATGGTGGCAAGGATGTTGAGACACAGGAACCCTCTTGGTGAGCCGCTTGGAAAGAGCCTAAATGTCTATCAACTGATAAATGGATAAAGAAGATGAGGTATGTATATATATATATATACACAATGGAATACTACTTGGCAAAGAGAAAGAATGAAATCTTGCTATTTGCAACAATGTGGATGAAACTGGAAAGTATTATGCTAAGTAAAATAAGTTAGAGAAAGACAGATATCATATGTTTTCACTCATATGTGGAATTTGAGAAACTTAACAAAAGACCATGGGGGAAGGGAAGGGGAAAAATTAGTTTCAAATAGAGAGGGAGGCAAACCATAAGAGACTCTTAAATACAGGGGTGCCTGGGTGGCTCTGTCAGTTGAGCATCCGACTTCAGTCCAGGTCATGATCTCTCAATTTATGAGTTCGAGCCCCACGTCAGGTTCTGAGCTGATGACTCAGAGCCTGGAGCCTGCTTCGGATTCTATGTCTCCCTCTCTCTCTCTGCCCCCACTCACAGTCTGTCTATCTCTCAAAAGTGAATAATCGTTAAAAAAAAAAAAAGAAACTTAAAAAACAAAGAGACTCTTAAATACAGAGAACAAACTGAGGGTTGATTGGGGGAGGGGTGGGGGAGGGGGAGGAAATGGGTGATGGGCATTGAGGAGGCCTTTTGTTAGGATAAGCACGGGGTGTTGTATATAGGTGATGAATCATGGGAAACTACTCCCAAAGCGAAGAGCACAGTATATACACTGCATGTTAGCTAACTTGACAATAAATTATATTTTTAAAAAATATTAACAAATAAATGAATAAATAAAAAGTTTTGAGGAAAAAAAGGAAGATGAAGATTTCTGCAAAAGAAAAAAAACTTAGTTGAAGGAAGTAATTTGATTGAGGGTCTAGAGGACCTCATTTTGCAAATATAATAAGTTAAGTGATTTAAATATCATAATTAGTTCTGTGGAAAGGAAAACCAAATCTATTTTCCATCCAAATTCACTATGAGTCCTCTATGCCATCCAAAATAGGCAAGATGAGAAACTGAGAAATGACAAGCTGAGTAGGCAATGCTGCCTTCAGATTTGAATCTTTCCACAGAAATTCTGCTGAGTCTGTCATGAAATTTTCCACTGTATCTCTTTTTTTTTAAGTTTATTCATTTATTTTGAGAGAGAGAGAGGGAGAGAGAGAGAGCAAGGGGGGAGGGACAGAGAGAGAAGGAGAAAGAGAATCCTAAACAGGATCTGTCAGCACAGAGCCCGATGTAGGGCTCGAACTCACAAACTGTGAGATCATGACCTGAACCAAAATCAAGAATCAGACACTTAACTGACTGAGCGCCCCAGGTGCCCCAGTGTCTCTCATTTTTAAAATAGTGACAATTAGCACCGTTTATTGATACTAGGAGTAATTATTCTATTAATTAATTAATTAATTTAGTTAGTTGCCTTAGTCAAAGAAGCAAAATAAGCTCTATGATTAAGAAGGAAAGTTGATCTTAAACCGTTTCCTAGATCTAAGGGCTCACAGCCCAATAATGACATTAAATATTTCATGCAAATGATACACTTAAAAGGCTTTGTTTTGTGCCAAGCCCATGACAGAGAACTCCTGAGGTGGTTTCCTCCTTGACAGGGAACAATACAGGATATATCATTGTTCCTTTCTGGAATGTGACTAATTGAGATGATTTGCAAATCTTACTCTACAGAACTCCCTCTCGTTGGGGGTAAGACTCTTCCTCTCCTGCATGCTATGGAAGGAACACAACAAAAACAAAAACAAGCCTGGCATGAAGCTTTGCTAGAAGGGTGGAGAAGCATGGTGTTCCTATGATGGCCAAAGCCCGCCAAGCATCTCTGCACCTCCTCTCACCAAAGCCCGAATATGCAGAATCAGGACTTCCAGGGCCCACCCAAACAGCTCTCCCCTCCCTCTCCGCTAGCCTGGCCTCCCCACTCCAGCAGGCCCAGGCCCCACAGAGCCCCCTAAACCAGCACAAGCCTCCTCACCTTTACTTCACTTTTTCTCTGTGTCTCCTATGTCCCAACACAGTTGAAACCCCACCTCCCCTGCACAGCATTCTCTAACCTGCCTGTGCGCACTCCCCTCTGCTTTCTCTCAGTTCCGTCCATGCCCAAAGTCTGATCTGAGAACCTGGCATTAAATCTCAAAGTACTTTTTCTTTTTCTTTATATCCGGTACATTTGTTTTGCTCTCCCGTTCAAATAGCCAACAAAAAGACAAAGAGGCATCTCCTATCTTTTGTTGTCCTTATGATCTTAGCATAAGCTTCACTCAGGAATTACTTGCTGAGGTGACTCCATTCAAACTGAACAATGAGGTCCAGGGAGAGGCAAAAGCAAATTTCTTCCAGACAGAGGTCAGAACGCTTTCTTTTTCCTAAGCATGCAAAGGGGGTGACAGACTTTCTCATCAAAGTTCCTCCATGCTCACAGTTGGGGTCAATCAGTAGCATGTGAGAAGTATTGGGAGGGGGGAATAGAGTTTTAAGGGTGTATTATTTTCCTCTGAGCTAATGGAGGCCTTTTCTACCTCCTTAATATTTCCCAATTTTGAAAATTGTTTGATTTTAGAGAAAACTAAAAGAATGCGTGTGGTTTATTAAAGCCAGTTTGTAAGCCTTAGAAATCTGATATTTTTCCTTTTTATTCATTCATCATACATTTATTTAAAATATTTAGTTATCTGAGGGGCAACTCTGTGCACTACAATATGTGCTAGTTGTATAGTGATAAATAAAACATGCATGGTTGTTACCATCATGAAACTTGTTATCTCTCCTAAATGAGACAGATTTTGAGCAAGTGAACAAACATATAAGCAAAATGTTAATGGGTGGATTGGATGATGTGTGAATTATATCTCTATAAGACTGTTAACAAAAAGTAAAGACTACAGAGAGGGGCTTTTGTAAATTTTTATAATACTTATTCATCTTTGAAAGAGAGAGAGAGATAGAGACAGAGCGTGAGCAGGGAAGGGGCAGAGAGAGGGAGACACAGAATCCGAAGCGGACTCCTGGCTCTGAGCTGTCAGCACAGAGCCCGATGTGGGGCTTGAACTCACAAACTGTGAGATCACGACCTGAGCTGAAAATGGACACTTAACCTACTGAGCCACCCAGGCGCCCCAAGGGAGGGGCTTTTATAAGTTGAGCATCAGGGATACTTGTTTCTACCATCTTCTCAATGCACATGCACAGTAATTATCATCTGTACGTCCTCACGTGAGACCTGGTGCACACTAGGTGCTTCTTAAAATGTCTATGGCCCAGACAAAGCATCCTGAGCCAGGACTGAACCTTCCTCATTGAAGATTCTGGAGAACAGAAGGAAACACACAACATCTAGCTACTACCTCCTGTCACAAACGTTCTGGTCACATTTTAACTTGGCTAATTGGATCAGCTGTTCCTGTGGCCACTCCTCTCCCCTGCTTTTGGGGGATAACTTTAATCTCCAACTCCTTCATTTTCCACTTTGGTGAGTCACCAGGCAGAGGATGGAGAATGTAAGTCATTACTTTCCTCATCTTTGCAGGTAATTTGATACTGTACATGGTCCTTCAGAATGTTTCTTCTGTATTTAAATCTTGGCAAGGGCATGCTACATTGTTTGCAATTCTTCTATTCTCATTGCCAGCTTTTTCTGGAAAAATCATAGAAAATAAGATGCAGGATACATCAAGCCACAACTACTTGGCTCCCTGGTGTTACAGGGTTTTTCTCATTCCCTTGCACCCCTTATTGGTTTCCAGCACTTGCTCTCCCCCCCCTTCTCTATCTCTTCCTCTTCTCTCTCTTGCTTTCTGTCCCTCTTTGTCTCTCTTTCTGTCTCTCTCTCTCTGCTAATGCTTCTGAAGAGACCTTCTGGAAACTCTCCTGGGACCCCCACTTGTACTCAGGGGTTGCCTGAGAACATGCTAATCCCCTTCCTCTTTCACACCCTGAAAATTAAACATTCCAAAAGTATTCTTCTTGCAGGTGACGTTGACTGGCTTAATCTCTGACAGGTTTTCTACTTGTGTTGACATGAGAGGCAGAGAAAAATTAGGTGTTCTCCAACGGGTTCTCTTAAGAATACAATGAAAGGAAGCTCCTAATCTAAACCAGCCCAGAATTCCAATGCTTTGGACATGTCCTACAATCTACACATTGTTAGAGCTAGTTCCTTTAATAACAACAGGGACTTGTTGGACTTCCAAAAGATAAATTAAGTTACCATTTGCTGCCCAGTGTAGCATTTAGGGAAGTTTTCCCTTCAGGGCCAAACCCATGGTTACAGGCATGAGAGTGTTCCTCTGGTGAACAGATAATGAAAATTGAGAGTTATTTACCATCGTTCATTACTAACCACATTAAAATATAAGTCTTGGCTCTTGAGTCAAACTTTGTTTTCTCAACATTTGGGCTTGAATGTTTCCAATATATTAAACAAGATTCGGCAGTAAAACATTGACTCTGTATTGGTTAGCTTTATGTCAGTCATGTGTCTGAAGTATTTCTTCTGAATAAATAGTTCAACCCAGATTTATTTGTGGGTGGTACTAGATCTTTATCCTCAATGCATCTATTGAGGATCAGCTATTGGGACATTCCTAATTTTAAGAAGAGACTAACATGTTGTGAGTAGACAATGAAATAGGGAGTTTGGACCATCTGAAGTGAAATACCCACCAGCAGCAAGTTGAATAGCATTTTGATTCAATTATTGCAAGAAGGGTAGCATCAACAATTCAAAGATTCAGTCATGGGTTTGGTAACGAACCTGAAAATGCTCAATTCCTTATACCATATAGACATAACCAAAGGATGTATCATGTCAGTATATATTTAAGATGACAACTCAAGGGGTGCCCGGGTGGCTCAGTTGGTTAAGCATCGGACTCTTGATTTTGGCTCAGGTCATGATCTCATGGTTCATGCGTTCAAGCCCCATGTCAGGCTCTTTGCTGACAGCGTGGAGCCTGCTTGGGATTCTCTCTTCTACACCTTCCCTGCTCATGCATGCTCAGCCTCTCTCTCTCAAAATAAATAAATATACTTTTTAAAAAGACAACTCAGCAATTATAACATTAATATAAACACAGTAGGGAACTCAATCAGGGGGCTGAGCACACAAGTAGATTTTTTTCTTCCTATAAATTTTGGAATTTGACAAAATAATCAATTAGATGATCAGATATGCGTGTCTCCTTGACTCTTCCTTACAGACTTAACTCTAGGAACATGGAGTTGCTATGTGTTGTCACTAGACTGAAAGCTACATATTTTGTTACCTGAAAGTTTTCCTTGTATTTCTGGAAATTAAATATGTAACTAACGGTGAAAATTGGGCCAGTGCAGACTTGGTTGTTCCTTCCAGTCTCAGGTCAATGGAATCTTCACCCTTACCTCACCTGCAATTCAGAGCGAGCAAATAAAGGACTAAACAGCAGGTACCCAAATATAAATGGAGTATACATCAGACACAGTTATCCCTCTCAGGGATTTAGATCCAATTTTCCTTTACTATAACTTGGGTCATATTTTTCTCTATTAAAATACTAAGGTGGTTGTAGGTTAAATTATGTTCCCCAGAAAGATATACTGAAGTCCCAACCTCTGGTATTTGTGAATGTGATCTCATTTGGAAATATGGTCTTTGCAGATGCAATATCATTAAAATGAGGACATCCTGGATGAGGGTGAGCCCTCATCCAATCATTGGTGTTCTAATAAAGAAGGAGAAGTTCGGACACATGGACACAGGGAGGAGGATGCCATGTTAAATGGAAGCAGACATTAGAACATTGCATCTACAAGCCAGGCAACATCAACGATTACCAGTAGCCACCAGAAGAAGCTGCAAGAGGCAAGGTAGGCTCTTAGAGCCTTCGAAGAGAGTATGGAGGCTTCTGGACTTCTAGCCTCCAGAACTGTGAAAGAACACATTTCTGTTGTCATAAGCTACCTGGGTTGTGGAAGGAAACTAATACAGACTGATTTTCATCTTTTCTTTCCTTCCATTTTAGTTACTTAATCTTCGAATTGTCAATTTTAACTTCTACAGGGTTTGCAAATCAGGATTTGAAGATGACATTTTTATTTAAAAATCTGTATCTGGACATGGCAGTTTTCCTTGATGACTTTGCCGTGGAATGTTTGCATTTCAGGAGGAAAGAAAAGGAAATGCTTATTTGTGTGGTTAAGCACAGTGTTCTTGTCAGGATAAAATTAATGCCTATTCATTATATGACAATTAAATAGGGATTCATTCTGCAGGAGAAAATCTACAGAGAATGTGCATTCCAGCAGCATTGCTCCCACAGGTAAGTGGACACAATTCTATTGCAGGAGAAAATGAGGGCCCACCAATGGGCTTCTCAATGAATTGTCTCTAGTGCACTGCCATGCACATTTACATAGTTAAGTGTTGATGGAGTGACAAATAGAGAAGATTTTAATCTTCCTTATAAAATGGTCCTATATCTTAAAGTGGTAGTGAGGATTAAACAGTAGAACATAGTTCCTACTATGCCCTAAAGGTCCAATGAAGAGAAACCACTGCCATTATCATTAACTGCAAAGATACTAAGATTTTCTTATTGCGAGTCACTCTGAATCTTTTGTGAAAGGAAGAAAACTATAGAAAAACAGGAAAGGTTTATTTGGGAGGTAAATTTAATAGGTTTTCTTTTTCCAGTACACTTGAAAATCTCTTGATACCCCCAATTCTCTCATTTCTATAGCCTGGCTACAAATCTACCCCAACCCCTCCCCAAGGCCCTCTCCCAAACGATAGCTTACACTGATATGTTCAATGTTAGCTATTAACCTGGATAATGATCTGGACTACAAATTATCTGCCCAACAATAACCAATGAATTGAAAAATATTCAATTGTAGGACTTAAGGCCAAGCCAATACTACATTTCAGCTATGCTCATTCTCTTTGATCCAGGATAACCCTTAAATTCATTGATACCTATAGATGATAAGTTTTACATAAGATAATTTATTTTTTTGTTTGTTTCAAATTTTTATTTAAATTGTAGTCAGTTAACATATAGTGTAATATTGGTTTCAAAAGTAGAGTTTAGTGATTCATCACTTACATACAATACCCAATGCTCATCACAAGTTCCTCCCTTAATACTCATCACTCACTTAACTGATCCTCCTGCCCACCTCTCCTCTGGCAACCTTCAGTTTATTCTCTATAGTTAAGAATTTCTTATGGTTTCCTTTCCTCTCTCTTTTTTTTTCCCTTTTCCCCTATGTTCATCTGTTTTATTTCTTAAATTCCACATGAGTGAAATTATATGGTATTTGTCTTTGACTGACTTATTCCAGTTAGCATAATAATACTCTCTAGTTTCATCCACGTTGTTGCAAATGGCAAGATTTTATTCTTTTCAATGGTTGAGTAATATTCCATTATATATATACCACATCTTCTTTATCCATTCATCAACTGATGGACATTTGGGTTATTTCCATAATTTGGCCATTGTTGATAATGTTGTTATAAACATTGGGGTGCATGTACCCCTTCTAATCAGTATTTTGTCTTCTTTGGGTAAACACCTTAGTAATGCAATTGCTGGGTTGTAGGGTAGTTCTATTTTTAGTTTTTTTGAAGAACCTCCATACCGTTTTACAGAGTGGCTGTACTAGTTTGCATTCTCAATAACAGTATAAGAGGGTTCCCCTTTCTCCACATCCTCACCAACATCTGTTGTTTCCTGTGTTGTTAATTTTAGCCATTTTGTCAGGTGAGAGGTGGTATCTCTCTATCATCATGGTTTTCATTTGTATTTCTCTGATGATGAGTGATGCTGAGCATCTTTTCATGTGTCTGTTAGCCATCTGCATATCTTCTTTGGAGAAATCTCTGTTCATGTCTTCTGCCCATTTCTTAACTGGATTATTTGTTTTTTGGCTGTTGAGTTTGATAAGTTCTTTATAAGTAAGGTAATTTCATTTAGTGGAAAAGAGTAGTTTGAATTCAGACACAAAAGCTACGTTTGAGAATGACTGCCCTTTAGAGATAACATCTGCAAGGGTTGGTGGGTCATGTGTTCATATGTGATTTTTGCCTGATGAATGCCTGTTTGCCATTGCCAAGACACAGCTGGGACTGTAAGCAAAAAATCCTTGAGGTCCTCTCTCTAGAGAGCCTATGCCCTTCTGTGGTTGCTGTTGCAACCTCCTGTCATGATTGCTGAGCCTTTCCTGACTGGGCAGGTTAGACCCAGCATTCCTCAGGGGCCCGCAGACCACCAGAGGGTGCTCCCACCTCTGCCATCAATGTGTGATGCCTTGCCTTCAGTGATGAGAAATTTTCCCTCCCCTGGGCTAGGACCTTCCCCTTCCTCACTGTTGGACTGAGGAAGCAAGCAGTGCCAGGGATGCTTGCTTTTGTTTTACTTATACAGACGAGTGTATGGTTTAGTATAACAACTCATAGTTATAGTAAAAGATTTCACTCTGCTCTAAGCACCAAGCAGAGAGTTAAGAAAGTAGCCAGTACATTCAGATAGAAAGCAAGTGAATAGCAGTGAGTTTCCCAAGTTGTTTGTTGATATCAAATTTAATCAAGTTTATTCTTATAAATATTTTTGTAACTTTATATTTTAAAATGATTTGAAACTTAGGTTGTAAAAACAGCACAAGGTGCACCCCATATACCCTTTTCCCTGAATCAACAACTGTTTATTTTATTCCAGTTGCTTTATCATTCTCTCTTTTGATAAGTAGGAAGATAACTATGTGTATTTATGTGCACAAATGCATGTATGTGTATATATACATATATCGTATATTATTTTTTGAACCATTTGAGAGTACCTGAAGACGTCATATATCTTTACTCCTTAACACTTCAGTGTATATTTCTTAGGAACAAGGGTATTGTTACAAAACCACAGTGCAATTTTCAAAGTAAGGATATGTAATTTTGATGTAATTCTATTATTTAATCCACAGCCTTTTTTCAAAGTGTGTCAAAGTCCCCGCAAATGTACTTTATAGCTAATTGTCTTGCCATTCCAGTATCAACCCAGGAACACGTGGTGCATTTGGTGGTCATGCTCCTTAGTTTTCTTCAATTGGGAACACTTCTCCAGTCTTTGTTTTTATAGACCTCATCACTTTGAAAGATTACAGGATATTATTTTACTGAATGTTCTTCAATTTGGGTTTGAATGATGTTTGCTTATGACAAGATTCAGATCATTTATTTTTGGTGGAAGTGTCACAAAGTGGTGCTATGGTCTTCTCGATGCACCATATTAGGAAGCACATGCTATTTACTTTGTCCCATTATTGGTGACATTGATTTTGGTCACTTGGATAAGGTGATGTCCACCAGATTTCTCCACTGTAACTATTTTCCCCTATGTAATTAAGAAGTAATTTCTAGAGAGGCTTTGAGATCATGAAAATATCCTGTTTCTCACTAAATTCGCTCACTAGCTTTAGCACTAATTGTTGATTTTTCTGTCCGCCATTCTTTATGTATTTACTACATGGCTTTTTGTTTTATTGTTTTTTGATTGCTTGGTTTCTATAATTATTTGTATGTATTTTCTCTTATTTATTATTTTTACTTCTGTCAGTATGAACTTGTATATTTTTAAAAAAATGTTTATCTTTTTTGAGAGAGAGACAGTGAATGAGGGACAGAGAGAGAGAGAAAATCCCAAGCAGGCTCTGTGCTATCAGTTAGTACTGAGCCTGACATGGGACTCGATCCCACAAACAGTGAGATCATAACCTGAATCAGTATCAAGAGTTGGCAGCTTAACCAACTGAGCCACCCGGGCACCCCTGACTCATAGATTTTTATTCTACCCAATGTGTTATAATCCATTACTGTCATTATTCATGATTCTGATTAAATTAACCCTTGTCAATCAGTAGGAGCCCTTTCAAATTGGCTCCTCTGTCATCTTGGTATGTCTCCATTAAACTTTGAGCTCTTCCTTACTTCTTAGCAAAATAAGAGGTTTATGAGCACTTCTAATAACAAAATAACTACATGTTTGCATTAGCTACAGCCACAAAAAATTCCACTAAATTCAGCCTCTCTCTTGCTTGCCTTTGCCCTGAGAGACCTATGGTTGGAAGAGAGGTGATATACCAGGCAGGGAGGCTGACCCTGGCACCTTGTGTCCATCAAGGCAATAGAAAAGCATGTGGTGGCAGAAGCTTCCATATGGACTTGGGGTTTGGAGGTCACTGAGTAGAAGGAAAATGTGCTTATTTCATTTATTTCTCATTTAAGCATCTTTGAGCGTCCTTTGTCATAGTCTTAAGACAAATTCTCTGCTCCTGCTATGCAGGAGGGATGCATAAGAGAAAAATAATCAGATTCAAAATGAATCAAAGATTGTAGATGCACAGTGCCCATGCCTTTGATATGCACAAACTGTATTTATATCAGGCATCTTTGCACCAAGAGACAAGAACGAGAGGCAACAGCGCAGAGCATAGGTGGGTTTTAGAGGGAAGTGTTCGTGTGGCCTCAGACCCTTCTCAGTTGACCCACAAGTATACTGGGATGGAGAAGACATGAATCCCGAAGGAAATATGGATGGAAGTTTACATTTCACACTTAAACCTAAATTCCCATTGCCCTACCACAAAGGGTTAAGGTGGTTAAATTACTCTCCGCTTATAAAAAAAAGAATACTAAAAGATTTATTTCAACCACTAATCCCTCCTCAGACCTTAAAGGAAGATTAATGGTATGAGTGGAGGATCTATTTCATTGCAAATTTTGTCTTAAGATCACATTGGCCTAGCAGATTGCATGATTATGGAGATTGAATCATAATACAGACAAATTATACCTTCTCTTATTGGGAGGCAGCAACGCAATTGGGAGTTGAGTCCTGGAAAGTTGAGTTCTCCATAATGCTTACTGAAAGGAAAAGGGAGTAGTAAGTCAGTCACAGATTCAGCTACAAAATCAAATTCTGTGAAACTGTAAACAAATTGCCTCAGGGACTTGTCATAGATGCCCTTAAATTTATATTTGCCAGATATAAACCTTACCCCTGAAAGTGGGAAAACACAATATCCCAAATCTACACGCATGATGACAGACTTGAAAGAGAAATAAATTATACCCATAATAGCCTTGATTTAATCTTTTGGGCATGGTTAGAGTGTGCATACAAGTAAGGCCAAAACATGTCCTCACATACCTCATAACAAAGTAAGCTCTTTTAAACGTCTTTTGCAATAGACATTAATTTTATGGTTTGGTTAGGCACCATCACCCTCACCTCTCTGCTTAGAGAAGAATTTCCCCTCAACCGAAATCCAGAGAAGAGGGGTGGAAGGTGGGGAGAGAAGTGAAGCCACAAGAACCAAGTGGTCCAAATGTACCATGCTTTACCTTCTGTTATTTGGAACTGTGATGACTTTAAAAATGATTTAGAAATAAATGTGTTGGCATGTGGAAAGTTAGCCTTAACGGAATGTAGAAGGGGTCTCTTGGCACACAAAAGGTGTCTGATAAAGTGTGTTCCAGACCAAAGCTCCAAATTAAGTATTTGAGAATGTCATCCAAAAGAAAGTAGGGGGGACAGGGGGCCAAATAGTTGGCAAAAACACAGCTGAATCGTGAAACTGTACACCAGGCTGCCAAGTCTCAAAGAATACTCTTAGGTACAATTTACTAAACCAACTAAATAAGAGGCAGTCATAAATTACAGATGAATGCAGATGTTGGTAGACTCTAGAGTCACCTCTAAGCCTATTAAAACTTTAAACACTCTGGTGCCTGATACCCTGACAGGCTGAAAATGGTGCTATGGTGAACCGCTTAAAGAAGACTCTGTGTATGTGTATGTGTGAGAGAGAGACAGAGGGACAGACAGACAGACACTGAGATAGACAGCAAGGTCTACTGCTGGGCACGCATTCTACCCTGCTGGTCCTGCCTGGTACCTCAGAAAATAAAAGAAAAATGCTTGTGGAAACAATCACATGGTGCCAATGGAAAATGAAAACTGCTCCAAGAACAAAGGTGCCAGCGGAGCTGTTGAAGTGACAGTTTCGCCGACTTTTAGAAACAAAATGTGTTCCCTGGGGGCTTACTCGGAACACAATTCCATTGAGATAATGCGTGAGGAAGCGCAAGCGTGAATGCTACATTAGGAAGCCAGCTCCTACACTTCCATCCTACGGAGTTGAGACTCTGTCGCAGGGCCAAGCGAGACACTGTTTCCACAGCGTGGGGTCTCCTTGGACTCAGAGGCACAGCTCTGTTTCCTGGAGAGGTTCAATTTGCCTCAGAATAGCCATGATGGTTTTGACCCCCATTAGTGGGACGCTTTACAATTTACAGAAAGCTATCATATACACTTAAACCTCTAAAGATCCAATTCTCTTAAAATGTTGAGTATCTTTTATTCTGAAATATGTGCTTAAGGAATGCAAAAGGTAATTCTTAAAACACTGCCTAAAATTTTGTCCAGTACTGAAGTTATGGGATCTTACTCTGCTGTTTTGAGATGATGATCAGATAAAAAGGAAAATGATCAAGAAGCAGATGATCTGAATCACTGTCTTCACAGCAAGCATCATTCATGCAACTTGCCTAAACTCTTTCAAAAGTCCAGACTGGGACTCTACTTAGCACATTCACCAGACGGGCAGATTCAGTCTACTCAAAACTGGCGACTGAAAACGTAAATAATCCAGTAAAAAAAATAAAAGACATATAAAGACTGATAAATAAAACAACTTTGAATGCAACATAAATGACATGTATTTAATCTCATGGCAAAGAGTATATACCCAAGTCAGATAGACTCTCAACTTGTATCACATACTACTACTGACGATCTTGGGCAAGTTACCTAACTTCTTTGTGCCCCAGTTGTTTCGTCCGTAAAATAGGATAATCATTAAAATACAGACTGGTATCAGTCAGGGTTCACCAGAGAAATAAAACTAATAAGATATATATAAATCCTATTTCCATATATAGAAAGAGACTTTAAGGAAGTGATTCGTGAAGTTATGGAGGCTTGCAAGTCCAAAATTTGCAGAGTGGGCCAGCTGGAAACTCATGGAAGAGCTGGTGTTGCAGATCATATCAGAAGACCCTCTGCTAGCAGAATTCTTTCTTGCTTGGAGGAGGTCAGACTTTTGTTCTATTCAAGCCTTCAGCTGACTGGATGAGGCCCATCCATATTGTGGAGGGCAATCTGTTTTATTCAAAGTCCACTGATTCAAATGTTCATTTCATCAAAAAATACCCTCACAAAAACATCCAGGATGATGTTTGATCACATATCTGGACACCCTTGCCCAGCCAAGCTGACACATAAAATTAACAATCAAACAACCCTAAAAGACTGTTGCCAGAATTAAATCAGTTAGCTTATATAAAATACTTAGGGCTATGACGGGCACATAAGTGCTATTTAAGTGTTAGCTATTACTGTTATCGTTACTATTATCATTCTTATTAGGTAAGAAATGATGAGCTGCAGAGAAGCCACTTTGATGACTTTCCAGGAGAGAGAGACATTCTGCTCCCAAGCAGTTGGGAAAAACCTCATAAAGAGATGAGAGGTTTCTGGAAGTGTGAGAAGAAGGCAACAAGAGTGGCTAGAACACTACGAGACTAGGTGTGCTTTGAAGGAAATCAGACTCAGCAGAGGACACTGTGCAGGAATAAGAGGAAAAGGGTTCAGAATAGAAGGTGAGGCCCTCAGGCCTGCTTTGCAGAGCCACTGGAAACCTCTCTAAGGCCTCTGGGTGGTGGTGGGGTAAATGAATTGAGTGAGGAGGGAGCATAACATAACTTTGGCAGGAAAGTTGGAGGAATTGCTGAGCAGGAGATGGGGACTCTTTCCTAAGAAGAAAATATCATAACCCTCCCCCAAATAAAAATGAAGAATCATCATTTTCTCTACTGCCCCTAAGGACTACAGAAATGAGGAGGAAGGCATACCATAGAGTTGAAAATATGATCTGGTTTCTTGCTTAGGATATTGACAACTGCCTGTAAATAGATCCCGGTAAGGAGGAAAGTTTGGCCCAGTGAGAGAGTGGCAGAAAATGAAGCAACTTCTTTCAACAAGTGGCATTTTCATTCAGTCTTTTCCCTTACTATGCAGCTTATCTCTCACTTTAAATAAACCTACTCTTCTGAACTTGTACTATTAATAAAACAAGACACTAATTTATTCTGTTCACTCAAAAGACTCAGACATAACACTGCATGTTAGACAGGGACAAATTATGTTATTGCAGCCTAACTCCATTAGACATTAGAGCCCAAAAGAAAACGAGAGGAAGAAAGTTAACTTATGGGATCAGGACATCAGTAAATCCTCAGGCATGGGAGGTTAAGAGGGGACCACTCAGAACCAAGGACTAAGAATGGGATGCAAAATTAATTGTTCAAGACCAAGAAGGCTCCCTCCATGGATGTCACTTCAAACCCCTCGTTTCTGCAATATTTTGACTTAATCAAAGACTTTTTTCACTTGTGAAAGCCATGCACATTTTATAATAGGTTTTAGTGAAGAAATCAAATTTCTCTTATATAATTTTATAGTTAACTTTGCTTGAATTCATCTTTCTCATCCATCTTATTCTCTCCACATCTTAGTGGTTAAAAGAAAGGAACTGTGATCTGGGTCCCACCAAAGTACCTGAAAATGATTATGGCAAATGAAAGAACCAATGACCTGACATCCCAGATGTCAGTGTTTAGATAAAATAGTGGTTAGGATTCTCTGACTTATATTGATCTTGCTCTACAAATGCCTAAACCACCTTGAAAATTCTCATGTGCCCAAGCTAGAAAGCAAGGAAGCAAAGCCATAGGAATAAAGGTAGCCATAGCTCTCTCCACTTTCCTTAAAAAAGAAAAAGAGCAAGGAAAGTTTACTTCTATTCGATGTGTACTTATCAAGTATCTATTATTGAAAGCCTAGACATTGTGCAGGATCTAACCATTGAATACCTCCAATGGGATAGTCACTTTTTATCCATCAGTTCAAGAAGAAACAAGATCCTTTTATTAAAGAAACCTGATAAAAAGATACTAGAACCCCCTCCCACAAAAATATGGTTAAGTAATAAAGCATATTAGATAGTTGCCCTAACAGGTAGCAGAGACGGCATGTTCTAGGGTTTCTGTAGATAAGGAGAGGGATGAGTTTCGGGAGCCTATAGAGCTGAGAAAATATGTAGGTCTTCAACTGACTTCCAAAGATAGGTAGGATCTGGATTGACAAAGAAGAAGGAGTTATCAGTATTGGTGGTGGAGAGGAGTAATGGAGGCTTAGATAGCAACAGTGAGAACAGTGGACTTGGCGTCCTTCTAGGATCCACCAGGACGAGTCTTCCTGAGTAAAGAGTGTATATTAGTGAGCAACGAAATACAAGAGTGGAGAGGTCATAAAATTGCAGTGTATCAGTCTGCCCTCTGGGGAAACCCATGTTTGATTTCTTCTCTTGCCAAGATCAGAGTACAGCTGAATCACTTTGGTGACTTAAAAGAAATGGCCTAGTGCTCAGCACATACTAGGTGCTCAATTAATGTTTGCTGATTGAATGGCCAATCTGCTTCGCTGATATCCATTTCTCCATCATGGTGACTCATTCCACAGCCATTCTGACTATGGACATGAAATGAAGAAGTAGGTCAAACCCCTAAAAGCATCTCACTTGCCCAGGCTACCACACACTGATAGTTAGGGTTGAATGTGGGAGATGACCACATGCCAACTGTACTCAGGTTTTTGTAATAGGTGATGATGACAGAGCGTGAACCTTTCAGACATTTTTCTTTCCTTGAGTATTTCAGAAAAGCAGGAAGAAACTTTGAGAAAATAAAATACTTCCTCCTCTCACTGGTTTCAAAATCCCCTGTAAGAGTAAAAAGGGTCCTGGTTTAATAATGGGGAAAAAATACCATTAGCCTGTTATTTTTACCATACTTTCTCTAAAACCCAACTTAAGAAAAGAGTGAGTGTAAAACCATAAAAAAAAAATCATTATCTAGAGAAGGAAGACTCAAGAACTTACTAAAGTAGTTCAGCTTCAGAGAACTGCCCTGGGGTTAAATCAGTGGAAGCTTACGAACCAGTGCATAATTCGATCCACTCCTCCGTCCCCCCACTCCCCCACTGTCCAACAGTGGTGAACATGGAAGTACATCAAAATGTAGTTTCATGTTGGGTTTCGGAGAGACTGATGTTCAGCAAGCTTCTGCCAACTCACACAGGACATGACAAATAAACTTGTGTTAAGTCAATGAGAATTCTGGGTTATTAATACAGCAACAACTAGGCTCTAATGAAACAAAAATCTAGAATAAAAATAGAAAGATGCAGAGGAGAAAAACAATCTTCAAAATATGTAATGACTGTCAAATCCTAACATGTACAATATATTATTTTATTTGTGTAGGAAACAATAGTGTATCATTATCTGGTTCATTTCCCTTACTTCTAACACATATACCCATAATAACTTAAAACAAATAAGGCAAGATATTAGGATTCCCACAAAGAGTCAGTATATAGTAAAGAAATTGAGCATTCATAACAAATATAAAAGTATATGAGATATGATATATATGAGATAAAGATAAAAATATTGTCTGTGTGCATTCCATTAGTCTGCCCTGGAGATAAATAGTAACAATAGCTAATATATTAAACATTTAATATGTGCCAAGTAAGTACTTTGCTAAGTACTTTACATATATTATTTTGTTTAAATCTCATGACAACTCTAATATTCCCACTTAAATGGTGAGGGAACTGCAGCTCAGAAAGTATAAGTTACTTGCTCAAGCTCACACAGCTAATAAACAGTAGAACAGAGATGAATCCAGAGTTTGGCCTTAGAGCCCACCTGATTAAAGTATATGCTATATTGTTTCTTCATTTTTCCCAAATTCAGAGGGATTAAAGAGTTCTGCCAAGGCCATAAAATTGGCACAGAGCCTCAACTAGAGTCTAATTTTCTTCTTCCTCTTCATTGCCCTGTCTCACAATATCCTGTTCGGTTGTCTTTAATCTCCTCTTCTCTGCCAGATCCCCTGCCCCTATCCAGAACTCCCTGTTGGAATCCTGGGTGTTTCCTAGCTGGTGAGGGAGGGGTGTTACTTTATAAAACTATCCTTACCTAAAAAAAAGAAAAAGAAAAAAGAGAAGAGAAGAGAGAAGAATAATTGGCAGTGGCACAGAAACACCAGCTGACTAAATTAAGTCCAGATTGTCCTGCCAGCCATCTCCAGGTCCATCACCTGCTATTGGTGTTTATGCATTTTTAATGATTATTTTAAACTTCCCAAATGGTCAGTCAGAATAGGGAACACTGCCCAAAGGAAAGGTAAACACTGAGGAATAAACATTGTTCCACGTGCTCCTCCTGTGGGGAGGCTGTCGGCACACCAGCTGTGACGGACCCACTGGACGTTCTCTGGGGCCAGTGGTCCTCCGCGATCCCAGCTTCCACTTAGCGGCAGTGATAGCGTCACCGTCCCCAGAGGATTGGAGGAGGACAGAGAACAACACTAGGCCCACTATCCCATTTTCTTTGAACTGTCGTGATATGCAGTTCCAGTTAAAGACGACAGGTAACACTTCTTGCAAACACTCATCTTAAGGAGATTCTAAGGGTCAGGGAAATCCTCTAGGACAACTTTTTTCACAGGCGAAGACCAGGAAGCCGTGGAAAGGGAGGATAGGCCACTCTGTGGCAGCCGGCTTGGAACAAAGGCCAGAGGAGCTGCAGCCAGGTTGTAAACATTTCCATAGCTTATCATGGCAAAAGCAGAGGATAAGCCCTCAAGGCCCATAAGGACTTGACATATTCTGTCCCTCATGTTTTTTTTTTTGGGGGGGGTGGGGGGGGAGGATAGCTGTTTTATTTTCTTTCAGACTCAGATAACTTGGATGGTGGTTGAGGAAAGGTAGATAAATCAAGATCTCCATTTATAAAAGAAATGTAGAGCCTGCTAAGTCTGCTTGGAAGGGGTGGTGAGGATGCCACACTTCACTGACCACGCTAAGCACCCCTCACTGGTGAGGCACCCCCACGTGGAAACCCCCTTCCCCACGCCGAGGCCCTAGCCGGGGACCCATCCCAACCGGCTCAGTGAGGAAGAGACAAGATGGCCGCCACCGCCATTGCAACGCACGCTAAGGGGAAAAACCACAAGTTTCAGAGCAGAATTCCTCACTGGTCTGGGAACGGTGGGTGGGAGCAAGTAAGAAAAAGTGAGTAAAAAACCAATGGTTTTGTCCCCTTGCCTTCACATTTATGAACCAACAACGTGGGGATTCCCAACAGACTTCCTACTGCCCTAGCTCTCCCCCCACCCCCTGAAAGTTAGTAGATCTGAGCCAAGTTTTCTCTCTCCTTTCCCTGGAGAAAACTGAAAAAAGGCCTGTGTCCTGCATTTTAAAACATCTGGTGGGGCCATCAAGAGAAAAAAACGCAAAGGCTGTGTATAATTTAACTTACCTTTTGGGATAGTTTTTATTACATTTACTTTCTTGGATACACAAAAAGGTTTGGCATTTCCCCCATTAGTTAATGGGTTCGGAATTTTATTAATCAATGTCTAAATGTTCATAAAATAATGCCACCTTTTAAAACCAGGGGCAAGGACCATTTCCAAATGCTTCCAGTCAGAAGGAATAATATTAAAATGCAGGTTGCATATGTGCTAAAACCAGTCTTTGGGGAGTGGGGCATAAGCTCTCAATTATCCCAACCACCTCCAGAACCAGAGATCAAGGCCAGAAATGTACCCCGGGCCTGAAGATTGGGCCTGCAGAGCCCTCAGGCAGCCAAGCTGAACTCTTCACTTCCTTCCACCCAAGCCCTACTCAAAATCCACCTCTAGTCCAGCCGTGAGAGCAGTGGGTCAACAGTCACTTACTTCTAGGGAGTGTGTTGATGCTCAGTCCCATGTGGTTCTCCCTAGAGATCACATGCTGTCCTCTGGGTGCTGGCAAAGTTTAAAGTGTATCTTACATCTTCCCTTTCTTCAGAGTACTTATTCACTCTATCATTTAGTGTAACTATTTATGTCAACTTCTGCCACTAGTTGGTAAAATTAATGAGAGCAGGCACCATGTTTGTTTTGCTCACATTTAATAGCAAGCACCCGGCACAAGCCCCGATATAAAGTTGATGCTTAATAAATAGTTAACAAATGCCCAGTGATTCCACTTCTAGGTAAACATCAAAGAGAAATGAGTGTATTTGTCCTTAAAATATCATGAATGCAAATGTTCACAACAGATCTGTTCTTAATAGCCCCAAACTGAGAACAAACCAAATGCCCACCAATAATAGAAAGGATAAATAGAGTGTGGAGTATTTGTGCAGTGAAATGCCTAAGAATTGAAAAAAAAGAACCTACTACTCTAGTTGACAATACAATATTGAACAAAAGAAGCCCCCAAAATGTGTGACTGCATGTATATTAAAGTTCAAAACCAAACAGAACAAATTTACAATGACAGAAGTGAGACTAGTAGTTACTTCTGCAGGGGGATGGGTGGCTGTAGGTGGTTGGGCAGGTGCCAGGGGTGTTGACTGGGAAGAGTCCAGAATTGCCTGAAGAGCTAGAAGTCTTTCCTTCAGATTGAGATGGAACAGATGGTGAATTATTCCTCATTGAGAATGATAACTAGTGAAGGAAGGCTATGGTTTAGGGCTCTGCCTAAGAATTTGGCCTAATTAATTGCCCTATAAAAAGAAAAAGCTCCATGAAAGCAGTGACTTCTCCTTGTTCATGCTGATTCCCAGAATCTAGAATAGGGCCCATCAAAGGATGAAAGTATTACGGAATGAAGTAAAACTTTGGGCCCTTCTGCCTTCCATAGCCATGCTTCTTTCCCTGGTGCTCCTAACCAGTGCCCTCTCATGCTCACTCAACCTGTGGGAACCTGCTGGGCCTGGAGGCCCAGCTGCTACCTCCAGCCAGCATGTCTAAATGGCACATCTCAGATTCCTACCTTTAGCCAGTTCTTTCTCCTGGGCTTCATCTTTCTCTTCCACACTCTCCCACTTACCCAGACTTGATGCTTCAGCCACCTTTAACATTGCTCTCTCTTTCACATACCAAGCCAAGAGCCCATCTCGTGCATCTGTTCACTCTTTTCATCAGTTCCTGCCACTATCTCCTAGCTTAGGCCTTGATTACTTCAAGAATTATCCCTTAGGAACCTCCAATCCATAGTTACCTCCAGATAGAACTTCCTTGAGCATAGTTTGAGTCCTGGCACTGTTCACAAACTTTCAAAGTCTTCCCACTGCCTATCAGGTAGGACATTGTATTCCTTGGCCTAGCACTGAAGGTCTTCTAAAAACAGGCTTTGGTGCACCTGGGTGGCTCAGTCGGTTAAGTGTCCAACTCTTGATTTCAGCTCAGGTCATGATCTAATGGCTCATGAGTTTGAGCCCTGTATCAGGCTTTGTGCTGGCAGTCTCGAGCCTGCTTGGGATTTTCTCTTTCCCTCTGCTCCTCCACAACTTGTTATCCCTCTCTCTCTCTCTCTCAAAATAAACAAGCTTTAAAAAAACAAAAATAAAAACAGGCCTCAAAATACAGTTGACCCTTGAACAACATGGGGATCGTGGGCACCAACCCCGCCTCATGCAGTCAGAAATCTACATGTGATTTTTGACTCCCCAGAACTTAATTACAAATAGCCTACTATTGACTGGAAGTTTTAGTGATAACATAAATAGTTGATTAACATATATTGTGTATGTTATATGTATTATTACTGTATTCTTACCATAAAGTAAGCTAGAGGGAAGAAAATGTTATTAAGAAAATCCTAAGGGGAGCACCTGGATGGCTCAGCTGGTTGAGTGCATGACTCTTGATTTTGATTCAGGTCATGATCTCAGGGTTCATGAGATCAAGCCCCAGGATCAGGCCTCATGCTGGCATGGAACCTGCTTACAATTCTCTCTCTCCCTCTTTCTCTCCCCAGTCTGGGCTCTTGCTCTCTCAAAAAAAAAAAAAAAATCCTAAGAAGGAGAAAATACATTTATAATACTCTACAGCATTTATCAATACCATAAGTTTTTGTCATCTGTTTACAAGATGAATCATCTGTTAGTACCTACATCAATATTGTCTTAAATGATACAAAACGCAGTGGATGTTATACATACTGCTTACACTAGACATCAAGAATGAAAAGATAGTGTGACAAAGGAACTCTTATTTATAGGTATAATGGTTTATGCTTTGATAATGAGGAAGCAGCAATATGATTGCTTTATGGCAACCCAGTGTAATCAATACAATTGCTTCATGGTAGCCTCTCCAATACACTAATGAATTAATCATTATAAAATTTTTATGGCATACAGTATTATAGTCATATTTATAATGTAGTATTAGAAACATTTTTATATTTATTTTTTTAAAACCACTCACCTGTGATGATAGGCTGATACACAGTTTCTCCAATTACAGGGATGAGAGAGATATGCTGTGTAGCAATGTAATTCTTTGAAACAGTATATCTCTCTCACTCTCCTGTCAGTTGTATATTAAATATCACTCAGCTTATGCCCATGTAAGGACAGACTATCCACTTCCATACAAGTTATGCACATAATGTTCTATAGGAGAAATACTCTCAGGTGATGGTGATGATAATGATTTTTGCTATACAGTTACTAGATTTTTTATGAAGATGCTCACACATACACAACAGTTAAGTTTATTAATTTTATGGCATTATGATTATTTACTATTCATTACATGGAAGTGGATCACCATAAAGGTCTTCATTCTTGTTGTCTTCACGTTGAATAGGGTGACAAGGAGGAAGAAGAGGATTGGTCTTGCTGTCTCTAGGGTGGCAGCGATGGCAGAGATGGAGGAGGTGAAAGGGGAGGCAGGAGGGGCAAACACACTTTGTGTAACTTTACAAAAATAATCATAATTTCTGCCTGACCTTTTTGCTTTTTCATTTATCTAGAAATGTTTCTATATAGTACGAATCCTTCTCTTACCATCTGCTTTAGTTTCACTGCCCACATCAGAGAAGGGTCCATGTCCTAAAAGAAGTCAGTAGCAGTCATGAAAAATCAGAACCTTTCTGCCAGATTGTCTAATGTCAATTTGTTTTCTGGCACTGCTTCCTCTATGTCTTCCTCCTCCTCCTCCTCCTCCTCTGGCTGTGGTTCAGAATCACTCATCTCCATCAAGTCATCCTCTGTTAATTCCTCTGGCATGGTGTCTATTAGCTCTCGAATTTCTACAAGATCTGTATCTTGAAACCCTTCACTCCTCTCCTCTTCCTCCTCCTCTATTTCCTCCTCCTCCTCCTTTTCCTTCTCCTTCTTCTTCCCCTTCCTCCTTCTTCTCCTCCATCTCCGCTTCCCCCTCCTCCTCCTTCTTCATTTTTCTTTTTCTTTCTTCTCCCCCCACCCATATCCACAATCTCTTTCATGATTTCCTTGATTGGCTCTGCTGTAAATGCTGTGAAGTCATGCACAACATCTGGACACAGTTTTCTCCAGCAGGAATTTATTGTTTTGGCCTTGATGGCTTTCGCAGCTTTTTTCTATAACAATGATGGCATCTTCAATGGTGTAGTTCTTCCAGACTTTCATGATATTTTATCAAGCGTTCTCTTCCCTAGAATTGACAATCCTTTCCATAGAGTACCATGTGCGATGAGCCTTAAAAGTCCTTATCACCCCCTAATCTAGAGGCTGAATTAGAGACATTGTGTTTGAAGGCAAGTAGACCACTCCAACACCTATGGTGCTGAATTCATGGGGTTCTGAGTGGCCAGGGGCATTGTCCAATATCAAAAGAATTTTCAAAGGTAGTCCCCTACTGGCAAGACACTTCCTGACTTCAGGGACAAAGCATCAATGGAATCAATCCAGAAAATGGGTTCTTACTCCCCATGATTTGTTGTTGTACAACCAAAAGACTGGCAGCTAATGTTTATCTTTTTCTTTCAAGGCTCAGGAGTTAGTACTTTCATAGATAAGGGCAGTCTTGATCACGAACTTTTTTTTTTTAAAGTTTATTTATTTTTGAGAGACAGAGACAGAGCGTGAGCAGGGGAAGGGCAGAGAGAGAGGGAGATACAGAATCTGAAGCAGGCTCCAGGCTCTGAGCTGTCAGCACAGAGCCCGATGTGGGGCTCGAATCCACAGACTGTGAGATCATGACCTGAGCTGAAGTCGGACGCTCAACCAACTGAGCCACCCAGGCGCCCCTTGATCACAAACTTGACTGCATTTGACAGTGGAGTTAGCCTGTCCCTTCCTGCCTTAAATACTGGTGTTCACTTCTCTTCCTTACTAATAAATGACCTTGGAGGCATTTTTTTTCCCAAAATAGGGTACTTTTGTCCACATTAAAAACCTGTTAAGGCAGATATCCTTTCTCCTCACTGATTTTTTTAAGGGCTTCTGGGAACTCACCTCCTGCCTCTTGGTCAGCAGAACCTGCTTTCCCTGTTCTCTTGACATTTCTTAAGCCAAACCCCTCTCTCAAATGATCAAATAATCCTTTATTGGCCTTGGATCCTTCATCTTCTTTTTGCTTTAAGTTGCCATATAATGACTTTGCTTTTTAAAAATCAGATTAGAATCTGTGGGTATGCCTTTCTTATAACAATCCTGCACCTACATAAAAGCTTCCTTTTCAATATGAGATAACAAGGTCTTTCACAAAAAGTGCAAGGCTTTCATTCCTGATGGCATAGCTCATGTTGAACTGATAATTTCATGGAATTTCCTTCCCTCCCACCCCCCACAGTGGTCCTTATGCTGGATTCATTTATCTTGAAATGGTGGGCCACCACGGCTGCAGACTTCAATCTATGGTATGTATCAAACAATTCAACTTTTTTTTTTTTTTACAGTGTCATGATTTATCTTTGCTTCTCAAGAGCACTTCCAGATCACCAGTGGCACTTCATATAGGTCCCGTGGTGTTACTCACTGTTTACAGTGTTGCACTTAAACTGATACAAAATGCATGAGAACCATCAGAGATCACTTTTCACTGTGGCATGCAATTTCCTGGGAGAGGAATTGCTCACATGGAGCATACCCAGTGCACATGGTGCCGTGTGTGCTCTGTGTTTGTGAGCATAGTTTTGGTAACTTTAAATTTTTGATGTACATTTGTGTATATTTTATGGTACTAATGATAAAGCAGACCAGTATCTACATATATTTTATGCACTTATGACATACCTAACTTTTTCTTAATTTTTTTCATATTTATAAGAAAGGCTATGTGGTTCATCTGTGAATGTTTTCAAATTAGTGCAAATTTCCAAAAAAAATTCAATTATATTTCTTGAAAAAAAATCAGTGTATAAGCTGATCCACTCCGTTTAAACCCATGTTGTTCGAGGGTCAACTGTACCTTTTTAATCTTTATCTCCCATTACTCTTTTACACACACTCTATATTTAAGTCAAACTGAACAGTTGAATTCCTCAAATAAATGTGGCAGTTTCCTGTCCCCCCATCTTTGCTCATGGCTTTCCCTCACCTGTGAACACCTTCTTCTTTTCTCTACCCTGTCCCCTCCCCCTCTGCAGCACCATCAGTTCCATTTGTAATCCTGATCAGTCTTCAAAACACCCATCCCACATGTTGCCTCTCTCATGTATCCTCCTGAAATACCAGATATTTGTCCCCAGCTCCTGCTCTCAATCACTTTTAAAAATCTATTTGTGTTATTCTTATGGTACTTACTATATGCTGTCTTATGCTGACTTAGACTGCAAGCTCTGCAAGCTCAAACAAACAAACAAAAAAAACTGCAAGCTCATTTAGGACAGAGTACAGGTCTTATTGCTCCTTCAAACCACACAATATATATCTTGCCCTCACATTAATATTGATTAAAAGAACAAATGCATGAAGGAAGAAAATCAACCCTAATTAGCTTTTACATTGAATAAGACTGCATAAATTATTTTTTACTTAGATGTAAATGACTTCCGAAAGGATTATATACACAAAGATCTTTTAACTGTAATTAGATAAAAGAGTGACTGTAATGATGAAACTTCATCTATGTAGTGTTGGAGTTTTGTGGCACACCTCAAATCAGATGAAGAACTCTTCTATTTTGGACAAAATCAGCCCTATGGACCGGCTAGGCCTGGATGTTTCAGGGTTTCCAGGGGGTGCTTGTTTCCCACATGGCCAGGTGCAACCTTACAATACCACTGGTCTCCAAACAAGACTCACTGCCATACTCTCTGCCACGCACTAACGTGGAGCTTTGGGAAAGTGACCAACTTGTCTGAAGCTCGGTTTCCTTATCTGTCAAACAGGACTGATAATCCTACCCTGCCAGATATTTATGAGGAAAAGCGATCCAATGCAGGCCCTCCGAGGCGGGCAGGCTTGTGGTTCTCTCTAGCTACACATGGCTTCGGCAGGAAAAGGCAGCCTGCCTCTCTCACTCTCTGGACACTGAAGGGAGATGTTCTAACCTTCCCCCCAATCCTTGTGGGAAGTTATAATAGGAGGAGAGTTGAGGCAGGCTCTCTGATCCTTATGAATTCTTCCACCTCTGAATTCACTAGGACCAAAGGAGCTTTTCCCAGGAAGAAGAGAAACATTCCAGGCTGTTGAAATAAACATGCCCGTGGGATCTTCCAGAGGAAATCATCATACAGGAGGGAGACTGAAGAGATCTGTGGCAGAGGCTTCAGGACAACACAAGGTCACAGGGGCAAGCACACCAAGTGAGAAGAGGAGAATGCTGCTGCCAGTTCCTTTCGACGAACACATACTCTTAGCACCAGGAGCAAACACGCACACACGCACGTTAAAAATACCAAAAACAAATGCAGAATTTTCCCTTGGAAAGAATTATAGTCTCTGGCAGAAAACCATGAAGTAAATTGTGAGGGGCCAGGCCTGTCCTGGCCCGTTTTCGCTCAGACACTCCATACATGAAAGCTACTGCTCACTCGTCAGGCCAGAACCCCAGGCCAGGCCTTCTGCTCTCTTTGGCTCTCCTCAGGGAGGATTCGGTCTCACTGCCAATTGGCAGTAAATCCGAACAAATTGGCAGGGTCCCACCTTCCTTTAAGTGAATGCATGTGCACCTCTCCAACTCACAGAGGATACCCATTAGCCTGGTCCTCTACCCCTTTCAGGAAGGTTAGGATGGGCCTTCCACCAATCCTGACAAAGCCTAACTCTTGCAACTGGTCATCCCCTGAGGAGCAGGAAAAAGGCCTGTGCTCCCCAAGTCTCTGTACATATAAAGACTTTCTGTTCAAGGAGTCAAATGCTGGCTCTTTACCACGCATTGGATTTTCCCTACACATTTCTGTGGCTATGTGCTACGTCCAAAGTTGAGAGAAGTTGGTAGAGCTCAAAAGCCCCCAAAAACTTAGCCAGTGAGCATGAATCTAAGCATGCCCCAAGGAACACAGCCCAGAAAAAATTGTTAATTAAATCTCAGTGGAAAACTCAGTCTGACCACAGTCATCTTGAGTCTAAAGTGGATCAGCTAAGGAGTAACGAAGATTCATCCTGTGGGCACCCAGCTGGAATTTTGTCATTGCCTGGTGACAGGGAAAGCAGACTGTCTATACTGTCTGCTTGGGAGCCCTTGACCCATAATGGACAAGCAAGGCCTGAAGGAAGCCTGAAGAGTTGAAGAATTTACACTTGGCTTTCTTCCTTTCCGAGGGACTTCTCTCTCCTTTGGTGTTTTCTCCTTTGTCACATTCTCTCCTCTGCCCCATTTTAGGTAAACTCTTCAAAGTAAGAGATTTCCTATTTGATGATTCTATTTAGCTCTTTGAGAAATGTGAAAGGGGATCAGTCACCACTCACTACACAAGTGTGTGTCAGCTGGGCAGGTGGGAGTGGTGTAGTAAGTGGCAAATGTTGAAGGGCAGTGGAGAAAGTTTGGAAATCCTTCCATAGAGCCTGGAAAATGATAGCAACCAGAAGGCTACGGGGGAGTGCGAAGTGCCCAGCTGTGAACTGAGGCCACCTACATGAAGTGGTTGTAGATTGCTGCCCATCTATGAGCAGGGCTGTGTGGCTTGCTCCAGCTGCTATCGGCAACCTGGGTGTAAACATGATCACAAAACAGGCGTGATCAAGGCCAGACTGGAGAGTCTAAAGGTCGGTGAGTCAGAGAAGAGGTCATGGCAGGAGAGGGGTTGAGCTCATGGGCAACCATCAAGTCTGCGGAAGAGGGAACTAAAGGCAGGAGGTGGCTGAAGGGTAGAAAATCCAGGCCTCAGGAGACCACGGAACATTCTGTAAATCCATCTCAGGACCTGTCTTCTCTATGGGGCTCTGCCTGAACAGAGATGCTCAAAAGGAGCATCAGGGAGCTCAGAGAGCCTGCTGAGCTCAGGGAGCCTGGAACCTTTGAGTCTGATCTCACTTGGTCTTTAGCATACTCTGGAGACCTCCCCATGCACACCCAGTTTGGTTCCTTCTCCACAAACCACATATTCTTCACTTAATCCTCACGCACAAGGTTGGGAGGAGAGGCATAGAGCAGACGAGGAGAGACAGGAAAGACAGAGCTACGGAAGGCAGGGGCAGGAAGGATGGTGCTACTTGTTTGGTTTTTTGTTTGTTTGTTTTTCCAATTCCTTGATGGTTAACTATTTAGGAGAGAGGGAGGGACCCAGGAAATCTGCCGCCTTCACCTTGCCATCCATCAACCTTAGCTTAGGCCACCAAGTAAGGACAAGAGGAGGCCAGCAAGCCAGCAGGCAGTCCAACCTCTGCTCTCCTTACTTCCCACCCCTGTCCCTCCCACTGGGAAGAAAAGAAGAGAAGGGCTGCACTTCTGCCTCCTTACTCGCACCTTCTATACTTGCTGCCTCGGGCAGTGAATGCTGTGCTTCATGCCCACGACACAGAGGTTCTGCAGCATTAACAAGCCCTCCCCAGGAACACAGGGCCAGATCAGGTTGTAGTCTGTCCATGTGCCACTTTATGTTTTCTCAGGAGATAAACAAAACAGACAAGCGCTCTTGGTTTTAATTATGTTTTCTGTGTTAATTTTTGAAAACTGACACATAGCACATCTGAGGAAATGTTCAGTAAGTCTAAAATGCCATTTGAATGCAATATCTGATTCCCTGCACTTGCTGCACTTGGCTTCATCTTACTGATATTTCTGCTTGGCCAGCGGAGTGTCCTTGGCACTATATGTCTCACCTGAATTGGCCACTCAATGAAGGGCTAGGGAATTGTGCACTTGTTACAGAGGTTTTTGAAACAAAATTGGGGAAATCTTTTGGAACGTGATTTGGTGATACTGTTCAAGTGCTCATCTTGTATAACCATCAATTCCACCTCTAGGAATTCATTGTATGAATGAAGGATTTATGAATAAAAATAGTAATATATGTGTTTTATAAAAGCAGAAAAAATGTTAAGAAGTAGAAATTTAGTTGGATGAGTTACAGCACAAAGGAATATTTCTAAACCATTAACAATTATATATTCTTGTGTATTTATCACAAAAAGATGTTCACCATACAGGGGGTAAATAAAGTGGGTTATAAACAATACAACCCTATTTTGGTGAAATAGAAGGAAAATAAATAGGAAGGGAGGAAAGGAGGGAAAAAAGTCTAAGGATATACACCTTAAAATGCATCGTTGAGTGGTAACTTGACTCTTTCTTTATGCTTATTGTATTTTATAAATGTTTCTTATAAGCTGTTATTTTAATCAGAGGGAAAAATCATGCTACTTAGACACATGCACACCTTGTTAGCATAGCTGACTGTCTGAGACAAGATGACTATGGGCTAGCCTCCTGCTGAGGGCCCTGGGAGGCAGGCTTCATGTCCTCTTTGGCTGGAGCACATTCCAGTGCTGCCTACCCACCATTCCGCAAAGCCAGGCAGTGCCAGGTGAAGACAGGAAAGAGGAGCATGGACAGCAGGATGGTAGGATGCCTGGCCATCCAGGTTCTCCTATTATAAGCACAGGCATGTGAACCAAACCAAATCTTGGTTACAGAATATTTGTTTTCAGAGCCCAAAATACTGAATCTACAGGAAAAGGAAAAAGTCCTGATGGGCTATGCTGGCTTAAGTAGGTTATTTCAAACTATGGCTTTACATTCTTGATCAAAATAGTTTAAACATTTGCTGCCTATTGAGGAAGGGTGGGCATGTGCTGTCCAAATGGTGCTAGGTTGCTAAGTGTCACAGAACATGGCGCTGGGAGAGCTGAGAGGGCTGCAGGCCCCAGCAGCACCAGCTGCATGATACTGGCACCTTGATTCATCATCCAGACTTCACTATTAACCTGTATATTAGTCCATACTTTTCACACTGTCTGAGGAGCTCCCTGGTTCAGTGGAGGTACAGGGGGTAGGGAGAGCTCTAGTGGAGGCCAAGGAAGAAGCCAAACTTGCAGCACCCTGGTCCCCTCTCCCAATATAACCAGGGCAGCTCTACTCTTTCTCTTTTATATATTAAGGTCCCAGGGTAAGATTTAATCTGGAAAATAGAATCCTGTAATAATAGGCTTGAAAAGCACCAGTCTAATAATTCAACTCTGATATTTTTTGTAATAAAGCATCACCCGTAAACACGGTGGACTTTCCAGTATTTTTCAGTTGAGGCTGGTCACTGATATCACCTGGACCCTTTTTCCAGTCGTCAATGTGATTTATTTATCCACATGAAGGCTGCCATATTTGGGTACAACTTCAGAAATAAGATGCAAGTATGCACCAGGCAATGATGTGTTATTAACTCATCTTCCCATAAAGAGAGTGAAAAATCCATGAAACTGGCATACTTACAAGGCACCTGGCACCAATTTGTCCTGGCCCCGGGTAAGTAGCTCCATGCAAGAGTGCTCAAAAGTGAAGTAGAGCTATTTTGGGCTCTTTGCTTGGGTTTTTATTGGGTATTTTCTTTCCAAATGAGGAAATGGTTCATTGCTCTATTCTCCATGGTACCTGCTATTTCACAATGGTGATGTCTATGTCTGCGCATTTATACCGTCATGCAATGCCCTTTGGTGGATATCTGCATTTTAGGAGTGCACTGAACAAGGAAGAACATATGCCAAACTTTATTTCTCAAAATGAAAGCAACCAAAGCAGAACTTTCAAAACTATCTTATTCTTTGATTAAACAAGATTAAAAATTCTCTACATTCCTGGAGATAAGAAGGAGAAAGAAGTGAGAGGAGCAGGAAGACAAGAGGACAGGAGGAGAGAAGAAGAGGAGGGAACAAGAAAGAAAGGTAGACAATACAGAAATTAAAACTCATTTATTTTGGAGCAAGCTTTTTAATCTCAAGTACGTAAGATTTTAGTTCTGGACGGGCTAGAGAATTCTTAGCTTAAGTTTCCATCAACTTTAAAAGCAAAACCATTTATGGGAACCATGCATGGGGACCTGGATTTGACTGCATTTTGCTCTCATCTCTTGTGCAGTGTTGGTGGTGACCGTGAGGAGCATGAAAGTCATGTTGACAGCAACTTTTCCAAAACAAAACAAAACAAAACAAAAAAACAAAACCCTCACCTTTATCCCCCCTCCAACACACATGAGATTGTTAACTCCTCATGGTGTCTTGCTGAACCCCCTCTCCCCACCCATCATGTCCATCCTGCCCAGGTAGTGGTATAGGTCTGGGCAGCCTCTCTGAGAGCCATGCCTGGGATAGACTGGCCTCCCCCTAGCATGACCCAACAGAAATCTGACCCCCTGACATTAGAATGTGAGGAGAGTGGGAGTTTCCTCTAGTTACATAGGATTTATTTTGGGTTTCAGTTAAGACGACTGTTGCCTATATTCAGCTGTTCACAAAAAGCTGAATGTTTTATTAAGAAACGTCTCCATATCTCTGTGGAAAGGCTTTCAAGGATGATCATTTTTTTCCAGTTATAGCCACTTTTATAACACAATGCAGAGAAAAAAGGTGACTTCAGAATAGGTTTGGGTTTGCACTAGGAAGAGACGCACTCGGAAGAGACTATATCTGGATTCCATAGTACACCTGCTGGTAATAATCATAAAGCTAACGTGTGTTGCATGGCACCGTTTTTAGAAACCTCTCTGAGCCCTTCACATGAACTAGCTCTTTTAATCCTCACAACACCTCAAAGTGTGGTAAGTCCTGTCATGATCCTTATTCTACACCAGAGGTGGGTAACTTGACCAGTCACACAGCTCAGAAGTGGTAAGCAAGACTGAACCTGGCACTCTGGTACTAGAACCTAGGATTGAACCCACTATACTCTACCACCTTCTTTAAAAAATGAATGAGATTCGTTCTGGTTTTGAAAGAAAGTACTGTCAAGTGGAGGAAGGAGGAAGCAAAGCAGATTGCGTATAGTATCGGGAGTGGGACAATGCTGACTGGCTCAGTGCAGAAGTACAGAATCATAGTTCTGAACTGAAGCATTTCTGCTGTAGAGAGGCATAAAAACACAGCGACCAGCAGAGAATCTATTTGGTTCTGGGAACTGAATAGAAAGTCAAATATTTTACCTAAGTACCTTATTTTCTGCATTCCTTCATTGCACTATTTATATCTCTAGTTACTATTGCATCAAAACCTGGCAAAACTTGGCTTATCTTTGAGTAAGGTTTCCAGAATGGAAACTTCCCTTCAAGAGACAGCTATGAAATGAGTGACTCTCCCAAGCTGTGGCTTTCCCTTAACCAAGACCATTCCTATTTGTCAGGTTTTTGACCCATCTGTATGACTGTGGTGACATCATTCCGACACTCTGGAAGGCAGCATATATCATGTGTGATATATTCTGTTGAAGAAATGTATAAATAGTGCAGGGGATCTGATAGCCAAATGCACCATTAACAGGGATTAATTCATTGTTTCATCTTAATGCTGCTCATTGTCACCTTCCCAGAATGGGACACCAAAGGAAGTGAGGGAAGATGAGGCACGACAGATTTAGACTGAAAAACTTCTGAGTGAAGGGAACACTAGAGCTATTTAGTGAGAAGGACTGAGGTGGGTAGTTGAAATTAGAGCAGAACAGGGGGACCCTGAGAAACACGGAGCCATGGGGTTCAGCCTGGCACAGAGGCAGCCAGACCAAAAACAGAGTGGACAGGGGCACTCTGGAAACATTTTCCTCCTTTCTATTGATTTATTGAAATCATCAAGGGAGTGGGGAGAGAAAGAATGGATTACTTATAAATACAAGCCTTTCTTCAAATGAGAGGTCAAGAAAAAATAGGGAGTTCCAAGATGACACCGTGATTCATTCCCAAGAAACAGAGAGGGTAAAAAGTGACCATGACAACTAAGGTGGCTTCTTTTAGCTTTCCTTGGCTCGAAGAGTCAGCCTGGGCCTGTATTACTTGACAGAGTAAACCTGGACTTTCCAGAATCACAGCAGGATACAACAAAATATACACAACCATGGCCTTGGCCCCATGCCCTAGAGACAAAGAAACACACAGACCTGCCTATGGTCAGAGCTGTCCTGTGCAGGAGTAGTAGTAGGTGGAAGACATGTGAGGGGATAGTGGGAGTCATTTATTTAAAAATAGAAGTCTGGGTACAGACTCACTTCTGGACTCCATGGGACCTGGGCTCTTCTTAGAGTAGGGGTGGGAGTGAAGAAATCATATGCTCTAACATTCTCTCACAGATCACCAGCCAACCTGGACTTGTGCCCAAGCCCCAGTCCCATCCTGGAGGAAGATATGGTAACAGTTGTTGAACCCCATGCCCATCTACTTTCTTCAAGTGAAATCAAGTTAAAGTGAATATCAAAGACATCTTCAGGAAAAAAAAATATATGACTGTAGACAATTATCAAAATTCACAGAACTATATACCTAAAAAGGACAAAGTTTACTTTATATAAATAGTACCTCAATGTTCAAGCAAAGAGAGAGAGAGGAAGAAAACTTTGAACTTGTTCTAGATTCCTTCTCACATTTTTGGATGACACTTCCGTCTTGAGGATTTGATCTTGCTTTGTCACCAAGGAAAAGTCGACTGGCCAAAGAGAATCTGTGAGTTGTCAATACACCACATATATTTGCCAGCCTGGACAGCAAGTTGGCCTTTGTCTTAGCCAGATTGGCCAAGCTCTTTTAGTAAGACTTGTTTCACGGAAACAGAAACTATCCAAGGTTGTTGCAAGGTTGGAGCCCTGTGCACAGGCCTGAGAAGAGCATGATCTCCACAGATGGTGGTGAACTGTCAGGAGGAGCCATACTTAGGCTATATGGCAAGTAGGAGTGATGCCCCACGACCCACGATTTGAGTGAATCTTGGGTGTGGATGGTAACCCAGCAGAAAAGCTGTTGCAGGTGGGTGCTGGATGACACAATGGATCCCTGGCCTCCTGTATACACTTTATATAAAAGCCAGCATTCATAGAAATACTTAATAAATGCCAGACCTTGTGCCTTATCTTAATTAATCCTCACAACAACCCATTGAGATAGGTTCTAGGATTTATCTCCATTTTACATATGGGGAAACTGAGGCTCAGAGAGGTTGAATAAGTTTCCTGTTGGGAGCCATTTTGGGCTTACAGGTTGAGAAGCCTCCCTGTGTGGAAAAGGCAGTAGAAGCAAAGCTCCTGCCGGCCAAAAAGGGCCCCCCAATATACCCTCCTTCAAATAACCTTTCAGGCCTGGATTTCTTGAGCAGCCCTGTTGACCTCAAGGGAGGTAATGCTCTTTTGTTTTATGACATTCAAGTAAAAAAGGGAACTTGGAATATGATGCATTGATGGATAACATCTGAAAGAGACTATGTAAGTATACTTATTCATAAGCAAAAGGACAAGCATTGAGAGTTCCACCCTTGCCAGATGGGTTGCACCTCCCCCATTGTAGTTGGAAGTATAGGCCTCAAAGCAACGTCCTGATTTCTCCTGTTTACAGATAATTAACATTAAGGCCTCAAGGAAACACCCTGTTCTCTCCCCCCACCCTAAATTTATATGTTAATTAACTTAAAACCAACATACAGGACTGAGGAAGTTGCCACTTTGCTGGTAAAAACGCATTATTGTTAAAGAGATTAAACTATGGAATGTCACTCATCGATGTAATGTCATTTACAACCTTTAAAAATAAGGACACTGAGACCAGCAGGGCAGAGATGCCAGAACTGCCAGAGCTGCCTGCTTGGTGATCAGACTACATCTCTCTCGTGGCTCTCTCATTTCCTTTCACCTGACCATCCATCCTTTGGGACCCCTAGATTTGCCGGAACTGGACCCTGGCAGTTTCCTACAGTCACACAGTTAATAAGAGGTAGAGCCAGGATTTAAACTCGGCTCTATCTGGCTTTTGCTGCTAGGCAACAGGGGGGTTACTGCACCCTCCCCTATTTCATACTAGGGTAGTATTTTTACCATGTTCTAAAACCTTTTTTTTTTTTTTTTTAGAGAAAGAGAATGCGAGTAGGGGAGAGGGACAGAGTGAGGGAGAGATGCCAGGCTCCATCTCATGTCCCTGGGATCATGACCTCAGCCCAAATCAAGAGTCGGATGCTCATCCAACTGAGCCACCCAGGTGCCCCTGAGCTATTTTCAAAGTAGCTGTAACATTTTGCATTCCTGTCAGTTGCTCTGCTTCCTTGTCAGCACCTGGTATTGTATTTTCTTTTTTGAGCCATTCTAACAGGTGTGTCATGGTACCCCTTGGTTTTCAATTTGTATTTTACTATGATTTGTGATATTTAACATCTGTTCATATGCATATTTGGCGTTTCATATTTCTTTCTTAGTAAATCTGTTTAAATCTTTTGCCAAGATTTTTATACTGAATTGATTTCTTTTTCAGATAAGAAGGGTTTTTTTGTTTGCTTTTTCTATAGATTCTGGGTATTGGTCCTCTTTTAGGTATGTTTTTTGCAAACTTTTTCTTTCCATTTTTTAAAAAAAATTGTTTAATTTTTTTTTTTTTAAGAGAGAGAAAGAGACAGAGTGCAAGCTGGGGAGGGGCAGAGAGAAAGAGAAGGAGACACAGAATCTGAAGCAGGCTACAAGCTGTGCTGTCAGCACAGAGCCAGACACAGGGCTCGAACCCACGAACTATGATATCATGACCTGAGCCAAAGTCGGACATTTAACCGACTGAGCCACCCAGGTGCCCCTCTTTCCATTTTTTTAGTAATGCCTTTTAATAAGAAGTTTTTAATTTCTATAAAGTTCAGTTTATCAATATTTCCTTTTATGGTTTGTGCTTTTTATATACTATCTAAAAAATACTTGCCTAATTCAAAGTCACAAAGATTTTCTTCTTTCTGTTTGTCTAGAAGTTGTATAGTTTTGTGTTTTACATTAGTTCTAAGATTTGTTTGATGTTAATTTTTTATCTAATATGAGGTGTAGACATGGTTCATTTTTTTCTTGCATATGGCTGCCCAATTTTCTTGGCATCATTTGCTAGAGACTGTCTTTCCCTATTGAATTGATCGTATATGTGTAGATATATTCCTAGACTGTACTGCACTCCATTCAAGTATGTGTCTATACTTTTGCCAATACCAGTCTTGATTACTGTATCTTTATAGTAACTGAGTATCCTGAATCCTCCGATTTGTCTTGGCTTCTCATGCTTTTTATTTTTCACATATGCTTTAGAACCAACATGCGTATTTCTAGGAAAAACATGCTGCAATTTTTATTGAGATGATATTGCATCTATAAACTAATTTGGGTAACTAATTCATCCAATTTCATGAATCGTATATATAAGATTTACATTTGTTTACCTTTTTGTACATAGTTTGTTAGAATTGTCCCTGAAAGTATTATTTCATGATTTGTGTTGTTATTGTTAATGTTGTTTGGGGTACTATTGTAAATTATTCTGTGGTTTTTTTTAAATTTCAATTTCTAATTATGCATCGCTAGTATATAGAAGTACAACTGATTTTAATATAGTGGATTCGTATCCTGCAACTTAGTTAAATTCATTTATTGGATACAACATCATTTTTCTAGATTGTTTGAGATTTCATATGTAAACAATTATGTCATCTAAGAATAAAGCATTTTATTGCTTCCTTTCCAATATTAATTCTTTTTATTTCCTTTTCATGTTGCACTGACTAGAATCTCTAGTACAAGACTGAATACAAGTGGTGAGAGCAGAAATCCCTGCCTTGACAACTGTAGGTGAAAATATTCAGTCTTTTATTATTATGTATGATGTCACCTATAGACTTTTCTATAGGCGCTCTTTACCAGGTTGGGGAAGTGCCTTCTATTTCCAGTTTGTTGAGAATATTTATCATGAATAAATGTTGAATTGCATTAAGTTCTTTTCCTGCATCTATCAAGATTATCATATACTTCTTGTTTTCTAGGTTGTTGAAGAACATTAATTTTCAAACATCAAAACAACCTTGCATTTCTGAGATGAATCCCATTTAATTACTTTTTTATATATTTTTTATATATAATTGTCTTTTTTATATATTATTGGATTCAATTTATTATTTTTTAAGGGTTTCTGTTTTTATATTTGTGAGAGAAATTGGTCTGTAGTGTTCTTATAATATCTTATAATATTTTTCTCTGGTTTATGACATCTGGGTAATGCTGGTTTCACATAATAAACCGGGAGAGTCAGTTTCCATGTGGATTTACAGTACTATCAGAGATCTGAGAAGGAATTATAACATCTGACCCTGACCTGTGTGCCTTTCGTTTAGCTGTCTCTTATTCGCAGTTCTAGAGTTGGAAAAACTGTCATGTCTTTTTGGTGGAATTCTGCAATTGCAGTGAAATGAAGGTTGATTTTCAAATGACCATTAAAAGGCAAAGAAACAAAATGTCACAGTTGAGATCTTTTCTTCCGAGTAATAAGAGACTGTGCCATTTATATAATGGCTGGTATAATTCTTTACTGACCAAAGTGGTTTTTGTTCAGGGCCTTGGCTACCATAACTAAAGATCATTAGAAAAGCAATCCTTATTCAATGATCACAACTCTCCAAAATAGAAATTGAAATGAAGTGCCAATATGCCCAGTAAATTTTCACTTTATTTGGGTATTTAGGTGAGAGTGTATTTTCCCCATGCTGAGAAAGTACATTTCAAAGATTCACACTATAGATCAGTGCTATGCAAAAAGATTTTCTGTGGTGACAGAAATTCTCCATATTTGGGATGTCCAATCAGGTAATCACTGGCCCTATGTAGCTACTGAGCACCTGAGTGTGACTTGTGTGACTAGGAAACTAAGTTTTAACTGTATTTAATTTTTTAAGTGTAAATTTAAATAACCACATGTAGCTAGTGACTAACAAATTGGACAGTGCAATTGTAGAGTGCCAATATGGACGCTTGAAAACTTGAGAAACAAAAGTTCTCACTAAAGAAAGAGTCAGAAAGACTCAGGAACAAGTTGCACAGCTAGAAATGTAAGGTTTAGTGGACGTCCTGCAGATGAAATTTACATAAAATTGTAGACCAATAGAGTCTCAGTTCTTCTTAAATCAATTGTATTCTGATTTACTTTGGCATTATTAGCATCATGCGGACAAAAGTACGAGGTTGACAATGGATAGCAACATGATTGGTTTTCTTTGGAAATAGATGATATAATGATGTTGTGGATTTTTATGTATATATACTCTATAAATATACTCTATTGAATATTCAACATGACTGCTGTGAGGTTTGATTACTACACATTGAATAAACGTTCTCACTCTTGGGGTTGGTAGCATGAATTTCTGAGATCACCAACAGAAGACTCAAAAGGAATCAAACTTCATTTTTGCTTTTTTGTTTCTCGAAATTTAATTTTTTTTTCTTTCTTTCTTTCTTTCTTTTTCTTTCTTTCTTTCTTTCTTTCTTTCTTTCTTTCTTTCTTTCCTTTCTTTCTTTCTTTCTCTTTTTCCCTTCCTTCCCCCTTCCTTCCTTCTTTCTTTCTTAATTACAACTAGTTTGATGGTTTATTTTTATTTATTTTTTATTTGAGTATAATTGATATATAATGTTACATTAGTTTCTTGTATACAACATAATGATTTAACAATTGTATATGCTATGCTATGTGTAATAACTAAGATCGATGAGGGGAACATTTAAAACTAAATGGCATGCCTTGGAGTAGCATTGAGCTTGACTCCATTTTTGTGCATTTCTCTCAAAGGACCTTTTATGTTAAATCACTTACTTGCTATCAGAGATACTCACAGTGAACACAACTTAGAAATTCATCAAAATGACAAAACAGAGTCTCCAGGGCAGGAAAAGGTCACCAGACTCCGTACAGCGCTTGATCTGTTTGAGTCCTTAACAAATGCTCTCAGGATGGTGATGCCTTTGTTCTCCTCTCTTCTGGTGGAAATGATTTAGTGAATGCTCTGCACCTTTCTCTCCCTTCAATGCCACCCTTGACCCCTCACCCCCACCCTTTCACATTAGATCTTTTTGCTTCACTGGCCTTTCCGGATGAGGAAGAGTCTCACCAAATCAAGAATGCACCTTTTCTGAAGAGGTCAATTAGTCCGGGGGAGTAATGAGGACTAAGCTGCCCTCTCCACTTTGACCATTGATTTAAACACTATTCACAGGCTCCAGGGTGCTAGTGAGGCAACGCTCTGGAAACTGATGAGGGACTCCATCTCCATTCCCATAACCCATGCCCAGTCACCCCAGAGAATCAGCCACCAGCCATAGCTCCCTCCCACCCAGCTACATGGTAACCAAAACAAGCCCCTTCTATGTACACTTTCTGTAGCGTGTAATTGCCAACTGGTGAAAGAGATGAATAGAAAGGAAATGTATTGAGAGAGCTTTGACAGAATTATCATAACAAGGGTTATGAGGCCTAACTCTACATGCCAAGAGGCAAACTTTATGGCATGGCCCATGTCAGGAGGCTGAATAGTGCCAGGATATACTCCATACAGAAGCTGAAACCTTCGCCAATGCCACACACACCACATAGGCTGGCATGGGCCTCTTGAAACCAGAGACTCTCAGAGTCAGAGGACCTTGGAGATTCTTGGAGTTTTACCCTTTCTCAGCATGAGGATTCCCTCTTCAAATCCTCTACAGTGGCCACCCTAAGACACCATTATTTTCCCAAAACAGATTCAAATTGAAGCAAATAATTCATGAGCTATCATACTCCCCTTGATTTTATCATTTCTGCTCCAAGCTAAATTTTTCTGGCTCTCTCAATTGTGCTTCCTAAGGTCTGATTTTGAGGTTATTCCCTGTCCTGGTCACTGTTACAGTCAGGCCAGTTAGGATATTGAAGCTCAGCTACATCTATACAGATGTCTTCATTGGCTTCTAAATGTTTTATTTGACATTAGCAGAGTAGGGTCAAAGGTGTGTAAAGAATGGGGAGGTGGGAGGTCAGGGGAAAAGGAAGTGGTAGTAGCTTTAATATGTCTCTGAAGCAGCATTGTGTTAGGGTAGGAGTGCATGGAGACAGGAACAAGGTTTTTCACTGTTAAAGACTTCAGTCTTAGAAATAATTGTGTAATTTTTGAGCACCTATAAGGAACCTTACCAGGCATTTCATAAACACTAATACTAATGAGAAAGTAAGCTTTACTATTCCCACTTTGTAATGAAAGTATGAGGCTCATAGAGATTAAATGATTTGCCCAAAGTCATATAGCTAATAAGTGGCAAATACAACTATATTACTCCCAAACTTCTCACTTAGAATTATTTCTCCTGGGCCAATGCCACATCCTAGAATTATACAACTTCTTGGGGTCCAGATGTTTTCTGTTTTGACCTTTCAGATGTGTCCAGTCACTCCTGTTTGGGTCTGACTTTACTGAGCTCAGCCCACCACCTGCTATGACCTTCAATTCTTTCTTGATTCCTTCCAACTTGCCTGCTCGGAACTTGGATATCTTCCTGATCCCACAAACTAGCCTGAGTGTCTAGTTCTCCCCTCATTGTTACATGTGCACATACTCTTCAGCTCCCCCAAGAGAAGGGAGATTCCAGTCCCCTGAATCACTGAGTCGCAAATTCTGAGAAATGATACTTTTGGTGATCAAAGAAGAAATTTAGCTGTTTAGACCTAGGCCTCCAAATGCCACTAGATAAATTTTAAAGTCTTCAGATCTTTCTAAATCTTGCTAAAAGTTCACATATTCCTTTTTGTGTGTGATTTTTCCCAAAGAATCTAGTATCCCATGGATGTTTTCTGAATTGTCAAACAAAGAAAGAAAAAATGGAACAAGCATCCAGTTGTTTAAAGGCTCATTAAGTTGGCTTTCAGCTTAGCTCATACTAAAATGACATAGCTTGAGTCCAATCTCCAGAGACCGTGTTTTAGGCAATTCTGCTTGTAATGCATTTCAGTTGACTGAGAGTCATTAGAGAGTTCACATCAAAAATCCACTGAGGCTGAACACGGACATAGTATTCTTATGGAAGAAGCTGGTTCTCATGACCTGGAGAGTACTTTGTACTTTTAACAATTCTTTATGAAGTAGAACCCCATGTGGTCCAGTCTCTGTAAGCTATAGCATTCAAGTAAAAACAGTCCAACAAGTATAAATAATTAAAAGCAATTCCAATGTTTTCTTGAATATCTTAAAGGATGTCAAAGAGAATCAATTTATAACCCACAGTGGTATTGCTGAGAGTCTCTTTATTATTTTCCCTCTCAAGGTCAGTCATATTCCCAACTTTCCCAAAGACTTTCTCTATATATTTCATTCTCAACCTCCAGTCCCGAAATCTACCCCTAAAAACAAGTTGGCACAGACTTCCTCTTTTCTCTTGTTATTCCGTCTCTCCAGAGCTCTTTTGAGAACTCACAGGAACCTACTCTGCACTCATACACATGCAGGCCCACAGTCCAGGGTTGGTAACACCGTAGGGCAACACTGACCGACGGAGAATAGGAGGCGACTGATAAATGTTCCCCGTTTCTCCCTTCAGTGATATCATAAGCATTTCACACTGCCCTAAAGAGGTTAATTTATGAGATACTCAGTAATCTTTAATAAATTCCTTTGTTTTTGCTTGGAGTAGTCAGAGTAAATTATATTGTTTGCAACCAAGAATCATGTCCAATAAAGATTCCAGTAATAGAGTTTCAGTTTCCCTGGGTCCTTGACAACTCTGGTTATTATCAATTAAAATAAGCAAACAAAATGAAACAAAAATACTTCCTTAGGATCCATACTTATAGGACAAGAAGAGCAAATGAGTTTCCACAGAGTACCCACAGTTGAGCTAGCTACTCTGAGCTCCAAACTGGGTTTAGGATTCATGTAAACCAGGAATGACAGGAATTTAGCTGGAAGGCTATTTCCATCCTTTTATTACTTTGATTATGTCATATTGTGACCCTAGGTTTCATGTGATGCTTGGTGGAAAACATATTTTGCCAAGCATGACTCTTTCTGATTGGTAAATTAGAGGATGGATGTTTATGACCTGCAGACAGATATCATGGATTCCTTCTCAACTGAGGACAAGATTCCCAAAGTATTTATCCAAATTGCCTTGCCTCACAACAGCTTCTCAGACTTGTCCTCTAAATTGCCCCTATAGCAGAGCAAATACATTCCTTCTGGGATTTGGTAGTAGAATAAGAAGTGACACAATTTGAATTTATTTAAAATCTTGAAATTTTCTTATTTTTCCTTCCCTTCCCCTATGTTCATCTGTTGTGTTTCTCAAGTTCCACATATGAGTGAAATCATATGATATCTGCCTTTCTCTGTGACTTATTTCACTTTGCATCATACACTCTAGTTCCATCCACATTGTTGCTAATGGCAAGATTTCATTCTCTTTCTTCACCCAGTAGTATTCCATTGTATGTATATGTGTGTGTATACACACACACACACACACAAACACACCACATCTTTTTTATCCGTTCATCAGTCGATGGACATTTGAGCTCTCTCCATACTTTGGCTATTATTGATAGCACTGCTACAGACATTGGGGTGTATGTGCTCCTTCGAATCAGCATTTTTGTATCCTCTGGATAAATACCTAGCAGTGCAATTTCTGGGTCGTAGGGTAGTTCTATTTTTAATTTTTTGAGGAACCTCCATGCTGTTTTCCAGAGTGACTGCGCCAGTTTGCATTCCCACCAGCAGTGCAAAAGAGATCCTCTTTCTCCACATCCTCGCCAGCATCTGTTGTTGCCTGAGTGGTTAATGTTAGCCATTCTGACAGGTGTGAGGTGGTATCTCAGTGTGGTTTTGATTTGTATTTCCCTGATGAGTCAAATTTTGTTCTTACCAAAAAACTAACTTACATTTTTACATTCTATTCTCTAAAATTTCAATGTCTACTTTTATATAAAAATAATAAAGTAATGAAACTTCCAATTAAATAAAATAGATGAGGCAATGTATTTATCTCTGCTCCATCCCAAAATGCCCCTAAAAGGAATTTTCAGTGATAAAAACCTACAAAGACAAAGAGATCATGACAGAGAATGATACTGAAAAAGAGAGGCAGCTAACTATGGAAGACGCAACATTGATTAATCCTCACTGACTTAGCAGAGTAAAGAAAGTGAGGACCTAAAATGACGATGATGGGGAACACAAAGCAAAGAAACAAATATCCATAAAATTTGGGCTTCAAAATTCTAGGGATGTCTAGGAATTTATGCACCAGAATCTCTGAAAACAGAGTTGAGGATTGGGGCTGAAAACAGAGGAAATCGGTTGAACGTCTATTTAGGAAGCACCAGATCCTCCTTCCTGTATCTCCAGATGACTGTGGCCCCAGAACTCCCATTCTAGAAGCAGATAGAGAAGGTTTATTTTCTGAAGAAACTAAGCCAGCGAAGCTGGGTAACAGATGGGTAACAGAACTCACAGAGTATAGGAGGGAAGTCCCCTATGGAAAACAGAATTAGGCGAAACTATCAAACATGAGTACCCAGCCCTCTTCACCAGTTCCCAAAATGCTGGCGGCTATACATATATCCATCAAAGGAACTGGCTGGCCCTAGAGAAAAGGTCTAAAGAAACTGACCTCTGTGGAGCACCAGGTGAAACCCCAGACCACTGCATCAGTTTGTAGCGAGGGCCAGGATGGGAGCCATCAGCCCATAGTATGAGTAATAAGGGATTGCCTGAAGAGAATTTGAAATCAATAATTAAATCACCTAAACGTTGGTTGGCTTTGTACTATTTATTTTTTATGCACAATTGTGCAGCAATTTTAAACTTAGTGATAAAATACTTCCCACATAAAACTCCATTCTATATCTAAGTTCCAAACAATTGCTCTCGCTACTGCGGAATATCAATAATGTGTATATAAAGTACAAATTAGCACATTTTAATTCTCTACTTGGAAGTTCATTTGAGAAACTCCCTATCACTGAGTCCATTCTTCCACTAACACAAACTCAGTTGTATATGTTCCTTTCATGAGTACATTCAAAGGTTCAAATTATCTGAGTTTGCTTCAGCACAGTTTATGTCCAATCCCTGTGGCACTCCATATTCCTGTGTCTAAACAGTAGATTCAAAAGTAAACAATGACACCATAGAATCTGAAAAGACAGAAGAAAATGCTGAATTACTGAGTTCTGTCATTCTGCATAACCACTCTGAGTTTTTATTTATATTGAAAATTTAAAGCAATGACTCAGAGAAGTATGAAGAATAAGAGTTTTGTTTGGTAATTGCAAAATTTAGTATATACATGAAATACTTAATTTGATTAATTTCTTAAAATTAAAATTCATTCTTTTTATTGTTAACTATTTTCAACTAAATAATCATAAAAATAATTATTATCACTGATCTCTATCACCATTGCTGAAAAGGATTTTGGTTATCCATGCATGATATCCATGCACAATCAATGCATGAATTGATCTGTCCAGGGGTAGATATGCTAGATACAACCTCTACCTTGAACCCTACTTTACTCCTGTATCAGCACAGTCAGCCAGTGGCCATCACATACATGAAATGCAGACTCAAATTAATGAACCAAAAAGATGAAGCAGTGACTCAGCGAAGCAAAAGGAAACTTAAACCTCAATCTACAATCCTCAGATAAAAGAAAATATTGCCTTCATGAATAGAAATAACAAGACTAGAAGAAAAGAAAGAAACTTTCAGAGAACAAGAAAGACCTACTGGGAATTAAAAATATAAATGCAAAATAAAGAATCAATAGGGAAAGTTGAGAAAATTTGAAGTAGAACAACAACAAAAAAATAACAAACTGGAAAATAAGAGAAAAAAAGATTTTTAAAAATAGAGGATCAATTCAGATGGTCTGACCTCTGACTAATAGGAGTTCCAGAAAGAACACCAAGTAAACAGATGGAAGTAAAAAATCAGATAATATAGGAAACTTTCCCAGAACTAAAGGCTGTAAGTTTCCAAATTGAAATAGCCCACCAAGTACTCAGGACAATAAATGAAAAACAAACCACACCAAAGCAAACCACTGTGAAATTTCTGCATATTGGGAATAAAGAAAAATATCCTAAGAAATCCCAGACAGGAAACACAGGGCATACACCTAGGGCCAGGAATCAACATGGAATTGGATTTTCCAAAAGCACTCTGAATTCTAGAGGATGCTGAAGCAATGCTATCTTTAAACTTTAAAAAATAGTTTTAATCTAGAATTTCATAGGCAGCCAAACTATAAATCAATGTACGTGTACGATAAAAGTTTTGACATTCGAGGTCTTAAGAAGTTTACTTTCTACGTACCCTGTATCAGAAAGCTACTAGAGGATGTGTTCCATAAAAACATGAGGATAAACTGAGATAAAGGAATGCAAGACCTTCAGAAAATGAGGAATATAGGCTCCAAGAGAGACTACGTTCAGATGTGTAAAGAATCCCTTGAATAACAATAAATGGAATACCGAAGTCAGCAGCTATCTGGCAAGCCTTGAAAGTCTTCAAGTTCAGATTGAAGCAGGAAAATGAAATATTCCAGAAACAGTATCTCCAAGAAAAAAAAAATAGAACCAATTCCTGAAGTCATGTTTCCTTGGAGAATGTGGAAAACTAATTAGCGTAGGAATATAACACTAAGCAGATTTTTCTTTAAAAGACGACTTAAATTCTAGGAAAAACAAGAAGGGAAATGTAATCATAGAGAGCTGTGAGCAATATTTACGTTGTCCTAAAAATGCAAACATTGGGTAATAATTTAACAAATAATGATGATTTAACTGCATGGGAAGGATCGGGGCTGGAGAGAAGTATGTATACGAAAGAGAGATCAACTTCCATTTTTCGTAAGTCAATAATTATAGTGAGAAGTAGCACTACTGTTATATTATTTAGAAATATACAACTAAATGCTAAGGAATAAAGTTAAAAGAAATGAGATCAGCTGCCTCTGGGGAGTAGGACTTGTGATGGGAAGGCAGGGGTCTGCTATTTTGTTTTAAATCTTATGCTATTACTTTATTATTTAAAATTATGGACACATACTACTTTTGGCAAACATATTTAAAAGAGAGAAGCAGGATTTCAGAACTCCAAGTTTAAAGTGTTAAAATCAATATACAATTACAACATAAAATGGTGAGGGCCACATCACATTCTAACAAAATACCTCCCTAATTTCTCTATGACAGATCAGACCTCTGGGCCACAGGAAGGCTTTGAAGGGGAAAACAAACATTTAGCACCTGCTGCATACTAGTACCATTGTAGAAAATTTTCAGAGATCGTTGTGACTGATCCTCACCATACCCCTGAGAACTGAGGAAGTTATTTCCTCGTAAGACACCACGACCTTAAAGGATGAAGAACTTTATTGCAGGTATTTGTTTATATTTCTGAGTGTGAGTCCCAGGCTGTCTGTAGAATGCTGGAACCATTGATTATCATCACAACTTGGTGAGATATGTGAACCCATTTTAGAGATGAGAAAACAGAGTCTTGACAAAGTCAAGTGGCTTAACCAAGTCATAAAAATAGTATGTGGCAGAGCTGTGATAGGGCCCCAGCCTCCAGTAAAACTCCCCACTCTCTCTCTCTGAACTTTTGGAGAACAAAGACTGTCTTATCCCTGTTCGCATCTCCAGCACCAAGCACACTATGTCTGGCAAATAGGAAATACTCAACCAAAGTCCACTGTGTAAATCAGGCAAGGCCCAGGTTTGTCAGCCTAGGAGAATTTCCAGCAGAACCAAGCCCCCTAACACTTCCTCCATCTACCTGCCATGCATGTGACCTACACAAGGTCTGTCTGGATCCAGCTCCTGCAGGGACAGGGCCCTCCATCAAAACCACGGGGAACCATTCAGCTCTCCTTCCGGTAACCCAATGGGTCAGTTTACAGGTCTAGGACACAGGCTTTCATACCGAAATGTCACGTACCTCAAACTGCAGGACAGTGACAATTTCACTACCTTTTAAAAATAGCAAAATCAAACCTTTAGTGCAAAAGAAAATGAAATTGTGGAAACAATTTTGAGCCCACAGAACTTTTGAAAATGTCATTAACAAACTGTGAAATCAGAGAGATAAAAATCAGATGCCCTGAGGGGGAACAGCAGTGCCCCCAGTTCAGCCTCTCACCCTGAGTCATAGAGAGCCCAGTTTCCACTCTGCAGCTCCAGGAAGCAGGGGGTACGGAGCTAATGCATGTCTCCTGCTCCATGCTGCTCCCGGGGTGGTGGCATTTGGAAAACACAGAATGACTGAACTCTTCAACATGTGAAGTTGGACCTACCGGAGATCGAGAGGATAAACAAGGAAACCATCCCCCTAGAAGGCCTGGGAGGCAGAGAGGAAGGAGCTCTTCAAAGAATCCTGGAGAAGTGTGTTCATTCTCCAGGCTTCTCTTTGCTGTTTCCACACATCTGTGAGAGAGCCCAAATTACAGAAACTATCTCTAGGGCTTCCACAATAATTTAAAATTATTCTCAGAGGAAAAGTACTTGTTGTAAAGTGCCGGAGAGCATGCACAGAGAGCAGGGTAGAATATAAAATATTTTCAAAAGATCCTCTTGTTCTCTAAGAACTTTACAGCCATTGTAACATTAGCAGAATTTATGTTCTGCTCTGGAACAAAAATTCAGAGTCGGCTATCTTTATTACCCATAGAGACGCTTTACAGGACTCAACAGACAGTGAAAGAAATCTGGAGACGTGTGTTTGATCCTCACAGACTTAGCCTATCTAAATTCTCTGCCACAGTTGCCAGGCTCAAGAGAAAGGGAGTCTGAAGAGAGAGAAAGGGTCGGTGAAGCAGCAGCGTGGTCTCTGAGCCCATGTACAGAACGTAGGAGTGGGAGGGGGCTGCATCCTGGAGTCCATAAAATACAGCTCTAATGCCCAGCCCCTCATCCTCAGGAAAAAAATCACACTCACGTCACCCGGAATAGAATTCAGGGATAAGAAACAAAGAAATATTTCCATGGGGGTTCACATACGAGACCACAGGTCCTACTTTCCTGGACCCTCTGCCCCGTGGCTTTCTTGCTTGCCTGATCCCTGGCTCACAGGAATTTCTGAAGAACTCACCCCAACCTTCTGGAATATCACATTTTCAGGCTCTGCCCTCTGAAAACAAAGTTGCAGAAAACTGCAAGAGTAGAAGGGTGCTTATAATATCAACCCTGGGTGTTAAACACTCTGGGGGCCTCTGTCACAAGACCAGATGCCTGCTAGACATCTCCGGAGCTATCTTCCCAGGGCAGGGTAACCGCCCCCCCAAACCCACTTCTGTTGGATGACCATGAGAAACCAACAGAGAGCATACTACAGAAGCACATGTTTCTTTAAATCAGTCATTCTTGTCATGGGCATCTCTCATTTTAACATCAGAAGGGAAGTTACTGGATGGTGGGGGCCAGCGTATCACAGGGAAACGTGTGTTGGCAAGACTGAACTGCCTATCCTTATCTTCAGGAATATGGTCCAACCATCTTTGCTCCAGGAATCCTTGAAACCCTGCAGTATTTCCTGGAAACTCCATGTCCTCCTTACCCACACGCACATTGGCGTAACCATCCGACATTAGGGCAGAAACACAGGCTTTACAATTTGTCTTACGATCTTTTTGCCCAGTGGCTGGAAGGAGCATTGTTGGTCTGCTGCTTGGCTTGTAGGTCTGTCACTGCTGTGCAGGTCAGTAGCCCCAAAGTGCACTTATGCTCCAAATCAAAATGGTCTCCATCACATTCCTCATACTTACACCCCACGAACATTTTAAATGCTGCTGAGTATATTTCACTTTTCTTGGGTGCTATTCAAGTTCAGTAAATGAAATCCTGCTCTCTGCCTCCAGCATCTTTCTATGTATAAAACACAAGTCTGGCACAGTGTTGCCTCAACACCAACAGTGGGATCAAAATCAGCACAACTGCTCTGGAAGATTATCTGATGTATTATAATAAAAGCCCCAAGATGAACATACTTAAAGTCATATTTCACTTCCAACAACTTATCCTGTGGTTATATTTAAGGATGTTCCTAAAGATGTTTGTGTCGGTAGCTTTTATAATTTGAAAAAAGTTGTAATTAGTCTGAAGGTCCATTAATAAAACCTTGTTTCAATTCATTATTGTGCATCCATTCACCATGCAAAGATCTACTGGGCCACCAACAAGAATAATGTCATGCAAATCTATTTACTGACAGAAAAAAATTCACAATACAATTTAGAATGCTACAGTGCCCACAAAACAACGTACAGTATGATAAAGTTTATAACATATATGTGGATAGAGAAGATGTCTGTTCATTCATTATTCCCCAAATACATGTGGAGCACTTCTATGTTCTTGCTGTTCCAGGCGTTATTCCAGGCGCTATTCCAGGCACTTGGCAGATAGCTGTGAACAAAACATCCCACTCTCACACGATTTACAATCTAGAAGGGTGGAGAGAGAGCCAGTAAACAAATAACTATAAATATAATGTCAGAAAGGGATAAGCGCTGTGAATAAAAATAAAGTAGGGTAAAGAATTAAAGTGTAGAGGAGGGAACTATTTTAAATACTGTGATCACGGAAGAATTCTCTGAGGAGATGACATGTGGATAGAAATCTGTAAGAAGAGACAGAGAGCAAGTCTCTCCCTAGATGATACCCAGTTCAAATGCTGAAAGTAAAAGCATGGTAGGCACCTCCACGGCACAAGACTGGGAACTAGTGGGAGGCGAGGAGAGCTTAGCCATGGGAAACCATTGGAGGGTTTTGAGCAGGAAAGGGATGGAGGATTTCGACTGCTGGGTGGGGAATAGTCTGTAAGGGGAATAAGAGTGGAAGCAGAAAGACCAGTTCAAAGGTCATTGCCACAGCTTAGTCAGGAGATGCCAATGGCTTGAACAAGGGTGACAGTCAGGGATTTGGTGAGAAGTAGTTAAATTCTGGAAATATTATTAAAGGTAGAATCACCAAGTTTATCTGTTCTACTGGATTTGGCACGAGGTAGAGGGAGGAGTAAGAGAGAGAGCAGTGAAGTTTTTGGCCTAAATAAGTTCTTAAGAATGAGAATGCCATTGATTGATTCAGGAAATACCGAAGAAGGAGCAGTTGGGAGGGGAAATCAAAGGGATACACACTAAAGTAGATGCTAATGATCATAATTAACATAATTAGCTTGTTTGCTCTGGGCCGGGCATTGTCACTGCATTTACATTCACCCATTCAATCATCACAGGAACTCTCTGAGATAGGTTACTATCATTGCATTTGGAAATACAGTTTACTTTTATATTTATCTAGAGATACTCATTTTATTTTCATTGAACATAGTACCTTACATAATAAAGTTCAGTGTGTGTGTGTGTGTGTGTGTGTGTGTGTGTGTGTGTGAGTGAGTGTATGTGTGTGTGTGTGAGTGAGTGTATGTGTGTGCGTGTGCGTGCACAATAATCCCAGTGAGAAAGAAATTATATATTTATAAATTTTCATTCTTGGCGAGTCCCTGGTGATTGCTCAATGTAGACTGATGTGAGATTTTTTTTCACAGTCTTTTAGCTCAGCATATTTTCAACTTTTTTTCCTGCCAGGTCAGATAAGTTCATACGCAAGACCTGGTCTCATTGACACGCAGGGGAACACATAAATCCCTGTACCCTAATTTTAATTCAGCCCCTTTCACCCTTGGCTTTCAAAAACACTGGAATGCAATGAGAGAAAAATAAATATTAAAGGAATAATCTTGAATCTGTTTTCATTTTTTTCATATGAGATTTTGCAAATGGGTTACTTTAAACTATTGCACCGGGGCACCTGGGTGGCTTAGTTCGTTAAGCATCTATCTGACTCTTGATTTTGACTCAGATCGTGATCTCATGGTTCAGGAGATCGAACCCGGTGTCAATAACTGACGGCACAGAACCTGCTTGGGATTCATTCTCCCTCTCTCTCTGCCCTCCCTTGCTTGCTGTCTCTGTCTCTCTCAAAGTAAATAAACTTAAAAAAATCCCACAAAACAATTACACTTAATATATCCCCACATACTATTTTCAACAAATCCTGAATGGATAGAGACTTACCAGTGGGTCCCCACACCAAGCTGAGAGCCTCTGGTTTAGATGATTATATGAATCACATTGTTGGAGGGCACTGATTTTTAAAAATTTCAACATTTCATAAATGAGAGTTCTCATTTAGTTTTGTTTTTTCTCTTTAATCCCTAGCATTTAACCACAAATTTTGTTTTCTCCAACAATTTCCATCTATGTGAATGTATTCAATGAAGTAGAGTGAGGGGGGTGATTGTAGCTCTGGATGTAGTCCACCGGATAAACAGGGGGACGCTTGGGGCAGGGGTCCCTGTGATTATCATAGTGACACTCTCTTGACCGGAGAATTGTACAACACTACCTGCTATGGGAATAACTGATTTCCATGGAATTCTGACTGTACTTTGCTGTTATCTGATACTTTCAGGGTACATAAGTGCTTTGAAAATGAACAAATCATCTCCAATTTAAAATGAAAAGCCAGATTAGGGCCTCTGCTCATTTTGCTCCTCCATCAATGCTTAGTAAACTCCTTGATGCTGGAATTTTGCCAAAAGTAGTCACGTTCAATTACTGTTACTCCAAAACAAATATCTATTTTTGTTTTCTTTTGAGAATGTAGAGAGGAATCTCATCATAACATGAGTCTTATTAAATGGAATTGGATATGTCTTGGATCAAATTGAGTCTCCTGAATCATGAACATTGGAACTGGAAAGGAAATAGATATTGTATGGTCCAACCTTGTCACTTAACAGATGAGGAAAAAGATGCTCAGGGAAATTAGGTGATCTTCTCAGGACCACACAGAAAGGAGGACCAGAACTGAGTTGACCTTGTCTTGAGCACAGTGCTCTTTCCACCCACTAGACCATGCAGTCTTTCTTGTACATGAGCGCTTGCTAAAGCCACTGCTGGTGGTCTCAGTTGGACCCGCATTGGTCCCAGGATAAGATTCAGGAACTGCCTCCCACAGCTGCTCCACATGACAGAGCTGGGCCGTCCAGGAAAGTGGAAACCCCACTTGGGCAGCTGAACCAATGCTATAATGCCTCATGGTTGGAAGCCATGGGAGCATTTGGCCTTGCCTTGAATTCCAACATTGTAAAGGAAATTTGGAAGCACTAAAGAAAAGAGAAAGGGAGATAAGGATGGAAAGAAATCAAAGAATACTCATGGATGTATAGAAAAATAAGGGAACATAGATCAGAAGCATTTAAGAATCAAGCCTTTACCTTTTAAAGGACACTTCCAATAACAACTATTACCAGAGAGCTTCTACTTTGCTTATGAATATTTGCTCAAGTTCTGAACAAGATAAAATTCAGATCACAATTATTTTCTTTTTCTTTTTTTTAAGTTTTTTTAATTTGTTCATTTTTGAGAGACAGAGCATAAGTGGGGGAGGGGCAGAGAGAGAGAAGGGAGACACAGAATCTGAAGCAGGCTCCAGGCTCTGAGCTGTCCGCACAGAGCCCGATACGGGGCTTGAACTCACGACACGAGATCATGACCTGAGCTGAAGTCGGATACTCAACTGACTGAGCCACCCACAATTATTTTCTTGATTTACACCTTCTCTTTCACCTCCGGCTACACTTCCTTCAGCATACCAGCTAGTAACAAGACCCCAGCTTGCACTGTGGTCAAGAGCCAAACAGCTTTCGATAGGAATAGTTTTAAAGATGAAAAGTTGGCAGTGCTGTCAGTTCTGCAGCAATCATGAGCAACATATTATTAGCTGTGAGGATTCATTTAGGTGTGGAAATACGATCTAGACTTGATGCCAACTGTAGAAAAATAGCATTTTTCTGCCTATAACTACCTGTCACAAGCTAGTAACCAACCACTGACTTTCACGTACACTGCAGGGTACTAGAAACAGGCTGGGTTTACCTAATGAAATACTTTACCCTCTCTTCTGATGACAACCACGACAATTCCCAGCTAGCCACTCTTTGCAAAGATTTCCTCACAGCGGTGGCAAGCCACATCAGTTATGTAACCGGCATTGGAGTGTCGGGTCCAAAGGAGCAGGTCTGTCCTGGAGTAACACTGTTGAATCATCTTGGCTTGCTCAAAATCCCGCTTAGCTATCCCTTGGATTTACTGATTCAGTGGAATGTGTAAATAATGCTAAGATGTTATATGCAAATGAATTCACAGAGAAAAACTGCCTCTCTGCTCTTATATTAACAATGACTAGGGGAAAAAATAATGGTTGGCAATCTTTCAGGACCCAGTCTGGCTCCTCATCTGGACACTGCTGTTGGCTACACCACCTTGGACAGGTTCTTGCCTTCTAGGCCTCTGTTCTCCGATCTATAAAATAAAGCAGGAAGTAAAGAGGATCCCTGCATCAGCTCGGGCTCTAGCATTCTGTGATTCGGCCTTGGAAAAAAGCATCTATCTAAAGAGACGGTCAGAACCAGAGAAACATTTTTTGTAGCTACAAACAGTCAGCCTTGAGAGGTTACAAGGAGTCTTCTTGCGGCCAAGGCAATCCTTTCCTCACAATAAGGCAGGTGCCAGCCTGGCCTAGAAGAGAGAGAGTGTTTATTTGAACGTTTGGATGAGGGTCTGCAGAAGCATTAACATCCAAACAGGCATTTCTGTTCAGTAGGGGAGCGCACCAAGAGCTTTACACGTATGTGATCAAGAGCCGGTGTTCCTTCACAACACGTCCCCAGATTATGGTTAATTCTAGGACATAGCACACAGTCAACATTGTCCTCCATGGGATTCAGAAAGTGTCAGTTGGTCAGATACAGATTTCATTAATGTAACCTAATTCTTTACACCTGCACACAATGGTCCGGCTTTCAGTGATTTGGAGTCCTGATACTTCATTTCTGAAGCTCTGCTGACCGTCCGCAGAGTCAGCTGCCTTTGTGATTCTAAGGTACATAACACTTCTGACCCCGACTATTCAAATGACCTCCAGAAAATATTACTGAGAGATGAGGTAATTGTAGGGATAGACTAGACAGTGTGCAAAAGCTATATCCCATCCTAGTACTGGATTTGTGTGGAGAATTCTGTAGCAGGTAACTGTCAGAGAAACTGTGCCATATTTTATTCTGTATAGATTTACCTTGTTTGAAGCAATTTTAATCTATAAAACTTCTGGTAATATTAAGGTCGCAAATTATAGAGTAAATGTTTTACAAAATATTTATTAACTTTTTCATGAACAAAGGAGTAAAATTAAGTCAAACATCCATACCTGAAATCCCAAAGAAAAAAATCTTAGTAATTTCCAAAGGGATCCAGAATAGCACTACACCTAGGCAGTACCTGCTATGGGCTAAGCATTATTTTAGATGCTTTGCCAATGTTAATTCTTTTACCAAACCTCAGAACACTTCTATAAGATGGGTTTTATTACTATCTCTTTGAGACACTGACAGATGAAGTTTGCAAAAATCACATGCCAAATGGAGAACCCAGATTTGGGCACTCTGAATCCATACTCCATGCTTCAGATCTCTCTACCATAATGACATTTTTAAAATGTTTGTTTTACTTAATACATATACCATGATTTATTTTTTTTATCTTTTTAAATCTTAGTTTTAAAACTGAAGTATTTTGACAGCTCGGAATCTCAGCCAAGTCTATGAACACTTCTCATGGATTTTGAAGGAGGGACATACATTTGTCACACATCTCTCAGTTGCAATGACAGAAACGCAACCCAAGTTTAAGCGGAGGACTTATTTTAGATATAAAACTGTACCCTAGTACAGTTGGCCTCAAGGACTCCAAAGGACACAAGATATGTCATCAAAGCTCATTCTCTTACTCTACTTCTCCACTCAGACTTCCTCTATTTATTGGCCATATTCTCTTCTATTCTTCTATTGAAGGTGGGCCTTTTCTAAATCTCTCTCATTCCTCTCTCTGTCTCTCTCTCTCTCTGTCTCTCTCTCTCCCCCTCTCTTTCTCACTGTGTGTGTGTGTGTGTGTGTGTGTGTGTGTGTGTGTATTGTTAAGGGACTGGGGGCATCGCTGTGAGCAGCCCCAGGCTTACCTGATTCTAGTGTAGCACTCCCAGTGCAAGTGAGGACCTAGCTCTGGGCCAGTCATGCAGTCAGAGGGCCTCTTGACCATCAACAGCCAGAATTGGGTTATAAGATGGTTCTACTGGCATTCATTTTGTTTTCCTTTTATTCATGAGTTCTGTTGAAAATATTTCTCCCTCAAAAAGTTGCAAGAATGCAGTTGACATACGTTGGTTTGGTGTGCCCAGAATTCTGTCTCCCCTTCTTTTACTGTTCCTTGGAGAACCACTCCCCTTTGGCTATATTTGGTTCAGGGGGTGGGGGCTATGACTCATCACATTCTGCCTCTCTGCCCATAATGAAAGTTGAGAAGAACAGGCTTTGCAGACAATGATCATGTTCAAAAAACAAGCAACTCTTGAGGTGTACAGAAAACATCTATACATGTGTGTGCAGTAACTGAAATGACTGTTAATGCAGAGCTATGAGTGCAGGTCGTCCCCAATATCCATTCCCCTCTTTCTAGAGTATTAAAACCCCACTTGTAGCTGGACATACCCCAACATTTCTTATAGCTAGGAGTGATCGTGTGCCTAAGTTCTGGACAATAAGTAGTAAGATGAAAGTGCTTTTATGTTTTGTGAAAAGACAGTAGGGAATGTGTTTGCCTATTTTTTTTCTTTATTCCTCCTTCGTTTCTGTTAGCTGGAATGGAGACATGGTAGCTGGAGCTAGAGCAGCCACCATGGATCATGAAGTAACTTGGAATAGAAAGACACATGATGGAGGAACAAAAGGAAGTTTGCCTCAGTCCCAGAGGATTCATGTACAGAACAGCCATCTGCACTGTCTACCGTTAGACCTCTGCAGAGAAATGACTTCCTACGTTGTTTAAATTACTACTATTTTGAGCCTATATTACTTATAGACAAACACAGTCTTAACTGAATCTAGAAATAAAAGAATATTTAAGCATGCCACTACATAGGAGCCCAGATAGAGAACTGGGAGTACTGAAGGCTGCTCACTTGGTTAGCATATGGAGGATAAGAGTGAGCTGTCGGGCTTCACAAAGAGGACCTCCCTGGAGCCTGGGGCCACACCGGGCTTCTGGCCCATGTTACCTCATTTACTCCCCCAGCATCGACCCTCTGAATTCTCTGTAGTTATCCTCATTTTAAAGCTGAGGGAACAGAGTCAGCTAGGCCCAATCTTTTTCCTAAGGTCACAGTACCAGTAAGTGAGGAAGGAACAATTTGTATCCACATGGAACTGTCTCCATAGCATCTGTTGTCTCCATTACTGGACCCCTCTCTCTTTGCTCCCTGGTCCAGGGGTTTCGCTGTGAGTAAATTCAACATATGGAAACATAACACAAAAATTAGTCAAGGGTACCAAAGTATTCAAAACTTGGTTCAGTTTTACAGTGGAATATTATTCAGCCATAAACAGAAGGAAATCCTGCCATTGTAAAGGACATGGATGACCTCAAGAGCATGATGCTAAGTGAAGAATGTCAGATAGAGAAAGACAAAAGCCACATGATCTCACCTGTATGTAGAATCTAATTAAAGCCAAGCTCATAGAAACAAAGAATCGAATGGTGGTTGCCAGGGATTGGGGTGTGGGGAAAATGGGGGAGATGTTGATCGAAGGGTATAAACTTTCAGTTATAAGATGAAGAAGTTATGGGGGTGTGATGTACAGCATGATGGCAATAATTAACCATGCTATCACACACACACACATACACATATCCATACATACACTTGAAAGTTGCTGAGAGAGCAGATCTTACAGGTTCTCACCACACACACAAAAGGCAAAGTGATGGATGTGTTAACAAACCTTACTGTGGTAATCACTTCACAGTATATATATATATATTAAATCATCACACTGTACACTTTGAACGTACACAATGTAATATGTCAATCATATCTCAATAAAGCTCCATTCAGTTCCTAAAGTTGATTTATACCCAGCTTTCAGGAATACACATGTAACATCACTCAAACTCCTCGACTGAGGGCATTCTCCTGGTGAGACAATCCCCATCTCCCCTGGGTGGCGGAGACAGCAGTTTTGCTTTATAAAACATCCTAGCCAAGAAATGAAGTTCAGAGATGCACCACCTCTTCCCTCACGGCAGAGCACATTAGTTTAGTCAGACTCTGATCTTTTTTGTGCCAGGGTTGTTTCCTTGTAAGACTCGCCTCCTCTGTGAAAGTCCTCTGGCCCTGCCGAAATCCTACAAGAGTTCAACGCCAGAGCTTGGTCAACCACTATTACGGAGCTGACAGATTCTTGGCTCTTCCGTGTTTTCTCTTCTTCTTCTTCTCTTATTTATTTATTTTTTGAGTGAATAAGTAGATCTAGTTAGGTTTATTATAGGAACAAAGTTCTTCTGGAAAGCTAATTCTTTTGAATGGTTGAAATGAAAAATAATACCCCCTCTCCACCCTTCAGAGCCCACTCTGATTTGAGCAGATGAAAATGCTGGCATTTCTAAACCCAGGGCTTTATTTGGGATGTAGAATATAAAGTGCCTCTTCTAGCCATTGTGACAGGAGAGGAATGCACAGGTTTCTCAAGAGCAGATTGCAGGGCCCATGCTGATCTGATTTATGGATCTTCCTGCCAGGAATAAAACCTCATGGCTGTGGCACTCATTCAACGATTATTTGATATTTTATGTATTCAGTGAATATATGGAAATATTTTTAAATTGGGTTTTTAAACTACCTATTTTTTTAAAGTAGTTTTCCTCTTTAACTTTCTGGACAGCCACATTGAAAAGTCTTCCTTACATGAAGAAGGAGATTAATGATTATAGGACAACACGTGAAAATGTGACAATGATTAAGCCCAGATAGATTATAACATTAGTCAATGAGAGACTCGTGGTACTGAGCCTGGCGTTGGTTTTTGATGTTAGCAACAATCATTTGGAACAACTTGCTTGTTAGCAAGCTAGTCACCTCTTATTTTGCCCTTTCTTTATCTTCACGGGAGAGGAACAACGAAATTCGAACCCTGACTGGACTGTGTGCCCACATACAGACAGATGTGTAATCACTGTGAAAGACGGCAGAATGTATGACAATAACCGAGGTAGTCGTCAAAGAAAAAAAGGCCTGAGTGCAAAAAAAAAAAAAATCTGTTTTGTGAACATAACATGGTCAGGGTAAGGCAGTTTTTAAAAGTCTTTTGATTGAGCTTCTCATTTTCTCAAATGTTAACCCATTTAGAATACACATTATTAGCAGGACTTTCGAGGGTAAAAAAAAAAAAAAAAAAAAAAACTATAAGAAAAGAAAATATTTAAAATATTTTTTAAATGTTCCATCAGTTCCAAAGATGTATTTTATTTATCTTGCCATTGCACTGTTGTGTCAGTTTCCTAAGGTTCCTGTAAAAAACTACCACACGCTTGGTGGCTCAAACAACAGATATATATTCTCTCACAGCTCTGGAGGCTAGCAGTCTGAAATTAAGGTGTCAGCAGGCTTGGTTCCTTCTGGACTCTCTGAGCAAGAATCTGTTCCCTGCCTCTTTTCTCACGTCAAGTGTCTACCCACAACTCTCAGCATCTCTGGGCGTGTACATGCATCAGCTGGATTCCTGCCTCCTGCACATGGCTTTTCTGTCTGGGTGGCTGGCATTTCCGCCTCTTCCGTCTCTTATGAGGACACCCACCATTGCACTTAAAGCCCACCCTGATCCAAAATGACCTCATCTGAGATCCTTACCTTAATTACAATAGCAAAGACCCATATTCCAAATAAGGCCTCATTTACAGGTTCTGGGTGCACATGCTCTTTTCCGGGGGAGGGGTCATTATTCAACCCACTAATAATGGTGTCCTTCTCCTGGTAATCCCTGAGGTTCATAATCTTCCTATCACCTCTAATCTCTTTCCTTTTCTCTCTCTCTCTTAAGTTTTATTTTTTTACTTTGAGAGAGACAGAGACAGCGTGAGTTGCAGAAAGGTAGAGAAAGAAGGAGAGAGAGGCTGCGGCTGCAGAGTCCAACACAGGGCTCAAACCCATGAAACCACAAGATCATGACCTGAGCCAAAATCAAGAGTCGGACACTTAGACTGAGCCACCCAGGTGCCCCTCTTTCCTCTTCTCTTTACTTTCCTCTTTCCACTTTCTACTTCCCTTCTCCTATAACACACAAAATACATTTTGTAACTTGATTACTCTATTTCATCACTGTGTTGGATAAACAAGAGGAAGGTACGGAAACCTATAAAATAAAAGACTTTCATTGTTGAATTTAACCATTTTTAATATTATTTAAATGTGCACAACACAGAACTAGGTTCAAAGTTCTATGGCATAACGTTCTTAGTCAATCATAAAACAAAAACAAATCTATAAATTAATACAACAAAAATATAAAACCAATAAAATTTTTACAAAATATTTGTTTTGAGAGAAAGAGCCCTCATGTGAGTGGGGGAGGGGCAGAGAGAGAGCATCTCAAGCAGGCTCCCAATGACAGACTGTCAGTGAGGGGCCCAACAGATGAGCCCAGGCTTGGGGCTTGAACTCATTAACTGTGAGATTATGATCTGAGCCGAAATCAAGAGTCAGATGCTTAACCAATCGAGCCACCCGAGTGCCCCTAAAACCAACAAAATTTAAATGTAATCATTCCAAAAGGGTTTTATTGAGTGCTATTATATACCAGGTGTAAGACGTGTAAGAGGTGCTGGAGACACAGCAATCAACCAAACTGGCAAAAACACCTGCCCTGGTGGATTACATTTCAGTATATGAGCAACCAAATGGGAAGAACCAGGTATTAGTAATATGCCAAAACCAAACGCTATTCACAGTGTGACTACATGTGACTAATTGCTACAGGGTGACATTGTTTGAGTCCAGCATCTATGCTACTGTTACCATATGATGAACCAGTTCTGCAATCTCTTTTCTCTATTTTAACTATTGCAGACATTTCCTCTATGTGGTAAACTACGACATCATTTGGCAGAACTACATCATTTACATATTAAACCTACCTTTTTCTTTTCTCATTAGCCTCAACAATTAAGCAGTACATTATTCGGACACACCATTCCACTTTCTTGTGTACCAAATCAACATGTCAATACATTAAACAACTTAAAAAAATCAAAATCTTGCCCTATAGAAGCTCCCTTCAAGTGCAAATTTCACTGCAAACAAGTAATTTTGTCTTTGGAATTGATTAAAATGATTTGACCTTCACAGTCTGAACCTTTTTTTTTTTTTTTTTTTTTGGTATGTCCAGACATACGGCTTGATTGAGATTCCCTATATTTTTAGAACCTTAAATCCAAAAGCATCCTGGATAGAAAAACACTTGCTCCACTGCAGTATTTCATGAATGCTTCTTGTTCTTTTTTTCCACTATTTAGTTTAAGAAATGGGGTTTGTAAAATGTACTTGTCAAAGTTTAACTTAATATTTTAATTTAACACTTTGGCTCAGTTATTACCTACCAAAATATGAACAATCCAGAACCGCCACTATCCCATCTTATTAGCAAGGGAGAGAGAAAGAAGGACGGAGGGAGGGAAAACAGCAATGATTCCACAGTGACCATTTATGGCCATTCACATATCCCTTTGCCCCACGCTACCTGAACCTCTGACTTCTCAGGCCATTCAGCAGAGCAAACACTCTAGAGCTAATCATTCTTTATTGCCATACAGATATTTTTTAAGATTATTTTAAAATCATTTAGGACAATTTTATTCTTTGGGCACTTCCAGTGTTTAGACTCCTGGGTAAATAAACCTTCTGCTGAACAGCAATAGAGGAATGGGTGAGGAATGGTTATTGTGATTTTCACATTAGAAGCTGCCAACCTAATAGCAGCCAGACATGCTTACCAGCATATTTAAAATTTATATGCTATCATTTTGGTAATTACATGGTGCCAACATTCAACCACAAATGCAAAGAAAACACAACACCTAAATCACATGGTGGGGTTCAGTTAAAATGTGGTCATCCAGATGATCAAAAAGAAAAGGCAGCATTTTCGAATTCTTAGTGAGAATTTGCTGACCCTAAGAATATAGACCCTGAATGCAAAACAGAGACATACAACATGCCTCAGACTTTCTGTGTCCATCCCCACTGCCCCTGTCATGCCCACTCTAGGCCCTTAGCTCTTACTCATGGCCTTGTCTTCTCTCTTTGCCTTTGTTCCCATCCAATCCAACTACTCCTACCTGAGTCACATCCTCCATTAGCTCTGCTTGGCTCTTTCTGTTCTGTTTATGTTTTATCATATAATAGGTAAAATGGGCCAAGTTTTACCCAGTGACTGCCTGGGGTGATTCAAAAGCTTTGTACTACTGAGTTTGAACAACCTTTCCTCTTACGTGCCACGATCCTAATTTACACCTCATCTTGTAAGTCTCCTCTTTATCTGTGTGTCTTGACTCCTCACTAAAACGAAGGCACCTTCAGCAAAGGAATCAGTGTCTTCCATAAATATTCTTTTTTATCATATTTTTAGAAATTTAAAAAATTTAAAAAGGCACAAAGCATTATAGTCATAGCACTCAGAAGTAACAAATGTCCCCCCTTCAAGAAATTGTTTCCAGACTCTTACCACCATCCCCATCCCATCACCCTCCCCATGGACCAGGAGGCTCCATTCACATGAGGCTCCATTCACATGTGTGTCTCTTACACACATGCAACATCGCATAAATGTTATACGGCATTTTGTGTATAAATAATTACACTTCATCCAGGAAGCATCATATTCTGCTGTTGTTCTGAAGGTGGCTTTTCCTATTCAACATTATGATTTTTCCACTAATTAACTGCATTCCTGTTACATGCACTGAACACCCTAAAATGTTATTGGTAATAATGATGACAGTTAAAGACACACTGAGAGTCAGGAAAGTAACTAGAAATTCATGACCTTAAATTTTTCATGACCTCAAGAACTGAGAGCTAAATGTATACTGTCTACATCCCATGTTCTCAATTTACTAGCTGTGTGATCTAAGGCAAGTTACTTAACTTAACTGACCTGTGTCTCATCCATGTTTACATCTTCAAAATGGAAAAAAACATCAGTACTTCACATAGTGATAGGTAATTTAGTTAATGCATTTCAGGTTCTTAGAAAAGTATGTGGCACATAGTAGGCATTTAAAACACTATATTTAAGAATAGTCAAAACTGGGGCATCTGGGTGGCTCAGTCAGTTAAGCGTCTGACTTCAGCTCAGGTCATGATCTTGTGGTCTGTGAGTTCAAGCCCTGGGTCAGGCTCTGTGCTGACAGCTTGGAACCTGGAGCCTGCTTTGGATTCTGTGTCTCCCTCTCTCTGTCCCTCCCCTGCTCCCATTCACTCTCTCTCTCTTTCTCTCAAAAATGAATAAACATTAAAAAATTTTTAAAAAGAATAATCATAACTAATAATATTATCATAGCACACCAAGGATGTTAGCTAAAGGGATCTGAATGATCTAGATTTTGAACCTTGGGAAAACAGAGAAGAGAAAAAAGCCATTAAGAAGTTTATTATATTATAAATAGCAATTAATTCTACCATTAATATTTGCCCCAACAGCCCAATTCTTAAAAGACTAGGCATTTTGCTTCCTTTACCCAGTTAGCTTCAGGCTTATGGCCAATACTTTGTCAATTATTTTAACCTCTTAACCTAACTCCGCAGAACAGATTATTCTCAGAGAAATCTGAAAAGTGAATTTGGCTACAGCTTTGCCTGCAGTTTCTCAGCTTGCACTTTAAAGAAATCTTAGTTGGTAAGGAGAAACCCCCTCTAAAGCCGCTGTGACTAAGTTATTCTAGAACTTCAGTAGTTTTTCTTTCTTTAAGCCAGGTTGTTGTTTTTTTTTTTTTTAAATTGTTACCCTTACACTCTCTCTATTTGTTTATTTTGGCCTCGGTGGACTAGACCACAGCTAAAACTTTATGGACCTCATAAAGTTCCCAACATTCTCAGACACGGGTCGTGATGTTTGTGCACTGGGCAGAAAACAAAGGTGCATTTATGAGGAGAATGGACATGCTCAGAGATTAATGAACTGAGGTCAGGCATATAGGCTTAGGCTGCAGCTACACTGCGTCACAGGCAACACATGGCTTAAGTGTGTCCCTCTCTATTCTCCCTCTTCTGTCTTCTATTCCCTACAAATGACATGGGGCCCTGGTGCCGGTGCTGTTCCTCGATTACCAGGACCTCCCACCATAATGCTGCCCATGACACTGTTGAGGGCTTGTCCTGACCAAAATGAACTATGTCTGGAACTTTCCATCCTACCCTCAAACAGCCATCTTCAAAAATTATCTGTTCTGTGTCTCCTTTCCTCACAGTTTGGCTTCCTTGTAGGCAAAAACTGGTTAATCTGATAAAATAAATTAATTTGTTACCTCTACCATGTAGGGCAGGTCTTTCAGCAGAAGCTTCTAGAGCCAGTATCTCAGTCTGAAGCACTGGTTCCATTGTGAGGAAGTGGGCCAAGCTTGAGGCACTTCTGAAATTACATCACACCAGCAGCTGCCTGATTTACCCACTGCTATGGACTGAATGTGTGTTTCCCTTAAAACTTTACATGTTGAAACTGTAACCCCAAGTGGGAATACAGTTTGAGGTGGGAAGGTAACTAGGAGTCCATGAGGTCATGAGGACAGAGCCTTCATGATAGCATTGGTGTCCTTATAAAAAGAGGAGACACTGGATCGCTCGCTCTCTCTTCTCTCTCTCTCCTCTCTGTTTTCAGAGAGAGAGATCAAGAGAGAGAGACCGAATGGAAGGCCATGTGAAGATATAACCAGGATGAGGGTCCTCACCAGAAACTGACCCTCCCGGCACCTGGATCCTACTTCCGGTCTCCAGAATCGAGAGATATAAATGTTTGCAGTTTAAGTCACCTAGTCTGTGGTTATCTTTTGGTAGCCAGAACAGACTGAGACAGCCACCCCCAGCACTGGACCCCAAAGCTTGCAGGAGTGTGCAATATGGTATTTCACTGCACTTGTGCACAGTTAATCAGACATTATAATTTCACCTCAAACTTTATGTGCTTTAGATTTTTTGATATACTTTTATAATCCTTGATCCTCAGAACACCTTGCTAGGTAACAGCTCTTGACCAATTAGTTTTCTTTTGCCTACACCGAACAGAAGTTCTCTTACTGAAAGGCTTGCACGATATTGATTACTTAGGAGACTATATTATATCAGCTCAAAAGCATAAAACTTCCTTTCCATGATTAATGTTGAAAAGAAATAATAAGTAGTTCTTACTTGTTATTTACGTAAGAGTTATTGCTCCTGAAAGAAAGTACAAATCCTCAGATGGTCAGTGCATGTGGCCTTTCCATCTTTTAAGATCTGAAAACTCAGTAGGAATATATTATAAGATTAATTATACCCAAAGAAAATAAGCATTGCTGTCAATCTTCATCAGATAAGATTAGGGTTTTTGTTTTGTTTTGGTTTTTGCTCAAAAAAAATTCATCTATGCACTTTCTATCATGCGTGATGTTTTTAAAAACTGCTTTTAGAATTTAAATCTTGCCATATTTCCTGTCCCTATATTTTCTCCCTTGTTCCTTACGTCTGCACAAGTTTTCAATTTAGATTATATTTCCAGCAGATGTTATATCTTTTAGAGTGTTTGCTTTCTCTTCATTAAAAAGGACGGGTAATACATTTTATTATTTTGAAAGAAAATAGCCTGAATAAAGATGTCCAGAAATCTTGAATTATTACTTCTTAATTGTGTGTGTGTGTGCACGCACGCGTGCATGTGTGCACGTGCACGCTGTTTCTGGGAATAGGAAAGCTATAGGAAAGAAAGCTTATGTTTCACAAATGTTGAAGGAGAGTAAGACTACCTTCCACTAGTTCCTAAAACTGTAATATAGACAAGCATTTAAAAACACAATAAAAACTTCTACTGGAGAGCTTTTTCAATATTCAAAACCATATATATGTAAAAGAGGATGTTCATGTTTTCTAAAGCATTCCCTTGATGCTCAGTATAAACATCAGCTCACGATGCTAATGAACAACCCTCTGGGGATTTTAAGCATGTAAAAATCTGCAGTTAGCTATAGTCACACAAGTTTAACTACAATTCATTTTAATAGGCTGGTAGCTCTTGAATGGAACTGTGGTTGCATCAAAAATTTTCTTTTTCCCTTGTAAGTATAAAATTTCACCCAAATTGTCTGTGCCCGCCAGTCTTTCTATTCCCTCTCTTTTCAAAAAAAGGAAAAGATTTCAGTTATTAACACCCTTTTTAGATTTAACTCTATGTTTTCTCTCTCTGGAGTAATTTGGATTTTCTAACATCCCTAAAACATGTAATGACTTCGGTTTCTATTAGTGAAATCCTCAACATCAGTAAGCAAGGGTGTGGCAAATTTGGAAAGGCAGGAAAAGGGCACTTTCCCTCAGCTCCCGAGATCACCTGGGGTTGCTTATTCACTTCCCAGCAAGGCTGACCTTGTTAACTGTAACACAAATAGCAAAAAGCACTAAATGACAACAGAATCTCTAAGGCACTGGAAGACTATAAAAGTCTCTTACTCTGTGAAATTGGCATACAGAGTTATTCTTGGTTTCTCCCCTCTCTTGAGCAGGGAAGCCATTTTCCATGCATTAGGGGGTATGTTATCCTGATTATCTTGCTTTTGACTAGTTAATCCGTAAGGTCACTGACAGTTATGAAATTCTAGGATTTCACTCACTCAGTACTCCCAGAGTTCAGTACAGGGATAAAATCTGACACCCAAAAAATACAAATGCAAGAAAGGGAAGGGAAGGGAGGGGGAGGGGAGGGGAGGGAAGAAAAAAGAAAAGAAAAGAAAGTACGCCTGGGTGGCTCAGTCAGTTAAGCGTCCGACTTCTGCTCAGGTCATGATCTCACGGTTTGTGAGTTCAAGCCCCGCGTCAGGCTCTGTGCTGACAGCTCAGAGCCTGGAGCCTGCTTGGGATTCTGTGTCTCCCTCTCTCTCTCTGCCCCTCCCCTGCTCACGCTCTGTCTCTCTCTCTCTCAAAAATAAACATTAAAAAAAAAAAAGATTCTCTCTCCCTCGCTCTCTGCCCCTCCCCTACCTCACGTTTAAAAAAAAAAAAGAAAAAAAAAAAAAAGAAAAGAAAGGGGAAGGGAAAGGAAGAAAGTCAGTCCATATCTGAGATTAAGCTGAGATTGAAGTTCCAGGAGACAAGAGAGCAAGATTAACAGACTACTACTCTTTGGAATGGTGAGTCAGCCTTAATCAATAAACATTCTTTAAAAAACACCATCAGGAGAGTGAGTTTTCTCAGGGAAGTATTGATGCAGCTTCTGAGCAAGGAGTACCTAGTCTATTAGAGGAATAAGACAAAGAAACTGTTAATTAGGAAATGCTGTAATGAGATTTTCTGTTCTGCATCAGAAAATTCCAACTAATAACCAACTCAGCTCATCCAACTGGAATTCTAGCACCTCAGAAAAACACATTTTTACATTTACAGGGATTTACAATTCATACTAAACTTTGTAGATTACATACACAGTCAGCCAAGATAGACAAAAAAAGCCTTTTCCTCCCCTAAATACATCCTCCTTGGTTTGGTTAGTAACAAACAAAGATTTTCACTCCACAATGAGATTTAAGTCTTAAAATAGATCTACCACCTCCCCCTAACAAAAAACATAAATAAATACCTGATATTGGGCTCTTTCCTGGGATTCCATAAACTGAGTGGGAAGGAGAAGACCTAAGGCCTAGGAGTTGAGAAAGAAGTGCTAAAAGTTGGCTGGAACAGTTGAAAAAGTCAGAGACTTGAAGCTCAAAGAAAGGGGCCTGCTTACCCTGAGTAACCAGGGGAGTTACACAGGTCATCTCCACATCTGAGCACTCTTCCTTCACTGAAATTTTAGCAAACAACAGCACAAGCCACAGCCAGGGGACTGGTCAAGAACCACTGACTGGAGACTCATGAGAGCTTTATCCTCCATCAAGGATATCAGCATCAAGACACCAGCCTTGTGCTGCTGAGACCGACACCTCTCTCCTCCCTACATCAGGTCTATGACAAGGAGCAGGAGCTAAAGCTTTGAGAGTTCTCGAGGAAGCCAAAACACTCTCCACAAAATCTCGGGGGACCTGGATTCCTCTCTTGTTGGCCCTACCACACCCCTGGCTTCAGAGGTCAGCACTCCAAATGGCAAAGAGAGCCACGGCCCAGGGCTGAGCACCATCTCAAGACTTCCATGGCCCCACTTTCAGATTTTAATGTCAAGGAGATGCCCCTCATATGCTTTCATTTGCCCACAAGTAAAGCAACAAATGAAAGATCAATTGATTATTCTCAAAGCAGAGAGGAAAACGTATTTTTCAAAGGAGTTTGATGGTTGGCTTGATTTGAGAAAAACTGTTCCTGATTAGTTTATCTAGAAATGCTTAAATTTAAATTAAGCATTCATGGATTAGGGGTTGAGGCCAGATTTATTTGTTTATATGCTATAACCAATTTACTCTACTAAATTAAAAATTAATATTTTTTCAAAAGGGTTGCAAAAACTTATATGAGACATTTTCCCTTGAGATACATGCCTCTGTGTATGTGAGCATCTCGCTAACCCTATGTGGGGTGAATGCTTTTATGTGAGAATTATTAGAGTTATTCAAATTTTGTCTTCAAATATTTTAAAGCATTGAATACCTTGCCTTCAACCAAACACACATTAACAGAGCCATATGATAAAATATGACTTATGAAATTTAAAAAAGAGAAAAACTATGAAGATTACTTAAAAATAATGAAATAGAGAAATACCAACCACCTATCTTCTAATTATGCAATTACATTTCAATAAAATCCTGAGACAAAAAAAAAATCTTTGACTTCCATAAAAAATCTTATCATCTTTCAATATTCTTTTAATTTTTCTGTTCTAAGTAACAAAAGTAGAATCCTCTATGTTACTTCCCTTTGATTCTTCTGTAAGCTCTGTGAAACAATGCATAATCTCCAAATTTCCCCCATCTCTCAATCCTCACTGTGGTTTCTCCAAATAAACATAGACTATGTGAAATCTTTCCCATGAAAATATACATCACAATATAAATAAATGGAGAGTGGGAAATGGAAAGAACTCACAAATGAATTCTGTACTAGTAGGTGTCTCCATGAGATGGAAATCAGAATTTTTGCCCCTAATTTCTCTGGTGGTGAAAAAAATCATTTATACTCTCACAGAGCACATAGAATTGTGTCTTCTAAAACTGATGTCATCAGTTGCATGTTATTTCATGTTTTTTTTCAATTATAATAAATATTTTCTTGGGGAAATTGGAACACTGAACAGATACGCTGAGAAGACTATCCCCTCCTCATGCATCTATACACCATGTTCCTTATTGCTACACTTACACATCTATTTGTTCCTCCAGTATATATTTTGTTTCTCATTTGCAATTAAAAGTGTACTTTACTCATGTATTTCTTGGCTTCCTAACCCAATCTGCATACAGAAAAGAGTGGAAAAGGATTAAGGATAAAAAAAGAGAGAGTCTCATAGACTGGTCAGAAAATATCAAGCAGTAGAACATGAATGTCTTTAGAATCTAAGAAGGAGAAAGAATAGGGAAAAAATGAAGAGAAAACTATTTGAAGTGATGACCACACTTGCTAATTTGATGAAAGTTATAAATTCAAGCTGCTTTATGAACATCAACATGGATAACTACACATCAAAGTCAGACTTAGAACTCAAAAATCAGATCAGAGTCAGATTCAGAAGCCAAATATAAAATGTAAATCTAGAAATCAGCAAGACAAACAAGACACATTGTATATAGTAGAATAGTAATTCAATACTTTGATTGACTTTTGGCTTCTCATAAAAAACTATGGATGCCAAAAGAGTAGAACATTTCTGAAGTGATAAAAGGAAGACTTGTCAATCCAGAATTCTATATCCAGCAAAAATATCCATCAATAATGAAAACAGAATAAAGGCATTTTCTGTTAAAAAAGAAAAACAGAGACTTTGTCAATGTAAAACTCATACAACCATAAATTCTAGATAAAGTTTCTACTAAAACTTGAAGTCTCCAAAACGTGAAATTTTACAGTCAGTATGATCTCTGCTAGTACAAATACTATGTACAGAAAAAAAATAAATAAATAAACAGAACAGAATGCTAAGAAATAATGATTCAAAGGTGGTGCAATTGCAGTTTTCTTATTCTCTGTATTTTTTATCTTTCCTAACTTCTGCAGTATGCATGAATTATTTCATAGTCACAAAAATAAAGTGATATCAACATTAAACTATAATTTATAAATAAAAGTAAAATTTTAAAAATAAAAATGTATTATTAGGAAGGTATTGTGCTTAGCATTTTAGAGGAGATGAAGATATATAAGAGATAGTCCCTGTTATGGAGGATCCCAGACTCTGGTAAAGCAAAATAAGACAAGTAGACAATCATTTTAATGTCAGGAAAGTATGGGAATGCCCTAAGCCTCAACCCATGTGCTATGAGATTACAGAGCAGAAGCTTCATGTTCGTTTAGGAGGATGAGGAAGAGTTTATACCCAGATGATCCTCATCTACTTTGACTTAAAAAGATAATGGGAAGTGGAGATAGTCATTGCTGTAGATTAGCACAAGGCATGGAGATAGAAAGGCTCAGAATATGTTTAGTGGGTAGTGATTGTCCAGTTCTACTTGAGGGTGAGGCTAATATAGGGAGGTGAGGCTAGAGAGATGGATGCTGTGGCCGTCCTGAGTGCCAGGCTGAGGCATCTCAGTTGTTAGTAACGGGATGTCCTTGATGCTTTTCCGAGCAGAAAGAAACTTTCAAAATTCTACACTTGGGGAAGATTAATCTAGCAGAGGTCAGCAGTAATAAGACCGTTAAGGACTCTATAGCAATGATTCAGACAAGACGTAAGAATGTTGTCAGTGAAAATAAAAGGAGAGGATATTCATTCATTAAATAACTATTTTGTTCCAAGTCTTGTGCCAAGTGCTGGGTCTATAGTGGTAAATGAAAGAAACACAATCTCGGCTTGTTACATCGTGGAAAATAGACAAGTAAATAATCACTGAAAAAAATGACACTCGAAATAAAAATAACTAGCTGCTGAATTAGAGAATAAAAACTTGTAAAGGGGGCAACATGACCTAGAAAGGCATCCCTGAAGGGGTGACATTTAAGCTGAGATGTAAAGATGAGAAGGAGTTAGCTGAACACAGAATGAGAGAGGAAAACTCCAAGCAGAGGAGCCAGTGCCGAAAAACCTAGAGAAGGAAGTCTAGTTTATCTGAGGAGCTCAAAGGAGGCTTCTGATGCTGCCACATTGATTGGCAGTGGTGTGAGATGAGGTTGGACACCTAGGGAGACACCCAGTCATACAGGGCCTCACGGGGTAATAAGATGATACTTTAAGGCCGAATGGGAGTACGAGAAGCACAAGTGACTAAAGGAATGATCAGAAAATGCTGCTATGAACATGGATGGAACTGGAGGGTATTATGCTGAGTGAAATAAGCCAGTCAGAAAAAGACAGATACCATATGTTTCCACGCATAGGTGGATTTTGCGAGACTTAGCAAAAACCATGGGGGAGGGGAAGAGAGGAAAAGAAAAAAAGCCACAGAGAGGGAGGGAGACAAAACATAAGAGACTCTCAAAGACTAAGAACAAACTGAGGGTGAGGGGGGTGAGGGAGGGGGGAGAGGGGTGACCGGTATGAAAGAGGGCACGTGTTGGGATGAACACTGGGTGTTATATGTAAACCAATTTGAAAATAAACTATTTAAAAAAGAAAAGAAAATGCTGCTATGATTTTAAATTCTCAAGGAAGCAGCTGCCACGAAGCAATCAGCAGTACAAGAGCTTTGCTACAGGGAACTCTCTGTGATGAGTAAAGGGGAGAAGAGGTGGGAACAGTTGGGGACATCCTTTAGACAAAGCACAGATCTGATGCCTGGGACAGGAGAGGGGAAGTGAAAAAGTATCGGGAAAGAAGAGTCCGAGATGGCTGTGCATCTCTGAGAAAGTCTCGGGCCAGCGGGGAGCCCAGAATGCCTGGCTCTGGTGCTCTGCCTGAGCGTGGCCCGTGGCAGGGGAGCAGGGCTCCAGTGTGAACACTGCAGTGGATACTGACGGTGTGGTGGAGGAAGGCTCTCGGCTGACAGCCCTCCGTGCAGGAAGTTCTCACTGAAGGGACATCTGAGCAGCGCCTCTCCTTAGCTCTCATCTGTGGTCACTTGAAATAATCTATTTTAGGAAGCTATAAACCTAGGTTTTACCCAAATATCAACAAACAGTAACACTGAAGAGGGAGTTTGGGTTAAAGCATTTTATGATTCTACCTTTTTTCAGAAGAGGATAGAGACACTGATTAATGTTAGGCAGCTGGCAGTATGCATATTAACCTTTCAAGGGAAACCACTGAAAAGAATTATAAAGTGTATGTGATTACTTTTCAAATCAGTAAAGGGACCTAAGGAAGAGAAAACACTTGATCACTCTAAAGAAGGCAGGAAGAAAGAGGAAAAGGATGAAAGGGAGGGCCAGATGAGTAGCAAGCAAGGCAGAGCTCAGAGAAGTTAGCCGGAAGGGATGAAAACTGGGGAAAATACAGGCATGATCACCTCTTTGTCCGTCGTATCATCGAGAGTTACTGACATATCTGTGGGGGTTAAGGATTTTATAAAGTTAAACACTGGACAAACTACAAATAATATAATAAAAAAAATTGGAGGGAAGTATAAATGAGCTAATTTCTCTTCTTTCATAATGAGGAATTAAATCGATTCATAAAGGTATAAATGGTCTTGAGGTAAAGCAAAAGAGTTAATAGATACAAGTGGTTGAAAGTAATTGAGTCTAAGGAACTGCTGAGGACATGGGAGTAAAGGTAAACTTTCACATTTATATTTTTTATCTCTATATCTCACAGTTTTTAGCCGAGTGAATGCATTACCTTCATAATAAAATAATAGCTACCTGAGAATGGATGAGAGCACCTAGGAAATGCAGAGAAGGGAGCCCAGTTCTGCCCAGTGGAGGCTTGGCCAGAGGTGCAAGCAGCAGCAAGGGAGACCCAGAGGCATGGCCAGCAGGGAAGGAAAGAGCCAGAAGGTGGTGCCATGGTAACTTAGGGTGATGAGGGTGTCTCAAAGACAGTGACCTTCAACACTAGGGTTCAGTCAGGCAGAAAGAGGAGCTAAGGTTGAAAGCAAACAGTGACTTTGGGTTTTAGCAACATGGGGCCATTGGTCACCTTGACAGAAGCAATTTCAGAGGAGCGAAATATTAGAAGAGTGACAGGGACATTAGGAGGCAGAAATAAAATGAATAAGTAGAGAAGGAATAAAAAGATATCTTGGCAGTAGAATAAAAAAAATGGAAACCATGGATGCTAAAAGCAAACAGGAGAATTCATACATGACTCAATGGTAAGTGACTAAAGAATGAGAAGTACCTTCAACAAAAACAGAAAAGCCAAGAGGAGTGGATGGGGAGTGTTTAAGGAGATAGTTCTGTCCTACCTGTTCAAACACGTTGTTCAGTTTCTGTTTACAAATCGGTGCATGAAGAGTTCTTAAACTCACAGAATGCAGAGGCACAAGTTTGAAGGCTGGCTAAGAGAGATGGAAGCTACAGAGAGTTGGTTTGATTTCTGTTCTGTTTGCCTTGACAAAAAATTTGTTAAAAGGTACTGGATTTTTCAGCCCTCATGCTGGCGGGATCACCCATACTCAGTTATGCCTTTAGTTCTGAGACCCAAAAAGTTTCCAGAAGGAAGATTTAGAAATCTGCTTTGAATTACAGCACAGCTAGGCAATATTCTTCTTAGCCAGTGGGGTTTTTTTTCTCTTTATTGTGCTTCAGAACACACTGGAAGAGAAAGACATTGGAAGAGGAGAAGGGCAGGAGATCTCTCAAATTCTCCTTTCCAAGTTTAATAACTTGAATATATTCTAGTTAAGTCATCTTTAATAACCTGTATCCATTTGACTATGAGTTTTATTTTCTGTAAAGCCATTTTCCGAATTTTAAACTCCTCATAATAGTGTGATCCTCAGAACAGCAAATTTAGAGTTTGTTACTGTCAGTGAGTCTTCATCATCTCCAGGCTCCAACATCTTTAAATTGGAAACACAGATTAAAAAGTGTATTCCATGGGGGCGTCTGGGCGGCTCAGTCAGTTGAGCATCAGACTCTTGATTTTGGCTCAAGTCACGTTCTCATGGTCGTGAGATCAAGCCCTGTGTTGGGCTCTGCCTTGACAGTGTGGAGCCTCCTTGGGATTCTCCTCCTCCCTCTCTCTCTGTCCTTCCCTGTTCATGCTTTCTCTAGCAAAATGAATAAACATTTAAAAAAAAAAAGTATATTCCATAGACTGTAGAAATCTTGGGAAGGAAAATCTGACCTTTGTCTTCAGTAACTGCAAAAGATGTTTACTCAGAAGTACTAAGCGAGTTCTAGGCTATGGTAAATAAATAAATGGATGGAAAGGTTTAAAAAACGAATGAGCACAGGAAGCCATCAGTCATATACAGGGGTGATCAGTGATGTGAAAGAGCCCAGGGACCCAATGAAAATCATATACGACACAGATCCCACACTGTCTGCTTAGACCTTAGAATGTGAGCTCCATGAGAACAGACATCTCTTCTGTCTTCGTACCTCTGTGTCCCCAAAACCTAAAACATTACCTAGAGTTGAGGCTCAATAAACTAAAAAGCAAAATGTAAATGACCATCATGTGACACTTTAGGAGGGAAATGTTAAGGAACAAAAACAAACAAACAAAAATCCACCCTAGGGGCATCTGTGTGGCTCAGTCAGTTGAGCATCCGACTCTTGATTCCAGCCCAGGTCATGATCTCACAGTTCATGAGATCAAGCCCCACACCAAGCTCTGTGCAGATACTATGAACCTTGCTTGGGATTTCTCTCTCCCTCTCTCTCTGCCCCTCCCCTGCTCATATTCTCTCTCTTTCAAAATAAATAAATAAACTTAAAAAAAATTTTTTTAAATCTACCCTAACTCACAATATGCTATTTTCCCATAAATCCAGAATGCTAAGGATTGTCTTTAACAAAAAAGCAGAACTTTTTAAAATTGTTTTTTAAAACTGTAAGAGGAGGTTCTGTGAAAAGAAAGCAACAATTTATCTCTTTAGCACTTCGCCTGCTTTGGGATTTATAGTCACTATTTTATATCCAGTCTCTACCACACTTCACTGAGAAAGCCCATTTAACTATCACATCCCTGACTCCTCCAATCAGAAGGGTTATAAGACCCTGGAACAAATTACCCAGGGATTTTGAGATCTGCTTTTGGCAATTTCTATGAAAAGTCATTCTGACAGATGTTGAATTTCAACTTCTATGGAATTCTCACAATTCTGTTTTCACTGTTCGCCTCATAACACAACAAATCTGGTGACCGCACTCCTCGAAGGAGGAAAGGATAAAGTTAAAATCCCTTTGCAACAGGGATTTGCACTGATCTTAAGGCTTGGACTTTGCAAATGTTCAAATCAGGGAAATCTGAAAGTGTATGTATCTCTCTGCGGGATTCCACATGTCAATATACACATTTTCCATACAGCTATGAAGATATCTGCCAAAGTATGCTTCAAATCTAGTGCCATTTCCATTACCCAAGAAAGCCAGAAGATATTTACCCTCGAGTGATAATGACTTTAGGATACAGGAGGAGCTGGTTATGACCTGCAAATCAAACACACAAAAAGCTGTGCTGACACCATTCTCCAAGGCAGTGCTGATACTTCCCAGGAGCCCTCTGGTTCTACCAACTGACAACAGCTTCAGACTTTCATATGGAACGTTCATCATTGCTGCAATTAGTTTTTATCATCCCATTGTTTCTTCCTGTGTAATAATAAAACAGAGGACTATGCAGAGACAAACAGTACCAGATGCCCCATCAAAACCTGCACTTCTCAACTCTAGGAAATACAGATCAGCCCGAATTCATTGATCTAACTTCACAAATCCAGCCACTGATTATATCTCTGAATCTCTTCACATTGCTTTTCATTGCCAAACCTGGACATTTTTCCCATTGTTTAAGTATTTGTATTTGGATTTTAAAAAAGATTTGATAAGGTTTCTTTGCATTAAGGCTGATTCCCATTTCATCCTTTAAATCTAAAATTTCTTGCTTCATGAACTTGCTTTTTATTTATTCTTATTTTTAAGCTTATTTATTATTTATTTTGAAAGAGAAAAAGAGAGAGTAGGGGAGGGGCAGAGAGAGAGGGAGAGAGAATCCCAAGCAGGCTCCATGGTGTTAGTGTGGCTCCATCTCATGAACTGTGAGATCATTACTTGAGCCGAAATCAAGAATCAGACGCTTAACTGACTGAGCCACCCAGGCACCCCAAACTTGCTTTTTAAGGGATACAAAAAGGCAAACATTTATTGAGTGTCTACCATTTCCAGGAACCTTATAGATATTATATTTATACTTTTAAGTCTATATGATAGATACTATTATCTCTGTTATGTGGATGAAGAGAATGAAAGTAATAGAAGTTAAATAACTTGCTCAAAATACTACATAACTTATAAGTAGTGATTCAGGGATATCAATAGAGGTCTATCTGACACCAAAGCCAATGGTCTTTCCAGTCCACCACACTGCCTCGTCACAGATCTGGCTACACAGGGAATAAAAAAATACATAACAAGACTGCAAAGTGATCCATACAGTAACTATCATCATCAAAGTGTGATTCCACTAATACAACAAGAAGAATCAGGGTCCTCCCTTGCAGTTTTCCCAAAGTGTGCACAAATACCACTGTCCCAATGCCTTAAGGATTAAATGAGAGGTTATTAAAATTAACCAACTATCTACATTATTAAATTATGTAGAGAGATACCATTCTGTAAGTTTATTGGAATTGGGGTCAAAAGACCTGAGTAAAGGAGTGTCTGGGTGGCTCAGTTGGTTGAGCGCTTGGCTCTTAATTTCAGCTCAGGTCATGACCCCAGGGTCAAGAGACTGAGCTCCGCATTGGGCTCCATGCTAAGTGTGGAGGTTGTTTAAGATTCTGTCCCTCTCTCCTTCTGCCCCTCTCCCCTGCTTGCATGCCCTCTCCAAAATAAAATTTTTAAAAATGACGTGAATGAAGACCCAGCTTCTCCATTTAATATCTGTGTGGATTTGCATAAGTTATTAATTACTAAGATTTTTGTATTTATAAAATTGTGTATGGCAGAGAATGGTAGAGCTCTCCAGATATACCTCCCAACCTCCCTGCAGTCAGATTGAGGCCATGTGGCCAATTCAAGCCAATGAAATATGAAAGCATATGACCTGGGTCACCCTAGTTCAAGGCAAGTATAAACCAATGTACCCCCTCGATCTTTCTTTCTCAGCTGAAGCAACCTCAGAGGCCATATGTTCCAGATGTTCAATTTGGTGTGGCTGCAAGATTGAGAGGGGTGGCCCACTTGCCATCAGACCTTTCCTAAGTAAGAAAGAAATCTTTGTTGCATTAAACCACTGAGAGTTCAGGGTCACTTGCTATGGCAACTAAATGTAGTGAACCCCAGCTAGCACATGGAGATACAGGCATACCTCACTTTATTGCACTTCACAGATACTGCATTTTTTTTTTTACAAATTAAATATCTGTAGCAACCATGCATCAAGCGAGTCTATTGACACCATTTTTCCAACAGCGTTTGCTAATTTTGTGTTTTTGTGTCACATTTTGGTAATTCTTGCAATATTTCAAAATTTTCAATATTATTATATTTGAATTGCTATAATCTCATAATAAGACATTAACAGATGAGGAGTTGCTTCTTAAGGATTAGCACAGAAAGTGGTTTCTTGAGATGAATCTACTCCTGGTAAAGATGCTATAAAGATTTGTTAAAATGACAACAGAGAAGTTAGAATATTACATAAACTTAGTTGATAAAGCAGCAGCAGGGTTTGAGAGGACTGACTCCTATTTTGAAAGGAGTTTTTTTCTCTCTTTACCTCCTGTGAGTAAAATGCCATCAAACAGCATCACATGCTACAGAGAAATCATTCATGAAATGAAAAGTCAATCAATGTGGCAAATTTCATTGTTGCCTTATTTTAAGAAATTGCCACAGCCACTCCAGCCTTCAGGAACCACCACCCTGATCAATTAGCAGCCATCGATATCAAGCCAAGACCACCCACCACAAAAAAAAAAAAAATTATAGCTCAGTGAAAGCTTAGATGATGGTTAGCATTTTTTAGCAATGAAGTATTTTTAATTAAGGTATAGATATTGTTTTTTAGACATAATGCTGTTGCACACTTAATAGATTAAACTGTAGTGTAAACATAACTTTAAATGTACTAGGAAACCAATAAATTCATTTGACTGACTTTATTGTGATATTCACTTTAACGTGATGGTCTGAAACTGAACCCTAAATACGTCTGAGATATGCCTAATCACCTCTGCCATATCGCTTTGGAGTATTGTGAGATTCAAAAAAGAATACAGAAATATTTGATAGCCTTATACTTACATAGATGTAAGGCTTATCATTCTTATTATTCATATTTTTAAAGAAATCTGACTTCGTTACTCCAAAACTTTTCTAGTGTCACAATTATGTAAAAATTGTAGTTGTGACAATTATTTACAAAAGACAGGATGCTTGCGATCTGCTTAAAACGTTGTTTTAAGTAAAATGAATGTTTCACCTTATATACACTAATTTTTTGTTCAACAAGCTTCCATAGATAGTACAAACATAATCTTTAACTGAATTTTAATTGAACTAATGCAAATTTCTAACTACTCCTTTCTTAATAAGGCTCTACTGGCATTTATTTTCCAGGATATTTCTTTTTTTTCTGATCATGTACACAGTAGAAGAGAAAACAGCTGGTCTGCACATTGGCTTTCATCCCCATCTATATTAACATGGTAGCGTGCCAGGCTTTCAACCCCCGCCCCCTAACTATTGGCCTTACTTGAACAAACTCAACTGATTTACTAGGACCCAGAAAAATCAGCATTCCAGGCAGGGCAGATGAACATGGTCATGGCCCCTTTCTCCCTATCCCCAGATGCTTGTAAACTTGAATTCAGAAGTGAGAGTAGAACTAGAGTCAGAGACCAAAGTATTACAATGACCTAAATTCACACACACAAAAAGATGCTACTTGGAGCTATAAAACGGGCTGGTCAGGAGAGAGGGGGTGATGGGAAGAGATAGAGAGAACGTGTGTTTTGAGAGTGAAGACAAGATACACAAAAATATGTATCAAAAGTGTCTGTTGATGGATGCATGGATAAAGAAAATGTGGTAAATAGATACAATGGACTATTACTCAGCCATTAAGAGAAAAGAAAATCTCGCCATTGGCCACAACATGGATGGACCTTGAGGGCATTATGCTAAGTGAAATAAATCAGACAAAGACAAATACCATATGATTTCACTTATATGTGGAATTAAACCAAAAAAACTGAACTCATAGATACAAAGAACAGATGGCTGTCACCAGAGGCAGGAGGTTGGGGGGTGAAATGGGCAAAGGTGGTCAAAAGCTACAAACTTGTAGGTAAAGAATAAAGAGGTTCTGACAATATAAAAAAGGATGTATATCAAATATCCCCTACAAAACCACTCCTCTCAAAGACTGTCTTGTTTCAGTCTGAAGAGGAGGATTCCAATCTCAAGCAATAAGACACTTATCAGACATGAACTTTGTTTCTTTCCCACATTTCAGCTATTAGCTCATATAAATGTCAAGTGAGAGAAGGAACACACCTCTGAGACTATGATGCTATTCATACACACACAGAGAGAACACAAACTATAAGCTTGTTTTCAATCAAACTGTAAGTTTGGTTAAGCTCTAGTATTATCAAGAACCATGCAGGAGCGCCTGGGTGGCTCAGTCAGTTAAGCATCCGACTTAGGCTCATGTCATGATCTCATAGTTTGTGAGTTGGAACTGAGCCCCACGTACGGGTCTATGCTACAGCTCAGAGCCTGGAGCCTGCTTCTGATCTTCTACCTCCCTCTCTCTCTCTTGTCCCTCCCCCACTCACACTCTCTCTTTTTCTCTCTCTCAAAAATAAATAAAGATTTAAAAAAATAATGACCATGCTAAGACACAATGAAAAGCAAGCGGCAGAACTTTCAAGAACTGAATCAGAGAAAGGGCAGGGAGGATGGGAGGAGGAGGGCAAAAGGAACGGAAGGGAGGGAAGGAGAGAATGGAAGGGAAGGGGAAAGTCCATCACAGAGCACAGGCTTGGCTTCTGCCAGTACTGGGGTCTTCAGCCGTCTGAGTCAAACCACAGCCTCACTGAGTTAACAGAAAGGTAACAAGGTAAAAGGTTACCTGGGAAACCATGCTTTTTCTCTTAAAAAGAATATTTGAATTAGGAATAAAAACATTCTCCACTTCCTGGCTTATTTTACAACTAAAAAAGGCTTTTATAAGTCTGCCGGAATCTAGCTGAAGAAGATCCAAAGCTTCAAGGTTTGTTTTTTTCCCCTGAATTATTATGTTCACATAGTTGTTGTTTTTTTTTTTTTAGAAAAATAAGGCAATCATTAAAAGGGTTTTTAAATATTGGCAGAAGAAACATTTCATTGTTACAAGAAACTTCTGTTGAGAAATGCTTTACAAAGCAGGAGCTAAGGCAGCTAAAAATTGATTTTTAAAGCAGTTTGATTTTGTTCTAAATCACAAGCGGACCCTCACATCCCCAACCCTTCCTGCTTTCAAAGGTTCAAGCCTGGCTAGAGAAGCTGTCCCACAGGGTCACACTCCCGGCAGTGACAGAGAGTCATGCAAGACAGAGGTTAAAGGTCTTGTTTTCCAGGCGATCAGTGAGTGGACAGCCAGGACGAAGAAACCAGCCAGCAGGCACTCATTCAGGCAGCGCCGATAACGGCTTATGTCTGAATCGATCACCTTTGCTGCTGGCCCAGGGCTGATCACTCACATCTACAAGCAGCTAGCATCCCCCCAGCAGCTCCTAAATAATAGTCATAACAGAAAATCCAGACACGGGAAAAGAAAAAGCATCTTCGCCTGGGTTTTAAAACTCACTGCTGACTTCAGTTAGCTAACGGAGTAGGGAGCTTCTCTAATGGAGCCCTCTTTGGCTCCCTAATCCTTGAGGAATCTGTCTAGTTTTCCCTCTACCGCCCCACAGATCCTTAGACTGTAGCCAAACCTTGAATCTGAAAGGAAGACCATAAGCAGTACTCCCAGACCTTCTCCTTATTACTAGGTCTGAGTTCTCGGTAGACACAGCAGCACTAAAGCTGGCCCCCTGCTCCAGTCCTGTCCTGCCCTCTGCACTGCCAAGTCTTGATGGTGGAGTATGACATGGGATACCACTGCTTGACCGGTCTCTGACCATCTGCTATCTTATTTCAGTCACAAAGCAGTGATGGCAAATAGGGACAATTCTTATCAGTTATCTTTTTATGTCTAAAAAATCTGTGTTAAGAAGAATCTATATGCTTGCATTCAAGGGGAGCATGAAAAATAGGGGAAAATACATCACTTCACTTAAAAACCTGCAGCTGCAATTTTGTAAAGAAGTATCAAAAGGGAAAAGTGTAAAGCAGCAGGAGGTAAAATAAAGGAAACACCACAGTTATGTGGCTGGTGGAGATGTAACTTGGTACAGTTTTTTCTGAAAGGCAATTTGAAAATACACAGGAAAAGCCCTAGCAATGTTCACAGTTCTCTGGCTCAACCTTTTTACACTAAGGATATCAACACAGATGCACTCAAAGATTTGTCTATATGTTCATAGATGCACTTTTATAATAATCTACATAAATGTCCAAAAAGTATTGTCTAAACTATGTAACTTATGAGCAATAAAATATCCTGCAGTCTTTAAAAATTATATTGTAGAGAACCATTTAAAGATATGGGAAAATGTTCACAATATATTGTCATACTAAAAAGCATCTAAAATAGTATGCATAGTATTACCCAAATTCATTTTAAAATATAGAATATAAAGATATACATGTATATATGCTCTAAAATGTTAACACTGCATATCCTGAATCCTCTACAATGACCAGGTTTCACTTTTGTAATAACAATTTTTAAAACTTACTTACTTTTAAAGAAAATAATGGACCACCTAAAAAAGCCCTGAATTGACCCCAAAAATGTAACTTAGGTGAAAATGTAGCTAAGGATAGAAAGTGAGAAATACTATACTAAATAGCTACACTTGTGGTGAGCATAGCATAATGTATAGAATTCTTGAATCACTATGTTGTATACCTGAAACTAATGTAACATTGTGTGTCAGCTATATTCAAAAAATAAACAATACAAATGGGGTTCCTGGGTGGCTCAGTCGGTTAAGCCTCTGACACTTGATTTCTGCTCAGGTCATGATCTCATGGTTTGAGAGTTCGGGCCCCACATGGGGCTCCACCCTGACAGCACAGAGCCTGCTTGGGATTCTTTCTCTCTCTCTCTCTCTTTGCCCCTCCCCTGCTCGCTCTCTCTCAAAATAAAATATAAACTTAAAAAACACAACTTGGCTAGTTGTAATAAATAAATAAATAAATAAATAAATAAATAAATAAATAAATAAATAAATAAATAAAAACAGCGTAGTTATTTAACGTATGGAAAAAAAAGTATTCAAGTCTCCCAGAAGCATGTTTACCATCCAAATGGCTATGTCAGGACATGTGAGCAATTAAGTGGACCAAGACTAGAATTACCCTGCATCAGCAGCAGTAGTCTTTTTTTTTTTCCTGGTTGGTGCTTAACTATCTGATAGAACCACCATGACACACTTAGAATTATGGCTTTATCAGGACCACCACTAAGTGACCTAATAAAGAATAAACTGGCCATCACATCAAGGGACTCTGAGCGCACGTTGCTTAGAAGTGGTCATACGGTCACTCTAATGTGAACCACAAGGTCTTCTTTGAGAAGAATGTGTCCTGCTTTTATTTAAGCACGTAAAACGACAATTCACATCAACAGACTTCTGGCACAGCTCACCATTTTAGCCCAAGATGCGGAATTTGTGTCCCATTTTGAGTACCACTGCACCCCTATGTGTTTGATTGCATGCTGTCTCTACCTTAGCTCTAGTCTTTCTATCCTGGAATTAGGGTGAATAATCCATCAACTCATTTTGCCCCCAAAGAATGAATATTGTTGAGAGCATGTCTGGAAAAATGTTCTTTGGAAGTCTGTAAACAGTGGCTGCCTTTTCGTGAATCAGAATATTCTCTTTTCCTGTTCTCATTTGTACAGAAGTCCAATAAAGGAAATTCTTGTTCTAATTTACTCATTTCCAGAAAACTCTAACCTTAAGTAATTGATGTAAGTACATTGGTACACCCTGATTCAAAACTGCATTCAGTCTATTTATCAAGGAAGCACAGACTAGCTTAATCTTGACTTTCCCACGTGGAGAGAAAAAAGCAGCCACCTTGATGATTTGAGATAAGATTCCCACTAGACTGTTTCCAAATGAATGACCAGTACAAGCACTTGCCCCTGTGATTAAAGCAAACAGTAATTTAAAAAGGAGGAAAAGAGAAGGAGAAGGAGAAGAAAAGAAAATATCCAGATATCCAAAATGAAGTAAGTTAAAGAAGAAGAAGGCTTCTGTTTCCCACAATCCCAATTAGCAGGAGAAAAATGGAATTTCCAAGTGTGAAGAAAGACAAAGACCTTAATCTTCAGAATAGACATCTTGAAGACGAAATAACTAAAGTTAGGTTTGCTGGCTAGCAATTTATTCTCTGTTAAACAAAATATCTTGAGTGATCTGTCCATACTAGACTTTTTAAAGGTAACATTTTATTTCAAAAGAATTTCCTAGAGGAGAGGAGGGAATTGTAGCCCCAAGCCCTAAAACTTGCTATCATGCATCCTGACAGGGAAGAAACTCCAAGGACCAAGGAGTGCTTATTTCTCCTTCCAGTGACCCTGAACCCACTGCTAAGTGTCTCTAAGATGAGCCCTCCACAGAGCTGCCCATATATTCACTGCCAAAGTCTTTACTGGAGGGAGGGTCTTTTGGCCACAAGTTTGTTGGACACATTGACTGAGGTTGTTTATGCTTGACACCAAACTGCTTGGAATCAACATCTTAAACGCCGCAAGAGGGAACAGTCCATAGTATTTGGGAACAGAAGTGCCAACTAGAATCTAAGCTAAGCATAAACCCTTTATTTTACTTCTGTGTCTGGCACCAGCTTATACCATTCAGACTTTGAAAAGCGCCTTTTCTCTAAATAATACATAATATAGGGTTTTCATGCTTGGGCCACATACACATATATTGTGATTTTATGCTTTAGCTACATTGGTCCCCTTGAAATCACACTTTTGTTTTGTTTTAAAACAGCATTGATCATTTTTAAATACCTGACATAGTTGCTTCTTCCAAAACTATTTCCCCTAACCTTTCTTTAAAAATACAAAATACAAGTGGGACGGACAAAAATAACAGAATGTTTGTGTGCCAAAGCACCATATGCGTGTATTTTTGTAAGTTGATGAATGGGTAGATGTGAATGAGAGAGAGAGACCTACAGGGCAGAGAACTACACTTAGACACACGGCTAAGTGGAGGGCTTCCTTGAAGGAGCTCACCTGGGAAACTTAGACCACAGTTTGTTATATGTCTCCACATGTTGACAGAGGGATTTTATTGCTGTTATGGAAAAACAGCTAAGTCCACATTGCTTGATCTTCATGACAAATAATAAGTATGGCCACACTCAGAGGAACTTCAAAGAGAACACTAAGAGACATTCAATTCTCCTTTTGGGAGACAAATCTCATGAAAGCGATATTGCGGTTTGCCAGTGCTGCTGCTTACTCTGACCGAGAGACTGCCTTTACCTCCAGAGAGACCCAGCCTTCCCTAAAAGTGAATAAATCAGAAGGCACAGGTCTTTTCTCTCTTGGCAGCCTGACCCTTGACCCCCTTTCCTCCTCTCAGGCAGAGGCCTTTTCAAATTTCTTTTCGTTTTTGTTCTGGATCACTGCTTCCATTTCTTCCGACCCCAGAGTGGCTGAGCCTATCGCCAAATCCAGTGGCCCCAGGAGAAAGCCTGAGGCTTCTCTAGACTCAGAGGGTTTCACCACAGCCTTCTCTTTGTGAAGCAATGTGCTCTTCAAAATTTTTTCTCATGGAGGTATTTTATAACCTATTGTTTTATTTGGAAACAATAAAAATTCTTCTAAGAATCCCAAAGAAACAGCTCATAGGAGATGACAAACTAGTAGTCCAAGCATAGAAGAAAACATAAATTTTTCCTAAATTGGAACAAATCCCCCCACATACACACACATATCCACGAACACATACACACACACACAGATACATCATAACAGATTTATGTTTTCCTCAAAAATGCTAGCAGACGCTTCAAAATCTGATGGAATTTGGGAGATCAATGCATTTGAGGGGGGAAAAAATAATCTTTATTTTCACTACTTTCTACCTGAACTTTAGTAATGCCTTTCATTATTACAGTTTCTTTGGCTTGGTCACACACACACACACACACACACACACACACACACACACACAGCACAAGTATTTTCATATTTCTCAAAATTTCAAAATTTACCACTTGCCTATCACTACTTCAAAATTATGCTAATTGTTAGACACACTGCTTATTATTACTATTATCTGATATCTTCAACAAAGAAGCAAAAATGTTAACATAGCCCAAATTTGTTTTTCTTAATACTTTGATAATTTCCTTTCAATACAATTTGTTTCTTTTTAAATTTATGTATTTTATAGTACGCATTTTTACATATCATTCTGAGAAAGGGTCCATAAGCTTCACCAGACTGCCAAAAGGGTCCATGATTCTTCTTTTAAAAAGCAGTAAAGGCTTTAGACCAGAGTTAGCTCGTGGTTTAAATGGATGCTGATGTGGTTGGGACAGCTCGTTACTTTCATTTAATCTCTTTTTCTTTAAGTGATGGTCAGTATTATCCAATTAATGTCTTATTATCTATTCAAACCTGCATTTTCCATCTTTTTCTGGTGAACCATAGAAACAAAAGTAAAACTGTATTTCCTGAGTTTGGAATGAGGATTTTCTTAAAGCCAATGCTTCTCAAGGTTCACCTGAGAAACACTGCCCAGCCCTCTCTGTCACTTTAAACAATGCCTCTTTCTCTGTTTCTCTCTGTTGGAGGGCAGAACTCAGTGTCCTCATGGTCGGTATGAGCTCTCCTGGGGTCATTTAAGAGGCTTTCTTCTGCACAGTGTCACACAAAGATGCCTAGATTTCCCCTCTGAGAGAGGAACAGCTCTTGTCTATTCACATGGACAGGGTTCACAATAAGCGCCTCTCGCTGACCTATGCTACTATTACACTTCATGGTACACTTCTGCATTACATTCACTGTTACCACATCCCTTTACAGGCTTATAAATGTGATAGGCATGGGTCTCTTTCCACGATTCTTGGATACAGGAAATCTCAGATTCATTTATTTCTCTAAGTCATTAAATCTGCTATGACCTCTCACCCAAGGAAGCCAGTGGCAAACTCTAGTCAGTATTGAGAATCCCTCCACACCCTGCAATGAATCCTCCTCAAACCCAGGGCTCCCCCAGGGCTGAAAAACTAAGTGAGGTATTAGTTTTGGAATTGTCATCATTCACCTTGTCCTTTCTCCTAGTCAATTCCTCCTGCTTCCCAAGAAATGCAGAGATGTCCTCTTAGTGGGCACTGGTCTTCAGAGAGGCTCGCCACAGTTTTCAAGGCTGAAGAGCCCACAGTCCGCCCTCTACGGGTCTCCCAGTCCCCCACGGAGGGGCTCCTGCACCAAATGCAGAGAGCCTCCAGCCCAACGCAATCCTTGCCCAGCTCTGCGAGTCTAATCTCCCCTGGTTTGCCTGCAATGGCTTCCACTCTTGAAATACTCTCCTCTATCTTCTCCTCACGGAGGATCCAACATCCTTTCTTTCAATGAGCCCAGGTTTTCAGAAGCCAAAGATGAGACAGGCAGTTGCCTTGCGGATGCCTGGCAATTTCTCCACTTGACCTATAACCCCAAAGCCCCTGAGCTAAGAGAACATAAATGTCTGACTATTTTATGGTGATAAAAGCAAAACTCTACAGCAACAGAAATAAGACACAAATTAATATGCAGATCAAATATCCTGCATATAAAAGTAAATACATCTGCTAGAGATACATTTTTAAAGAAAATAGATTAGTTTAGGTATGAATGTATATTTATAGAAACAGAGCTGTTTTATGTGGCAACTACAAAAGACATTTTGGGGATGAGTTGATTCATTGTCAGTTAACGGCCCCTCCCTCCCTCCCCCTGCCATAATACACTTTAGCCTTCACCAGTCTTGGAGTACAGAACAAACAAGAGCCTCTTATCCAGGCAAAAATTACCATCCTTTTTAGGGAAGCGTCCTGGAGAGTCCATACAACCAGTGACACACCAGGATATCACATCGAGTAACCCACAACTGCTCTAAAGATAATAGCATCAGGCCCCATGACCCGTTCCGCAGGTCTCTGCTATTCTGGCAAGGCCACGTTGAACTTCTAACTGCATTCCCACTCAGAGAGGAAAAATATTCCAATTCTTATGGTCATTACTCACTCTTAAAAGATTAATTTAACAAAAATGAATACCCGCCACAGTAATGAATGTAATTCACTGGGAGAGTGGTTTGAGCAAGCTAGCCACACTGGAAAACATTACTTCTTAAATTAATGACAGAACTGAAGATTATTTTCAGATTTGGTCAGCATTTTTGAAAAGTAATGATTAACCAGGGTGGGAAAAATCCAGATTAGTATTAAGTGTTTGCATGTTATGAGGCAGAATAAGCTAATTCCAAGGCTGGGACTTGTTACTCAGCCTCTCACCATCCACTTTACTGGCCAAAAGGGACACAGGAGGTCAGACTGTGCTGTAAAATTTGAAGAACTAATACAGCTGGTACATTAAGGCCTCAGTTACATGGAGCCACCATAACAAGACCTAATAATAATAGCTAACATTCATTAAGTGCTTACTATGCCAAGCCGCCAGTGGGAAAAGCTCTTTATATGTACTATTGCATTTGTACCACAAAACTGCACAACAGGGGAAATATTACTATTATTACTATTGTTATTATGTTCCAAATATTTAAGAACAGAGAGGCTGAATAATTTGCCCATTGTCACGCAGCTGGTACATATAGATACAGAATTTGATTCCAGACAGGATAGCTACAGAGCCCACAACTTCAACCACTATTCAGTGCAGTTGCAAGGACAAAAAATGCACACGCACACACACACACACACACACACACACACACACACACTCTCAAAACTCCCCCTACATTTGTGCAATGTGAAAAATCACTTTCATGGACATTTATCATAATTAATCCTCTAATAATGACAGCCGACAACAGAGCCCTGGCTCTGTCTTTCAGCCTCTGTTCTAGCACTTTACATCTATTCACTTACTGAATTCTTAAAACAACCCTATAGGGTACTTATTATCATCACCCCATCTTACATATGAGGAAACTGGGACATGGAGAGGCTGCTCCTTGTCCAAGGTCACATAGCTAGAAAGTAGCAGAGACAGAATTTGAACCCACTTGGTTGTGCTGACTCTTCCACCACTCTGATAAAAAAAGGTATTATTATACTTATTTATAGATGAGAAAACGAATTCATTAAGACTGGATGTGGTTTGTCTCAGAAAGGTGTTGTTAATCTAGTGTTAGTTTTCTTTAATTCCAGGATACTTAACCCACAGTGCTGTATTAGTTTCGGGTGTACCCGACAGTGACTCGACAATTCTATACGTTACCCAGTGCTCGTCATCGTAAGTGTACTCTTAATCCTTTTCACCTATTTCACCCATATCCCCACCCACCTCCCCTCTGGGAACCACCAGTTTGTTCTCTATAGTTAAGAGACTGTTTTTTGGCTTGTCTCTTTTTTCCTTTGTTCATTTGTTTTATTTCTTAAATTCCACATACGAGTGAAAACATATGATATTTGTCTTCCTCTGACTGACTTATTTCACTTAGTATACTCTCTAGAATCGCCCATGTTGTCGCAAATGGCAACAACATCTATGGGTACTTGGACTGTTTCCATAATTTGGCTATTGTAAATAATGCTGTTATAAACATCAGGGTGCATGTACCCCTTTGAATTAGTGTTTTTGTATTCCTTGGGTAAACACCCAATAGTAGAATTACTAGATCATTTGTTAGTTCTGTTTTTAATTTTTTGAGGAAAACTCCATATTGTTTTCCACAGTAGTTGTACAGTTTGCATTCCCCCAACTGTGCATGAGGGTTCCTTTTTCTCCACATCTTCACCAACACTTGTTGTTTCTTCTGTTTGTTATTTTATTTTCAATCTATTTATTTATTTATTTTGAGAGAGAGCATGTGAGCAGGAGAGGGGCAAAGAGAGAGAGAGAGAGGGAGAGAGAGAATCCCAAGCAGGCTCCACACTGTCAGCACAGAGTCTAACCTGGGGCTTGATTCCACACAAACCACAAGATGATCTGAGCTGAAATCAAGAGTTGGACGCTTAGCTGACTGAACCACCCAGGCGCCCCTTGTGTTTTTTATATTAGCCATTCTAAAAGGTGTGAGGTGACATCTCCTTATGGTTTTGATTTACATTTCCCCAATGATAAGTGATGCTAAGCATTTTTTCCGTATCTGTTGGCCATCTGAACATCTCTACAGAAATGTCTGTTCATGCCGTCTGCCCAATTTTAATTGGACTATTTGTTTTTTGGATGTTGAGTTGTATAATTTCTTTATATATTTTAAATACTAACCCCCCTTTTTCTTTTTTTTTTTTTTAACTTTTTATTGTCAAATTGGTTTCCATACAACACCCAGTGCTCATCCCAACCAGTGCCCTCCTCGGTGCCTGTCACCCACTCTCCCCCCTCCGGTACCCCCCTCAACCCTCAGTTTGTTCTTAGCATTTAAGAGTCTCTTATGTTTTGTCTCCTTCCCTCTCTGTGTCTTTTTTCTTTCCCCTCTCCCCCTCCTCCCTGGTTTTCTGTTAAGTCTTTCAAAGTCCACCTATGCATGGAAACATATGGCATCTGTCTTTCTCTGACTGACTTACTTCACTCAGCATAATACCCTCCAGTTCCATCCATGTTGTTACACATGGCCAGATTTCATTCTTTCTCATTGCTGTGTAGTATTCCATTGTATATATAGACCACATCTTCTTTATTCATTCATCAGTTAATGGACACTTAGTCTCTTTCCATGATTTGGCTATTGTCAAAAGTGCTGCTATAAACATCGGGGTACACTTGCCCCTATGCATCAGCACTCCTGTATCTCTTGGGTAGATTCCTAGCAGTGCTATTGCTGGGTCATAGAGCAGTTCTATTTGCATTTTTTTGAGGAACCTCCATGCCACTCTCCAGAATGGCTGCACCAGTTTGCATTCCCACCAACAGTGTAAAAGGGTGCCTGTTTCTCCACATCCTCACCAGCATCTATAGTTTCCTGATTTGTTCATTTTAGCCACTCTGACTGGTGTGAGGTGGCTCGCAGTGTGGTTTTGATTTTTATTTCCCTGATGATGAGTGACATTGAGCATCATTTCATGTGTCTGTTGGCCATCTGGATGTCTTCTTTGGAGAAAGAATTCTGCCCGTTTCTTCATTGGATTATTCGCTTTTTGGGTGTGGGACTCATTTTATGAAGCATCACTTTGATTCCCAAACCAGATAGAGACCCAGCAAAAAAAGAGAACTACAGGCCAATATCCCTGATGAATATGGATGCAAAAATTCTCAACAAGATACTAGCAAATTGAATCCAACAGCATATAAAAAGAATTATTCACTATGATCAAGTAGGATTCATCCCTGGGTTGCAGGGCTGGTTCAATATTCACAAATCAATTAACATGATACATCACATTAACAAAAGAAAAGAACCATATGATCTTGTCAATAGACGCAGAAAAAGCATTTGACAAAATTAAATACTAAGCCCTTACTGGATATGTCATTTGCAAATATCTTCTACTATTCTATAGATTGTCTTCTAGTTTTGTTGATTGTTTCCTTTGCTGTGCAGAAGCTTTTTATTTTGATGTAATCCCAATAGTTTATTTTTGCTTTTGTTTCTCTTGCCTCAGGAGACATATTTAGAAAATCTACAAAATCAGCTACTGGCTAATGTCAGAGAAATTACTGCCTGTGCTCTCTTCTAGGATTTTTATAGTTTCAGGTCTCACATTTAGGTCCTTAAGCCATTTTGAGTTTATTTTTGTGTACGGTGAGAGAAAGTGATCCAATTTCATTCTTTTGCATGTGGCTGTCCAGTTTTCCAAATACTATTTGTTGACTATTTTTCCCATTGCATATTCTTGCCTCCTTTGTTGAAGATTAATTGACCATATAATCATGGGTTTATTTTTAGGCTCTCTATTCTGTTCCATTGAGGTACAGGTACCTATTTTCTGTGATAGTACCATACTGTTTGGATTACTATAGCTTTGTAGCATATCTTGAAATCTTGAGTGTAACATCTCCTGCTTTGTTCTTCTTTTTCAAGACTGCTTTGCTTAATTGGGGTCTTTTATGGTTCCATAAAAATTTTAAATTTGTTCTACTTCTGTAAAAGTGCTGTTGGTGTTTTGAAAGGGGTTGCATTAAATTTATAGATTGCTTTGGGTAGTATGAACATTTTAACAATATGTGTTCTTCCAATCAATGAGCATGGAATATCTTTCCATTTGTTTGTGTTATCTTCAATTTCTTTCATCAATGTTTTAAGTGTTCAGAGTACAGGTCTTTCACCTACTTGATTAAGTTTATTCCTGAGTATTTTATGCTTTTTGGTACAATTGCAAATGAGATCATTTTCTTAATTTCTCTTTCCACTGCTTCATTATTAGTGCATAGAAATGCAATGGATTTCCGTATATTGATTTTGTATCCTGCGAGCTTGCTGAATTCATTTATCAATTCTAGTAGTTTTTTGTTGTTGTTGTTTTTCTTTTTTTGGTAGAGTCTTCAGGATTTTCTATATTTAGTATCATGTCATATGCAAATATTGAAAGTTTTACTTCCTCCTTACCAATTTGGATGCCTTTTATTTCCTTTTCTTGTCTAATTGCCTTAGCTAACACTTCCAATACTGTGTTGAATAAAAGTAGTGAGAACGGACATCCTTATCTTGTTCCTGATCTTAGGGAATAAGCTCTCAATTTTCCACCATTAAGTATGATGTTAGCTGTGGGCTTTTCATATATGGCTTTTATTATGTTGAGGTATTTTCCCTCTAAACCTACTTCGTTGAGAGTATTTATCATGAATGGAAGTTGCACTTTGTCAAATGCTTTTTCTTCATTGATTGAAATGATCATATGGTTTTTATCCTTTCCCTAATTGATGTTATGTATCGTGTTGATTGATTTGCAAATATTGAACCACCCTTGCATCCTAGGAATAAATCCCACTTGATTGTGGTGGATGATTTTTTTAATGTATTGTTGGATTTGGTTTGCTAATATTTTTGTTTTGTTTTTTTTTTGTATCTATGTTAATCATATATATTGGCCTGTAGTTCTCTTCTTTTGTAGCAACTTTATCTAGATTTAGTATCAGAGTAATGCTGGCCTCAAGCTTTCCTTCCTCTTCTATCTTTGGAATAATCTGAGAAGAATAGGTATTAACTCTTATTTAAATGTTTGGTAGAGGGGCGCCTGGGTGGCTCAGTCGGTTAAGCGGCCGACTTCGGCTCAGGTCACGATCTCACAGTCTGTGAGTTCGAGCCCCACATCGGGCTCTGTGCTGATGGCTCATCAGAGCCTGGAGCCTGCTTCGGATTCTGTATCTCCCTCTCTCTCTGCCCTTCCCCTGCTCATGCTCTATCTCTATGTCTCTCAAAAATAAATAAAAAAAAAAAAAACGTTAAAAAAATTTAAAAAAAAAAAAAATAAATAAATAAATGTTTGGTAGAATTCACCTGTGAAGTCACCTTGTCCTGGACTTTTGTTTGTTGAGAGATGTTTGATTACTGATTCAATTTCATTGCTGGTAATAAGGATGTTCAAATTTTCTATTTCTTCCTGATTTAGTTTTGGGAAATTATATATTTCTAGGAATCCATCCATTTCTTCTAGGTTGTCCAGTTTGTTGGCATATAAATTCTCATAATATTCTCTTGTAATTCTTTGTATTTCTGTGGTGTCCTTTGTTCTTTCTCCTCTTTCTCTTCTGATTTTGTTTGAGTCCTCTCTCTTTTTTTGATGAATCTAGCTAAAGATTTATCAATTTTATGGATCTTTTCAAAGAACCAGCATCTGGTTTCATTGATCTGTTCTGTTGTTTTTTAGTACCTATTTCATTTCTTTATGCTTTACTCTGTTATTTCCTTCTTTTTTTTTATTCTTTTTAAAAAATTTACATCCAATTTAGTTAGTATACAGTACAACAATGATTTCAAGAGTAGATTCCTTAATGCCCTTTACCCATCTAACTCATCCCCCCTTCCACAAGCCCTCCTGTAACTCTCTGTTTGTTCTCCATATTTAAGAGTCTCTTATGTTTTTGTCCCCCTCCCTGTTTTTATATTATTTTTGCTTCCCTTCCCTTATGTTCATTCGCTTTGTATCTTAAAGTCTTCATATGAGTGAAGTCATATGATATTTGTCTTTCTCTGACTGATTTCGCTTAGCATGATGCCCTCTAGTTCCATCCACGTAGTTGTAAATGGGAAGATTTTGTTCCTTTTGGTTGCAGAGTAATACTCCATTGTATGTATATACCACATCTTCTTTATCCATTCATCCATTGATGGACATTTAGGCTCTTTCCATACTTTGGCTATTGTTGATAGTGCTGCTATAAACATTAGGGTGCATGTGTCCCTTCACAACAGCATACCTGTATCCCTTGGATATATACCTAATAGTGCAATTGCTGGGTCATACGGTAGTTCTATTTTTAATTTTCTGAGGAACCTCCATACTGTTTTCCAGAGTGGCTGCACCAGTTTGCATTCCCACCAACAGTGCAAAAGAGATCTTCCTTGCCAATACCTGTTGTTGCCTGAGTTATTAATGTTAGCCATTCTGACTGGTGTGAGGTCGTATCTCATTGTGGTTTTAATTTGTATTTTCCTGATGATGAGTGAGGTTGAGCATCGTTTCATGTGTCTGTTGGTCATCTGGATGTCTTCTTTGGAGAAGTGTCTATTCATGTCTTTGGCCCATTTCTTCACTATTCCTTGCCTCTAGAGATGTGCTGAGTAAGAAGTTGCTGTGTCTCAGGTCAAAAAGTTTTGCCTGCTTTCTCCTCAAGGATTTTGTTGGCTTCCTGTTTTATATTTAGGTCTTTTATCCATTTTGAATTTATTTTTGTGTATGGTATAAGAAAGTGGTCTAGGTTCATTTTTCTGCATGTCGCTGTCAAGTTTTCCCAGCACCACTTGCTGAAGAGACTGTCTTTATTCCCTTGGATATTCTTTCCTGCTTTCTCAAAGATGAGTTGGTCATATGTTTGGGAGTCTATTTCTGGGTTCTCTATTCTGTTCCATTGATCTGAGTGTCTGTTTTTGTGCCATGTTATTTCTTTCTTTCTATTGGTTTGGAGGTCTTTTCTTCTCTTTCTAGCTCCTTTAGGTGTCATATTAGGTTGTTTATTGAGGTTTTCTTGCTTCTTGAGGTAGGCCTGTATTGCTATAAACTTCCCTCTTAGAACAACTTTTGCTGAATTCCAAAGATTTTGGACTATGTTTTCATTCTCATTTATCTCTATGTAGTTTTGGATTTCCTCTTTGATTTCATGGTTGAACCTTTCATTGTTTAGTAGCATGTTATTTAACTTCCATGTATTTGCGCTCTTTCCAGATTTTTTTCTTGTGGTTGATTTCTAGTTTCATAGTGTTGTGGTTGGAAAAGATGCATCATATGACTTTGATTTTTTTGAATTTGTTGAGACTTGTTTTGTGACTTAATATCTATTCTAGAGAATGTTCCATGTGCACTTGAAAAGAATGTGTATTCTGTTGTTTTAGGATGGAATATTCTGCATATATCTGTTAGACCTACCTGGTCCAATGTAGCTTTCGAAGCCCTTGTTTCCTTATTGATTTTTGTATTAGTATTGGTTACTTCCTTTATGTTTGTTATTAACTGTTTTATGTATTTGGGTACTCCCATGTTGGGTGCATAAATACTTACAATTCTATTATTTTCTTGTTGATTATTCCCTTTATGATTTTACAATGTCCTTCTTTGCCTCTTGTGATAGGCTTTGTTTTAAAGTCTATTTTGTCAGATGTAGGTGATGCTACTCCAGCTTTCTTTCCACTACCATTTGTAGGATAAATGCTTTTCCATCCCTTCACCTTCAATCTTCATGTGTCGTTAGGTCTGAAATGGTCTCTTTTAGACAGTATATAAATGGGTGTTGCTTTTTTTATCCATTCCATCACCCTTAGTCTTTTGATTGGAGTCTTTAGTCTATCTACATTCAAAGTAATTATTCATAGGTATGTGCTTATTGCTATTTCATTACTTGTTTTATGGTTGTTTTTGTAGTCCTCCCCTTTCCTCTCTTGCTCTCTTCTCTCATGGTTTTTTGGCTTTTCTAAGTGACATACTTCATTCCTTTCTCTTTTTTACATATATATCTATTACTAGTTTTCAGTTGTGATTATTATTATGTTTATATATGACATCTTATGCATATAGCAGTTTATATTAAGTTGATCATTGCTTAAGTGTCAACTCATTCTTTACTCTTCTCCTTCCCATGTTTTATGTAATGGTGTCATACTTTACATCCTTTTATTCTGTGAATCTCTTGACTGATTTTTATAGATATATTTACTTTTACTGCTTTTGTCTTTTCTACTTTCTTATGCCTACTTATGTTCTTTCCTTTCCACTCAGAGTCCCCTCTAACACTTCTTGTACCGCTGGTTTGGTAGTCATGAATTCCTTTAACTTTTGTTTGTCTAGAAAACTCTTTATCTGTCCTTCTATTCTGAATGATAGCCTTGCTGGATGGAGTATTCTTGGTTGCAAGTTTTTTCATTCGACACTTTGAACATACCAAGCCACTCCCTTCTGGCCTGCAGTTTCTGCTGAAAATTAGCTGATAGCCTTATTGGGTCTCCCTTGTATGTAACTGCTTTCTTTTCTCTTGCTACTTTTAAAATTATCATTACTTTTTGATATTTAATTCCTATGTGTCTTGGTGTGGACCTTCTTGGGTCGATTTGCGGTGGGGGGGGGGGGTGCTCTCTGTCCCCTGGTTCTGGATTCCTGTTTCTTTTCCCAGATTTGAGAAACTTTCTGCTATTTCATCTTCAACTAAATTGCCTGCCTCCTTTTTTCTCTCCTCTCCTTCTGGGATCCCTATAAGGCAAATGTTATTTATTATGCATGATGGTGTTGCTGAATTCCCTTAGTCTGTTTTCATTTTATATTATTTTTTTCTCTCTCTGTCCTGTTCAGCTTGATTGCTTTCCATTACTCTGTTCTCCAGGTCACTGATCCATTCTCCTGATTCCCCCAGTCCATTGTTTATTCCCTCTAGTGTATTTTTAATTTCAGTTATTGAGTTCTTCATCTCTGATTGGTTCTTTTTTATGATTTCTATCTCTTCCTTAAGGGTCTCACTGAGGTTACCCACTCTTCTCAAGCCCAGTGAGTATCTTTATAACTATTACTTTAAATTCCCTATCAGATATATTATTTATCTCCATTTTGTTTAGCTCTCTTGCTGTGAACAGGTTCTTTGATTTGAGACATATTCCTCTGTCTCTTAATTTTGTCTATCTATTTCTATGTGTTAGGAAACTCAGTTATGTTTTCTGCTCTAGTTTTCAAAACCAAATGTTATGGGAATTCATCTTCCTCATGCAGTTACCCTGAGCCTGTGATACCTGGTATGGAGGTCTAGTCCTCTCTCCACTCTGCGTTAACCAGTCCTTCCCTCCCACCGACAGCCCTGTAGGTCCTTTTGTCTCCCAACCACATCTCTGGTAGCCTTCCTATCCTCTCAGTGTGGCCTCTTCCCTACATTAGCTGTAGAGAGGCTATTCTGCCAGTCCTCAGGTTGTTTTCTGGATTGTTTACACTGATGTGAGTATTGTCTAGTTGTATCTATGGGATGAGGTGAACTTAGGATCCTCCTACTCTACCATCTTCCCCGGAAATCTACTGTTAGCTTTTAAAAGTTGCACAATGTTGAATAAACTAACATGTTATTTTGTGGTAAGACCAAGCAATAGTTAAATACATACATGAATACACTCAAACATTTAAATAGGTATGCTCTTGAAATCTTAGCCTTCTTCCCATCTCTGTAACTCTGCTCACATTGTGCTTCTAGCACATCCTTCAAGACCTGAATCAAATGCTCTGTACTGGGACACCTCGGTGGCTCAGTCAGTAAGGCAAACAACTTTTGATTTCAGCTCAGTTCATGATCTCACATTTTGTGGGACTGAGCCCTGCATCAGGCTCCACACTGACAGCACAGTCTGCTTGGGATTCTCTCTCTTCCTCTCTCTCTGCTCCTACCCCTGCTGTCTCTCAAAAATAAATAAACTTTAAAAAAAAATGCTCTTCCCTGCAGAAGCTATCCTTGATTGTGTGAGCTCTCCAGGATACATCCCTAACTCTACCCACCAAAATCATTGTTGTGTCAATGTGTATTAAAATTGTTTTACCAGCCTAACAAAAAAGTTCTTCTTTTTTTAATGTTAATTCATCTTTAAGAAAGAGAAAGTGAGTGAGGGAGGATTATGGGGTGGAAAGAGGGGACAGAGGATCCAAAGCAGGCTCTGCATTGACAGCAGAGAGCCTGATGCAGGGCTCAAACCCATGAACCATGAGATATGACCTAAGCTGAAGCCAGATGCTCAACTGACTGAGCTACCCAGGTGCCCCAGAAAAAAAGTTATTTAAAAGGAGTGACTTAAATGTTTTTTGAAACCTTCTCCCATCTCCTCCATACTCCCAGAAGCTGACAGGCATATCCAATACTTGATCCACAGAAAAGAGTCAGAAGCCCTTGTTAATGGGTTACAGATTTCAGGTTAGTTTGTAGGTAGCACCAAGTATAAAATTCATCATTCAGTCAGTCAGTGATTTGAGAAGCAGTGAGTGAACAAATAAGTTCCCAACTGTATGAAGTTTATTTAAGCTCAGTGAAGAAAAACATATAATAAGAAAACAAACAAGTAAATATATCTCATGACTGATAATGATAAGAGCTATAGGCAGAAACATGGTTAAGAGGACAGGGAGATGTGGGAGGCAGACAGGGAGGGGGTGGCTTTTTAATATAAGGGGTCAGAGAGGGTCTTTCTAGCAAAAAGAAGATTGAGCAGAGATCTAAAAGAGTAACATGCAGATAAAATGCATTCATATCTGCAAAGCACTAGAATAGTGCTTGTCACTTGTCCCATTGTGAGCATAGCATAAGTGTTCTCCTCATGGAAAGAGCATTCCCTACAGAAGGGTTAGCAGGTACCAAGGCTTCAAGATAGGAATTTTCCCAGCATCTTGAAGATACTTAAAGGAAATCTGAATAGCTACAACTGAGTAAGTGAAGACAGAGGAAGGAAAGTGATGTGTTCAGAGAAGTAATGGGTTCAAGGAGTTGGGGAGCAGATTCTAGAACTTAAAAGCCTATAGTAAGGACTCTGGCTCTAAGTGAGGGACTTGCTAGAGAGGTCAAAGTCAAGCAGTTTGATTTATATTTTTAAAGGATCACTCTACTTGATGTATTGAGGTTAAAATGAAGCAGATGGGCAGTGGCAAATGCAAGAATAGAAGCAGGAAAGTTAGGAGGTAATTGCAATTATCTGGTGAGAGACGATGGAGGATTTGGACCAGAGAGGTGATGATGGAGGTGATGGTAAGATGTGGTCAGATTCTGGATATATTTAGAAGGTGAATTCAATAGGATTTGCTGATAGAGCAACATGAGAGAATAAGAGGATTCAAGGTTTTTAGGGTTTTTGTTACTTGCTTGTCATTTGCACGGGCAACTAGAAGGATGGAGTAGCTTTCTATGAGATGCAGAAGGCAGTGAGAGAGCAAGATTTTGGGTTTTAGGAGGTGGAAGATAGAAATCAAAAGTCCAGTACGGTTCATATTAAGTTCAAAGTGGCTATTAGACTTCCAAGTAGAGGTATTGAGTGAGCAAATGTATACACAGTTAAGGATAGGCAAGCAGTTTCCCCCTTTTTATGATGTCTCTAATGTATGGAGAGATTCAGGCTGGAGAGATGAGCTGAGTTGTTGCTAGCTTGTGGGTGGCATTTAAAAGCCATGAGACTAATTCATACAGGGAATAAGTATGTAAATAAAAGCAGAGAAGTTAAAAGACTAAGCCCTGGGACACTCCAATGCTTAGAGATTAGAAAATGAGGTAGAAGAGAAACTAGGAGGAACAGCAGAAGGAGAGCCAATACAGAAAGCTCGAAGTTTTTCTATAAAGAAACAAAGGAAAGAAGAAGCCAATGGGAAATGAGGAATCAAGAAAGGATCAGGTTGTTTAAGATGAAAGAAATTACAATGTGTGTAGGCTTGTATTGGTTTGCTAGGGCTACCACAACAAAGTACTATAGACTAGGAAGCTTAAACAACAGAAATGTTCTCACAGTTCTGGAGGATAGAGTTCCAAGGTGTTAGCAGGGTTGGTTTCCACCGAGGCCTCTCTACCTGGTTTGTAGATGGCCATTTTCTACTTGTGTCCTCACACAGTCTTTGCTCTGTATATGTCCGTGTCCTGGTCTTCTCTTGTTCTAAGGACACAAGTCATTGGATTAGGGTCCACCCTAATCACTTTGTTTTAACTTAATTACCGGTATAATGATTCTATCTCCAAACATAGTCACATACTAGGGCACTAAAGGTTGGGACTTCACATATGAATCTGTAGGAGACATATATCAGCCTCAAAGAAGGCTGTTGAGAAAGATGCCAGGGAGAATCACTAAAACAATATTCTTGAATAGGCAAGGAGGGATGGGATCAGGTGCACAAAGGGAGGAGCAGAATAAAGACAGAATATGGACAGTTCATTCATAATAACAAGAGAGAAGGCAGAGTACCTTACTACAGATATGTGTGGATGAGTGCATGTGATTGAGGAACACACAGTTCTCTTCTAATTTCTTCCATTTTCTCAGTGAGCTAGGTAGCAAGGTCATCACCAGACCATGTGGTTGGAAAGAAGCTGTTGAAAATTGAAAAGATAATAGAAGGTCTATAGTGGTCATTTCAGATATAGAAAATGCGATATGGTAGCTGAGCATCACCAAGGTCCCATTTGAGGTTAGCCAACCTAGATTAAAAGCAAGGACAGCAGGCTTGAATATATTTTGCTCTCACAGTGCTCAGCTGCAAAAGTTAGGTCCGGAGTAGAAGAATTAGATTAAACCAGGATGGTAAGGAAGAGGTAGGCTGCCAGACAAGTATGACAAACATAAACTAGAATAAGGGATTTGTGGGGGTAATAATGATGACAGATAATGGCATTTCTGTTGGTAGGGAGATACATTAGTTTCCTGGGGCTGTTGTTACAAAGTACCACAAACTGGGTGGTTTAAATAACAGAAATTTATTGTGTCACAGTTCTGGAAACCAGATGTTCCAAATAAAGATGGCAGCATTGGTTCTTTCTAAGGGATATGAAGAAAGTGTTCCAGACCTCTTTCCTTAGTTTCTAGATGGTCATCTTCATGTTAACATGGCATGCTCCCTGTGGGTATCTGTCCCCAAAATGCCCCTTTTTATAAGGATGTCAGTCACACTGGATTAGGACCCATACTAATGACCTTACTTTAATTTTATTATTTCTGTAAAGGTCCAATTAAGGTATAATTCTGAGGTACTGGGGTGAAGACTTCGTATGAATTTAGAGGGGACACAATTCAACTCATAACAGAAAGAAAACCAATAAATAAGGTCAGGCATAGGAGAAAGACACTTTAAAATTGGTAGATCATCACCTTAGAAACTAAAAAAGAAAGAGCAAATTAAATCCAAAGTGAGCAAAAGAAAAAAAATAATAGGAATTACAGCAGATATCAATGAAATTGAAAATAGGAAATCAATAAAGAAAATTAATAAAATGAAATCTGGTTATTTGAAGAGATTGATAAAATTAATAAGCCACTAGCAAGGCTAACTAATAGAAAAAGAGAGAAGACACAAATTACCAATATCAGATGAAAAAATAGACATTATTGCAGGTTGTAGATATTAAAAAGATAATAAAAGAATACCGTGAGCAATTCTATGGCCACAAATTTGATAACTTAGATAAAATGGACCAATCCTTTCAAAGATACAATTCGCCAATTCACACAAGAAGAAATAGACAACCTGAACAGGCTTATGTCTATTTCTTAAGAAACTGAATCAATAATTAGTAATCTTCCAAAATAGAAAGCACCAGGCCCAGATGGGTTTACTGGTGAATTCTACCAAAAATTAAAGGAAGAAATTATATCAATTCTCTATAAACTCTTTTAGAGGATAGAATCATACGGGATACTTTCTAATTTATTCTATGAGGCCAGTATTACCCTTTTACCAAAACAAGACAAAGACATTATAAGAAAAGAAAACTATGGAATAATATCTCTCATGAACATAGATACAAAAATTCTCAACAAAAAATTAGCAAATCAAATCCAACAATGTATAAAAAAATTATATACAATGACCAAGTGTGATTGGTCCCAGGTATGCAAGGCTGGTTCAACATTAAAAAATCAATTAACATAACCCATTAAAAAAACAGCCTAAAAAAAGCCCCACATGGTCATATCAATAGATGCAAAAAAAGCATTCAACAAAATAAAATACTTATTTATGACCAAAAAAAAAAAAAAAAAAAAACCCTCTCGGTAAACTAGGAATAGAGAGAAGTTTCCGCAACTTGATAAAGATTATTTACCCGAACACCTACAATTAGCACCATACTTAATGATGAGAAACACAAAGCCCCACTAAGCCCCAGGTACAAGGCAAGGATGTCCCCTCATCCATTCTTTTTCAACATCATACTGTAAGTTTTAGCTAACACAATCAGACAAGAAAAAACTAAATAAAAAATAAAAGTAAATTTAAAAAAGTAAATAAAAAATGTATGCATATTGGGAAGGAAAAATAAACTGTCTTTTTTCACAGATGACATTATCGTCTATGTAGAAATCTGGAACAGTCGACCACAAAACTCCTGGAACTAATAAGCAATTATACAAGGTCCTAAGATACAAAGTTAATATATAAAAGTCAATTGCTTTCCTATATACCAGCAAAGAACAAGTGGAATTTAAAATTAAAAACATAATACCACTTACATGAGCACCTCAAAAAATTACATATTTATGTATAAGTCTAACAAAATATATACACAATCAATATGAGGAAAACTATCAAACCCTGATGAATGAAATCAAAATACTAAATAAATGAAGAGATATTTCACACTTGTGGGTAAGACTCATATTGTAAAGATATCAGTGTTTCCCAGCTTGATCTAGAGTCAGTGCAACACCAATCAAAATACTAGCAAGTTATTTTGTGAATATTGACAAACTGATTTTAAAGTTTATATGGAGAGTCAAGAGATCCAGAATAGCAAATGCAATATTGAAGGAAAAATAATTGGAGAACTGATACCACCTGACTTTGAGACTTACTATAAAGCTACAGTAATCAAAACCCTATGATATTGGCAAAAGAACACACAAATAGATCAAAAGAACATAATAGAGAGTCCAGAAATAAACTCACATAAATATATAATCAACTAATCTTTGACAAAGGAGCAAAGGCAACACAATGGAGTAAAGAAAGTCTTTTCAACAAATGGTGCTGGAACAATTGGACATTCACATGCAAAAAATGAATCTAAACACAGACCTACACCCTTCACAAAATTTACCTCAAAATGAACTATAAAACTCCTAAATAAGTTTTATAAAGAGGACTAAACTAACCCAAAGAAGATTACAAAAATTCCTATCCAAGAAGATAGCAGAGGAAAACCTAGATGACTTTGGGTATAGCAATGACTTTTTAGATACAACACTAAATGCACAACCCATGAAAAAAATTGATAGGAAGGACTTCATTAAAATTTAAAACTTCTGGGGAGCCTGGGTGGCTCAGTTGGTTAAGCGGCCGACTTCGGCTCAAGTCACGATCTCACGGTCTGTGAGTTGGAGCCCCGCATCAGGCTCTGTGCTGACGGCTCAGAGCCTGGAGCCTGCTTCAGATTCTGTATCTCCCTTTCTCTTTGCCCTTCCCCTGCTCATACTCTGTCTCTATGTCTCTCAAAAATAAATAAACGTTAAAAAAATTTAAAACTTCTACTCTCCAAAAGGCAATGTCAAGAGAATGAGAAGACAAGCCACAGAGTGAGAGAAAATATTTGTAAAAGACACATCTAGTAAAGGACTGTTATCAAAAATATGCGAAAAGTTTTTACAACTCAACAATTAGAAAACAAACAATCTGATTAAAAAATAGGGCAAAGAGTGGTGCCTGGGTGGCTCAGCTGGTTAGGTGTCCAATTTGTGGTTTCAGCTCAGGTCATGATCACACGGTTCATGAATTCGAGCCCTGCATCAGGATAGCGCAGAGCCTGCTTGGGATTCTCTCTCTATGTATGTCTCTCTCTCAAAATAAATAAATAAACTAAAAAAAAAATAGGCGATAGACCTTACAGACACCTTATCAAGGAAGATATAAAGATGACAAGCATACGAAAAGATGCTTCACATCATATGTCATTAGGGAAATGCAAATTAAAACAACATGATAACACTGTATATCTATTAGAATGGCCAAAATCTAAAGCACTGACAACACCAAATACTTATGAAAATGTGGAGCAACAGGAACTCCCATTAATTGTTGATGGGAATGATGACAAGACTGGAACACAGTTTAAATTTTTCTTATAACTAAACATGTAATTCAGTAATCATGCTCATTGGTACTTACCCAAAGGAGTTTAAAACAAACTGCCCACACAAAAACTTCCACACAGATGTTTATAGTGGCTTTATTTATAATTGCCAAAACTTGGAAACCACCAAGATATCCTTCAGTAGGTAAATGAATCAATAAACTGTGGTACATCAAAACGGTGGACTATTTTTCAGCTCTAAAAAGAAATGAGTTATCAAGCCATGAAAAGACATGGAGGAACCTTAAATGTACATTAGTAAGTTAAAGAAGGCAATCTCAAAGGCTACATTCTTCATGATTCCAATCATATGCCATTCTGGAAAAGGGAAGACTATGTAGACAGTATAAGAATAGTGGTTGCCAAGGATTGGAGGCAGGGAGGTGAATAGGCAGAGAACAGGAATTTTAGGGCAAAGTATTCTGTATGATACTATAATGATGGATACATGCCATTACATATTTGTCCAATGATGGATACATGCCATTACATATTTGTCCAAATCCATAGAATGCACAACACCAAGACTGAACCCTAATGTATTCTATGGACTTCGGGCAATTATGATGTATCAGTGTAGATCTATCACTTGAAACAAAGGTACCACTCTGATAGGAAACGCTGATAATGGGAAAGGCTACGTACATGTGGAGGCAGAATATATGGGAAATGTATTTACCTTCCTCTTAATTTTGCTATGAATCTAAAACTGTTCTTTAAAAAAAGTCTTTTTTAATTTTTTTAAGTTTATTTATTATTGAAAGACAGAGAGAGAGAGCATGAGCAAGGGAGGGGCAGAGAGAGGGTGAGACACAGACTCTGAAGCAGGTTCCAGGCTCTGAGCTGTCAGCACAGTGCCCAATGCAGGGCTCAAACTCACAAACTGCGAGATCATGACCTGAGCTGAAGTCAGACGCTTAACCAACTGAGCCACCCAGGAGCCCCCAAAAAAATCTTTTTAAAAAAGAAAAATCAATGGATTGTTGGTCCTGGTGGGGATGAAGGATTTTTGAAGTTAAGGACTAGAAGGAGGCAGATGAGAAGCTATGAAGGTAAGAGGAAGAGTGGAATGCTTATAAACTTTTGCTTAATATTAGCACTATGCTGGAATCATTTATACATAACTCAGTCAATAGCTCACATGATGAGTGGGTACCTCTCATCAATCCGGAATTTCCTGTTTGCTCTGCTCTGTTTTTCTCAAGTGGACCTCTGTGGTTTTTACTTTCCAGCCAACCTGATTTTTACCAAAGGAAGCCTCAGTAAAATCTCAACGGAGGTTTCTTTGACCTCTAGGCAGAAAAAGTTGCTGTACAGTGACATGGAGAAATTTAAGATGTCAACTATGTGCCAGATGGTGAATGTCCCATTGAAGAAGTCCTTCCAGAAGCATCAGGAAATCAGAGACAACTATCTTTTTCACACACAAATTTCCTTCTCTCTGCACCAGATATCCCACTAGCCATTGCTGTGGTTCAACAAATAGTCACTGAGTTTCTACTGTGTCTCAGGCACTGTCACAGGTGCTAGGGAGACGTAGGTACCAAGGTAAGTAAAACACGGTACTTGCCTATAGAAGCTTTTAGTTTCACTAAAAGAAAGCAAAAAGAACTAAGGTAAATAAACAATAATCATAGAAACATAGAGTAGGAAATGTGACATAATGTAGAGATAAAATAGCATGAAGATGATGGAAAACTATAGGGACAAAGAGTTGTGGGACTGGGAATTAAGAAAGGCTTTGTAAATGAGGTAATATCTGAGGCAGAACTTGAAGAATAAAGAGAATTTCAATGGCAGAAGTCTGTGTGTCTGTATGAGTCAAGACACGGAAGCTGAAATCTGTGGGACATGTTTGCAGAATGACAAGTAGATTAATTTGCTTGATGTCAGAAGAGCCTAGATGCACATGTACATAACCCAGAATGTAATTAAAAACATCCGATAGTTTTGAGAAAGTAGAAGACATGATCAGAATATGATAACATGAAGAACATTCTGACAAAGAACCTAAAATGGGCTAGAATGGAGAGTTCAAGGGGCAGGAAGAAGAACTGAAGTTGTGGTTTATGATTTAGGCAGGGGTGGGGGATGGGGATGGACAAGAGATACTGACTGTAGAACACTGCAGAACTGGACTTGATAGTTTATTGGATAGTAAATGAGGAGTTGAAGAAGACAGCAAGGTTCTGAACCTGAGATCCTGGAGAACATAGAGCTATTCAAAGATCTAGGAAGGCCAAAGGGCTTCAGTTCATTGTTTTGAACCTGCTGAATTAAAGATGCTTGAGGACACTCAACTGAAGTCAGCTAGCAATCAGTTGGAATACAGGATCAGAGATTGGAAAAGTGGATTGGGTATTTTTCACAGAGGAGCTGGTTAATATGGATAAAGTGTGATAACAGAACTTTAGTTAGAAAAGACTTATGGAGAAAGGGATGGAAGAATTGCTGATAAAAGTCAGAGCAAAGGTTAAAGAAGGGACACGACTGAGGGATGAGTAGTCAATGATGTCAAATGCTGGAAAGCTATAGATGCAAATGAGAACAGAAAACAAACTGCTAAATTTGGCAGTTAATGGGACAATGAGAAAACTTCAAGACCTCAAGGATACAGTCAATCCTATACCATCAACTGAAGTCTGCCTTGCTATATTTCAATGAGACTCTATCAACCTCTGATTAAGAGCATAGAATCTGATTAAGAACATGGCTATATGAATTGAAATTCCTGCCTGGCCACTAAAAAGCTCTTAGTCAAGCAAGTCACACTTTCTTCTTTATAAAGGGAAGCCTTATATAAGACAAGCCTTATCTTTGTCATCTGTAAGAAAAGCAGAATTTGCTCAGTGATCTTAGGTATTATTATTGATAATGTTCACTGTACTGATAATGTTCACATTGTACTGAATGGGCTGGACACTTAGATATTCTATATAATTCATTACACCATAATGATTATCATATAACCATAGAGAAGAACTATATAACACAAAGGGAACCCATACATATTTCTTGTAGGTTAGACAGAGATTCCATTCGATGTGTGTGACAGCCTCTCATTCTTCCACTTGCTCTCATTCCCAAACCAAGGGTTACCAAACACAACGAAACAAAACCCAGAAAACAAACAAAACAAAACAAAACAAACGAACAAAAAAGCACCCACAGAGTAGAAAGACAAAGAATTCTTATTCACTGGAGAAAAAAATAGATCACCTTTTTAAAAAAGTTATAGGGCTGCATGGTTACTATGGAAACAAGCACAGTGCAGGCCTATGAAGATGGTACTAACATAAGTACAAATGAACATTTCAGAATATGGCAAGGAAGCAAATATGTGTGTTCATTTTCTATTCAAATATGTAGGAAAGGACAAATACACTCCAATCATCAGCCAGAACTGAACAATGTACAACGTAATAAATCAGATAAAGATGTTTGATGTTCCTCTTCTATAGTAAACTAAAGTGGTCATAAAATGCAAAATACTTTATCCTAAGTGCACTACAGTTTTATAGACTTAAGACAAGGAGGAGAATGGAGTCTGTTTCTCTCTCATTCTTGCTTCATCGTTTTTAATGGCCAAAAGGCAAGTGACAGTCCAGGCTGACTCTAACATATTTATGAGAGAAGGGTGAGAGAAGGGATAAAGGTTCAGCCATTTTGTTTTGCCTTTTGAGAAATTATTATGTCACATTTTTTTGCAGTTGTATAACGTGCACAATTTCAATGTTCATAAAATGCTAGTAGGGATTCTGATCTCGCAGGAAGATATTTTGGAGTCAGGAGGAAACGGAGGGCTTGCCTGCCACTACCCTATCTGATCTGTGAAAGTACTTCAGAAAATGTTGAAAAGATGGGCATAGCATGTGCTGGGCTTCAGCCATATTGTGGTATATAAATAAGGGTTACCCAGCCATCACGAACTGTTAAAATACTATGAAATAAGAAAGCACAATAACTAGTTTCTCCACCTCAGAAATGTTGACATTTTGGCCAATAATGTTGGTCTGCTTTCCCATGAAAGCAGAAAGATGTTATACCGTGCATAGTAAGATGTGTAGCAGCATCCTTGGCTTCCATCCACTAGATGCCAGTAGCACACTTCCCCCACCCCAAATCACGACAACCAAAGATGCCTCTTGACATTGCCAAAGGTCTCCTGAGGGGAAATGCGCTCCCAGTTAAGAACCACTATAAGACAGAAATAAAATCACTAATGATCCCTTGGAATTTTCCTTTGCTCAAACCACTGTGCAAAAAACAATCTCTTCTTTTTTTTACAATGAGGTTTCATAAACTGAAAATCCAAATTTCTCAGTATTTGCCAAGTTGGAGAAAGGCTTTCTATGTTTAATCACCAAGTAGAAGCAATAATCCTGGAAGATTTCCCATTTCTGGTATCATCAAGAGATTCACATGGATCATCCGTAACAAAACCCAGACATTTTGTTAAGTATTGAAGTACCGTCCCTGAACGTCAGATGTCTATGATCAAAAGAACCCAAACAATACATATTTAAGATTTGAACTATGGGACAAGACTTATGGGGCTAGGGTTATAAAGAGGAATCTTCTTAAGTTTACTTAATTCTACAGAGTAATTGCTGAAGAAATAACTTTGCACAATTCTTTCCAAAGAACAGCACAAGTTTATTAATCATTCTTTACTATTGGCTCTTGAGATACCCTTAAATGCGTGTGGGATAATGAAGTTCCCAGATATTATGAATTACTGACACTTAATCTTTTTTGTCTTTTAATCTTTTTTGTCTTGGAGTAATCATCCTTTGGATTCATTCATAAAACAAAATGAAACAAACAAACAAAAAAGACAAAACAAAAAACCCTAATCAAACATAGAAACTAAGAGGACTTCTTGTTCTAGACTATTTATCTGGACCTCAGTTTCTCATCATTAACTGTTGGAGGATACATTACCTTATTTCTACAGCCCTTTCCCAAATGAACATGGCATATATTTTATTTTTAAAACCCAAGTCACCTAATAGAAAATATCTGGAATGGTAAAAATTGGTGAGACCATATGTTCCATTTTGATACTCTTATATTCATATTCAGATGTGTGTAGGATAGGTAACATTACTACATTTTGCTTCAGACAAGGCAACAAAAAAAATATCTGGAAGATTTGGGTCACGTAGTATCTGTCTCCTACTGTAGTACAGACAGAATGCCTCTTCTTCCATTAGACAAGGCCATGAGTCTGTTACTCTGGGAAAGAACTTAGTATAGAGAAAGGGAAATCCCAAACCTCTGGCCTGGTGAACTGTGGAAAGAAGATGTCAGCTATATAGAGTTCAGTTTTTCCAAAGCCTTCTATTCTATTCCTCCAAGAAACTTCATTTGTGATTTTTTATTGTTATCATTATATATATAAGAATTTAATATGCAACTCAATTTTGAAGGAGAGGAAAAAGAATGCATACCTGATCATTCAACTTGGCACATAGAAAATTCTGACTCAGAAAGAGGAAACCTCCCAAACTGGAAAAACTTGGCAACTCCACCCAGACTCCTTCTCAAGGTGGTAAGTCTTCAGCATTCAGCAGTTTGTGCCAGTACCATTAGAAATGCTCAGAATATGGCTATATTCAAACACCGATCCACAATATCACTTTGGCCATAATTTAGCTAAAGCCATTAGCTGCTATCTTTCTTTTTTACTTGAAATGATTTTATGAAATTAAAAGAATTTATTTTTCAGAATTTTTTTTTTCCTTGGAAACAGACCGGCTGAATTAGAGACAAATCTCTGCTGGTAAGAATGAAAATGCATCCCAAACTTAAAAAGGCAAAAACTGTACTCTTCACAACACAATATTGTCCAAACTTAGTTTTGATTTCCCTGTACAAGAATTTCACATATGCTTTCCAATAAGATCTCAGTGTGAGGCAGACTCACTGATGAGCCCCAGAAGTAAAGAACCCAAACAGATGTCTTACTACGTGGAGTGGAACTCAGAGACACTGCTCTTACAAGTTCTTCCTGAGATTTTGGAAACTCCCTGTTATTATCACAGAACCTGACTTTTTCTACCTTTTTATACCCTTCCCCCACCCCTTGCCAGATGTCCCACAGCTTTCAAAACATCCTGATAATTTTTTTTATATAGTACTACATATTTTTATTGGGATCTTTCAGTGTATTAGGTTTTGTTTAGAGCTCTTGGGTTTTCATTGTTTGGGTTAGGATTTTGCTTTTATGAGGTGTGAGGGTAGAAAAGGGGGTGTGTTTTGTTTTTATTTTGATTGCTGCACACTCTTCTAACCCTTCCCCTGGTGTTGACCCCTGTGAAAAGATGATAATCTCATTTCCTACATCTGGAGAGAAATTCTTAACACGTCAAGAATCTTATCAGGTTTAGATAGTTATTTTAGCCTTCCTTTTCCTTCCCACTGACCTTAAACCTGAGATGAGTCAAAATGTGATGTGTTCCATGATTTCTTTTCAAATATCCTTGAAATCGGCACATGGTTTCAGTCTGTTCTGGAATAGTCTGTTCCAAAGAAGTGCAACTTTCTGATCCTCCTTACTTGTCAGCATTGTATTTCTAGAGAGAACACCAAGGAAAAAGCTTTTCACTGGGCATAACCCCCCAAAACTAAATTTAACCTGAAAGTGGATGTCCTGAGTCACATATAAAAAACTTTAAAATCTTCCTCCCAAGACCCATGGGGAAAAGAAAGTGACAAAGAAAAATATAATAAGAAGTATTGTCAAAGGCATTTGCTTCCATGCCCATAATGGAAATCTACTTCTTTTTTGACTCTGAAATTGGAAAAAAGGACGAATTTAACTGTGTAATCTTCTACCCTACCCTTATGGTTGGACCTGAACCAATGTGACATGGAAGAAGTCTCACAGGAGAGTAGAACAGTAGTTTTCTTTATTCATGGAACACCTGTTAAGAGGTTATAGAGGGTTTTATAAAGAGCAAGTAGAACTCCAGTTTTCTCTCACTCTCAGTGTAAAAAAAAAAAAAAAAGCCTCATTAAAACATATCCTTTGCCAAAGTTTCATGGCTCGAAAGAGTCAATGTAATTTTCAACCCTTGGGTACTCTGTAAATTGTGCTTTAAACCTTTCAAAGAGCCTTCTTGTAAATTCTGAGTTTAAATCTATCTCCCATCATTTTCAAGGCTATAGTGATTTCTGCATTTGTATCTATTTAACTATGACAGTGATTAAATAAATTACTTTTTAATGAGCTAGTATATTATACACATACTTTACTATCACCATATATATAAATAACCTTCTCATAAGTGTAACTGAGAGGTTAGCATAACAAAATATTCAGGAAAGTCAACAGGTAGCTAGAACATTTAATATAGAATAAAGATATTACATATTCAGTTTTGGGAAACTTCCAAAAAATATGGTAAACTGAGTTGACACACAAGACACTCCATTCCACTACAAACACATAGAAATGCTGAATTAAAAAATTATATTAATAATAAAAGAAAATTAAGCTGAGAGTGAAAACAGGAAAGAGAAAGTTCCATATACCAGAAAAAAAAAGAGAGAACTCAAAACGAGAGTGATGAACTGAAGACAAATGACCCACACAGTCTCAGTTTCGGAAAGAGACCCAGGAGGCTGAAGTCTGGGTTTTGGTATTCAGGGAGGCAAAAATATAAGGCCCAAGAAAAATGGGGGTATTGAACTGTGCCTGCTGAATAAAGCTGGGACCATGAAGGGCTGCACCATACATGAGATAAAGGAATGACAGAATAAAACATCTCTGCCCAGGTGGCTCAGTCGGTTAAGTGACCGACTCTTGAGTTTTGGCTCAGGTCATGATCTCATGGTTTGTGAGTTTGAGCCCCATTTCAGGCTCTGTGATGACAGAGCAGAGCCTGCTTGGGATTCTCTCTCTCTCCTTCTCTGTCCGTCCCCTGCTCACTCTCTCTGTCTCTCAAAAATAAATAAATAAAACTAAAAAAATTCAAAAGAAAACCTCTGTCCACTAGCCTCGGCTGACTTCAAGAATCGTATCTTCTTCCTGAGGCAGCAGATGAAAGAAGTTATTTGTGAGTCATCGAAGCCTTGATCCCCATGCATGTTCAAGTACAGAGTCTAAATTCCACTCCCAAGTGACAAAGAAACCCAAGAGTGACGCATTAACATAAATAATGCTCTGAAACACTGAAATCTGTAAGGTCCTGACTGACACCTACACTCTAAAGGGATACAAAGGCCCAAGGCATGTAGGGCTGCCAAAGCAACCTCTGATGGATAAGAGCTAACAATAAACATGACAAATCATGAGAGGAATGAACCACCGAAATGATGGGATAACTGGCACCTCAAGAATTAGAGAAAATAGATCCATGTGGAAAAGTATTTAAAATAAATGTTTACAATATTCAAAAATATAAGGAGACGAAAAGAAACCACAAGCAGCACCACTGTCTTCAGATTTTGGACATGACTTTGTCCACCAAAGGACAGAGGAGAGGGAAGGCAGAGAGTCCAGCTTTGAGGAAAGTGAATTACATGGTACTTGAGAAGAGGTCATTTGTCTGGCCTAAAGAAGCAGTTTATTTTCAGAGACTAGAGTACCTACTTCAGGAAATGCTGTTAGTTCATACAAGTGACATCACGAATAATGTGGTTCAGCAGTCTTTGTCCTTGAGATAGAGAAATTGCACTGACAAGAGCAAAAACACAATATAATCTTTTTTGACTTTTTGGCAAGCTTCATGCTGGTAGTTTTATTTGCCATGTACCAGCTTTAATCCTCTTCCAAAGGTGAGTTGAGAGCCTTGGGAGAGTTTTGATTCTCTGTTCTACCTGTCTAGTAAAATTACTCATTCGTTGTAATTTTTTCCAGTACTGATAAATTCTATATATTTTTTTCCAAATCGTGATGACCAAGTAGTTTCCTCTCTCACTTGTTTCTGGTAATCTTAAAAGTAGAAAGAAATTCCCCAAGTAGAGCCAGGATTGTTATTCCTATGTAAATCATCCCATAAACCCAAATTACAATTTTGGTCTTGTTCCTAACTAGTTGCCTGATCTTGAGCAAGTTATGTTTATTCATCTGTGACATAAAAAAATAGCATTTTCCCTAAAAAGATTGTTGGAAGATTAAGTGGCACAGTACAGTAGGAGATATGTTCCAAGATCCCAGTGGATGAAACCATGAATAGTAGCAAATCCTGTATATACTACGTTTTTGCCTATATATACATACTTCTGATAAAGTTTAATTTACAAATTAGGCACAGTAAGAGATTAACAACAATAACTAATAATTATAATCATATGCCTAAATAAAAGTTATATTTATATGGTTTCTCTGTCTCTCAAAATATTGTGTACGGTACTCACCTTCTTTTTGTGCTGAGTATGAGATGATAAGAAGCCTGTGTGATGAGAGGAAGTGAGGTGAATGAGACAGGCATGGCAACTCAGTCTTAGGCTTCTACTGACCTTCTGACAATGCACCAGAAGGAGGAGCATCTGCTGTCAGCCTCAGCTGACAAGTAATGAAACCATGGAAAGCAAAACCACGAAAAACCAAACCATAGATAAAGTGGGACTACTGTAATCTTGGTTGGTTTCATGGCTGCCTGCCAGTTTTCAACTGATAATCTTGAATTACATTAGCGTGGATCACCTATGAATCATCAATGCTTTTCATCTAAAAGACCATCAGAAATATATGATGGAGCACTTAGGTTTGCACAATCTCTTTGGAGCCCTCCATCCTTAATTAATTTATTTTACTGCTTATTATTAAAATCTGGGTTATTCGTAGTTCGGCTATTGTTTAACCAGACATACAGGGGGAAATAGGCCTCCAGAAAAATCTTAGGGACCACTATATTAACTACTTGTGGAATAAAAATGGAATATTTCCAGATGGTTGCTGATTTTCATTTTTTCCAGATAAAATACAGATACATAACTGAGAATTAAATCATACCCCCTACCTAAGAGAGTATCCACCCAATGAAAGGTTCTATTCCTGTTATTATGAATCTAATAATGTTCTTTAATACAGAGGAGAATCTAACCCAGAATACAGAGCCAAAAGTAAAATCAGCGTGGGAGTGATTAATATCAAGTCAATACTTACAGTAACAGGAAATGTTGATAGAGAATAGTAAATTAAATAACTATTATGGTAGTATGTTATATAGGCAAATTTCCATTCAGGAAAAAAACTGCGACACGAGACAAAACCTAATCATCATTATAAAGTTAAATATAGGAATAATAAGATGTCAAGAACTATGCCTATTCAGCTGTACCTCAACAAACTTGAGAAATAACAGTGCTTTAGAATTCAACCTAAAAAACTCCAGAAAAATCACAGAGGAATCCCGGAATTAAAACCAAAACAGAACAAGAAAATAATAACATTATCGTTGGAAGAAATTATCCCTACTCACCTCTTTCAGGACTTGATAATTTCACCTCCATATAAAAAAATAACTTTATATTTATAAAATAAACATTTCCATACTATTCCACTGGGAGATACATTGTGTCATATATTTACCAGGTCATATATCATACCAAATCATTCCTAACACTAGGGGTCCAAAGTAATAATATATCTACAGAAACTGTTGGAGAATTCAGCTTATTTTCTCTTACTGTACTTGTTCGAAGAGTCATACTACTTTGATAGACCCTCAAGTCTTTCTTTGAAACTTTACTGAGAAAATAAAAAGTTTCATGCTCTTCCATGACACTAAGTAAGACTGATCAAAAGATTTATTGACTATGTTAAGATCCAAGAAACACTAGGCCTAAAATTTCCACTCAAAACTCTTGAGAAGGCAGTGGAGAACAACAACAACAACAACACCAACACCAAAAGAAGAAGATGAAGAAGCCCATCAAAACTATTCCCAAAATTGTCTCCACCAATAGCTCTTAAATGATCGAACTTTACCATCTGGGATCAATCTCACTCTGATGGAGAAACAGATGTTCTGTCAAGGTTGCTTTGTGAACAAGTGGGCCTAGAAGAGCAAGGCTAACTCCTGAAACGTGCATGCAGAGCTCTCTACAGAGATGAGAAAGGGTAAGGGAGATAAAGAAAGTAGATTATCCTCGACCACAAATAAAATAAACAAGATTAGAAATTATATTTTGACCCAGGAGTAAATTACCAATCCTGTGGCAGACCTAGAACTTAGTCCTCAGGTGTCTCATATATAGAAAAGAAAGATAAGCATATTATTACTGCAGATAATGTTCCATGAGGCAGTGGCTTTCATCGATTTTGTACCTTGCATGAAGTAGGTCCTCAGCTATTTATTGCATGCATGCATGGATAAAGTTGCTTTCCATTGAACTTCGCCCCTGATTTGGATGCCTCTCCCATCCCCTTTCAGGTTGACAACACCAGCCACATCTAAAACGCCTCGTATTTCAGAATCTTGGTTTCAGCAGATGCTGTGGAAGTCCAGAGATCCCAGGCTGAGGATCTATGATGCATGGAAAGCACGACTCTGTGGGTGTGCACGGTAAAGACAGGAAATTTATTCTTGACCCAACTTGAGGTCCAGTTTACCCCTAAAATATGAGTTATTAGGACTACTTTAAATTTATGTTAAAAAAAAGATAACTGTTTGTTATGGGCAAATGACCATAAGCAGAGTTTTTAAATTATGAAGCTTGCCGTTCTTTATATTCTGTTCTCCTTCCTTTTTCTTAAATAAAGAAACAGAAATTCAAATGTATCTAAAGAAAAGGAAAAGACAAATTTGCAGCTATTGAAATGATCATTTGATTTTTTTTCTTTTTTCTTTTGGTAATACAGCATATTATACTCATTAGTTTTGAAGAAGTAAAGTAACCTTGCATTTCTGGGATAACTGCCACTTTGTTACTATGTAATATCTTCTTACATGTTATTGGATTTAATATGCTGAAATTTTATTAAAGATTTGGTATTTATGTTCATGAGGAATATTGGTCTGCAATTTTCTCTCTTTTGATTTTTTTGTAATATTTTTGACAGGTTTTAGAATTGGGGTGATGTTGGCCTCATCAAACAAAAATCCTCTCTAATTTCTAAAAGAGTTTGTGTAAGACTGGCATTTCTTCCTTCAATATTTGCTGGAATTTACCACTGAAAAATCTGAACCTGGAGTTTTCTCTGACCAAAGACCAGTTTTAAATTTTTGTTTTAATCTTTATTTATTTTTGAGAGAGAGACAGAGCATGAGCAGGGGAGGGGCAGAGAGAGAGGGAGACAGAATCTGAAGCAGGCTCCAGGCTCTGAGCTGTCAGCACAGAGCCCCACGCAAGGCTCAAACTCACAAACCGTGAGACCATGACCTGAGCTGATGTCCGACACTTAACTGACAGTTAAGTCCCAACTTAACTGGTCCCAAAAACCAGCTTTAATAACACATTTTATTCTGCTCCAATTCACCTGAGAGAATGTACAATAAATACTTTCTTCTGGTATCCCATTTAAAATGTATGAGCCACCATTATTCAATAGACAGTGATAGTGACCATGAATAAAACTGAATACTAATACCAAAATCAAAAATCAACATGACATTCATAGAAAAAAAAATGTTCAATTTCCTTTTTGGATGAAAGATGACCTGATTGTACCAGAGAATTAGAAGTCCAGTTAGGTAATCCATATCCAAATCCATCAAGCCAAAGCTCGGAGACCAACACTTCCAATGCTTTCCAGAGCACACTCGGTATAATTTGTCTTTTCTGTTCTTGGCAGTCATGATTACTGCCCATGTTCTTAATTTCCAGCAAAAATAAAATATCACTGAGCCTGCCAAGGCATTAAAATAGGTTCAATGAAGTAAAAACTGCCAAGAGCAGGCAGATCTGGATTATTATAAACATAGGTAATTTTTGTTTTTAGTCCCCCATTCCCAAACTCCAATCCTCATTAGATTTTCAGGACTTTATTTCACTCATGAACATAGCCGATAAATATATACAGAGAACTCCATTAGGAAAAATATATATGTATACCGATTTGTCATTTTGTATTTTTCCATTCTCTCTTGTAAGTCTCAATAAGGAATACACATGTCTACCTAAAGGCCTATGAAAATGTCTTAGACTGAATGTACCAAAAAACATTCAATCATGTTCCTGTCAAAAGAAAAGACATGGCCATGAAGAAAAAAAGGCTGAATTATAATGAATGAACTAAAACATCCATTTCCTCTGTTGGTTGCATACTTATTCTAGTGAGTTTACATTCTCAGTTTATTTAAGGGATGCTTTTCTTAGAATTGCCTTCAGAAACTACACCCCATCCTCCTGACAGTCCTCAGTGGAGTGATCTGGATTACTGTTAACAGACGAAAGTCATTAATGGCTGTGCTGGATATTCCCTACTAGCCCCTCTAGAACCACTCTCCATGCCTCTCCACTCTGTTCTGTGTCCTGGGAGACTCATCTGTATTGATTCTATTAAGGTTCCCAGGCTCTCCGGCTTTCTCTCAAGTTTGGCCAAAGGGAAGTACCATCAGAAATTTTAAAGTAAAGAGGAGAGTAAGTTCAGGAAAGTAGCTGCTTTCCTCCCCTATGGTCCCCAGGTCCAGCAAGAAAGCTTTCACCTACATCACATTCTGCATTCTAATAGCAAACCCTTCTTTTGATCCCTTTCAGACCCAGGGAACATAAGGGCTCCTCCGTTTCTTGTTGGTTTCCCATTGTCCTCCTCACATCTTCTGCAAATAGATCCTTTATTAAAGACTCGTCAACCTCTCAACCTTTCTCTCTCTCTCACAAACATACCCACACGCACGTGCGCGCACTCACACACACAAACACACTATGTAAGTTAGTAATATGCTTCTTGCCTAACCCTGACTGATAAAGGAATCCAGTCTGCCAAACAAGTTGGATGATCAAGCTGGGTAACATGTATTTTAGTACAAAAGAAAGACTGTATAATCGTGACAGTGATTTTTTGGCATTTCCCATTCATTGGCTCTGAAGTTCTTTCCAAAAGAAAAATTCCAAAATTATTTGGAGCCGGGACATCATATTCCAAACATCTAGTCTCCAAAGGTGACTACTTTGCTGTACTTGCTGTTGTTTTTTAAAAATTTTTAAATGTTTTTATTCTTTTTTGAGAGACAGAGAGAGACAGGGTATGAGTAGGGGAGGGGCAGAGAGAGAGGGAGACACAGAATCTGAAGCAGGCTCCAGGCTCTGAGCTGTCAGCAAAGAGCCCGACACAGGGCTCGAACCCTGAACCACTGAGATCATGACCTGAGCTAAAGTCAGACACATAACCAACTGAGCCACCCAGGCGCCCCTGGGTGCTTGTTGTTTTTAAACATCTGATGACATCATCATCACATTTTATAGTATCTGTTCATCACTTCTCACACACACACACACACACACACACACACACATATAAATAGATACCTTGGAATTGCTGAGTGGACAATCAAATTTTGGGGCTATGCAGGTCTAGAGAGTAAAAACGGGAAATAGCTTATTGCGAGAAAGAGAGAGAGAGAGAGATTGAGATTCAGAGATATTGGGGGACAGATTGGACAATCATGGGGTATTGAGAAAGGAAGATGATTGTTTCCAAAAAAACCATATTTCATTAAGTAGACCCATGCAAACTTATTGTCATGTCGTGAGGGGCAAGTCATTTATGTAAAACAAGCATACACTGGAAAAACCACTGATTTCCTTAGACTCTGTAAGAATCCGTTTTCTTTTTTAGAATATTAATATTTAAGACAAAAACTTGAAACCTGACCAGGTGGCTAGTTCTCTGTTTGGAGCTAGTTAATTTCATAAAGCTGGTGTTAAGCTATTCGTTTTCTTTTCTCTGTACATAGTGTACTACACTGAGCTGTTACTGTGGCTTAAAAATACATGACAAACATATTGAATGTTCCCAATGTTTTTAATTTAGATTTGCACAATCATAGAAATTAGAGATGGAAAACTAGGATTCTTCTTCTTAATGTGAACCGTAGTCCTAGGTCCAGGCTTGATTCTCTTTTTCTGTTTAACAAAGCTAAGTCCAGAGGAGGTGGGGAGTGAAAAAAGCCCTCTGGGCGATTGCTCCCATTATTTCAGGATTTCTCATCTAGCATTGTCTCTCTCATGGAGCAACATAACTTTACAGATTTACCCTGGAACCCTGACGAATCATGTCTCTTTCTCTTGGCATTACACTTTAAACTTATTGGTTGACAGAAGTAGTGTCTATCTACTGCAATGCATTCCAACAAAAGATGTCATCACTGCAATTAACTTTAGTATCAAGATTGGCCTAGCAAAGGTAGCAATGTGAAACTCTCTCGTCCCCTCTCTTTGGGGCCATGGAAACAACCAAATTCAGTCTCTCTTTTAGTCATATTTAATTCATATGATGGAATACTGGCACACATAGAATCCAATGTCGGTTATTTTTTTAACAATGATCTACATGTTTAACTCTAACACGTCCCATAACTTAATGTTTCTTTTCTTTTTTTTTTTTTCACATGAGAGGTAAAACAGTCTTTTAAATCCTCTATTACTTTGGAGATTCTCCTAGTTTTGCTTTCTTCTCTCAAGCACACCTCCATATGATACTGATACACCTAGCTAAAAGGAACTTTGTACATCATCTAGTTGCTCACCTCCTTTCACACTTGAGGTAACTAAACCCAAAGAGTGACTCGCCATTATCCTGTTCAAGTTTTCTCCTGATATTCACTAACAAGACATAATATACTGTACCTTTAAGAATAACATTTTAAAAAGAATATGACCTACTTTCCAAGAGTTTAAGCCAAATATTTTTAAAATCGATTTGAAATTCCACTAAAATGTCTTATTTGTTTTAAATCAATTATTTTAACACCAGACTCATTCCATGAGACTGTCCCATCCAAAGTAAATAAACTGAGAGCAGATCAAGATGAATCTGGCCCTTATCAGATGCTATGTTAGCTAGCTACATTTTTGTATATCTCTCTTATCCTCATCAGATTTTAAGATTTTTGTTCTTTCCCTCCTTCAAGATGCCTAGCCCTGTCCTTTACAAGTAATCAGGCAAACTGAGTGATAGAAGATACTGGCAACCCCAAATCTACAGCTCTTTACTCCAATTCATGTAGTGATAATGCCAACATCAATTTTGGGGAAAATAACTTATCATTTATTTTGTTTTAAAAATACACAGAGCAATGAGTTAATTGCTCTTAGCAGACAGAACAACACATATCTGATGAAAACATAACAGAGCCTAAAAATAAACACAACTTTGAACACTGGCATAGAAAGAACTCGAGTGCATCCGAACCATCCTCTTTGATTGGTTAGAATAGTCCTGTTGAGTGTTCAGTCTGAGACTAGCACTTATAATCAATCAGTACAATAAAGTGGGTAAAATATTTCTACTTCAACTTAATCTGTAAACTCACAAGGATCCCCTATTTGCTCCCTTTGGGCTAGAAAAGTTGCTAACGGCCAGTATGTGGGAACACAGTCCACAAATTTTTTTTGTTCATTTCAAATGTATCTTATAAATTTTTTGTTCATTATAAATGTATCTTAAATATTATATTCTATATAGTTTGATGCTTATTTTTCTGCTTGTTTGTTTTAAATAAATAGTGATCTCTATCCTAAGAACCTTGATTTGTCTAAAATATTAAACCTGAAAATGTTTCCTTGTCTGACATCCCTTGGAAGGAATTTTTAACCAATAGGAAAATATTAAAGTTTATACTGGAGAACATTTTCCTAAGTCCATTTGGCCAGGTCAGTAGGTTTGGAATTTGGCAGTGCCTGTAAATTTTATTTAATTTCACTTCACTTTGAAATTTTGCTGAGTGAATAGAAGTAACTAAGAGAATCAGAGAATGATTGATTATAGGTATTTTTTTAAAACATTGTCTAAAATATGGAGGAAAAAACATCAGAGAATAAGAGGGAGTAAAAACAAGGGAACCATTCAGTGAACTAAACAGAATTTTAGAAAGACAGATTCTAGTTTATAGGATGAAAAGAGAGACTCAACAAGAATTGTCTAATTCTTCATGGCTATAACTGATTTTTTTTCCTATAGAAAAGAGGTCGATACTTAGGTGAGTTTTACTAAAGGAATATCCTAATTATAAAAGTATAAATTGGAATTAAAAGAGAGAAATGAGAAATCTGAAGGATTTACAGGAAGTATTCCATGTTGTGACCATAAACAGATACAGTTTTTTGTGTTGTCTGAGGAATGAGACCATGTCCTCTGTCGATGGGCATCTTCATTGCCAAAGTTGGTTCCCAAGGGAGTCATGAGCCCCATAAGTTTTCATAAACTGAGAATGTCTAAGAATAATGTAGCACCTTGGAAAAAGAAGATCAACCATAGGGGAGTGTCAAGGGGCACATAAACAGAGACAGTGTTCCCACATAGACCACGGTTCCCACATAGACCACGGTTCCCACGAATAGAATATTACAGTAAGAAAAGACTGACTTCAGGAGAATGATCAATTTTAATCTGAATTTTCCTTACAGATGTCTTTGCAGCAAGTGCCTGCTACAAATCAAGGCTAGTTGGAAGAGAGGACTTATTTTCTCCAAATAAGTGTAGGAGACCTACAGTGTCAGACAACATAGCAGCAGCCAATGAACTTGGAGTTTCTTTTAATTTCCTCTCAATCACAGGCAAATGAAGTATAAGGCAGGCACAAAAGTGAAGGATGAGTACCCTCTCCCTGGAAATTTTCTACAGGCATATTTATACAAGATGGGAGTCCTATAGGTGGAGGGTGCAAAATAAGAATTTGCCATCATGAGACAATCCCATCATGAGACAATCAGCCATAGCATAGTTTAAAATTCATCCTAATTTGGCTAAACAGATGTTTTCTTTTAGTCCTTACTATGTACTATGTAGTAAGCTGTGTAACATAATTTAAGGCTCAGAGAGTGTGATAAAAAAAAAAAAAAAGACAACAAGATCATTTGCTCTGTGAAATGGAAATGAAACCAGACAGACCTCTTCATTCTTCCAAGGAAAGAGCATTGCTAAAAGTACAAACGCTTTTGGCTTGAATGACCAGCACAGTTTGGCCAGGACCCCTTGGCCCAAACTTCAGCAAGTGATCACAAAACATGGTAAGTCCTCTTAATGGGGTTAATGAGACCAAGAATGCCTTTCTCAAAGCTGTGGCTGGACACCTTATGGAGAAAAAATATGATAATTTAAATGCGTAAAAGGCAAAAGCAGGCATGAAATCAGCAATATTTTCTCAGAGGTTAATGTAACTCTGGACTTGGGAAAGAGTATTTGACAATTTAACTCATGACATTTATCTGTCAACTTAATGCAGTGCAGCCCAGATATGAGTGGAGCCACAAAATAACCATATGCAGGAAGAGAGGTAGAAAAGAGATGTCTCCTACAAAGATAAATAATAGCTCTTAGGGTGCCATAAAGTCCTAGATTTGTTAGATATGCTTTATGTCATAGGAGTTAGATGTTCTGACTTTATGAAACTACCTACTGAGTATTTCTTCACGTATCTACCTCAGGCACCTAAAATGCAACATCTAGCCCAATACCAGATTCATTATTTTAAAATTCCATTACAGAGTGAGATAATTAAGTTTTGTTCAAAGGTCTCTATGCACTCGAAGGGACAACTAACTATATTGTGTATGTCAAGGAAAGCTTCACAGGAAAGACAAACCTTTAGCACGTGTTATTGAGTGACAGGAGTTCACAAGGTGAATGAGTGCATGAAGAATATTCCAGGCGAAGAGCGGAGCACACATAAAGGCAAGCAAGGAGGCAGAGCATGGGATGTTTCAAGAACTTCAAAGAATGTAGCTAGTTACAATCTGTTTCTACTGAAAAAACTACCAATATCAAATGGGGGGGGGGCGGCGCGGATTTTCCTCACATCAACCAATTCTCTAACTCTCTGGACACCAACTGAGTGTTCTACCATTCAATTTTGACACTATCTACCTGGAGTTAGCACAGATCCCACGGATTAAGGGTTCCATCCCACAAGATTGCCCCCAATTCAGATGCCAACAGAAAGTCCTGGGCCTCCAATACTTCGAAGAGACTGGCTATAAATCAGGGTTCCCACGACCCCATCCTCAGGTTTGGTCATTCACTAAAATGGCTCACAAAACACATGAAAACAATTTATTTACCATTAACAGTTCATCATGAAGGATATTATAAAAATAAAGAGCCATTTGAAGAGATACAAAAGCTGAGAGCTCAAGAGCTTCTGTCCCCATAAAGCTGGGGTATATTACCTTTCCCTCCTAGCACACAGATGTGTTCACCAACCTAGAAGCTCCCTGTCAGTTAGGAGTTTTACGGAGTTTCCATAAGGTAGGCATGATTGATTAAATCATTGGGCATTGGTGATTAACTCCCCAGAGGTTGAGGGGCTGGACTGAAATGTCCAATTTAGGTTCTCGGGCAACCAGCCCCAATCCAAGCTGGCAAAGGACTCAGAAAGAGTCCCCTCATTAACATAAACTATGTATGGCTGAAAGGGGCTTATTGTGAATAACAAAAAATGTTCCCTTCACCTCTATCACTCTGGAAATTTCAAGAGTTTTAGAAGCTCCTGTGTCAGGAACCAGGGAAAAAGAACAAATTCATTTCTTATTATATCATGATATCACACAGTTAAAAAGAGGGTGATGGAGATAAAGCAGGAGTGAAAGCCAGGGTCCATTTATAAAATGACTTATTAAATTCATATTATCCCCAGTAGTCAATGGAAAGTTCCTGAAAGATTCAAAGAAGGAGAGTGATATGGTCATATGTGTGTAGAGATCTTTCTGGAAGCAGTGTGGAGAGTGAATTGGAGACATCTATGCCTGGAAGCCAAACTCAATGAGGACTGGAATAGAGCCATGGTAATGACATTAGAGAGACGTGATCAGATGGGGGAGACAGTACAAAGGGAGGTGCTATGGGACTTCATAGAACATCTGACAAGGGCAGTAAAGGACAGGAAGGAGTTAAGGATACCTCCAATTTCAAGCTTGAGTGACTGGTTGGACAATGACCCAAGTAGCCAAGGATCCATGTGGAAGAAAGAAGAGGCTTTGGGATGGGGCAGGAGGCAATGAGAACTCTTTTGCACATGTAGAGTTTCCAGGGTGTCATTCTGGTGGAAATGTCAAGGAGGAAACTAGAGAAATAAAACTGTTCAGAAGAAAGCTGTCACACAAAATAAGGATCTGGAAATTGGGGGCCTGGCTGTGGTTAGCCATGGTAATAAGAAGCATTTCTAAGTGAGGATGAGGTGAAAGAGACTAAAGACAGAACTCTGAGGGCAAAAACAGGCATGAGGCAACATCCTAGGGACAAACCTAGATACAGACCCACCTCTTCTGTTTTAAGAAGTGAGCCTAATTAAGGGGAAAAAGGGCGCATGCCTGGGGTGGGGGCCCACTCTTGATGAAGTTCTGTGATTAGGAGATCAGGGACCTGGATCTGCCTCCAGGAGTCTTTCAGCAGCACAATGTCTAGGAAGTAGAGCACTGAAACAAATGGTTTCTATGGGAGCCTGAGGGCTACCACTATAGTTATACCACCAACGCAGAGGTAAAAGGCCTCCAGTCAGAACCAGAACTGAAGGCTAAATTTATGTTCAAGATTATAGTATGTGGTGATGTGTGCAAGCTGGTGTATACAATTGACCCTCATTATTCACAAATTCACTATTTGCAAATCCACCTCCTAAAATTTATTTGTAATCTTAAAATCAACGCAGCATTTTGTGGTCACTTTTGGACATACATGGAATGGTGAGAAATTGGGAGACCCCGACATACACATTCCCAGTTGAGGTCAAACAAGCCGACATTCTGCCTTCCTGTGTCAGCTCTCATATTGTAAGCAAGTTTCCTTTTCACAGTCTATTTAGTGCCATGTGTTTTACATTTTTTTGTGATTTTTGTTGGTTTAAAATGGTCCCAAGCACAGTGTCAAAGTGCTGTCTAGTGTTCCTATGCACAAAAAGGTTGCTGTGATACGCTTTATGGAGAAAATATGTTTTAGGTAAGCTTAGTTCAGACATGAGTTATAGTACTGTTGGCCCTGAGTTCAATGTTAATGAATCAAAAACATATATTAAATAAGTTGTCTTTAAACAGAAACACATAAAACAAGTTATGTATTGACTAACTCATGAAAGTGTGACCAGTCTCGGAGGAACCCAAGCCTGTTTTTCCCCAAGGAGAAATGTCTCAGTGTTCGCTAATTCAGTGTTCACAGTGACTTTTTAAGACATAATTCCTGCAAGTAACAAGAATTGGCAATTTATGTAAAAGCCTAGAATGAACCCAGAGTTACATCAGTCCTAAGTGAAACTCCTAATTTACTCAAAATGATTCATTATACAATTCATAAGGTTCAGGGAAGTATTGTTTTTGAGTTTTATTTAGGTTTCTGGGGCCAGAAAAAAATTTTCTTTGAACTACATGATCACTAATTGCAATCATGTGAACTAAAGAGGTTAAGTATATCATGAAGTCCAGGCTCCCAGCCTGTCGTGTCTAGAGCACTGTGACCTTGAACAAGCATTTCCCCTCTCTGAATCTTCATGCCTCACCTATGAAATGAGGCAACGACACCACATGATCCCAAGAGCCTTGTCAGTCTGATTCTGCAGCCGGTCCCAAAGCAAGAGACCCTGCCATCAGTTGTGACATTAGGACTAAACAAAGCTTATGAAGAGAGATTTACTGGAGCGCATTTCCTGTACTTCCTTGAGCAACATGAGGGCAGATTCACTGGATTATTGATTTAAGGATTCTGCAACTCTTGTCTTGTTTCAACTTCAGTGACAGGAATATATCCAAAGAAAAACTGGAAAACTGACAGTAAAATATCTTCAATTATTTCAAACCTAATGGCATTAAAAATAGAAAGACACGGCACAAAGAGAAGAGCGTCTAATTGTAATTATTTAAAGCAAATGGCTTGAGTGATCGAGGCTGGACCCGAATGATGTGCATGCCAGGCTACCCCAAGCACCCCGCTCTGTCTTTTAGGTCTCTCCAGAGAACCCCAGCATATCTTACCAACAATTGCGTGCTCCATTAAGCACTTGGCAAAGGACTGGATAGACATGTGTAACCCAGACATTTCCATGGAAGGTTAGGCCTCCCAGATGGAGTTCTCATTTGAAGAATGTATGCAGGATTAAGATGTAATCCATTGTTTCAAAGAATACAACGACGCACGAAATAAATGCCCTAGTTTATTTTTCCTCTAAAGAAGTCTTTAACTATATAGGATGCACTAATAAACAGAATCCTTCACTTAACAAAAGGTATCTCTCTTCCATCAACATTATCAGAGGGTAACCGTAGGTGGTAATGGGAAAAATTTTTAATTAAAGATTAAACATACACACAAACACACACACACACACCACACACACACACACACACAGAATTACCTAACCTCACCTTTTTCTTTAGCCAATGAGAAAGCTGCCATAGTTATATGTAGCCTCATACCTGACATCTGTGGGTTCCTCCATCTCCATCCTACACTTGGGGTCTTGTGTGCCTGAGTGAAGACGCCAGCACACAGTGATAGCACAGTCAACACTCAAGAAAAGAGAACCATGAGAAACTCCCCTGTAGGCTCAAGGCCCTGTAAGCTAGGGAATTCTGAGGTTCTGGGCACTCGGGTGGGCTCCAGGTGAGCATCTCTCTTTAATTCTTCAGGCTCTTCACCCCGTGGGAGACATACATGGCCAAACCGGCGTGTGTGCATTCTCTCATGAGAATTTTACTTTTTTCTCCACATTTGATAATGCACATGTTTTTTAATGTTTTTTTCTAAATACCCTTCAACTCTAAATGTCTGAGCACATTAAAAATTGTCCCTCTTAGAGGATATAAAGCATAACAGAACATTGCAATGTGTGTAATACACATGTAAATATATGATAAGACAATGGACTGAACTCTGGGAGAAAGAATAAAGAATCTCTTCCATGTAGAAGGAGCTCAAGACCTAAAATAAGTAAAATTAATGTTTCACTGAGAAACAACTATACACTCCTATTCACATTTATGAAACAAAGAAATGCATAATCACTGCTCTATCTCCATTTAATAAACTCCCCTAGAAGTACCATGAAAGTTCTACAACTACAGGAACCTTGTCTATCATTGGCACCTGGTCCAATGCATGGCATCTAACGAATGACCAATAATTTATTGAATAAATAAACTTAATTCACTGTTTTAATCTGCAGAACTTTAGCACCTCTGCTCTAAACAATAGGTTTAATTTCAAAACCCACATAATAAAGCAGACCTGTGTTTCCTACCCCATGTCTCTTTTTGTGGTTGGAGATGTTTTTCATCTTAGGACATACATGTAAGCTACATGGTGCAGCACTGTTTGCTCAACTAGTTTTCATTATAAGGATTCAATTTACTTATATTGTGCTCTTAAAAGATTACACGATGGGGTGCCAGGGTGGCTCAGTTGATTAGGCATCTGACTTTGGCTCAGGTCATGATCTCGTGGTTCATGAGTTTGAGCCCCGTTCAGGCTGTGTGCTAACAGCTCAGACCCTGGAGCCTGCTTCAGATTCTGTGTCTCCTTCTCTCTCTGTCCCTCTCCTGCTCATTCTCTCTTTTTCTCTCTCTCTCTCTTACCCTTTCTCTCTCTCTCTCTCTTTCTCAAATATAACTGTTAGGAGCTGAGGAAAGGTAGAGAAAAGGTGGGGTTTTTGTGGTCACTTCTCCCAAGATACAGAGTATTAGAAGCATTTGGGTATTTTTGAAATTGATGCTTGTAGTCCCATAACTAAAGTAAACATCCAAAATAAAACTACTTTTGAAATTACAAACTGGATGAAAAGACCTGTAAAAATGTTGTCAGTGTGTTATGTTTGGTAAAAAGAAGTGAGGCACAAAACTACAGAGAGTGCATTCAGGGCCAGTGGTCAGTCAAGATGTACTAGTACTGCCAACCTGGGCCAGTACTGAAAAAGAGTCGCTGCCCCAAGCGTCCCCTGCTGCACCTGCTCCCACTCTAGGGCCCCTCAACCTTCCCCACCATCCAACACAAAGGGGTTATAAAGGGTCAGTGCCCCCAATATATAAGTCATTTGATTTTTTTAAAATATCATTGCTAAATGCGATCCTAATTTTTTAACTTATATATATTTGTGCGTATGTGTGTGTGAGAGAGAGAGAAAATACACCAAATGCTTGGTAGCGACGATACTGACAGTTGGAATTAGGAGTGATTTTTATTTTCTTCTTTATGTTTTTAAGGTTCTCATAGTTTTCGACATTAAGCCTAAATTACCCTTATGGCCAGAGAAAAGATGAACGAAAGTATTACTTGTAGAAATAGACTCCTAAAGGAAAATAAACTCACCCCAGTATTCACTCATACCTAATTCACTCCTGGTAGCGGCTCACTAAATCTCATATGTGCTGGATTCAGTACCTGTGTCTTGGGTGCCCACCATGAGCCTAGCATATGCAATACCAAGTAATATAAAACATGGCCTCCATCTAGGAATTTGCAATCCAGTTGGGAGGTAAGATACAGTATACTACTACTACTACTACTACTACTACTACTACTACTACATACACACATCCTACACCCTTCTGACCTTTGCTCAAATATCATCATTCTAATTAGGCCAACCCTGACTAACCTGTTTAATACTGCAGTCCACCTCCAGGGTGCCCAGGTGGCTCAGTCGGTTAAGCATCCGACTTTGGCTCAGGTCATGATCTCCTGGTTTGTGGGTTTGAGCCCCGTGTAGGGCAGGCTCTGTGCTGACAACTTGGAGCCTGCTTCAGATTCTATGTGTGTGTGTCTGTCTGTCTGTCTCTCTCTCTCTCCCTCTCTCTCACGCTGCCCCTCCCCTGCTCATGTTCTGGCTCTCAAAAATGAATTTAAAAAATAAAAAATAAATACTGCAGTCCACCTCTGCCCCAGCACACCAGATTCTCTTTACCTAGATCTAGCTTTTCTTTTTCCACACAGTTAGCACCGTAAAAGACCCCTAGAACAGCAGCGCAGGCAGTGTATTCACAGTCTGTCAGAGGAGGAGCAAGAAACAGGGACCAGACAGCTTCGAGAAAGTGCTATGGTAAGGCAGGGAAAAGGGACAAGGAGGAAAGGGCACACCATCTTGGAAAGAGTCCATTTTCCTAACCCTCAAGCACCTGTCCTTGGGGAGAAATGAAAGACTGTAAATAGCAAGATGACTTTTTTTAATTCAGTCATGGGCATAAGTAACTCACTTGTCATCACAATTTCAGGTGCAAGGAAATTTAATTATTTAATTCAGTGCTTACAAGCTAAGGTTTCTAACCAAGAATGGACTTGGATGTCCACATGTGTTACCTCTTCGACCCTGGGCAAGCTATTCAACACCTCTAAGTCTTAGTTTTCCCATTTATAAAATGGGGAGAATAGTAGAGCTCACTGCAAGGAACTGAATGACAGCATGAACGCAGGGCACTTTACCCAGCGTCTGGAAGGGACTAAGCTCCTGGCTCAGTTAGTGGTAGCTGTACTGAGAGAAGAGGAGCACAGATAGCATAGTTCAAGTGCAGCTCTCACACTAAGTCATCTCCCTCCCTCTGATGTCGCAAAGCACACAGCCTGCCCACTGCACACCTATCTTTCGTCAGGCCCTCTGTGTGTGTGCAAAGCTGTACTGCACACCGGACAGAGATATTCCCAACATCTGCTGCTCTGTAAGACATGCATCTTCACTAACATCTGCCACCTCCTTCCCAGGAGAGCTAGCCTTTGTCTTGCCAGTCCCTGTAATCTCACTGTGCATGTTTGACAGATGTTAGCAGAACAAGTGATGAAACCTGAGTGGGCTCATGTGTTCAGTGAGTGAAGATGTCCTTGGTATCCTGGGGACGTGGAGAAATCCAACTGCAAACAACTCTGCTCTTGTCCTACCCCATAAATTTCCAGCATTCCCCTGGAACAGCTTAACTAGTAGGAGGAATATCCAGAGGGACAGTGTTTCCCGACAGCCATCAGGATACCTTCAGAGCAGTCATTTTTCTCAGAAAGCAGAAAATAAGGCCACTCAATCACACCAAGGTGGGAGAGGTGTGTCTGGGATTGAGGGAGTTGCTAGTACTCCTATGAAACCCCTTTAAGAAGGTCATGGAAGAATGTAATAGTCTTTTTGAGAAATCAATTTGACTCCAACATCCAGGCCTCGGTGTTTTCTTGGGCAAAACACCACTCTTCCTAGTAATCCTCAGAGAAATGAGAAGAACATATGTTCCACAGATTTCTTGAATTTGGCTTCTAGTGTGTGGGACAACAAAGGTCAACTGTCTTCTTTGTCCCAAAGGAGAACGCCACATGTGTTAGCGTCTTCCCTGTGCTCCCTGTGCTTGGATATGGGACTGTCAGCTTGTGAAACATTTCTATTTCACAGCATCTCAGCCAATCATTAGAAATTCAATTTTACTTTCACCCTGTCCAGCGCCTCTGGTGACATACCACTTAGTCACTACAGTTAGCACTTGTCTATTTTCCATCTTGTCTATTTTCTCTCCAATCCAAGCAAAAACTCTATTCATATCATGAATTTAAAACTAGAAGAATTCATTCTAATTTCCTGGCCCCAGAGCTGAACATATTTTTAACTCTTTTAGAAGCAAGACTCTTATACACACACACTGATATATATATATATATATATATATATACATATATATATATATACACACACAGATAGATAGATAGATAGATAGATATCTAGATAGATAAATAGATATAGGTATAGATACAGATATAGATATAGATATAGATATAGATATAGATATAGATATAGATATAGGTAGAAAAATTTCCTGGATCTATCTCAAGCAAATACAAATCTAGCTTCCTAATTATTAATGGAACTAAAGCAGAATAAAAAATATTCTCTGAACCAAATGTGTCAAACCCAACTCTTCATGCCATTTGAGGACATTTGTGACATATCCTGATGTGGCATGCTTCTTTTGGAGTGGGGTGGGGCACGGATGCCTGAAACAATTTGATACTACCCAAGTGAAAACTGCAACAATGGTGGAACAATGCCAAAGTTGAGTCAGTGGTCTGAAATAAATGAGACAAGAGATCCACAGTAGTAATATGCCCCAGTGAGATAATATCAGAAGTGAGCCATGAGTCAGTACACCCATCTGAGACCAGACACAAGCAAGAGTAAAGATCAGCTAAAGTGATGGGCTAAGTAGGCAAGAAAGCACCAGGAAGATCATGCAGAAGACCTGAGGGTGCAGGGTTCAAGAGTCTGGGTTAGATTAGCAGGAAAACAGAAGAAAGCATAAAACATAAGAAAGTGGATAGAAAAGACTAATGTCCAAAAGATGTTGATAACAGTGGAAAGTTCTCTGAAAATATGAGAGCCAACCAGTCTAGCCGGGCTGGTTTAAGCTAGGATGGTCAGAAGTGGCTGCCAGAGTTTCCTGAAGCCTGCCTGACCCACAGGCTATAGCATATGTGCTTGAAGCATGCTTTCTGAATGAATTAGAATGAATAAATGAAGGAATGGGTTCTCACAGATGTGAGGTATGAGTTTGCTATTTTTTCCTACATGTACAATGTGTAGCCCACTCATACAAGAATAAGTCCTGTGAAGTTAACATATTTTGCCCCTGTAGGCACTGGACTCTTGAATCTACTAATGATAGAAATACCACCTACCATGGCTCTTTAACATTATCTAAAAGAGTTCTTTGATTCCAAACTTAATACAGGTGACCAAAGGGTGTTTTAAGAACAATTGGCGAGCTGCTATCATGCTTCTATAAATCCAAACACAACACCTGTACAGAGGATTCTGATACCAATGCCCAACTCATCATCACTGATGAGCAATTAAGCAGTTCCAGCGTCACTGGGGTCTTTTTCTGGATGTCCCATGTATTCCTTTCCCCGAAGCCTGGTTTGTCCTCCAGGATTCTTCTTCTGGAGGCACATTTCAGGTAAAATCTCTCACCAGCTCAGAAACAAATCAATGTCCCCCACTGTCAATTAAAGAAAATCCATATTCTGACATAACCTTTGAGTCTTATGTTCTACTATCACCCTCCACGTGCCTTTCCTACCAGCCACGCAAAGCTACCTGCTATTTTCACCTATGTCACACACTTTCTCTCCTGTGTGCTTTGTTCAGGCACTTCCTCAGCCTGTGATGTTCTTTTCCCATTTCTGTTCCCTGGGTATAAATCCCACCTATCCCGCATTGTAGGCTCCTCCCTGGGCAATAGCTACTTCCCAGCGACTCAGTCCCTGCAGTTGGAAGCACTACTCCAGCAAACGTTCTCCATAACCCACCTCTGGATCAGATGATCATACACAACCCTATGCCATTTAGTTTCAAAGAAATCTGTCAATTGCATAGCATTCTCAGGAATAAATACTAAACTTATGAGCAAACTACCAAGATTAGAGAAAAAGGGAGAATACACTTCTACAATGAGCCAGAAGTGATGACTTAGGGATGTGTGTTCGTTGACACACAACTCTGCACAAAAACTTTAAAAATATTCTGCTAGATGGAGAAAGAGTGTGACTACAAAGGGAGAGCATAAGGAAATGTTTAGGGATGATGAAATTGTGCTGTAACTTGATTGTGCTGGTGGTAACACAGATATACAAATGTGTTAAAATTTGTAAACCTGTAACACCAAAAGAAAGAAGTCAACTTTACTATATGATCTTTTTTTTTTCAATTTTTAACTACTCTTCCAAAGATGTGAATTATACATTTATAATTAGTATTTTTCTGAACCAGGGTCAAATTAATAACTTACCTTTTATATTTTCCCAGCTCCAAGGAAATAAACAGTATTGGTTTTGTGCTTAGGAGTGACTGAAGGGGTCCAGGAAAAGAAAATGTTTTATGCCAAGCAATATTGTACAGTTGGAAAACTTTGGCCTTTAGTATATGTAGCATCAGACCTAATTTGCAATTTCCTTTCTCACGCACCTTTAAAAAATGAGACCCTAATACAAATATAACATAGAGATTGTATATACAGCTTTTCTTCACCTGATTAAGATGTTTATATTCATTTTCATTCATGATTTCTTATCTAATTAGTTTAGTCATTTCAACTAAACCTGGCTCAGGTTATGTGGGCAATTTGTTTCAGAGCCATAAAACTATGCATGTTTTTATTGTTACTACAGTTTTCCAGAGTATGCACCAATTTCATCGCTTGTGGCATACTTTATCAGGCTTCTATATGATTAGCAATTTGATGGCCATAATAAAATCTAGACATGTGAATTATAAATTATCTAAGATGATGTCTTTTCCATTGTCCCCTTACATCAGTCTAATTTCCATCCTCGTCTAATTACATAATAATCCTGATTGAAATCCACAAGGGGTAGTTAAAATTCAGGCTCAAGTGAGAAAGGATTTAAATGAGTCCTTCTTGGGGGCCAGAGAGCTGCCAAATTTAAAAGCTGCCCAATTCCCAGCTAGGTTATAAAAGACTTTCAATGGTGAAAAGGTACGGCCAGATTTCTAAGCAGATCTTACCAAGGTGACCGAGGTGACCAGGCCAAGTTTTAGTTTTTTGATTTGAGGTCTTTTTTTTCCCCCACAGAGAATGCAAAGACAAACAAAACATAAAAGCTCTCCACTTACAAGAGTTCTAAAAAGCACTTTCACTGGGCCAGGTTATACACACTATATGTCTTTATTTTGCGTAACAGCAATTGGGGTATATAATCAACAACAAAAATGAAGAAAATGTGGGGTTCGGAAAATCCTTAGCAAAGTGTTCATGCTGAATTAACTTCCATGCTGAATCAATGTACTCACTGCACATGAAGTCACTGGGTTTTAGAAGGGTAAAATTCTAAGTCTTGGAAAAAAAAAAAAGTTTCTTTTGTGGACAAAACTGTTACCTCGGTTCTCTGACCCAGTTAAAATTGCTCTAATGGAAGGCAATTTGAACTAGGGAAAATAAATAGTGACTGGGCTAAAACTAAAAATCAATCTACAAACAAAAAAATCAGTTTTTTCTAATATACCTCTAAACTTTCATGCCTTTCAAAATACCCAACTTTCACTAATTTTGGCTTGCTACTTTCCTTTCGCTAAGAAAAATTTTAATGGTAAAGTATAAGAACTCTCTCCCTCACAACGAACAATGATACCTCTCCCATATTCTTCTACCAACTTCTCCCTGAAAAATCCTGGATCAGAGATCTGAGGAAATTCCTGCCCAGAAAGGAATAAAGCTCTGGAAATTTTAAAACTCATAGTTTCACGGCATAACAACCACCACCTACAAACAAGACAGAACTTTCTTCAGTCAAGAAATTGTAGTGTACAGCGTAAAATAAATCATAGCTATAAAATAGAGGTCACATTTTGGGCCTTTTTCTCTGATGCTACTACACTAGAGAGCTAGCATATTGCTCTATAACAGTATATGGGACTCGGTAATCATCAGTTCAAGTTAGCCAGCCATAAAACATTGTCACATGTTCAGTGCCTAGAAGGAATCAAGATGGGCCTGAAGGAAAGCAGGCAACAGAACAGAGAGAAGCTGTATCATTCTGCTTCACTCTCCAGCCATCTGCAAGTGACTCTGTTATTGGGGGGATGCCAAAATGATTTCTCCTGGAAAACCCTCATACTTTCTTAGCCTGGCAATAATGACCTCATCATTACTGACCCATCATAAGGGGAGAGCCCACTTTAAACTGTTGTTTCCAACATTGGCAACAGATTTGTACAGAGCCATCCATGTTCTCCTGGGCTCACTTGTGACAAGCTGGTGGAAAAGGGGCATAAGCTATGGCCAAAGAATAGGGTGAAACAACTGGTATGGAAATCAAACCCACAGTCTCATTGGCACACACTGCAACCAACTCCTCCATGAGGTCTCGGAGAGCCAAGGATAAGACAACAGTAACAAGAATAGGTTGTCAAGAGAAACAAGGAATTGGAGACATGAATGTAAATGACTAGGTGCTTAATATGAAGAACAGCAAAATGTGCCTTTGGAGAATAACATGGACATTAAGTAAACAGACCATAAAATTATTACAAAATGTATGCCAGTTCTATAAATGGTATAGTCTTTGTTATCAAAAATAAGTCAAGAATTAAACTAATTGTATAGCAATTTCAAATAACACATATACAAATTCCCAAAATGCCTTTGCCTCAACTAACAGCAGACAGAAAACTTTTCTAATTACTTAACTAAGGAGGAACCTAAAACTTAACTTTTTAAACCAAACTATTAGAGATTTTTGTATGTGTTCTTTAAGTTTTTATTTTAAACGAATGAGTCTTTGGTCACTAATTTCCTTTTGGAATTGCCTCAGCCCTCCACCTTGTTATCTCAGCATAGTATTGGGGAAAGGGAATTTGGAGGTTGTCAACTTCCAATCTCTTCAATTTGTAGAATGGAAAGACCTAGAAGGTTTTGCATCTTGATGAGAGTGAACCAAAAGCTGAACAGACCAACCTTACAAGATAATGCTCATTTACACTATTGTGAGTCAACTGTGCTGATTTACAGCTATTCTAACCAAACAGTAACCTAACTTTTTGATTTGAGTACCATGAGAACGTCACTGTATTCTCTGATAGATTTTGTGCCTCAGATCCCAGATAGATCCGTGCCCACACAGCTTGAAGTAAAATATATGCACCAGTTTATCTGAGCTTATTTGAATTTAATATAAGCAACCTCAAAATAGACACTAAAAGTGGGTTTACTTTATAAATCACGTCTTTTTAAGTTAGAATTTGAATAATGGCTGGGAACCCACGATCCATCAACCTGGCCATCTCCTTCAATGTTTCTGAGAACAATGCATGATCAGAGAGGAAAACCAGGCAAACTCTGTTATCATCTAGAGACCTTTGCCCCGAGCCCCATGATAGTATTTCTATTTGTGTCAAGACCAGAGGAGGTCAAGTGGCCTCTGAGTCCCAGCTCACACCGAAGCCTTACATTCATCCTACCACTCTGATGACAAGCAAATGTTAGTTGAAGGAAATGTATTAGGAAATGTACCACCTGAAGGGAAAGCTTGTCTCTAGGGTAGGACAAGCTTCCTAGGAAGAAAATGTCTGAAATGAGACCACTACAAGTCTAAACTTTGAACTCATTCTCTGATTACACGAAAGCTCCACACCCTTGTACTGTGGGCCAATAAACATCCTTGACATTGGTCCATTCTATTTTTTTTAAGTTTATATATTTATTTTGAGAGAGAGAGAGCGAGCACACTTATGAGTTGGGGAAGGGCAGAGAGGGAGAGAGAGAATCCCAAGCAACACGGGGATCTACAAAGATCATGACCTGAGCTGAAATTAAGAGTCCAATGTTTAACTGACTGAGCCACTCGGGTATCCCACCCTTGATCCATTCTTAGAATTCCTCCTCTTAGTTGGCTGCAAAGAAAGGAAAAGCAAACACAAAACATTGCACTCCCACTGAAATCAACTCCCCTCTATTTAACTGTGTGCAGTGGAGACACACCCCAACCGAGACCAGACTTAAATAGAAGCATACACAGCAGACAGCCAGCCTCATCTCTCCTATGGTTGTGATTGATAGGAAAGATCCCTCTATCACCTTCAAATAGCGATTTGCCTATGCTCGGGCACAGATGAAGAGCCTCCATCAGCTCCAGAATAACCAAATCCTATACCTGGTCTGGGAATCTTAAGCTTTGCTCTAGTTCCCAGAGCCCCAGCACATTCATCTGGAGGTGGGGAAAGAAATATACTACAAACCACAGGGGAAAGGAAATATAGTCTCAACCACAGAGGAAAAAACGAACCCTCCCCCAAAAGGCTCTTATTTCTTCTCTTGGATCGTAGTCCCTTACTTACTTTCAAGTCTTTTTTTGATTTAGTGCATCTTGGCTTGCCTCTCTCCCAGCAGGGCTCGAACTATCCTGATACCACGATAAACCAAACACTGAGCAATAACCTACAGGGTCAAAGCATGCCACCTAGTCCAGAAGGGCATTTGGCCAAATTCTGTCTTCCCCTCTTATATAAGCCTACTCTTACTTTCTGAATGGTTTTCCCATTCATGCTAAAATACCTTTGGTGGAAATTTTCTGAGTAAAAACTGGATAATATCTTGTTACGTCAGGTGGCTCTTTACTTGGCAGGAAGGAAAGCCAACATGTAAATAGTCTCTTGTTGCCAATTTTCTGTATAGAAAGTGATTTCTCCCCTGTAAAGTTCCAACACTTTAGAGTGAAAGCCCATATGGTCTAGGTTCTGAGTGTATGAAGGTCATGTTAGGTCTTTGGCCCACCAACAATTGCTGCCATCTGAAAGAAAGGACGACTTCATTGAAATATGTTGTTACAAGCTGAACAGATTTTGCCTCTTGCAGACTCACAAAAGCAAGACAATTTTAACTATTTAGGTTTGCCATCAATGGTAGCTAGCCAATGAATTGAGTATCGGATCATACTATGTCATATAAACTGGATATTATTGGAAGAGTTGAATCCAGTCTACCAATATAAGGAATTATCTATTTTCCTCTTTAATGCATTGGCTATTGTTAACCCAACAATTAGGTTTCAGAGGATTTTTTGGTTTAACAAACTTTTTCAGTCCTTGAGACATAGATACATTAAAATCATCATGATGCCACCCTTCTTGAGAGCTAAGACAGCTCTCTTCACCTCATTGGTAAACTATTTTAACTCTCTTCGATTTTGAGAAAAATTTCTCCCTGGCTTCTCTTTTCTAAGTGGTAGAGCTAAGAACAGGACCCCAATTTCCTGGCTCTTGTGGTTTAATCCATAGTTCTTCTGGGTTTTAGAATTACATATACACTTTTAGTGTGCCTCTTTGGCTCCAGCTATGTTATTAAACTATTATTACCTAACAATACTCCCATTAATCACCATGACAGATGGAAACCAGCCCTGGTCATGTTCTCTGAACTCAACGTCAAACGGTCCCAATGCTAATGGAGATGACGCCAGCCATGAATTAGCTCTAAAGGCTTCTGTTTATCCCCTCCCTGCACCCCCCTCTTCCTATTACTCTTCGTTGCAATGCCTTTTTCTTGTCACAAGGCTCCATGCTTCTATATAGAGCAACTCCTTATGGAATTCTGGGAAATGGTTTTCGTTGACAGACACCACATAATGATGATAAACGATGGACAAGTCAGCAGTCTTAAAACTGTTATTCCCCTAGCAGCACACTTCCAAATACATGGAGTATTTCTACAGGCTTAAGCAGCATAAAGCTGCAAACCTGGAAAAAATTCTCCATTCAACCTCCTTTCACAGACTGAGGAAAAGAAGTGATACTAAACAGAAAATGTAAATCACCTGTGAGGTAATACACCCTGAATGATTCCTTGAAAGTGTTGAGGGTACATAAACAGTTTCTTTACAAAAGAGCTTTGTTCTGACTTAACTATGAATGGGGGTGTTGGTTCTCTTTGCTTTCCCTGAATAAATTACAGCTCAGAGTAAGAGTTCCATATAATAGTGAAGGTCTTCTTCTGAAAGGATGCATACTTTTTTAAAAACTCAGTTAAGCAATCAGGCTCTTTTAATTGAAAGCTATTTGATATCCTATCTGTTATGAAGCTATCAGATGTATAATTCCACACAACTAACAGGTTATTAACAAAAGGAAAACATACAATAAAAAGGCCAGCCCTGAAAAGTAAAGGACAGCTTTACATATAAAACTTTCTCTGCTGCTCCCACTCACTGATAGATGTTATAAATTGCATCCAAAAGATGGCTTTGCCTTGGCTTGTAAGATGAGGGTGTTATCTCCACCAATCCCATTAAGAGATAACAAGAAAGTAACATAAAAAGAACACTCCAAAAGTTGCTACTGCTCTTGTTATTGACATTACTGTTGGTATCTTGCTACCGATTTGATCACTAAGTGCCAAAGACAGAGAAGAGCTGCACTGTCCAATATGGTAGTGACCAGCTACATGGAATGGCTTAAAATTTTAATCCATTAAAATTAAGCAAAACTTAAAGTCAGTTTCTTTGTTATAGCAGCCACATTTCAGGCGTATAATAGGAACACGTGACTTAGTGGCTACCAAGTTGAATAGTGCAAATTATAGAACATTTTCTTCATTGTAGAAAGTTCTGTTGGACAGCACTGAGAGAGTATTCATTTATTTACCCACTGAATAAATAGTTGTTGAATAGAGTTGTGACCAAAACAAAATTTATGCTCTCAAGGGAATAACATTCCACAAAGAGGAGAGACAGACACAATGAACAATTAAACAAATAAATGAACAATATCATTTTATCTAGAATTAATTGCTGTGAAGAAAATGAAGCCAAGTGATAGAGTAGGCTGTGACTGGACTGAGGATGAAGTGCGAATGGGAAACAGTTTTAATCAGATGGCCACTGAAGCCCTCTCTGATGAGGCGACATGTAAGCAGAACTTCAAATGACAAGAATGAGGCAGTCACAGAAATCTGGGGACAGAGTGTTCCAGTTAGAGGCGAGAGAAAGTACTTAAGCCCTAACACAGAAACCACTAGGAGCATCCAAAGGACATGAAGAAGGCAAGTGACTGGCATGAAGAGCCATGAGTGGTGGGAGATGATGTCAGATCTATCAGGCCAGGCCAGGCCCAGTAGGGCTTTGTCAGTCATGAGGGAGAGTTCAAAATTTATTCTTTAAGGAACCAAATGTAACACTTCCTTAAAGCTCTCAATTTGGAAAAAATGCACTCTAAGAAATAACTCATTCTGTTGTGCTCTATCCAAAAGCAATTGCCATGAAGAGCATGGCCCAATTTGCAGACAGCTGCTGCTAGGAATAACCCAACTTTGTATTTATTCAGCATTTGGTCTGAAAGTCATGCAGAATTTTACAAACATCTCATGACTTCCTCCAACTCTTCTTAGAAACAATTAAGCATTGTTCTTAGAGGATAAGTAACTACATATATACATACATACGAATAAAAATTCACCCGATCAAAGAGTGGGTGGCTTAGAAGTAAACTCCACACCAACAGCTCAGTGCTTGAGAGGCAACAACTTTTAAGGCCACCTGGTTAAGTAGCAGAATCACCCTGCCCATTTACAAGAGAAAATATGATCATTTGTTTGGCTTAGTAATAGACTAAAAGTAGACTCATAATCTAGTGATGGAAAGAAACTTGTCAAATCCTTCTTTTACAGGAAACTGAGACCGAGAGAAGTTAGGTTATTTTTCAATGCCGCATGGCACATGATTTCCTACTGCTATCTAGATGAATTAATCATTTTTTAAAAGAAGAAAAATAGGTTTTATTCATGAGCTGAGCAAGGACACACACATTAGAGGTAAATTGGTTGTATTGTTCAAAAGCCCTTTGAAAATGCATACTGTCTACCTCACCTTACTTCTGAGTCTGCTAGCACTGCCAGGGTCTAGAGGACAGACGTCACCATGCGAGATGCTCTTAGTAAGCAGGAAAATGTGAGAGGAGAGAGTAAAAGCCAAGGGAACCCCTTGACTTCCCATGAAATCTCAAGGGACAGAAGATTCATTACTGACAATTGAAAGGTGTGCACAAGCAAAGGTGACCCATATGAAAATTTTCTTCCTAAGATTTACGGGCCTTTGTACAACAAATCTTATCTTCTGCCAAGACTTGGGGGGCAGGGGCAAAATATGAAAAAATTAGTTTCTACCTTATTTCTCTTTTCTCCTTCTTCTTTGACTCGGTGTCCCTCACAATCAGTCCTCAGTGCTTTGTTCATTTTCCTTTTCAGCACAGGGACTAACCAGCCATGTTGCTGTTCAATTTTTCACACTGGCTATTTCTTTTTCAAACGTTTTACACAAAACTCCCAAGTTTGAAATTTCAGGCACCTAAAGTGAAATATGAAATACTTTTCCTACTTTTAAGAACCTTGTTCTAGTTAGGAAGTTCATTCTTACGCCCAGATGCTATTGGAAAGTATTTTCTCCCCCTGTAAGAATTAGATGTGCCAAAAAGTACAAGTTCTGATTTTTTGGAAAATTTTCAACGTCGAATTTTCTGTTTGTTACCTGGCTAATGCTCATGGAAAAGGAAGTGAAAGGGATCCCGGAGGACACATAAGTAGTGGCTAAAGGAACAAAACCTAAAGATCAGGGGTTCCAACCGCTCACCAGGCTAAGTGGCCAGGCCATGAAGTAAGATGTTTATGTCTCCAGGTATCTGGTCTCCCTCAGTAAGGTGAAGATAACACTGACCACCAGCTGGTTGCTAAAGTGGAGCTGATGCTCAAAACATGAAGGAAGATCTTTAGAAAGTTATCAACCATGATCTAAGTGAAAAATCATACTACGTGATGAGTGAAAATATATGAAATATTCTTGCCAAACTTCTCTAAGGAAGGATGTAGGGCTGCGGGGGACCTTACTAAGGATTCTAGTCAAGGCTGAATCTTGCAACTAAAGATTACAACCTGCTAGTTAAGAACAGACCTAAAGTTGGGTTGGCATGTCAGTGCAAGCCACGAACATGTGCATGATATCTGAGTTGCCATGGGCAGCTGGCCCCAAAATGAAACTTAAGTTGATTATACCACAGACTCTAGACAAAAATGGAGTATCCGAACTGGATGGTCAAAATGTTAACACTGAGAGCAATGCTGTTGAGATTCTTAAAATGATGAAAGGAACACAAGCTGTCCTGGTGCAAGTAAACTTCACTCATGATTATTTGTTATAAGAAAAAAAGGATGACCACAGAATGTACCTTAAAATAATTACAGTGAAAACTGTCCCTTTTTTGCAAAGATCATCTAATCTAGTGCGAAAAATCCTGAATTAACATGTATTAGCCTTCCACATGATGAGCAGCCAGAAGAATAATACATCTTCTAGCACTAAACGTTTCACCACAGTCCTTCTGGTTGCAAGCTCTAAATACCAATGCCTGGACAAAGAAATGAAATCTCTTCCACTCCCAAGTTTAATATTTTTCTGTGGAGGATGTGGTTTATTCATTGTTAATCCCAACTCCTGCTGGAACACACTTTTCCAATTTGTCCAGAGAGTTGTCAACAGGTTGCCTGTGTTGCCCTTTCCTTCCTGGGCTGCTGTTGCTTTGTGGTATTTTGCAATAACTCATAAATAACTTGCCTCACCACTATCTCTGCTCTACAAAGCAAACGGCATTTTTCTTCTGTTTTGGAAAAAATTAAAGTTTTTCGAAATGACAGAGTCACCAGATCAAAGAGGCTTGATCATGTATACAAGCCCAGAAAAACCACTCCTCACTGAGTCACTGTGTCATGAATGAACCCATTTGCAAGTCCCCTTTTGAGTAAATGCAGCAGGAATACAATATAGCCAATGTCCATTGGCTTAAATTTCTCATGTGTGTGATTGCGTGTGTATGTGCATGTGTGTGTGTGTGTGTGTGTGTGTGTGTGTGTGTGTAGAGAGGGAAAGAAGGATTACATTCAAGCAAATGCATAATCCTTACTATGTAGTAACACTTAAGATTCTTAACTTCTACTTGGAAGATATACTTATTGATCCAGAAGACACAGAGATTCTATAGGCAGAGAAAGAAAATCAGGCATCACTTGATAAGCCCTCCTGACTTTTATAATCCTTCCACAAGACAGCTCCCTTTTCATTTATGCTCTAAAGGCTCTTGATTTCAAAGAGAAATCAAGAAAAAGGGAAAGTAGATCTGGCTGATGCTTAAACTAGTTATGACTAGACTCTTTCAAAAAGTGAGAGGCATTTTCAAGAGTTTCAGAATGAGAATGACCACTGGGGTCAAAAGTGTTTCAAATCTTTCATAGATGAACTCCCTTCCCTTCCTCCTACAAACTCCCATATATCCCTGCACTCATCTGGCCAGCACTTGTAAAGGTTTGTCTCTGATACTCCTAGGCTCTAAGTACTTTGTTTGTCCCACTTGGTAGAGACCCCTCCTACCTGGCATCCTCCTCCCTAGGTAAAGTGCTTTTCCTCTTGTTCCAGCATATTTATTTAAATAAATGTATATTGAGCATCTTACCATCATCAGCTTCCATGTTAGATGCCATTGTCAGATATGCAAAGATAAAACATTTTTAAAAACTGACAGTTGGCTAGGGGCAGAAAACAAGTGAAAAATTACTATAACACAAAACAGAAAAAGCACAATGAAGAATCAGAAATATTAATAATTTATTCCCTTCTGAGTTCATTTGTGCATTTCTTGGGTGGTGATTAGCCAAAACTTGACTAATCAAGAGGATTTCAATTACAGAAAGTGAAAGACATTCCAGACTGAGGAAGTAGCATTGGCCCTTAGCAAATAAAGTACCAAGAAATGGCCACAAGTCCAGGAAGGGTGAAAAATAGTGAAATAAATGGATAAATGTAGATCAAGAGAGCCAGGGACAGAAGATGGACAGTGTCAGATGTTACTCTCTAAAGGAATGGAGCCACTGAAATCTCCAGGCAGATTATCCCTGCGGCAGTGGGAAGGAGGGCATAAAGCCTTCCAAGTGAACAGAGTTGGATTGCTGACAGTACTCATGGGTGAGAACTGACAAGGGCTAAACTAGGTCAGCAGCAATGAATGGGGTGGATATGAAAAAAAAGCAATAAGAGTGAAAACTATTAGGCTGTGAAAGATAAAGGGGGAACAGAAGGATAATGGTGCCTATAAGTAAGAATATTTCGGCGAATGACAGCAAATTCTGTTATGGACATGTTATATTCGAGCTAAGGGCATCCCATCCATTTGAAAAAGATCTACGTAGTCTAAATATTTGCAGTCACCTTTATATAGATGATGTTTGAGATCAACGGGATGAAATCAGAACAGAAGCAGATTTGACTTGCTCACTGTTGAGCCAAAAGTAGGATAATTTCTCATGCATGTTAAATATTTAAATATTTGTTTAATAAATAAATGTAACCTAGAGGAGGAGGTAAGCAGATAATTGAAGATATTGAGATATGCCTGTATTTACAGAGGAGACACCAATGAAAAATGACAGGGGAGGACTACTAGAAGAAATACAGAGATGACAGTATCTCAGAGACAATGAAAGAACAAATCTTAAAAAGGAGCAAATATGTTCAGTCATTTATTTAACAAATATTTATTAACAACTCCTCATGCCAAATACTGTTTTATGTATTGGGGATACAGCAGAAAACAAGACAAACAAGAACCCTGCTACTATACAGCTCACTTTTTAGGAAATAATTAGCAGTGCCAAATCCCCATTGCTTCTGCAGATGTTAAGTGGGATGAGGTTAAGCAAATAGCAACTGGATTTGATAATTAGAAGATCTTCAGTGGTCAATCTTCAAAGGCCTTTAAGGAGCAGTTTAGGGGAACTGTGGTAATAAAAATCAAACTTCACATTTATATGCCTTCTTTTTCATAAGCTCTTGAGGTCAGAAAACAGCCTTATCTATTGCTACATTCTCACAATGTCTGGCAAACACTAGTTGGATGCGTATATGAGTGATAAGGGATTAGGAAACAAGTGTTTGGTGATAAAGAAGAAATATAGAATGAACTTTTAAGTTAAATGAATTCAGCCATTTAACATCTACCTATTAAATTAAGTAGAAAGATGGACCATTACCTGGCAAGTTATATTGGTCATGGTCTGGTAATAAAGAAACAAACAAAAAACAGAAGCTATTTGTGTAAATCAGGATTTAACGGAGAAGCAATACCACTATGAGCAATTTGGAATAAGGGATTTATTATAGGGATGACCTGACGCAACTGTAGAACTGGTAAAGAATCCAATAGAAAGCTATTGTCTCTCTGTGTCTGGTGCAGGCCTGAGGACTGGCAGGCAAAGAAAGGATGGGTGTGAAGTAGGAAAACCGCTGAGGACAAACTGAAACCTTAATCTGCCTCTCGTTATCTCCAGCTTCAATGTCGCTTGTGATGTACAGAAGGAATCAGTGCCCTTCACCATGAAGCTGTGCACACATCCGACCTATGATTCTGAGAAACTAAAGAGGAGATCTGACAGGAGCTGGTAGAATGTGGGCCCAGTGTCTGCCCTGTGCCAACAAGGTGAACCAGGTCTCTCCGTGCAGGAGCAGCAGGTGCCTTGTACCCCTCAGCGATCTCAGAGTTCAAGGCCTACTGCTTCATTTCCACCCTCCAAAGTTCATGCATATTTCTTTTGTAGCCAACACTGACCTCATTATAACCAAAAATCACAGAGGAAAGGAATTCTGGGCAACTCGAGTTTAGCCTAATTGACACATGGCAAAGCCACCACAGTCTTCCCCTCGCCCATGTACCTCTTTTAACTATACTTAACTTCCAAAGAAGAATAATTTCAAAGTCTCACCTCTACCCAACATTACGTAACTCTTATCCAATATAAAACACTAACCCTCTCTCCCAGAAAAAGATACAAAGTCCTTTTATCCATCTTTTAGTGATGCTTATTCTTCTAAGTCATACTTTCCTTTGATAGCCTATAACTTTACTGAGATATAAGGTTAGATGATAGGGAAATGGAAGAGGGGCAAAAAATTTTTAGATACATATATCATATATATTATATAAAATTATATATTACATATAAGTTACAATGTATATATTCATATCAAAAGAAAAAAGAAAAACTCATACTACTGCAAACCTTTTTACTGCAACTAGTCATATGGTCTTAGCTGATATTTATAACTTCCTTCTTCCACTCCCATTCCATATTTCCTTTGCCTTCAGCATGTACTCTAGCTGGTCATACTTCTTTGCCTGAGGAGGTGACCCAAAGCTTCATTCCTCAAGTATCTGGGCTATTAAAAGTCCTGTCTGAATTGGATAGGATAGCTGTCCACTGACTTTAATCACTGAACCTAGGAGTACAAAGAGGCTCCCCTGGGATCACCTGAATTCCAGACACTCCTCACCCTCATTGTTTAGTAACAACTGTCAGTAGTGAGAACCAATTCTCCCAGACAACACAGTAATCCCCCTACCACTGCTTATTGATTCATTGATATGAGGACCACCCGCGGCCAGGTGGCACCTTCACCTTCCAGTTTAATGGAACCATTGCTATATCCCCTAGTGGAAAACATCTTCTATTGGGATCTAACTCTCCTACATAACTCAAAGCCACAGGTATAGGGGAAAAAAGCTTTGCTAATAGAATTCTAGGATTTATAGTGAAAGAAGCTACTCCCATTTCTACTCCTTGATTTCTTGGACACATGAATCCTGCCATGAGTGAGAAAATACCATGTATTAGTTACTGAAATAGAGCATATATATCACTTTGAGGGCATTCCCTCAGCCACTGAAGGTGTTCCCAACTAGCTGGCACCCTGAGTCTTCTCAAGGCCATTCCACCATTCTATCCAGCCAGCTGCCTTTAGAGTGTTAGGGAACTTGGTAAGGTCAGTGAGTTGATTGAGCAGGAATCCACTGCCACACTTTATTTGCTATAAAACGAGTCCATTGCTCAGAAGTAATGCTGTGTGAAATATCATGATGATGAATAAGGCATTCTTAAAGTTCCCAGATGGCGATTTTGGCAGAAGCAGGAAAGCCAAATCTGTATCCAGAGTAAGGGTACATTCTAGTAAGAACATGTGCTGCTCCTTCTGCAACAGAAGAGGTCCAGTGTAATAAATCTGCCAACAGTGGTGGCTGACCCCCTGGGGAGTACCGTATTGAAGGCTGGGTGCTGGTCTCCACCACTGCAGGTTACAGCATAGCTGATTCCCCATTTCTTCTGTGGCATGGAAGCCCATGATGTTGAAACCATGCATAACCTCTCGCCCTGCTGCTTTAGCCACTTTATCCATGAGATCATTGAATAAAGATAGAGGTAGCTTGGGAAAGAGACTGAAAAGAGCCACCCATATGGTCCACCTAATTATTTTGATCATCCTTACTAAGGTCTTTCCAGTGAACATTCATATAGGACATAAATACATTCATGCTCGGCCCATTTGGGGAGGTCTATCCATATATCTCTTCCTCAGATGTCCTTGCCACCAGATTCCTCCTTGTGTTCCTTTCAAGTGCTTGAGATTCTAGCCAAACCATGAGCCCTTGTCTATGAACCAGGATGTCTCTTCTACCACACCAGGTGCAACCGTGCACTGTGGTCAATGTTCGGTCCTTTGAAAGGTTCTCCTTTTACCACTCTTCTTCAAGACCACCCAGGGCTGGGCGGGTGCCATGACTACCCACATTCAGGTGATGCTAGTGTATCACACACAGCCTTTGAAAACCACCCAAATCTTCTAGCCAGTTTAAGTAGAAAGGACATTTTTATGACAAAATGGCCTGCCAAAACATGAGAAGTTTGAAAAGACAGATTCAAGGCTAATCTTCCAAGAATGACTCCCAAAGCCATGTCATAAAACCAGGCCACCGAGGAAGCTGCTGTGCCTGCCATGACCAAGTTGCTATAAAATCAGGAAGTCTCTCAATGAAATTGGACTATTGCTCTAGCTACTGGACGCGCAAGGACGCCACCTGTGCCACAATCCATTCCAACAGACTCTTTCATCCTCTGCTTCTTTGCAGCTGTAAAATGAGACACAATGCACTGAGGCCTCCGCTACAGAAAAATTAGAGTCTTCCATGACTGTTGCTGGCCATGAAAGAAACAAAAATGTGAGCCTGGCCACATGACGTTTCATTTTATTTCCATTTTCCAAATCTCAAAAAGGTACCTCTAATAGACTGAGCCTAAATCCCACCCAGAACCCTGGATTAATGTACACTGGGAAATATAGGTTTTATACACTTGTACACAAAAACCCTATAGAACAGGAAGGAGATTGAAGTAGATGTTAAGTAAGCCAATTTGTGTTATTACCACATAAGAGAGGTAATTTCAAAGTGAGGTTTTGTTCTGTTAGGAGCTATGTGAACTGAACATGATCATACAAAAAGAAGCACCCAGCGCAGGGGGAGACTTGACAAAGACAAGAGACAGGATAGCTGACTAAGCAAAATTTAAAAAAAAGGAGAACAAAGAGATGAGGTCAACACATTGGTGGAAAGTTAAGCCTTATAAAGGAGGAGAGGCACTTGTGCCTTCAAAGTAACAGAGAAGGATGTTCAGAACCAGAAATGTTCAGGTGAAAAAGAGGTTGTGTCGAATGATCTTAACATTTCAATGAAGTAGGAGGCAGAGTCAGTCTACTGTCACTGAACAGTTAGGTTTGAAAAAATTTGAGTCGAGTGGGAAGATATGGGGTTGGTAACAGATAAATGAAAGATCCCCAAGAACTTAGGTATTATAAAATACATGCATTTTTGTGTGTGACTTCATGTATTTGATACAAGCCAAAGTATTGGGAATTTTGTCGGTCTCCAGTCCTAACTGGTAATACATAAGGAGGACCTGCACCAGAGATGGCTGTATCCCAGCCTTGCTAAGTCCCCGGCCCCTCTCAGCATCTTTTTCCTCTCCCAATGTAGCTGCATTTTAATAGAAAGTAAAAACCTTCAATTTAAGCTCAAATGAGCCAATTATTAAACTTGGTCATCAAAGGCAACAATTTTAAAAGTACTCTGGGGGCGCCTGGGTGGCTCAGTCGGTTGAGCGTCTGACTTCGGCTCAGGTCATGATCTCACCGTTCCCAAGTTTGAGTCCTGCGTCAGGCTCTGTACTGACAGCTCAGAGCCTGGAGCCTGTTTCAGATTCTGTGTCTCCCTCTCTGTCTGTGGCCCTTCCCCGCTCATGCTCTGTCTGTCTCTCTCTCTCAAAGATAAATAAACATTAAAAAAAAAAAATTTTTTAAAAAAGTACTCTGAAGGTCATAATACTTTCTGGGGGCCAATCACACTTGTAACGATGTAACATAATGTAAGTAATTCCCAAAAAAACCTCAATTGAGACAGCAATTTAGAAACATAACATTTTTTTTAAATTAAATGAACTAACGGGTATTTTGTGGATGCATACTGTTCTACATCATGGAAGGGATATAAACAGGTCAAAGACAGGGTCCAGCAAGGTGAGCAAGTCTCCACCTCCCCCAAATCTAGGCACTATTGACGCGTCAGTCTTTTTCACCTGAGAGCTTAGAGCAGGACGCTGCACACTGGGAAAATCATAAAAGCTGATGTCATCAAGAGGATGTTTCTCAGAATCTTTACTATTCAAGTCACTAAGCCCCTCTGAGCCCTGCTGACACTTTAAATCAATGCTACCGATAGAAATAGAATACAAGTTTCATATGTAACTTTGAAGTTCCTAGTTGCCATATTTTTAAAGAAATAAAATTATCTTTAATAATATATTTTATTTAATCCAGTATATCCAAATTTGATCATTTTAACATGTAAGCAATATAAAAATTATTAACAGATATTTTATATTCTATTGTTTATACCTTTCAGCTCTTACTGGCTATGACACTCTAGAGTTTGGGGAAAAGCCCAAAAGGAATTCAGAGTTTTTGAGAACGTGTGTGCTAAAGTCTTCTCAAAAAACATGCTTTTCAACATTTGAAAAGTCCTCCCTGTCATTTTATTCAAATATTAGCCAACATGAGTCAATGTATACATCCAAATCAAAACAATTAAATATCAGCAAAAGAGTGTATAATGTATTGTTTTATTTAAATAAAGTACAAAACTATGCAAAACTAACCTATGCTATTGGAGGCAAGATGGTGATTACCCTTGTGGGAGGGATAAGGCTTGAAGGAGGCATGAAGGGTTTTCTGGGGTGTTGGTGATATTCTATGTCTCCATTCAGACATTGGTCACATGGGTGAGCTCAGCTAGTAAAAATTCATCAACTTGTTCATTTACGATATGTGATTACTGTCTGTGTGTATGTATGCGTGTATCTGTACATGCAGGTATGTGTATGTATAACTTCCCTGAAGAGTTAATATAAAATGATGAGAACTTGGGCTTCTTTCTTTAATAAAAATGAAATGATTTAACTATCAAACATTTAGATATAAACAGAATGCCTTTCTTTCCTGGCATTTTCACAAAGGATGAGTAACTCAAATATTGTGGCATACAAAAATTATGAAGCACAAATTCTCCTATTTTCACTGGTGTATAAATCAAACATTAACTTTCCTTTCACCTCAATTAATTTGAACATGACCATGTGATTTCAAAAATTATCTTCAAAAGTATATTTTGAAGTGGGATTCAGTAACTTAAAGTTATGTTTGAATGTGAATGAATTGTCTTTATTTCAGGATACATGTATTCTTTAGATACTAATCTACTCCAGTTCGTCCTTATCTGCACATGAAATATGCGGCACATTCCTTTGAGATCTCTTGGAAAATCTGTTCCTTATGAGAAACTTGGAACCTAGCACTTACTTACTAAATACAACATTCAAAGAAAAATGCCATATTATCAATAAGAACATTATTACCTTAATTTTATTACATATGGTGGTTAAGACTTATTCTCAAATATAGAGCATTACAAAAAACAAAATAAATAAAGGCTTGTCTCCCTTCGGCAATTTCATTTTCACTTCACCTCAACTCCACATACGCACACACCAACAATGAGTCTGGCACAGGATCTATGGTGCAGGTTGGAATGATGGGGTACCCTGGTAGCTTGATTCTATAGTCTTTATATAAAGCAACACAACTCCATCAATTCAAGGGAAGTCTTGCTGCAGGTCATGCCCCTGAGACAGATTAAAGAAGAGGTTGCCTTCAGCAGCCAACCTCAGAATGGGGCCCTATGTGTCCTCCCAGGATACCACATTCATGCTTTAGAACAACTCTTCTGTATTTTAGTGGCTAGCTTATCTTCCTCCCTAAACTGTGAATCCCTAAAGGGGAAAGTATTTAATATAATGCCTAACCCACAGTAAATACTTATTGAATTTAGTTTAAAATATTTTAACAAAAATAAGAGAAACACTTTAGTGTAAAAATAGGGGAAGAAGATAGTTGAAGACCTTTAAAATGTATACTAGGCGTTATTTTTTTAATTGCTTGGGAAGATGCATCTTGAAGGTCCTTTGGAGTAAGAACTTAGTACCCTGGAAAGAGTTGCTTAGATTTGTCTCGCATGCTGCCATATGCCCAGTGCTTGAAATAGTTCCTAGGCCCCACGGTTGGTCCCTGAGAAATAGCTAATAAATGAATGTACAAACGAACTAATTGTTCAAAAGCACTTGGGGACCATTTCTATAGTGTTCTCCACTCTCTCTAAAACTCTCACTAGAAAGGTTCACAGCCCAACTCATCATAATCACCTAAAAGGCTGGTTCATAAGTATATGCCTGAGCCCCACCTGTATTGTATTAGTCAAGATTCTCCAGAGAAATAGACCAATAGGATGGATGGATGGATGGATGGATGGATGGATGGATGGATGGATGGATAGATAGACAGACAGACAGATAGATTCTAAGGAATTGGCTCACTTGATTATGGTGGCTAGTCCAGTAGACTGGAAATCAAGTAAGGGTTGAATTCACTAAGTAGATCAACAGGCTAGAAACTCAGGAAGAGTTTCCATGTCGCTGTCTTGAGGCCCAACTCCTCCTCTTTCAGAAACCTCAGTCTTTGGTCTTAAAACCTTTGGTTGACTGAATGAGGACTACTTACATTATAGAGAGTAAACTGCTTTACTTAAAGTCTGCTTGTTTAAATATTAATCACACCTAAGAATGCCTTCACAACAACATCTAAACTGGTGTTTGACCAAACAAGTTGGTACCATAGGCTAACCAAATTGATACATTAAAATTAATCATTACAACCATCATGAACACTCACCTAGAAAGTGCAGAGGGTCTGGGGTTAAGGCCCAAGTGTTTTTTGGGGGAGTTTTGTTTTTGTTTTTGTTTTTAGTATATTCATTTATTTAAGTACTCTCTACATGCAACATGGAATTCAAACTTAACACCCCGAGACCAAAAGTCACATACTCTTCTGATTGAACTAGCCAGGCGCCCCAGGAAGTACATTTTTAACAAGCATCCCAAATGATTCTGATTCTGCTTCAAGTGTTCCCTGGAACCACAGCTGAAGAAACACAGAAGTTTATATACTTCTTGGGCAGCTTTTGAAGCACACGATACTACTCACATTCTGGAATTTGAAAGCAGTAGCATGGCGTGCAGTCCAGCATCACATAAGATGGACACTACTGGTTATCAAGGTTCAGTCAGAAAAGCAAAAACCCACCAGTTGCCTTTTTTTTAAAAGAGAGAATTTAATATAGGAATTATTTAAACAAATATTGAAGGCCTGAAAAACAAAAGGGAACTCTGAGGTAACACAGAGATAGTTACGGCAAAAGGCAGCTGCCAACTCTCAGGCTGGGGGACCTAAGGGCGCAAATGCAGTCATTAGAAACAGGAAGTCTGGGGGCACCTGGGTGGCTCAGTCATGACCTTAAGCTTCCAACAACGGCTCAGGTCATGACCTCACAGTTTATGAGTTAGAGTCCCACATCGGTCTCTGTGCTGACAGCTCAGAGCCTGGAGCCTGCTTCAGATTCTGTATCTCCCTCTCTCTCTGCCCCTCCCTCACTTGCACCCTGTCTCTCTCTCTCTCTCTCTCTCTGTCTCTCTCTCTCTCAAAAACAAATAGACACTTAAAAAGAAAAAGAAAAGAAAAGAAAAGAAAAGGAAAGAAAAGAAAAGAAAGAAGGAAGAAAGAAAGAAAGAAAGAAAGAAAGAAAGAAAGAAAGAAAGAAAGAAAGCAAGCAAGCAAGCAAGCAAGCAAGCAAGCAAGCAAGCAAGCGAGAAACAGCTACCCTGAAGAATGAGGACTCAGACTTCCAAGGAAATGTGCTGGTTGACTAGCACTGGTATCTCTAGAACTTGGAGGAATGACTCTGTGGTGCTAAAACCCAGATCTCCAAGGAAAAAGGCACTAGCTATCTGCAGCTATATCTAAAAGGGAGTGCAATGAGCCTTATTCTGAGAATGGGGGAAAAACTGGAAACGAACCAACTGTCACCGCCCGACTGAATTATCACTTCTAGGACAACTGGCAAAAACAAGGAGTAGACCAAAACGATCCAGTTCTTCCTCTCCCATCCTTGCAGGGCCCCTGTAGGGCCCACTATCAGCAGAACCCAGCTAGGAGCCCGCTGGCCCAGCAGACTGCAGAGTTCTAACCCCTGCATCACAACGCACAGTACAGAGGGTGGGCTTTGGAGCTGATAATCAATAGCTTGATAATCAAGATATCTGTGTCACCAAGACCACTCCAGATGAAACAACAACATCCAAAAGAGAATAGACAACCCGGGTCATATGTGATAAAGACTTTCCTCCTGCTTGGACCAGCACCTCTTCTCTTCTCACAAACTACTGCCAGATCTTCAGTCCAGTGTTCAAAAGCATACATCAGCATTATCTATCAATGTATTGCAATTTAGCACAGGAAGAGACTTGATGAAATTTAGTAAATGTACACATAATATGGTCCAGTTATAATATCTACAAATAATAAAGCCTAGAGATGTTTTACAAGTTCTCAAAGGATCAGCAGCATCAGCTTCTGTGCTATGAACTTATTAGAAATGCAAACCTTGAACCTCCCCTTCCCCCCAAACCCCACCAGAAAACCTACCAAATCAGAAACTCTGGGACAGGGCCCAGCAGCCTATGTTTTAACGAGCCCTCCAGGTGATTGTGATGCACGCTTAAGTTTGTGGACCACTGTTCGAGGGCAGGCTCATAGCTGACTTCATCAAATTTCTGAATTGAGGGATCATTCCTTACCTCCTCCCTAGTGCAAGGTTTACATGCAAGGTTTATGTGATACAAGGTTTTCATGTATCATCAATCATTACCCTGCCACGAACATATGATTAATAGTCAAAAACATGCAGAACATAAATTATAAAAGTTCTCAATTTCCTTTGGCACATGCAGACATCTTGCCTGTTTGTATCTATAATTTTTTTCAGACTTGCCCTGTAGTCTAAGGGCCCAATTTAAGAAGAAAAAAAAAAAGTACTGTTTTTCATTTTATTTTTAGTAATAAGCTAAGTAATTAAGTCTTTTCTGGTTCCTGAAGCAATCCAACTTTTCAGAGAACTTTAAAGTGAAGAAAGAAAATTCAGTTAATAGGCATGGACATAAGAGAATCGACTTACTAAAATTAAAGTCCTGGAGAGGTCACAGCATATAACCAGATTTAGGAGGATTAAACACATTATTGTGCTTCTTTTCTCCAACTATCCATGTTATTTTCCATATTAATGTTTTTCTCTATAATTATTCAGGGAGGATGGAGTTGTCACGTGAAAACGCCAGAATAAGCTGAACCCCTAAAAGAGGTCTCCAAATCAGAGGTTGCGAACCGGTGCCCAGGGGCAGATTAGGCCAGCAGACAGATCTTGTTTGACCCACATGCTGTGTTGTTTGTTTGTTTAATATCTGCCAACATTTTTAAATTTGGGAGCTTTCAGATAAAAATCCAGACTTCTGGCCTCTCCTGGCCCCCTATCCTCCTATGACAAATATGGCTGGAGCTCTGCAGCATCTGCTCTCCCGGGAGGGCGGAGACACTCCAGGGGACCCCAGTCCCCACATACCTCACTCTACTCACACTGGAGTTTATGATTTCTGCCTTCTATCCTACCCAAGGAGTTTCTAGTTTGCGAGGAGGATGTCCAGACACCAAAAAGTAAGTTTCACTCTACAGACAAGGACTCTCCCAACTGCTTTTCTGGAACGACTTGCAGAGTGCCTTCTGGAGTAAGGCCTGCTCGTTCTCCCAGATAGGTTCATGTCGCCTATCCCGCTCCATCAGGACGCCCTCCCTCCCATTCCTCCTGGCCCTTCATCCTTTTGTTTGTTATGAGAATATTACATATATTTTTTGAGCCATGAAAATAAAAAAATAAAACACTTTCTTGATCCTAAGACTATCTCAGAGAAGGGTGCCTGAGTGGTTCAGCTGGGTAAGCGACTGACTCTTGATTTTTGTTCAGATCATGATCTCACAGTTGGTCCCCAGATGGAGCCTCACATCAGGCTCCACGATGGGCATAAAGCCTGCTGGGGATTCTTTCTCTCCCTCTTCCTCTGCCCCTCTCCCCCACTAGCTAGAGCTCTCCTCTCTCTCTCTCTCTCTCTCTCTCTCTCTCTCTCTCTCTCTCTCAAATAAACAAACAAACAAATAAAAGACCAAGACTATCTCAAAGCTACTGGCCACTCTGTTCCCACCCTTTCTCTTTTATCTCCACTTCCTCACTCCCTGGGGGTCACCCCCAGCCTGCTTGAATCCAGCTTCTACTCCCACCATCCTACCTGAATTGTATCTGGCTGATATCACCAATAGCCCCCTACTCTCCAAGTCAAATGTGTTGCTTCAGTCTCCATCCTCCTCCCCTGACCCTTTTTGTCCTTTCTTAACCTTCCTCATCCTGCAAGTGTCAGCTTCAGTCCCACTCCCTCTTCTGAGCCCTCCCAGTGCCCCCAGCTGTGCCTGATGCCCCCTCTGAGCCAGGTCTCTCATGACATCCTGTTCTTGTCGCTATCACCCCACTGCGAACACATCATAACTCTCACTTATGAATCTGTCTTCGCCACTGAACATTAGAGACTGTGCTTCAATCACCTTTGTACCTACAGTGCCCAGTACAGTGACTGGTATACAATAAGCACTTGATAAATATCAACTGATAAAGAAATAAATGGATAAAGGATTAAATGAACCAAGAATTAAAACACCTTTTAAGCTAATTACGAGTAGGAAGTTCTGAAATTCTCCCAGGGGAAGCAATTTGTCCCAAAACAGCTTTATTCAGGAGGCTACCCTACATAAAGGAAATTTTAGAAGTATATGGAGAAAAAAGTATATGCTCTTCTTTTCTTGGTAGACATTTAAAAGTGTCTGGATTAGTAATGTCCTTACATATCCACTGGGGATTTTAAGAAGTCACCACTCCAGATTACTTTACAGCTCTAGTTACATAGGGATGGAAGTACCTAGAAAGACACTGCCCTTGAAAGATTAAGAAAAGCACTGTAGCTGACGGAATCCAGAAATTCAGTGCAATAAAAAATAATGCAAAAGAATAACAAGGATGAAATAAACGTGCTCCCAAAGCCCTTTAGGAAGTCATTCATTGATATTGTCACAGAGAAATAGCATTATAAAGCAGGTAGAAACAAGGCTGGGAAGCTTCTCTCCTTATTTCTCTCTCTTTCCAGAGTCTTGCTATCAGTAGCTCCACTCAGGACCAGCAGAGAGGTGAATGGAAAATGAAGAGAGGTTGGAAGTCCAGGCATTGACTATCCATGTTGGCAAGAAAGAGAGGGGAGGGGGAAATTAGTCTGTGGTAATAGATAAAGAAGGTGAGTTTCGGGGCACCTAGGTGGCTCAATCGGTTAAGAGTCCAACTTCGGCTCTGGTCATGATCTCACAGTTCGTGAGTTTGAGCCCCGTGTCAGACTCTGTGCTGACAGCTCAGAGCCTAGAGCCTGCTTCTGATTCTGTGTCTCCTTTCTCTTCCCCTCCCTGCTCACACTTTATCTCGCTCCCTCTCTCAAAAATAAATAAACACTGGGTGTTATATGTAAACCAATTTGAAAACTATCATAAAATTTAAAAAATAAATAAATTAAATAAATAAATAAATAAATAAATAAATAAGCATTTAAAGGATAAATAAATAAATAAATAAATAGACATTAAAAAAGAAATTTAATAAAAGTAAAATAAAAAAGGTGAGTTTCTGCACCCATCTTACACTGGACAAGGGTTGCCCTACCATGTGGTCATTCACACATCACAGTAATTTTTCTAGCCTATATTCATTATATACAGATAGATAATTATATCTATAGATAGACATAGATATAGATATAGATATAAATATAGATATAGATAGATATACACATACACATACACATAGATTCTCTCTAGGCTCAAAGAATAGTCTCTGGAAAGTTCCTGTGCTGCTGTCTCCCACTTTCTCCCGTAACTCCTGGCTTCCAGGCCACCGTGGTAGAATTTCAATCCTTTGCAATGGCTGAAGGTTCTTGGTGCTGGGACTAGCTGCCCATCCCAAAATATCAAAGCATTTTTCATTCCCATTAAGCAACTGGAATCCTCAGGCAGGCTTACTCCTAAATCCATCCTTGTGTATCTAGAAACATCTGAATTGGCGGAATGTATTCCACTTAGGCCCACGAGAATCTCCAGGCCCCTCACTAAGCCTCTTTCCAATGTACAAAGAGCCAATGTGCGGTAGCCATGGAGAGGCCATATTCCAGTTCCTTCCGTGAAAACGGACTTCACTTATACCCTCTTCCACTCTGTTTCTTTTCTCTTTCCTCTACCCTCGTTATTTCTTTTTCTGACAGTTGACTGAAGGTAGCAAGGGAAAGGAATAGAGATCTTGGGGATCTCCACAGAATAAGATAAAAAGGAAAAATACTAATTCCATGCATGCCTTTCTCCCAGCTCAAGTGCCTTGCCTCATCCATCCCATAACAAATCTCCAAAAAGACAATAGTGGGAAATAAAGCTATTTATCAACTGATAAACATACATCATGTAACTTCCAGGCAATCGTTATCAGATATATTCAAAAATAATAATTTGGAATTATTTCAAATCACTGCTTCATTGACTCTGAGAACATCCGTCATTTCTTAAATTAACAACAGCTTTTAAAAGAGATGACTCATATGACAAATAAATAAATAAAAATGGAAACTATGATAGCTAAGATTGCCATTTTACGTGAAAAATACTTGAAAACCGTTAATTATTTTTCTACCAGAGATATGGGTATTTCAAGTTACTGGATAATTTTATCCATAACAATTAGATTTTCTGAACATCGCCATGGACAGCACTATGCCCTCTTTTTTTTTTTTTTTTTTGATACATACCATAATAGGAAAAAAAATTAAGCCTAGTCCTAGTACAAGAAAATTATAATATTCAAAGATACAGAGTTTGATCTCCAACATTTCACAGTTCCCAAATGTCAGTGCTTAAAACAATTACATTAACCATGAGGAGATCTCTGTTCATATCGCTTACATGAGGAAAGGCATGGCATTCGATGCCCCTTCTGAATTTAGTAGGTTATCTTGAAAGGGCAAGGGCATATTATCATGATCATTTTGCCAATGGGGCATGCATCAAGGCTGGCCTAACCTCAGCTCTACCAAAGCCAGCTGCCTGAGCATCCAGTCCCGAGAATGTAAATGCCTGCCTTGTGTTTTCCGAAGCTTTTCCCAACCATCCCCCAAGACATTTAGGGGCAGAGAGTTGAGAGATTAAAAGATTTGAGAGTCTAGGGAGTATTCAGAGATCCTGACTTCTGGCAACTCCCCTTGCCCTGTTTTCCTACAGCCCACATGGTGCTTAATTAGTGATGAGTGCTAGAAAATCACTTAGCATTATTGAAACCTCTGTACCACATTGTTTTCTCAGAGTAACATATACATTATCTTTGTAGCATACATTTGTATTGAGAATTTTCTGGATGCAATTATCCTTTGCAACTAATAAAATAAGATGTAATTATAGATGTACTGTTAGCAGTGCCACTTTAAATTTAGGCTGATATGTTTGTGGCTGTCTGGAATTCCAGATCTGAGTGCTGTTTATTACTTTCACCCACCGTTATTGGTGAGGACAGTACTGCTCATGGTGAGAGTCCTTTGGGGCAGCACAACCACACTCCTTAGGGGGCCTCTCTGCTCTCTTGGGCTCTCTGTCTCTTAACTCACAGCTGCACTTTTGACCCTCTCCTCAACAGCTTACAGGGCATAATTCAACCCAAGCAGAGCCCCAGTTGCCACCCCAAACCCACAGTGTAGTTGCCTGACTTTAAATGTCAGTCTAGTGTCTAGTGTCTAGTGGTTTAAATGAGGAGCAGAGATTTACATACAGAAGCCTCAATCAAAAATTTCAGAAAGAGCCCACTTAGACTTGAATACAATAACTTCTCTGCATTTTCTACAATGAGCATGCATTGTTTTTTGTGTTTTTGTTTAAAAAAAAAAACAGAAAAACTGTATAATAGATGTTATATAAAGACAGGAAGAAGACAGGCCCTTCCTCTGAGACCCTGGCTACAGGAACTCTGGAGGTACTCAAAGACTTACTATGGGGTAAATCAACTCACAGAAATTTTAAGGGAATTCACTCTTGGAAATAACTTCTTACACTGGGTCTTACTGAAAACTGTGCCTGAATATGTGTACACTTACTGTATACAAGTTATATCTCTATACAAAAAAGTTTTGTAAAGAATGCATTGATAAAGAGTGTTCAGAACCTAACAAATGGAAGCCCTGTCAGCTATTTTGTCCTCAGGACCCTGTAAGCTGAGCATTCCCCCTACCTGATACCTCTCCCTCTCCAGGCTAAGAGGGATGGGCAGTCCTTCTACCTGGTCCTCTGTGAGACCTCTCCCTCCCCTGGCTGGGAGGGATGTTTCAACCTGAGAAACCTCAGATTTCTCTAGACTCTAACATCTTAGAAGCAGCATAAAAGTATCTTTGGAACCCAGTCTATGTATGTCTGCTGAGAAGTTGAACAAGTCTTATGAACATTCAGAGCGTGCCCCATGAAGTCCTCTGGCCTATGAGGACAATATCACTTTAGAGACAAGCCAAGCAATTTGATTTTGTTACTGCCCATCAAGAGAACAAGTGGACCCAAATGCTCAGTGCAGATAGTTGAGAAGAAAGTCAGAAAATATGCCTCAGAATAACATCCTCCTAATGCCTAGAAATGGTTGAGACATCCCTCGCAGCCAGAGGAGTGAGAGGTCTCACAGAGGACCAGATAGAAGGACTGCCCATCCTTCTTGGCTGGGGGAGGGAGCGGTCTCGGGTAGAGGGACTGCTAAGCTTAAAGGACCCTGAGGACAAAGCAACTGACACAGCAGCTAGCACAATATTCAGGAAAAACAAACAAACAAACAAACAAAAACTGTATGAATAAATCGCTCTAGCAGCTCTAGCAAAGGAATCTGAGAATATGGGAGGGACTGTGAGCCAGCTAGCACAATATTCAGGAAAAACAAACAAACAAACAAAAACTGTATGAAAGAATCGCTCTAGCATAGGAATCTGAGGATACAGGACTGTGAGCCGTGGTCAGTGGGGTAAACCGTGGGCCAGGTTGCTGGAGACATGGAATCCAGACACTGGGTCCAGCATCAGGGAAGCTCTAGAAAAGGTTACAAATAGGACAACAAAGCTGGAAAATAGCTTAAAGGCTAGGACCATTAGCCCTGACCTCAGATAGTGTAGACGGGGGCTCCAGTTTTGCTACTCACACTTGCTGCGAAACCTAAAGCAAACCAGTCTCATGGTGCCTCAAAATTTCTTCCCTGTAAAATAGGGTTAATACGAGTGGTTATCTTATAGACTGCTCTAAGAATTTAACAGATTCATTCAGGTAAAGTGCTTGCTATAACACACAGCCCAGGAAAAGAGCCCAGATGTCAAAATTATAATTATTTGTTCCCAATTTTCTCAGACAGAGAAAAAGTCAGGTCAAAGCTTGAGTTTTGTCTGAAATGCAATTCAGAGGCAGAAGTATAAAAATGAAGACAGCTGAGGGTGAGAGAAGATGGGCTGAGCAGGGGAAGTGACTAAAAAAATGTCAAGGGTTTTCTACCCTTTTCTTTCCTAGAATGCCAAGCAGGTCAGTCAGTACCCTGGACCCTGATAGATAAGAACATGTCAAAGGAGGGCGTAATGAAGGACTCAGGATAGTCAACACCTCAGAAGTAGACAAGACAGCTCGTGTTGTATTCAATGTGAATACCAAACTTGGCCAAATATGAATTCATTCGGATACCATTTTCCATGAATTTATCCCTTCAACAAGCACACATAAGCATCTACCACATGCCAAGCACTGTGTGAGGTGCCCAGGATACAAATATTTTTAAAATATGTGTGTGTGCATGTGCACACACACACACGCACGCAGTCTCCGCCCTTAAGGAGAGTACAGTCTAATGGTATATAAGTCAAGGTAGGCACTATCGAATTGATGCTGAGGCTTCAGAAATTTAACATACTGAAAGTTTATTTACGCCTCATGTTTGCAGGGTTGGAGCGGACATGTGGAGAAGAGGAAGGACCTGCTCACACAGCGACCCAGGGACCCAGACTGACAGATGCTACACATCTGACACTTTTCATATTACTAAAGCATTGCTGGAGAGAGCTGGAGGGCTCCACGTGGACCCTTAAATGCTGGAGTCCCGAACGGCATGCATCACTGCTGCGACAGCCCACTGGGCTGAAGCTGTCACATTGCCCTGCTTTGCTACCAAAGGCGAGTACATGTGAGGGAACACGTGGATGTTCAGTGAGTCATAAGTGCCTCTGCCATAAGTAGGCAGGCAGACACAGAACGGTCCTTATATAGGACCCGGATGTTGTCTGCTATCTCAGAGCAGGGGTGGGGAACAGGTGATGTTTCTGAAAGAACTGGAGAGGAAGACCAGAGATCTCAGGAAAACAGAAGCAGCCTCAGGGAACAATGATCCAAACAGATCTCCTATCTTTGAGTAAAACATCATAAGGTCTGCTCTGCCCAGTCAATTTTAGACGTTCACTGGGAGTGCCGAGTAATCAAGTGCTCTCTTTACTACCGAGTTGAAATCCTTAATCTAGAATGTCATGGAACTTCCCCCTTCATTCACAAATCTTCACATTACCTATTCTGGTAAGGTTCATTCTGTAAAAGCACAAGCATTCTTGAAAAACTCTAGGAAAATACACTGTTTGCATGACAAACGGTGCTTTTAAGTTGCTATTTAAATAAGCCCTGTACATTGGGAACAATTAATATCTGCCCTGCCCTGCCCGCCTCTCAGAAGAAAGTGTGTAAAATGAGGCCACTTATATATAAAATACAAAACATTACGAAAAGATATGCAGGAACTGTTGATAAGGTATTCTGAGTTGTTTACATTAGCTGCAATTATATTATCTCGCTGCATCATCTCAGGAAATAATGAAGTCTTACTGAGCCAGGCAATGTCAGTCCGAAGAGACACGTCCACCTTCCTACTCTTTACTCAACCGACATTTCTTTAGCATTCACTGTGCCAGGTCCTGGAGCTCAATAGAAATGACCTTTGCCCTTACGGAGCTTACAGTCCGAGCTACACATACATTGGCTTTGCAGGCTGGGAACATAGACAAAAGCTTCAACACGGAAGCTGTTAGAGCACTTTTAGAAATAAATATATACCAAAAGTCACATCTTTTTAATGAATGTGGGGAAAGAGCATAGGTGTTAGTGTAACTCTTCCTGTCTCCAATTGGATGTAGTTGATAGAATCAGGATTAGGATGATGCTTGCTTGACCTGAAAACCTGAGCTCCTTCCCCTATTCCATTCTAGGTCTCCATGCAAGTGCGTGATTTTTAAGCAGGCGATTTTTATCCCCTAAATAGTGATAGTGGTACTTGTGCAGACTCATGGGATAAATAATTTTAGGTGCGCTAGTCCTGATCACGTCCCCAAAACCATGCTATCTACTAATTCTCCCGCCAGCAGCCTGGCTTCGTAATAACTGATCACAGGTCACTTTGACCTTTTCTCATCAGTTTCTTCCCACTCCCTAGTCTAATGAACTAGCAGATAAAGTGTTTTGAAAGATCACAGTTCAAAAGGAAATACACATCCCCAGTCTAGCAAATCCCACAGGGGAAAACACTTCTCAGAGCTTTCTCTTCTTAGCCACTGAGAGGCTCTCTTGAATTGGACAGGGTTTCTCAAACCCTATTTCTACAATAGTGACAGGCAACTGGGCTTCTTGGTTTCTGTTAAACATCAAGTCATTCAATGAAAGGACATCAATCTTGATAATGTTTAGTACCCTGAGGCAATAATTTATGACTGAATAGTGTTCTTCTGAGTCTAAAATGTCCCAGATTGGTTTCTTAAATATAATCCCTAAGCAAGGAGATTCCAGATGCTGAGCTGTTGGCATTTATCAGGCTTTAAAAAACAAAACCAAAAACAAAAGCAAAAAACAAACAAAAAACATAAATCTGACCACAAGTAAACATTTTCTAACAAGATCAAAGCATATAAAAAAGACTTTCCTGACTGTAAGGCTGTACAGCACTCAACAGATGCCCTCCCACAGTGGAACTGGCAACAAATAGCCAGAGGCATCTTGGTGAATTTGCTGCCACTGGAAAGCTAGAATGCTTTCACTGGACATATAGGATAAAAAGAACAATGACTGAAGACAAAAATGAAATAATCCTACTTAACTTTTAAACCATATATCATAACCTTTCTCCATACTTTCTCCTGAGTTTCACACCAACATTTTTCCTAGGCCATTCCTTAAAAAGTGAATAGCACGCACCGCCCCCCCCACCAAGAGGGGGTATTTTACCGGAATATTTGCTTTTTTATTTTACCTTTTCCCTATCAGATTTTTAAATTTTTTTCTACAATTAGCATTCATCATGTTTATAAACAGAATAAATAAAGTAATGTCTCTCATGAGAGTAGGCATATTAAAAAGAAAGAATTTTACTCAAAAATTAAAAGTGATTAAGTAATTCAACCTGCTCTTTTTTCTGTTTCTCATCTCATATAAAAGCATATGTGCTAACTGTTGAAACTTACGAAACTCTTTTTTCTGAATTATTGGAATCTCTGGGATGCTAACTGAAACGAGACAAAATCATCACAAATATTTCTAGTCAGGTCACAGGAATAGCTGACAGATTTTAGCTTAAACTCCATTGATTATTAGTAAGTTGAAAAGATATAGCAGTAATTTTTCTTAAATAATGAAAATTCAAATCAAAATGTGACTTAAATAGTCCAGTACTCAAGGCCAAGTATTTTTCTATCTTTTAAAAAATTTTTGCTACTATCAATCAAAAAGTGAAAAACAATGCCACAGCATAACTCTTTGACCCCATGGAATTGCCACTGATTTCACAGAAAATCCCAAAGAAGAAAGTGAAATCCATGTGGAGGTGCTCCTAGCCTTGCCCCTCTCAGTGCTCTATGCTGCTGCTGCTTCATTAACCAGCTTCCCACATACCTTCCCACATACCTTCCCACATATCTTCTAACCTCTTGTCTTGGGACCACAGCTGCCCTCCATCCTCAACCACCTGAACGGCCTCTGGTCTCTATTATACAACTGCTTCCACCTGGAACAGTATTATTCCTCTCCTTCACGGACTGGGATTCACATTCTGCCACTTCCTCCAAAAAGGCTTTCATTAATTCCCAAGTGAGAGTGCAAATTCATCTCTTAGGCTCCCTCCTACCATTCTCTAGGCATCCCTATATCATTGTCAATTCCGTGGTTTACTTTCCAGGCTCCTGTGAGACAGCATACTCCATGAGGCTAAGGACCTTGCTCACTGTATTCTTCTCATCCCTGGCATAATGCTTGGCACACAGTAGGCACCCAGAAACATAAAATGAATGAACTAATGACTGGATTAGTGAAGGCAAAGAGGCAACATTGTAGAGAGCTTTAAATTTGATAAAGCATACAAATTTAATGAAATAAGAAAAAAAGTCATTGAAGGTTTTGAGACACAAGACGAAATGATAATAGCAGAAGGTATTATTCTTTCGTTTTAACAAAATTCATCTTGTCATGTCTTTGAAATAAAAGGAAATGTAGAGACTGGAGTTCTGAGGCCAGTTAAAACAATAATATATAAAATAATAAAGGCCTCATCTAGGATTACAGTCCTCAAAATGAAATAATATTTTGAAAAAAACCAGTAAGAGTCTCCGATGAACCCATTATGTAGGCTGAACACAAACGGATGAGTCAAAATGACTCCATCTGTCCAGAATGCCATCATCCTTATGCAGGTGATACAAAGAGGGTAGAAGGTGACATAGATACTATAAGGCATTTTTGGTTACCTGCCTAACAGTTACTTAACCTGTTTTATTCATTTAATATATCCTTTAAGTTGAACATGATGCCTTGAATATAGCAGATACCTACTGAAGAGATGAATGAGTTTATATACTTCTTTTATTGCCTCAATCACTCTTTGTCAGGTAGGAAATATATAACTATATATGTACACAATATAGTATATGTATTAGGTATGCGTATACAAATATGCATATACCCACTTCCTCTAATGTCTTTCTTTTCAATATATGAAAATCATAATGGCCACTTAGGATGAAACCTTTTCTTTGGATTTCTCCAGTCAAATGTTAACCTCTTATTAACAATCTGCTCCAAATCTTTTTCTATATGACTTACCAGTGTATGTGTTTTTCTTCCTAAAGATATTATTATCTGAATGGATTTCATCAAAGAAATGCAAATGGACAATAAGCACATAAAACTATGTTCAATATCATTAGTAATCAGAGAAATCCAAATCAAAACCACAATGAGATACCACCTCACATCCACCAGCATGGCTTCAATCAAAAGGAGAGCTAATGAAAGGCTCCTGGGTGGCTCAGTCGGTTGAGCACCTGACTTGTGATCCCAGGCTCTTGGGATCAGGCTTTGCACTGAGCATGGAGCCTGCTTAAGATTTTCTCTCTCTCTCCCTCTCTCTCCCTCTCTCCCTCTCTCTCCCTCTCTCTCTCTCTTTCTCTGTCTTCCTCCCTCTCTCCTTCTCTCCTTCTATCCCTCTCCCTCTCTCTCCTTCTCTCTCTCTCTTTCTCTCTCTCTCTCTCTCATTTTCTGCCCCTCTCCCCTGCTCACACTCTCTCTCTCCCTGTCTCTCTCTAAAATAATAATTTTAAAAACACAGATAATAATAGTGTTGGCAAAAATGTGGAGAAATAAAAACCCTCATACATTGCTTCTGGGGGTGTAAAAGGGTACAGCCACTTTGGTAAACAATATGGTAGTTCCTCAAAAAGTTAAACACAGAGTTACTATTTGACCTAGCTATTCCACTTCAGGTATATACCCAAGAAAAACAAAAGCATACATCCGCCAAAAGAAAAACACAGTGAACACAAATGCTAGTAGCAGCATCAGTATTAGTGGGAATAACTAAAAGGTCCATCAACAGATGAATGGAAAAACAAAATGAATGCAATGAAAAAGTATGTGGTCATAAAAAAGAATGAAGTACTGATACATGCTACAACATGGATGAAATTGAAAACATTATGCTAAGTGAAAAAAAGCTAGTCACAAAAGACCTCTTATTATACTATTCTTTTTATATGAAATGTCCCAAACACGAACATCTGTAATGACAGAAAGTAGATTAGAGATTGGGAGAGTAAAGATCAAGGAGTGATGATGGCTGAAGGCTATAAGGTTTCTTTTAAGGGCAATGGAATGTTCTAAAATTGATTACAGTAATGATTGCACAATTTTGTGAACATACTAAAAAACACTGAATTTTACACTGTAAATGAGTATGACTGTATGGTATATGATTTGTATCTCAATAAAAATGTTATAAAAATGTTATTATTGACATGGCATTCTTTGATAGGCTTGCTTATAAAAGAAAACGAGCAAAGAAAATGGAGGGATTTTATTTCTGGCAGTGGAGGGTTGGGCATATTCATACCAACTAATTGCTTTTCAGGAAACAACTCAGGAAAGCAACATATAAAGGACAGTTTGAAGGCTACCAGTTATATCTCCTCTTTGCCTTTACTTAGAATAAATCCTTGTGCCAAGTTTTAAATTAAATGAATATGTCTTTGTCTATCATTTTACTGAACTTTGGTTCACCTGTTCTGTTCAAAGAGGAGTGTCAAGGATGGGAAAAATGGATGATCCAACTTTAAAATTACAAGATAAAGATTCTTTCCCTGGGAGAGAAGTTAAACTAAAAGATAACTCAACTTCATCCTTCTCTGAGATCCCATCCAAACTCCATTTTTTCATCTGTAGAATGTGGAGAAGAGTAATTAACTAATACCATTAAGGTCCCTCTTAATAGCAATATTCTATGACTAAGGCACAGAATACAACCCTAGAACACGTATGAGAACCATGATCAAACCCACCTGGATGAAAGGCCAAACTTTGAGATTTCCCAGCTGCTCAGATGAATATCACATCTGGGTTAGTGGTTGGAAAACCTTATCTAAGAGATCATTCTCTACCCTGGCTCTTTTATCTGAAATAAGAAAATATTGGGAAATTCAATTCAGCATGACTACTAGTGCTACTTTCTGTATGATGAAGTAATAATCAAGGTGCGTGATTGAGTTCGAGTTGTTTATGTCACTATGTGTACAGAAAGAATCACAAAAAGATTCTCTCTGAAATAAACTGTTCTTTTCAAGCCTCAGAAATGGGATTGGCCAATTCCTTCCAAATATTATGATGTATTTTTAATGGAGTAGGGACTCAGCAAGGAATTTTTCAGGCCAAAGTGATACATTCTTTTTCCCTCTTGATAAATTTAGACAAGTTGGGGTATTCAAAATAGGAGAAGGACTTTGGGACAAGAAAGGAATGCAAACTGGCTCCTTAGCTCTGAAACTGGGAAGCAAAATTCCAAGGACTGGAAACCCAAAGATGTGGTGGTCCGCTGGGGAAGTGTAGCTCTGTAATGGAGAAAGTTAGAAAAGAAGCAACACTAATAAAACCTAATGAGTTTTCCAGGAATTGGAAATGCTGAGCAATGAGTATAAATTCAGAGGATTAAAATTGGAATGAATAGAAAGTGTACTTTATCTTTTTCTGGAAAAAATAATTTTTTAAAGACCCAGGCTAGCTAAGCAAGGTACTAAAAAAATGCTAACATAATCATACCCTAGCATTAGAATCATTCTTAATCCCAAATGAACTAGTCTCTGCCTTTACCCCATAAGTAACGAACTAAAATCAGTCTCAGAAAATGAAATGGGTTAGGTCTATTCACACTGGCTCAGATAGTTTTCCCTCTTTTTAGATTTTAGTTGGCTTTTAGGGAGGAGGCACATAAAAAGTAGGCTTCCTTTTCCAATCCATAAATTTAATTTTACTTCAATATAAGTAGGCTTTGACATCAACTTTGTGTGTACTTCGGCTCTCTTCCAGCTGAACTCATAAAGTCTTTCTGTGTGGTGCAGCAAAGTGCCTAGTTTCATACCTAAAAATTTAATTTCAGGTTGCATAAAAGGTACATAAGTAAGAAAATATAAGGAAGACTCAAAACAGCACTATGCAAATTGTACTGTTATGGATGAAGAAAGGAATGTGGAAGGGAGACAGGAAAAATCTATTTTCCAGTTATTTTAACAAAACGTCAGACATTTTTCAAGATTTCTAAAATGGCCTTTGGTAAGATTTGACTGGTGGTGTAGGGCTTGTAACTGGAATGAGGGTGAACACTTGTTTGTGGACTTATAAGAGACTACTGTGACCACTTCAAGCAATCTATGTACAAGGCAATAAATTAAATAGAAGCCCACCAAAGACTTGTTTTGTACAAAAGTATGAGAATTCCTCAATCTGAGTTTCCAGAAGTTTCAGCAAATGAAACTCAGTTTAGAAGTCTTTTCAAGTGGAAATGTGAATTCCTTGGAAGCAAAGTTAGAATACTGTCTTACATTCTCCATAAGGGTAACTATGTAACGCCATTACATTTCTCCTACTTAAAGTATACATAGTGAGTAGAATTTATGGCAAAGACACTACAAAGGAATTCAATATCCAATGAATTTACAGAAGAAAAAAGAAATCATTATTGGGTTCTAAGAATGAAAAACTCTCAGATCCAAAATAAAACTGCATATTTCTGTCTACAAAGCTACCAATAAAATGCAGGCTGTGAAAACATGAAGAGAAAGTCTACTAAGGTCATGGGCCAAAAAATAAATCCCTGATATCTATGGGACTTTAAGGAAATGGGAACCTTTGTGAGGTCTACTGTCAGTTGCTGTACATATATTATATGGCTCCACCCTCCCCACAACACTGAGATACAAGTGTTAACTCCCTGTTTTACAGCTGAAGACACCAAAACTCAAAGAGGCCAAGCATTTTGTCCAAAGTCAACCCTGCTGGTAAACTAAGCCAGAATTTGAACACAAATTTGTCTGGCTCCAGAGTCCAGGCCATTAAATCACACTCCATGAAACATCCTGTGCCTTTATAATCTAAAAAATGAAAATAAACAAAACAATTAGCTCAGCAGTCCTGCTTCTTTCTCTTTTCTTCTGTAAGGGGTCTCCTCATTCTGAATATAGCAACAATCCAGATACAAATATATTTAAGTTCATCCCCATTCCCACAGACTAAAACAGGCTCTGCAACATCCACAGGTTGGTACCAGGAATATATACAGTGTATGGAAGGAAGCAAGAGAACGCTAGTTTTCCATTGGACTGAAAATATTTAATGGTGCTCAAGAAAGGGAGAATGCACAAATGTGAGCTCCTTTCACTTCGATTCTTTCAAAAATGTAGCTTCATTATAAATAATATTTTAACTATGATTTTTAAGCCTTTTTTTTTTCCTCCCAGGAGCTTTATTATTTAATCTTGATAACAATCCATGAGGTAGAATGTGTATTCATTCCAGGTATTTGAAGCATACATGGTATTTTATTAATTGCCCAAATGGGCAAGGTATGGTCTCACTAGACAAATATTAATAACTACTTAGTTGGCATGTTAACTGCTTGGATACAAACGGATTATACAAAACACTTGAACCAGATTTTTTTTTTTCATTTTGATTATTTTTTAGTATAACTTTTCAAGTTAATTAACATACAGTGAATACCATGAGCTCTTGGTTTGGGGGGTAGATTCCTGTGATTCATCACTTACATACAACACCCAGTGCTCATCCATCCCAACACATTCCCTCCTCAATGCCCATCACCCATTTTCCCCTCTCCCACACCCTCCCCCCAGTCAACCTTCAGTTTTGTTTTCTGTATTTAAGAGCCTTAGGTTATTTTACATGTAAGAGATTCTCAATTCATCAGTTTCACTGTAGGACAGCCACAGAGCCAATCTGTATTTCTTCCTAAAAACTACTCTTTTTATTTGTTTTTCATTCTTTTTTTTTTTTTAACATTTGTTTATTTTTGAGAGACATAGAGACAGAGTATGAGCAGGGGAAGGGCAGAGATAGAGGGAGACACAGAATCTGAAGCAGGCTCCAGGCTCTGAGCCATCTGCACAGAGCCCGATGCGGGGCTCAAACTCACGGACTGTGAGATCATGACCTGAGCTGAAGTTGGCCGCTCAACCAACTGAGCCACCCAGGCGCCCTGTTTTTCATTCTTAACTTCATTTAAGACTTTTTTTTCTTTGAAGGCCCACTGAGTATAAGAAACAGTGGTAGACAAGAGAACAAAATATGGTATCACTGAAATAAGTCTACAAAAATGTCACATCATGGTAGATATAAGTTTTGGGCTGCATATAGGAACCATTTGGTGAGCTTTAAAAAAATACTAATAACTGGGTCATAGCCACAGAGATTATGATTTAATTGGTCTGGGATGCAGCCTGGCACTGGTGCTTTTAAAAGCTCCCAGGTGATTCTACATGCAGCTGAGGTTGAGAAGCACAGCTCCAGGGCCCCAGTGAAGGGAGCACAGAAGCACATGAATGACTATGTCTGTTCAATAGCTTCCTTCCATCTGTCCTTCCTTCCTTCCTGAACTGACCCCTTGAAGTAGAGGTAGCATAAAAACCGGGCCATGAAGAATGGGGCATCTTGAAGCATTGAAGACAGAGGGCAGAAAGAGGGTGTCAGAGTAGAAGGAAATGCTCTAAACCAAAGCAATGTTGCAAAAAGGAACAAGGAACACTTCAGGGATTTTATATCTGAATGGAGCAGAATGTTGTGGGAAATCAGGGGAGAGAGTAGGCTAGAAATGTGGGTCAGGGCCCAGAGGCAAGGGAACCCAAAGCAGTTACATTTGGAGCTGAGTTCAGAAGCAATTAAGAAACCACTGATAATTTCTGATGCAGGAAGTGATGTGATTAAAGTGTCTGCAACTGCAAATGGAAATTTAGGAAAATGCATCTAGAGAAAGTACTACACGGGTTGTAGAAGAGAACACAGAGAGAGAGAGGACAGTTAGGCCACTTAGGAAGTGAAGGGGATGAGGGAAGCAAAGGTCAGAGGTGCTGGTCAGGGGCCATGGCAGTAGGAGGGCAAAGTACAGATTCCAGGCACCACGATGGAGGAGACAGGACCTAATTGGATGGTACAAGACAAGGAGAGAAAGGGATCGAGATGGCTGTAAGCTATAATGGTGACATAATTAACAAAAATGGGAAGTCAGGAGGAAGGAGCAGGTCTTAGAGGACAGATGATAAATTCCACTTTATATACATTTTGCTTCAGCTGCCTTCATATCAGTAATTTGGAAATATCCAGCGATAAGTCTGAAACTAGGAATTAGAGCACAACAGATCATTTCAAGGTAGCTGCAAAGATTCGGGTGTCAAATTGGCATATTATAGGTCATTAGAGAAGGCACTAAGTGAGTTCTCTGAGGGATATAAAATATGACAGCACCTTTGGAGATGCTTAAAGGGGCTTGTGAAGGAAACAGGAAGCAGCCAACACAGAAAGGGACCAGGACAGGCTGTGTCATGGGACTTAATGAGAAAAAGATTCCAAGAGCCTGGGATCATCTAAAATGGCAAAGTGACAGAAAAAAATAATAAATCCAGAAAACAACACTCAGTATGGTCAATAACAGATCATTGGTGACCAAATAAATACTAGAGTGAACTCAGGATCCATAGTATCTGAGATAAGACTGAGTCAGCAGGAGGTTGACGGTGGGAGGCAGGAAGTGGACACAATAAGTAGAATCCACTATTCAAAGAGTTTGCAAGCAGAAGAAAGAGGGAAACAGACAGCTGGCAACAGTATTCAGACAGACTGCAATCGGTAAAGGAGCACTGAATGTATACCTGTGTAGGGGCTCAGGTCAATGGAGGAGACGTTAAATGCCAGAAAGCAGTAGAGGGAAAAGGGAGGGAGTTATTAAGATGGTAGGTCAAAAGCAATCAAGGGGGAGGATTGGTGAAAAAAGAAGGCCAGATCATCTTTTTCTTGGAAACAGAAAGAAAGAAGGAGGGGATTCGTGAAGGGACAGCCCAGCGGAGGCAGCAAAAAGCCTGATGACCTGCATTTCCTTAGTGAAGCAGAAAAAAAGAGCACCTCCAAAAGGTGGGAGGAAGAAAGCAGCAGAGAGGAGAGGAGGACATGTTTGCAAGGGGTGGGGGCAGTGCTAGAGTCCAAGCTATATGCTTCTGAACAGAGGCACTCTTACGGGCTCGTTACTGACGAGATAGACAGACCGGAAACAACTGAGGAACCCACATAGCACCAGCCACAAAAGCATCTCTACACACACTACCACTCAGAAATCATCTGAGTTTACCAGCTCCTCTTTGTGACACAAGTCCCCACCATGAGGTCTAATCCAGCAAGTCTTTCATGCCTTGCATCTTGGATATCAGGGTTCCTCCAAAAGGTTGCAAACCTCAGCCTACCCCAGTGTAGCCCACTCTACCCAGTTTAGCTTCGCTTGCCCATTATCTTCATGGGCAAGTCTCCTGAGGTCCAAGCAGGCAGATTCTCAGCTCAGCCTGCGTCCTTGAACAAGTCACATATCGTCCGCCTTCTCGACTGGAAAATGAAGGGCAATGATAATGGGGCGCTGCCTCCAACACAAAGGGCTTATGAGGATTAAAGGACAAATGGCTGAGCAATTTGCAGTTATGAAGCTATAGAAAAGCTTAGTGATCATCTCTGCCTGGCTGGGCACAGTGCAGTTCAACAAACACAAAGGCCACATTCAGAACTTCCCAGGTGCCAAAACCCGCAGAGAGCTGGCCAAATGAAGCAGAATCAGAAGACAAAAGAAAATCCCTCAACAAAACAAGGCCAGAGGAAAGAGGATACATAGAGAAAAGGGCTGGGAGGTTAGGGGGTCATGGAGTATTCTGCTGCTGAAATTCCCCTGGACAAAGAAATCATTTCATGTTTCTCTTGGGGTTACAATATATGTGTGCATATATCGAAGCCTGCACACTGACCCCGGAGCCATCGAGGAAATTTATCTGATGGAAAGGGAGAGGTCGCCGCTATGCATGGGCGCCACTTCTTTCCAATAACATCGGCTGTTGTGCCATTTCGAGTCCTTCTATGGTGAATTTCACTTGTGGATCACTTCCTTCCAGAAAAGTAGCAACACTTCAGAGCATTTGGGGTAGACTTTGTTTCCTTTTGCTCCTCAATTAGGGACTTGCTCCATATTAACTTCTTCAAGAGCTGTACAGATTTTAGCTTTAGATAACAGTCTGGGCCAAATATTTTAAAGCCAACTAAACGCTGAAAGTCACCAATCTTGTCCATTCTTACTGGCATTCTAAAGTGCTGGCTAATGGGTATCACGGTGGCATTCTAATATACTCCTGGGGAGAGCAGTCCAACTTGAATTTGTTGCATAATGCAGGGGTTCCCAAGACTCCACGCAGTTCGCAGGCCCTAGGAAACCACTTTAAAACCCTCATCCACTAGACAGTAATCACCTCAAGCTCCCTGTTCCTATGTTTCTGAGAAGCTCCAGAGGTGCAAACAGGATGGTGATTTATGTACGTTGAGAGCTGACCCATCGTCTTCAACCAGCCTGCCCTGTGCTCCAGCTGCTTTCTCCATCACACAGATCTGGGCTTCTGTATTCTAAAGTCATTGCCACTTGCTTATTGAGGCCCCTACACCTTACACTGACCTGATCCTAACCACAACTGCTCCCAGGCTTCGGCCTCCCCCACACTGCCAACCTTGGGCATTCCTCACAGTGTCCACCTTACAACTGCCACTACCTTCCTCCAGCTGACACAGTAAACATCTCTTTTAATGTCCTTCTTGTTCAGAAGAGTGACGGACACTCACAAGTGTGGCACCGGAGGCTGTTTGTGGTATGATTATTTCACTTCTGCCTCACATGCAGTCCTCCCTCAAAGAACACAAAAGTGTGGGAGGGAGGGTACAGCGATCCTTGGTCTCTGTGCCCTTCTGACACCAGGTCTTGGGCTTGGTCTGACCGACCCTTTCAAATGCCTTATTAACACCTGTGACTTTCTTTCAGGGACCGTGTTCCCAATCTTCCCTGAACCTGGTTCCCTTGAAGTAGGGATAGGGGGAGCTGCTACAGAGACAGTTGGTCAGTCACATCAGAACAAGTCTGAACCTCAGTTGTGAATGACTTTCCAACTCATTCTTAAAGGGCTTCTGGGCCTTAGGTCTGAAGCTCAAGCTCTCAGAATGGTCCCATAAAAATGACTCATGCCTGGGTTCGTATCTCAATGTGCAAGTGGCCCCTAGGAAATTCATATTCTTGACAGAGTACAGGCCCTTCTGTGACCATCTCTGTCCCTTGGCCAGGGAGCTTCTGAAAAATCCCTCCCAGAAAAGTGGCCCCACGATTCTGTCACCATGCAAACAACCAGGTGGGAAGTAAAATGATAGACTCTCCTTTTCAAAGTATGCCCACTCTCTCTGAGCAGTTCTCTTAAAGTGTTACTGCCCATCCCTCCCCACAAAATATGTACACATATGCATATGTACACACACTGACAGCCACTACCTCCTAGCCTGACACAACTCCTTACCTTTCACCTTGATGGCTCTCTTTGACCCGCCTTTCAAAGTCCACCCTTATCTTGGATAGGCTGAAGCGGAGTGACAGGGCTGATGGTTCCATGACTAGCTCTGCTATCTTCTTCCTAAATCTGGCAGGAATGTCTCTAGCTCCATCTTTGAAAAGTAGGAGGTACTTATCACTTTGTTCCCAGCTGGAGCAGCAGCTGAAAGTAGAACAGTAGGATGTCATCCATGTATTTGTGTATTTAGGTTACAATATACAAATCATCAATATGAGTAGCAGTTGCAGAAAAGCAATTATTCCTCACAATTTTAATAAAAATTAGCCCAGTATTGGAGTGCCTGGGTGGCTTAGTCAGTTAAGCATTCAACTCCTGGTTTTGGCTCAGGTCATGATCTCATAGGTTGGCGAGTTCCAGCCCTGCATCGGGCTCTGCACTGTTAGTGCAGAGCCTGCTTGGGATTCTCTCTCTCTCTTCTCTCTTGCCCTTCCCCACCTCTCAAAGTAAAGAAATAAACTTTAAAATTAAAAAATTATCCCAGTATTTTATTTGCTTCATGATGAGATACTTTCCAGAGTATACTCACCGTTTAGTGCATAATAAAGAAATTATAGAGATTTACCAGAGCTTCAAAATAATAAAGAAGGAATCTTACATGGCAGCATTTAATATTGATTATTTTGCTTATTCTAGTGATGTTTACTTGCCAAGCCTATTCTAGGCAATAATAGTTCTGATTGCTCTAAGAGATCTCCAGAAATTGGAAGTCAGAAAATTAGTTTTAAAAATTACTCTTTGTATTCCCATATGAAAATGAAAACAAATATTCTGCATAAGATATAGTTATTAGATTGAATTACCAATTTTTAATGGAATCCTCAATACCAGAGTTTTCCCCTCAAGTAAAAATTTCCAAGTAAATTCATACACTTTCAAACCGAAGGTATTGTGTTATTCTGCATCATCCAGTAATGTTCACACATGATACATCTGGCCTGACATTTAATCCCTGCTGTCATATTTTTGGCTCTCTGTATCATTGACCAGTATATTATATAAACTTCTCCTCTGAACCTAGACACAGTAAATCACAGTATTGTTTGTTTGGGATATTTTTGCAGAGTTGGCAAGTTTCGACACATAAAGAATTAGGAGCAGAGGCGTCCTTGACAGTCCCAGTGTTGATATATCCCTGCAGATTTGCCTCTAACATGCAGTACATCCACAGATGTTGCTAAAATACTGTTGGCCAGAGAAACTACTCAGGCAGCCTGTTCTGCCTGCCATGGTTTTCATATACACCTGCATCCCACCTGCACCAGAAAACAATAGTTCTCTCAGAGCCTTGGCATATTCACCAACACTTCTTCAGGGAGTGGCCGCCACGTATAACCTGTCCCTTACCATCCCCCCCTTTCCTGATACCTCCAACCCACTGTCCCCAGTGCATCACCTAACCAGATAGGGAAATGTATCTTTGAATCTTCCACCTCTCCCTTTCTCTGCCTTTTTCCCGCTGTCATCTCCTGGTCACTAAACCACAGGGGCTTTAAGTTTGTCTCCTTTCCCTATCAAAGCAGCTTCTCAGAACAGATCAGGACAAGTTATAAGCACATTAACTGAAATGTGGAAGACTGACAACGTTTGCACTTTTACTTAGTGATTTTAATAATCATTAAGTCCCTCGTTTGACTGTAGCTGAAGCTCCGATTGTGCAGATATCTGCCAGCCTCTCTCTGCAGTAAACTCTCATTGTCATTTCTTTTTAACTATCTTCTCAGTCTCGAGATCTGGCCCCAACACCGCCGCCCCCACCCCCGGCCATTTTACTTCTGAATGTCCAGCAAGATTCACCCTTTACTCTCTGCCACTATTTTGCTCTCCATCCCCATCCATACTTCCCACCCCCAAGACTTTGCCTAACCTTTCCCAAGAAACTATACTCTGCACTTACTCCTCTAGCTTTAAGCAAAATCATTAAACACACTTCCTGAGTAATCTCTTGTCTGTAACCTCTTGAAAGAGAAAAGAAACACTAAGTTCCCTAAAGTGAGTTCATAGCTCATTCCTACATCACTGTAAAAAAAACAGGGTAGAAGATAAAGAATCCATCAATTCCTGGTAAACTGAAACCAAGTTGATGTGTTTTTATACAAGTCTCTAACACATGATAAAATTAGTTGGACAAAGAGTACTAGGTTTCATATAGGAAAAACTCATTTTAAAAATCTTTCACTTCCAATAAGAAAATGTAACAGTTACATCAACAAATAACATAAAAAGAGGAAATATACTTGATTACAAAAACAAGGAAATCTTCTCCCTCCCACATCGTTAAAATTTCAATTAAATTAACATTTTACATGCATGAAATTAGAAGAAATGAAAATGATAATACCCAACATTGTAGAAGAGTAAATTGAAAGATCCTTTTAGAAAATAATTTAGCAAAACATATCTATTAGCCTTAAAAAGCTGGTATTCTTTGATCAGTAATTCCACTTCTAAGGAAAAATTCTAAAGGCAAACAAAATAAATAAGGTTTCAAAAAGTTTATAGCAGCAATACTTATAAAGCATGTTTGAATGACATAAAGATACGATAATAAGGGAATGCTTTGGCAAAGTATAATATAACCAATTGATAGAATAGTGAAGCAGAATAAAAAGTATGTGTGTGTACATATATACAATGCAGCAAAAAGATGAAAGGAAATATACCAAAATGTTAGCATTGTTTTTGCTAACAGATAAAGGTGACTGTAATTATTTATTTTTATTTGATATTTTCAAATTTTTCATGATCAATACTATATTTACAGATTTTTAAGCATGTTTTAAAAGAAATCATTTATAATCCATACTTATTTGCAGCCTAATAAATGTAGAAATCCAGAGAAGTCTGCTTACCAAGTTCATCTCTGGCTGCTTCTTGATGATATCCTTCTGATTTCCATGCTGGAAGGGGGTGGAATCAATTAAAGGATAAGAAGTAATTCTAGTTCAAGGTGATGAACTGAACACACACACACACACACACACACACACACACACACACACACACACACACACACACCCTCTACCTTCCCTACCGATGAAGTGTAGCAGAAACTGTTCTGGACCATCCTTATCCTGTTCTCCTCTCCTTCCTAGGTACACAACTAAAACTTAATTTCTCAGCTTCTCTTGGTGAGTCCAGCCAGTTAATATTGGCAGACATGATACACCACACTTCAAAGCCTCTCTGTAAAATCTCTGTCTCTTTCTCTCTCTCTTTCTTTCTCTACTTCTCTCTATCTCTCTTTTGCCTATAAGTGAAGGAGTCACAGCTTGAAGGATAACTGGTCAGAAGAGATGGCCGAACATTTGGAATATCAGATTGGATGTTTGGGGCAGAAATATACTGTTATTTATTATATTAAGCTACTGAGATTTGGGGTTTGTTTGTAACCACAGCATAGTCTAATCTACTCTAACTAATACACCAAAGGTCTAGTGAAAGTATAGGCATCCAGGGGCACCTGGGTGGCTCAGTCAGTTAAATGTCTGACTCTTGATTTTGGCTCAGGTCATGATCTCATGGTTTGTGAGTTTGAGCCCCGAGTCAGGTTCTGCTCTGACAGTGTGGAGCTTGCTTGGGATTTTCTCTCTCCTTCTTTCTATGTCTCTGCCCCTTCCCCCTCTAAAAATAAATACATAAAAAATACATTAAAAAAGAGAAAATATAGTTTATAAACCCATAAACACATTTTGAATGAGAGAAGTTTAAGGGAGACAATTTGACAGAGGCAACAGAACAAAGACAGCTGCAGCCCCAAATATGTGCAAAGTAAGGCTGCGGTGGAAGTAGGAAAGGATCTTCCCATAAGAAACCCAAAGATGATGGCACGGAGATGATGGCACGAAAGGTCTGAGAAATGGAGCAGAAAACAGGCAATTGGATGGATTCTTTGTCAATGGAAAAGTTGTACCAGTTACTCTGCTCAATGAGCAAATAGGTCAGCCAGTGTCTACCTTTGAGGAAGAAAAAACAATCTTCTCTAGACAGCAGAAAAAGAAAAAACTGAGGGTGCTAAGAGGAATGATCCAATAGGGCTTCCTAAAATAGAAAAGAAAAATGGAGAGTTGGAAATGATTAGAGAAATTATTCCCCAGCCTGAAGAAAGTGAGTTTTCCGATTGTAAGGGCACCTGGAGTGTGCTGCACAGAAAATGTAGAGGGACCTCCCTGGGCACAGGATCATAAAATTTCAAAAGAGCAAAGAGCAAAAGAAGATGAACTCAAAGATCATGGAATAGTCAAGGTGGCCACTTGAAGAACTGAAAGCTGAAACAGTACAAAATGATTGCCTCTGAAAGGCATTGTTGAAAGGGATGGTGTGGGGGACTTGCTTTTCATTATAAACTCTTATATCTTACTTTGTGCTTCTCATTTCTGTGTATTACCTTGATGCATTTTTATTTGAATTTGAAAACAAAAGAAGTCAAAGTGCTGCCTACCTTATCTCTAATCAAATCCATACCTGTGAATTATCAGTAAGAGAAAAAAAAAATCACCCTACCTTTGCATTACGAACTCATGCTAATTAAGTTCAGAATATACACCTTCCCAAATACTTACAATCAACCTAGGCCTCTTTGGTTCTCTCACTCATTGGTTCTAATCCACATTAATCATTGACAGGAACAAGAATAAAATGCATATTTGTGTGGTACAGCTACAACTGCATTTGAAGTCCAAATAAAATAGTCTATAATAAAAACTAGTCACCTTTTAAATCATCTTATTTATCCTCCACTAACAACTATTAATTAAGAGTTCAGCTTAATATATTCACACTTTGCCATTTTTCAGGAAAAAATGAGATTGGAAATCACTTATAAAACAAATATCATGCAATTCATCAAAATAGGGATTTTTTTAAAAGGTAACAAAATAGTAGAAAGAGAAAGTCTAACAGACCAACCATAATAGATGAAGCATCACTGAGTGAACATTAAACTGACACCATGTTTCTAGGCAACTGAGGCAAAGAGAGAGTTGTATAAGTAGAAAACTTCTCATCTGATAGAAGAAAACAGACCAGATTCTTAGGGAAGACAAAAGTCTTTCCTGACCAAACCTTGAGAGGAATATATGGGGTGGAGCTCTACAGAGGGTGCGCTGTGAAATATGACGGCAATGTTCTTCCAGCAACTTCTCCACAAACACAGACATAGGATTTGTCTCTTTGATGCCCTACCCAACACGCCCACTCATAAAACCCACCTCTTTTTAAAGGCTCATCCTGATTATACGAGGTGAGTGATTCCCAGACTTGCCTGATCATAGCAATCAACTAGTCCGCTAGTTAGAAATTCCATTTCCTCGACCCCTCTGCCAGAGACTGATTTGGTAAGTCTTCAAAAATCTCCAATGTTAACACAGTCTCCAGGTGAGCAGACCAATCTGGGGAACAAGGTGATAGGTGATAGTCTACAGCTGCAAATGAGCTTCCTCCTCTCGTTGATCATGCCCCAGCTGTTTAACCTCCCTCTGCCTGACTCCTCAAAGCATCCTAAAGCTGGACTCTCTCCAGATGACAGCCTGCTCTGACATGCATTTGCAGAAAAGCATTTGAGAAAGATAAGGAACGTAACATTTGTTCCTTGATGATAATAACTCAAAACTCCCTGCTCCCTTCCTCCACAACACCAATTTCATCAGTATTACCATGAGAATTCACCAGAGGCTCCACATGATATATATCATGCACACGAACTGATACAAACACATCTGTGCTGATGTGCACATCTTTTTATCATTATGGATGATATGTCGGCTGCTGCATAACGTTTTTAAAGTCTTAAGATTGCATCTATTATTTCTGAAACTGGGGGAGGGGGAGAACCTCCCTGGGAAAGGAGCTACATACAATGCGGCTTACGTTTTGCTAGACTCCCATGCTGAATTAATTGCACTTCCAAAACATTCTTGTCTCAGCCACATTTCAGGAAGGCTCTAAACTACAGAGAATGAGAACTACCTTCCACACACGTTGAAGTCAGTAAATAAGAAGAGACACCAGATTTCCCCCCACAGTGTCTTATTTCTTTCCTGCCATTGATGAGAAACCTGGTCCAAGAAGTTGCATTGCAGGGAAATTGGAGATGAAAGGGCCACAAAAGTAGAAAGATGTTTAGCCTAAGGACAGTTATATGTGTTCCAGAACAAAGTAAAAAAAAAGGTCAAACCTAAGTCAAAGGAATGGCTCAGCTTTCTCTAAAACAGAGACAGAGAATGTTTCTCAGCTGAAAACATAATAAGAGCAGGAGAGGAAAGAAACCTGAGATACAGCTTGATAGCACTCTCTTGTCTTGGCCAAATGTTCATTTGGATTGTCAAAAGTCATGGAGAATCAAACTGTGCATAAAGCCTAAAGGTGTAGTATGGTCTATAAATAAATAAAAAGATCCCTAATCATGGGTTAGGAGTGGGGGCCCCAAAAATGCACTGCCCATGTACCCTGAAGTCTTAGAATGCATTGGAAGTCCTGGATCTAAAAAAAAAAGCCAACTGTAGAGGTCAGACCTGCTATGTGCATTCGAAATCAGCCTAACCAGTCAAACCCTGGCCATCTAAAAAGGATTAAAGATTAGTTATCATTTCAATCCTATGAAAGAAGATCTATATTTCTCTTTTAGGCACAAAATACTCTAGAGAGTGGTGCTTGCCAAGCACTCTGAAAAAATAATCTCTCAAAATTCTTGCAACCCACTGTGTTATGATTTCATCTCATGAAATACAACACCTTTACATTAAACCTCATAAAACTAAACCCCACTGGCACTCTTCCAGATTCAGAGAATAAGCAGTTCTGTTCGGGATGCTTAGAAAAGTGAAACACAGCTTCTTCTCATTGGGCCAGTTCCCACCACTGGGTCCATTTCACAGGGAAAATTTTTGCTTTACTTCTACCAAATATTTACATGTGATTAATCTCACACATAATACATCTTGCAAATGCTTTATGAATAAAATAACACCTTCCAACATCACAGTGTTAATTCCCCTAAAAAGTATCTTTAAGTTGAAATGTACACAAATTCACTCTGGTTTTCCTGTCTATGAAGTTGTCTCTGGTTCTCCTGGATTTGTCTATGGGTGATCAAAAGTATGAAAATGAAGGCCAGGAAGGACAACATAAACGTCTCTCTGGCCAAAGAGAAATTCTCTTGAGTTTCCATTATATTCTTGACTTGAGAACTAGAAACAGTTGCCTTGCTAAATAGTGTGACAATATCTCCATACACACACATTTACACAAAGCAAATCTTCACATGGTCTAATCAGTAGCTATATATTTTCCCAATACTGTCATCTTCAGCAACACGGTCATCCTTCCATAAAGATCTCACCAAGGAATCAATCAATGACCAGTAAATCGAAGAGTGATTTTATTATTATCATTTTAATATTTTTAAAATATTAAAAATTATTATTTTATTATTATCATTTCTCTTCACTCACATTTATCTTCAGTCTTGCCATCTGTCTCAGAGGTGGGTCAAACATCATTAAGGAGTTGTCTTTATCAATCCCATCAAGACTCTTCTACTGGAATTCCACACCACATGTCTTCTCACGGGCCATCTAATCTGTATGACAGAAACAATACCTTTTTACCGTGTTTTTTTTTAATCTTAAATGAGAATAATTACCTTTAAAAACACTTTTTAAACTAATATCGGTTGTTGTTATTGTTGTTATTAATAATCCCAGGTTGAACCTCCCAAGGCCACTCTTTTCCAAAATCATTTTTTCATCCTACATATATGTTCTGAGCACATATTAAGGGTCAAGCACTACATGATTCAGGGATGACCAAAAACAACTATAGCTTGTGCCTTCATGGAGATTATTATGGTCTGCCTAGTGAGGGGGAAAGACATTAATTTAATAATCACACTAAAAAATGGAAAATTATAACTGTAATAAGTGCTTTGAAGGAGCTGTACATAGTGTTATGAGAATTTATCATAGAGGATTTGACCAAAAGGGGTCATTATGGTTCACTTATTTAACAGTATTAATTGGGCACATTAATTACCACATACTGTGAGGATGCTGAGGATTCAAAGACTAAAGCATGATGCCAAGCCTCAATCAGTTCACCACGCAGAGAAAAGAGGCATATGTTTAAATAAGCAATCACAGTAACATCATAGGAGGACAGTGAGGCACAAAGGAAGAGGCAATTCTATAGAAAAAGGAAAAGGAATGGATTTGAGAAAAGATTTTGTAAGGGAAGTGGAACCAAGTCTTACGGAATACATAGAAGCTTCTTGGGTTCACCCTGAGAAAAGGCACTTCACGAAGAAGCAGTGTGAGCAAAGACAGAGTAGTGGAAAGCGTATTACATTAGAGAGTAGTTCTCAAGGAGGGTGATTCCCCTTCTCCACCACCAGGGGATATTTGGCAGTGTCAGGAGACATTTTTTTTGGTTTTTGCAAGCTGGGAGGCAGGGGAAGGTACTACTGGCGTCTAGTAGATAGAGATCAGAGATATTGCTAAACATCCTACAAAGTACAGACGACCCGCTAAAACAAAAATTATCTGGCCAAAATGTCAAACTGTTGAGGTTGAGAAACCCCACATTAGAGGAAATAGAGCAGAAAAGCTTCATCACTCATATATGTATGTCAGAGAAACAGAAACATTTTTACTTCCATGTGAGACACAGTCCCCAGAATTGGAAGTCCTTCCTCTCTGGGGTGTTGCTCACACCTCCATTTAAGAGACATCCAAGAAGTGAGGCACACACAGGGGGCTGCGGTTTGAGGAAAATGTCTGCAATGGAAATACAGGTTTAGGGCACACCACTGAGATGATCCTTGAAATCCTGGGAGTGGATGAGGCCACCCAAGAAGAATATGTGAAATACTGAAAATATTAAAAAGCTTCACAGAGAACACTGGGGAGAGGGAGGACTCCATTTAAGAGGCTGGCAAAAGAAAAAGCATCAGCAAAGGGAAACATGAGGGATAATCAAAGACTAGGAGAGTAACCAAAGGAGAAGGCACCATGAAAGTCATGGAAGGATAAGCTTTTAAAATTAAGTGATAGTTATTCAAATGAGTTGAAAAGGTATGTCTATACGAAACCTGAACACAGATGTTTACAGTCTTATTCATAACTGTCAAAACTTGGAAGCAACCATAATGCCCTCCAAACCGTGAAAGGATAAACTAAGGCACATCCATTCAATGGCATATTACTCAATGAATAGAAGAAATGAGCTAGCAACTTAAATGCATGAAGGAAACTTAAATGCATATTACTGAGTGAAAGAAACCAACTTGAAAAGGTTACATACTGTAAGATACCAAGTATATGCAAAACTATGGAGATAACAGAAAGATGAGTGGTTGTTAGGAGATCCAGCAAAAAGAAAGAGGGACCAATCGTAGAGCACAGGAGATTTTTAGGGCAGTGAATCTATTCTGTATTAGACTGTAATGGTGGATACATGACATTATGCATTTATCAAAATGCAAATAACTGTACAACCCAAAGAGTGAACTCTAATGTAAACTTCAGTTAACAATGATGTATCAATACTGGCTCATCCGTTGTAACAAATATACCACACTAATTCAAGGTGTAAAAACTGTGATAGTGGAAAGAGGAGGTATATGGGAATTATCTGTACCTTCCACTTAATTTTTTGATAAGCCCAATCCTGCTCTAAAAAATAAAGTCTATTAACTATTTTTAATATTAAATATTTGATTGATGTATGTGCTAATGAATGAAGGCTAATGTAGAAAAATAAGCTAAATTTTACCTTAGTGGTAAATTTTAATATTTTAGGTAAAATTTAGGGCTCCTTGGTGGCTCGGTTGGCTAAGCATCCGACTTCGGTTCAGGTCATGATCTTGCGGTTCATGGGTTCAAACCCCGCGTCAGGCTCTGTGCTGACAGTTCAGAGCTTGGAACCTGCTTCAGATTCTGTATCGCCCTCTCTCTCTACCCTTCCCCTGCTCATGCTCTGTCTCTCTCTGTTTCTCAAAAATAAATGTTAAAAAAAATTTAATATTTTAGGTAAAATTCAATATAAAGGTAACTATAACAGATAATTTATCTTTAAAAAAACGAGTGATTAACTGTTAAAATGCCACAGAGAAGTCAAATTGGAAGGAACAATACTGAATCTACTCAACTTGACAATTAGGGCATCACAGTGACCTTTGACAGAATGGTGAAATGGTCAAGGCAAGGATTACAGTGGGCTCAACATAAAGAAGTAGAGAAGTTAAGTTTAGAAGTTAATGCTGCCACCGCAATCCTTTGCAATATACAAATGCATCAAATAAACACCTTAAACTTATACAATGTTATATGTCAAATATATTTCAATTTTTATAAATGCAAAATAAATAAAGTGTAGACAGCTCCTTCAAGGAGCTAGACTGTGAAAGAATAAAAGGAGAGTAAGGGAAGCAGAATAGAGATTTTTTGTCTTAATACAGGAGGGACTTGAATGTGTTTGTAAACTACAGAAAAGACTCAGCAGGGAAGGAGAGATGAGAAATACAGCAAAGAGCAGAGATGACAGGTCAGTTAAGAAGCCATGGCAGAAAACTGACGCAACTCTTGGAGGAAAAAAAAATAGGGACATTTTCCTTTGATATTTTAATCAAGTTTAAAGAGATTTTTGAAAGACAAGGAGTAATGACCAATTACCAAACAGAGGAGAGAGTAGCAAGACTAGCTGTGACTCCCTTACCTTCCAACCTGGTCTCCAGTCTCAGGTTCCTATAGATCAGCATCAGGAGCACTCAACAAGCTTATACAGGCCAGTTGTGCAATATAGACTTGTGTGAACTTGAACTGGGAATCAGGAATCCTAGGACCTGCTCACATTCCCCTACCCTACGTCTATCACATCTGCACATCACATTAGCATCATTTCCTGGTGATTTCACCAAACTTCTTGACCCTCCTGGGACCACGGAAACATCATCTACAAAACAGAAGAAGCACCATCTTTCTAGCCTACAGCTGGGTGTTCAATCAATTTATCTTGGGATTGTTTCCCCATATAGACAGTGATACTGCAGATGGACCACTGCTTTGGCTGAGGAGCGAGCCTTCTGGTGAGGGAGATTTTCTTTCTAACATCATGGAGAATAAAAACAAGTCAACCAAGCAGTATTCTCTCTGGAAAGTTCCAATATCTATCCTCCCAAAGTCAAAACAACCTCAAAAGATAAACTTGTGCTCCGAGGTCAATATGAACTTCAACATGAGCCAATTCTAATGTTAACCAACACTGGGATTCATTGAATTTTTTAAAACCTTTCTGTTTATATCAAGGAAAATTGTACTGAGATAATCACAGATGGACTAAGCAATCTCCGAAACAAACAAAAACAGTTTAAATGACTTTATATGGAATAAAATCTTTATCACAAACTTTTGATCTTATAAGCAAGGCATTTTTTAATCATGAAGGAGAATGTTCGTAAAAGGAGGAAAAAGACAAACAGGCTAAAACCATATCATCCCATAGTATGTTTCCATAAACTAAAGATCAAAGCATGAGGACCCAAAGCATCCTATTCCCTTAGCTCGATCATCCTGGCCTAAGAAATTTAGCAGAGTATAGAATGGAAGTCTTAGTTGGAAGGTTTTCCAAGAGAAGACATTTTAGTACCATAGCAATGAGTTGGCAAACTTCCTCTAACCTCAACCTTGCACACTGACACGTTTACTTTCAATTGCTTCTTCTACAGCCTCAGCCCGAATGTAATCAGATTGAAAGGGCCAGGGATAGGCCATGGGGAAGCCTGACTCACAAACCATACATTCGAGGCCAAGACCAGGATTACTGTGAAAACCTTGATAATAGCCTCACAAGAACACTAATAAAATTCAAAGAGAACTGGCAATCCTAAATGCCCCCCAATTCATCTTCCTAGAGGTTCTTTAGACCAAGGAGGAGCAAGGGCTGGGCCCTTCCATGACCATGCCTTAGTCTTATTCCCCTATTCCCACTGCCACCATGACCTCAACCCTTGACCAGAACACAAGGACATTCTACAGAAAGAAGATAGGTGGCATTACTTATCTGTGATGTAGAATCCATTCATATGGGTCAGGGAACCAGAAATAAATAGAGTATTCACTGCTGAATTTAAATCTAGAACTGGTCAATAATGTAAGAAGTAAGATTATACCTCTGTATACTCTACATTAAATTATGATCAGGAAATAAAACTAATACATTGCCCTGGAAATGTGCAAACAAGAAATCAGTCATGGTGAGAAATATCAGAATGAAACTAAAAAGATCCCAGGAGTTTACATCCTTACTCTGACTCTTGGCTGTAAGTGTGTTTTCTCTACCTTCTTGTCTCTTGTGCATTGTCTATAAAGAATGGTGATACAAAATGGCAGCAGGTTACTTATTTCTTTCAATACCACACCAAAAGAAGAGAGACCACCTTGTGGCTATAACAGGTAGATTGGAATGCTTGTGTTTCTTGAATCAAATGTCTTATAGCTCCGAAAGGAATTTTCTATGTATTGTTTTGTAGTACAAAATATGCCACTGGATATCTCTTACTAAAAAATAGTCTTAATGTGACTTTAGGGAACACATGGCATGTTAGGACCAAGTGTTTGATGCATAAAGATGCCCATATGTGCCTAACCTGCCACTATGAATCCCAGGTCTTCTAGAAGATCATCTGAATACTTGGGGCCAGATGTTGGTACATGGGGCACTTATCATAAACTGCCTCTTAATCTGTGGTAATATCTGATATCTCCTATTAGAAATTAAACTCCAAATATACAAAGAACATGTGTCATCTTCTCCTTTCCCTTCCTCTATTCAATCCTCCCTCCCTTCACTAACATGCACCTATTGCTGTAAATGTTTTCAGTGATATTTAATATTGAATGAATCATTCGAATGAATGAATGAATGAATGAATGATCAAAGCCCTATCAGGTAGGCATGGGTTTGGCTATAAATGAATTTTAAAAATAAAGGCCTTCATTACAAGAATTTACACAGATATGAGCTTATTTTGTCTCTGGCAACAAGAATGAATGAGAACTCTAAGGGGAGAAAAAGCAGGCTGACAAGAGTAGCTCAGAATGCCACAGATCTGCCCTTGAGATCACAAGATGGATACTGCACTTCCAGATCCTACATCCAATTTCCAGGAAGCAACAAGGTGAGAGGACTAAAAAACTTATCTCAAATAGCTCCTTTTTTTTTTTTTTTTTAATTTGAGAAGCAGGGGATAAGGGCAGAGAGAGAGGGAGAAAGAATCCCAAGCAGGCTCCACACTCAGTATGGAACTCCACATGGGGCTTGATCTCACAAACCTGGGATCATGACCTAAGCCAAAATCAAGAGTCAGTTGCTCAACCAACTGAGCCACCCAGGCATTCCAGCTTTGTCTTTTTGCATGGGAAGGAATTCTGTACACTTGCATCACTGGTCATCCCAGGTAGAAAGTGTCTAAAAAAAGTTAATGTTTAGTATTTCAACCTTTTTCAAAGGAAAAGGCAAGGGACAAGGCTGCTGGGAATGAGGTTGAGTGAGCCAAGTCCTGGTGTTATCTGCAGACAGTTATTTTTACTAAGAATGACGTTAACACATACCTTGCTCCTCACTGATACTGTTTTGTTCCATTTACTTAGGCACTTCGGGTTGGTATTATCAAGAGCACCATTGATTTCATTCTAATATTTCCAAGTCTAGTTGAGAGTCTTGAATTCTAGTCTTTCCAACCATTTGAAATTGATGTGGACAGCTCATATTTCCATCCCAAACTTCTGTCCAATTATATTCATTTCATTACCAAAATTTTGAAATTGATTAATTTTGTTAGCATTCTTTTTCCCCTGCTTTGTTTATAAGTGACAGAGTTGGAATTCAAGCTCAGTCAGATCTGTATTCACCATTCTTTTGCTGCTTCTGGAATGCCTCTGACTACAGAGGTACATGATTCCAAACTTTTTGCTCACTGAATTCTTTATAAACTTGCCTAGCATATGATAAATACATAAAATAGAAAAAAATTATTTGTGGGCTTGGAAAGTTGGACATCCTTATGGAAAAAAGTATTACAACCCTATCTCAGACCATACGCAAAAGTCAATCTCAGGCCAATTAAGGACTTATATATGAAAATCAAAATCTCTAGAAAGAATGTTAGGATCCTCTTTTTATGAAATATGTCAAGAAAGGGTTTCTTAAACAAGTCATAGAAAGCATAAACCATAAACAAAAAGACTGATAATTTTGCCTGAATTGAAATTGCTTTGGAATGAAATAAGACCATAATAACAGTTTACAAAATAAGACTCAGAGGAAGTGAAATATTTGCAATTCATTTCATTGATTTTTTTTAAAAAATATGACATCTGGAATACATAAAGAAGATCTGTAAGTCAATAAAGATTTAAAAAATAGGAAATGGGGGCAAATAGGCGATTTGCTCAAGAAGAAATTCTGAATAGCCTACTAATACACAAAAAAAGTTTTTGAATTTCACTTATGATAAGGGAACAGAAAAAATTAACAGGATATACATTCACACCATCAAAGTGATAAAATAGATGTATGTGAATACTAAGTGTAAGGATATGGGAAAATAAGAGCCCTCCAACATTGCTAGGGGGAGCCTCAATTGGCACAGGAACTTTGAGAGCAATTTGGACTATCTAGAGCATACCCCATGATTCAGCAATCCTGTTACCCAGTATACATCATGGAAAAAGACTGTCAAATGTGCACAAGGAAACGTATGCAAAGATGTTCATGGTAGCTTTGTGACAACAAAAATCTGTAGAGAAGACAGTCTAATTGTCTATCAGAAAGAGAATGAATTCCATTCATCCAATGGAATACTGTAAAAACATCACAATGACTAAGAGAGCTGATGTGCCAAAATGGATAAATCTCCAAAACAGGGTGCCACCCTTAATCCCAATTGAAACATGGAACCACCTCCAAAACAGTTACCACCTTTAATCATGAAGTGTGGCCTGCTTTCCATTTCCACCCTCTGTTTAAATTCCATCCCTCCTCCACATCTTAGCCTTCCTAGGAACTATCCCTGCGGTTTCTAATCTTGATCTTTCCCTTTTGGTTGGCTTTTGGTTTGCATCTCTCTTATGACACCCACACAGCAATACAAGAAAGAGTCCTCACATCATAGCCTTACCAATACCCTTTTTTTTAAATCTTGGATAATTTCACAGGGGAAAAAAATCTCATTTTAATGTGCATTTATTGTTACTCCTGAGGTGGAAAATTTGTCATATCCTAATTCTTTGCTTCTGTTGCTTCTTTTTCATTTATAGCATCCTTCACAGCCTTTTGAACACAGTTCCTAGCACATGTTGAAAACAAAAAATCAATTTTGAACTAAAATGAATTAAAAGCTAGAAATTCAATGTGAGTCAACAAAAAAACTCAGACAAAAAAATAACTCCAACATAAGCAGTGTACTACAATAGAAAAGCATATCCCTAATACTATGAACTTGCATGCTGAGGCCCTTTCTTAATTAGGTTAATGGAATGCATATCTTTATTGCTTATATGATACTGAGTATAGGGGGCATCTGATCCTTAAGGCTAAAATAGCTGCCACTGGTTTGAAGGACAAGCAGTTTTTGACAGAGACAGAAAGAATATATATGCCAAGAAAGTATGTGCCAGGAGCCAGTGCTCCCTACAAAGACCCTAACTTGAGACAGATCCCCCTCCCAATAAACTTTGAATTCTGTGAATGTATGACCTTATTCCTTAAATTTAACGTATGTATCTTTGGAAAGGTTCCTATTAACCTTATGACTTCTGGGTTTTACAGCTAATAAGCAGAATCATAACTGAAATGATTACATAAATACAGAGTCACCTTCCCTCCAGAAAATGCAAGCTATTTTTTTCCCAGCAGTTCACATGGCATTTAGTGGTCCCTGGGTTTTCTATTATTTCTTTGTAGAATTCTAGAGATCCCAGGAATCATTTCCAGACAGCACAGTTTTTGCTAACAGCTTCCAGTAACTTAGTCTGCCATTCAAATTCAGATGTTCAAATTGGGAACCAAATGCTCAATATAAAAAAGATCTGTAGCAAAGAACAGCAAGAGAACTGGAATTACCAAGATCGTAGCCAGTGACCATCACTGCAATATTTTCTTGTCTTGCCGTTTATAAGCAATTTATCACTGTCTGGACTTGGACGTGTAGCATCGGCCAATCCAGATTTGAAAGGAGTGCTTGGCTCCTGGAGGGCCGGCCAGACAGAATCTCCTCCTTTTAGGGTAGAACTCCTTAGGAGATGAACTCCAGAACACTACTTAATTGGGATTTAACCTTACTAAACCCAACTGAATCAGGATCGGGTTACATGGTTGTCACAGGACACAAGAACAACCAGAAAGGACAAGTCTGTCATATTTTCATTACTTTATCCCCTTATGAGTATAAGCTATGCTGTTAAAAAGCAAAACCAAACAAAATAATGATGGTAGCAATGTGCAGAAATACGCTTCCTCTAAATATCCTACCAGCTTTTAAATTATATTTTCATAGATATAAATTTATATGAAATTTATCTGTATCCTAGAAGTTATTCAAGGGATGTTTCTGCTTTTTGTTTGGCTTTTGCTTTGTTTTTGTTTTCAGTGTAATGCAAAATAAATAAGACTTTGTACTAAATCTGCAACTGTCATGAGTAAATATATTTCAGAGTTTAAAAAAAATCAGCTTACACCAGACTTTGGTTTATATTAAAAAGTTCCTTAGGGACCTGGGTTTTACATTTGAGCCCTGATTTAGCTAAAAGATTTATAAGGGCACATGTAGAAATACAGGTCCCTACTGGGTGATGAACCCAGGCTGAGACATAATTATGATTCTCTCTGCTCTCCATTCCACTAGAAACTGCTCCCAGGAGCCCAGAGGGGAGATGGTCGCCAAAGAAGTACATAAACGTTCTAGCAATCTGGCCACCTGGGTCACCTTCCGAATCTCCAATGCCAATCGAAAGGACGTTAGAAGATGATACACAAGTCTTTTTCAAATATTAAATTAACAGGAATATTTGCTTCCCTTGGAAAACTAATGTCAGTGATGTTGTGTAGACCTCGAAGTCAAATTTGGTTAGATCTATGCGTGCATTATCATTCCATGCTGTTGCTCAGTTCAGCCTGTCATAAGTACAGTGGCAGCACTCATGAGCCCGAAAAATGATGTCCCCAAGTAAGATGTGCAAAACAAGCCAGGAATGGAAAATTGGAATTTTCCTTGTAAAAAAAATAAATAAAATTGCTTAATAACTTGCTGCAATTTCTCAAGAGTGAAGTAACTCACTGGGAGGCCTGATCTTGGTGGCCTATCCCCTTTGAAAATATCCCCATATCATCACCTTATGGGACAGAGGGGGAGAACCTATTCATCAGTCCACTGGGAGGTGTCTCAAGTTTTTTTTACAAGCTTCACGTGGCCGCAGTGTTGTTGCTGGAATCCCCATAGTTGCTGCTGTCGCTTAACTATCACAGCAAAGAACACCCAGAAAACTCCTCACGGGAGCCTAGTAATCAACAGCTGGGGTCTCAAGAATACAAAGGTTGAATGTCATATTCAGCTACACCACAAAAACAAGATTTAGCAAGGAGATTATAGGAAGAAAGTACCTATTCTTTCTCGTGATGACACCCTCCCCACCACCTGCCACATACCCTTTTACCTGCATTCTCCTAACAATTAAAGGCAGCAGGATCCCAATCTTGCGAAACATAAGAGAATATGAATTTTGATAATATGAAAGTTGATAAAAACTAACATGTTATCAATTCTCACTAAGAAAAAATATACACATTTTGTACACCTGGAGTAGGTAAAGGTATAAAAAGTTAAGAATGTACAAATCTGTGCAAGAACATTAGCAAAGTATTATTCTGAGTATTTTTTGGAAGTCTGACAGTCAAGTGAGTTCCATATGGAGAAACTACTTTCAATTATTATTTTAATTCTATGTATTTCTGTTGAATAAAACATTGGTCATCATTACTTGTTTATTCCCTCAAGTAAGATTACTTACATGCTTTTCTAATATTTCTGTTGAGGATTTCCTATTCCTTTGGCAAAAGGATTTCACTGTTGTAGGTTTACTAGACTGTCACTATTTTTATTTTTCATAATTCTTTATTTTCACATCCAATGTGAGGTTTGTCTCATTTTTTAATCCTATAAAGTGTTTATGGAAATGGATGTCATTTTTGGATACCCTCAACATCAATTTTTCCCTACATCAGAATGGGTTTCATCTGCTAATTTGTGGAAGGATCTGCCCGTAATAAATGGTCTGTCTGCCTGTGTGCCTTTCATTTAGGAACTGGATAGGGGATTCACATACGTCCCTTGTGGCTCAGGGATTAGGCTGTCTGATCCCTGAACCACAAGCCACATAGGATATAATATTAAAACGATCACATAACTACTACATAAATAACAACTGAAGTGTTCCCATGACTGCCAGCCATTCTCTTGATCCCTGATATAATTTCCTATGGCTGAAAGCAATAATGCAGTATGTGAATGTATTCAGGCCTTACACTCAGTTATAGAAAACTACTTCCTTATCCCTAGATGGGTTATATTCAAAGGCCAAGGAGAAAATCACCATTATGTTTTTCCCAAGAAGAACAACCTCTATCCTCCATATCACCTAATTAAGTCAAAATTAAAAAAAAACAACTGGTAGTGAACATGAAAATATTATATGTTTTGAAATATTTACTTTATGGAGGTAGACATATTCTTAACAACTGACCTTTCAAAATTAATAGCTACAAAAAAGTAGGAAGGAACATCAGAAAAGAAGCAGAAGCAAACAGAGAAAATGAAAGTGTCCCCACATAAGGGCATCTGTGACAATAGAAAGAAGTGTACATAATGAGAAACAGGGAAGCCAGATGCAGGCTCCACCAACTGAGCAGTCAATGATGGGTGAAACTGAGCGATGTGTCATTAGTCAAAGCAGGACAAATATTCTGCAGCTAAATATTAAGAACCTATTACACCTACAAGCTTGTAAATATCACTAAATGAGAAGGGCAAAGAAATAATAACAATAAGGAAAGAGTATGCCTCATTGAATATAAGTAATCTAGAATATAACAACCTGCCCAAAGATCATAAATAAACAGTGGTAACATTTGTCTGTGCAGAATAGAAAGAGTAGTTCATTGAACCATTTAGTGTGAACCTGTTGGCTTTATCAAATACCTGCAATTATCTGCCCCTAGCTGTTTGGAAATGAGAAACCATCACAGTCCAGTCAGCACCTGTTTCCAATATGAATGCCCTTCAAATGCAATGAAAACTCATCACAGTAGTGATAGGTATGAAACCTCAAAAGACAGTCATACATTTAAGACCTACCTGATGGGATCAGGTGCTCAACCATATGGAAAATCATCTCAGTTTCAAAGCAGCAAAAGTACTGGCATGTCCAAGTGCCATCATGAGGATGTTCTCTCACATATTTCCAGACTTTTTGATTCAATCCTGCTTTGGCAACCAACAGGACAGCCCAATGAAGAAACAGATGCATTTCAGTTCATTTGGTTGTGATTCATTCGAGTACTGAATGCTCGGTACTGTGCTAGACTCTGGCAGCCCAAGATGGAGATTTCTGTCCTTCGAGAGCTCCTTGTCAAACATGGTCTTTAAAGAGGTAATTAAATAAAAGGAGGCTGTGAGGTGGGGCCCTAATCTAATATGACTATTGTTATAAGACAAGGAAGAGAAATCATGGGTGTGCACGCACAGGGACAGCCGTGTGAAGAGACAGCCATCGACAAACCAAAGAGAAAAGCCTTGAGAAGCCACCCTTGCTGCCACCTTGATCTTGGACTTCCAGCCTCCAGAACTGTGAGAAGATAAATTCCTATTGTTTGAATCGCCCGGTCTGTAGTATTTTGCTACGGCAGCCCTAACAAGCCAAGACGGCATCCTTCCCTAGAGCAGAGTTGCTTGATGAATGCAAGAGACAGTGAAGGGAGTTCGGTGATCTTGAAAAAGAGCTCATGAGGGAATTTCATCACTCGGTGTGTTCAGGGAGAAATTGGATGAAGCCCTGTCAGGGACATCACACTAGCTGATCTCAAATATCTTTTCCAGCACTTCAGTTTTATCATTTTTGTCTACACACTTCAGTTTCTCCATGAAAGAGAACTATCACGCCTTGATCAAATATACTTAGAGGTCTCTTATATAGTACTTAAAACTAGAACAAAAGCACTTTTAAATGCTTTCACTTGACTTCCTCTGGCCCCTCCTTCATTTGGCTCCTTCATTTCTCTCTAATGGTCTTTTACTGCTGCCATCATCTTTTTCCTACTTTTTGGAGAAGAGTATTTGAAATGGAACTTAAAGGACTGATAGGATCTTACCAAATGGGAGGAAATGGACTGGGAGTTGTCTTTCCAAATGAGAAGAAGGAGGGTGATGCTCCTCTGTCTTTATGTCAGAGTCACAGAGACGTGAGACGATCTTTGAACAGGTGCCATAACCGTAAGATAGCAGTATTCTAGAATCTCTTGACAGGCTCAAGTGTCAGCAGATATGTGTCTCCTCTTGCTGGCTGTGAAGAGTCAACTCAGCTTAGGAAACTGTGATCTACATGAAGTTATTAGCCAGTCTAACCAATTCTGTTGAGAGAAAAGAATAGCAAGAATAATGGCTATTGTTAATACAACGTTTTTATTTTGGTCAATAAACTTTATATTCTATGCCACCAAATCATTCCACAAAGCTGCTGCTAAGAGAGCCCATTAAACGATCATGGTGTCTCTGCTTTTCTGTACTCTCTTTGGTAAAAGTGTTAATGAGGAACACACTCCCTAAAATGTGAATTTTTTTTATTAAAAATTTAACAAATGTACTTAATGCCACTGAACTGTACACTTAAAAATGGCTAAAATGGTAAATTTTATAAGAATTTTACCACAATTTTTAAAAAGTAACACAAAGTTTTAATCACATAATAAAATAACACCTCTAAGAATGTTAGCCTTCTAAGAGATGAGTTAACTGATTAATAGAACCATGTTGATCAGCACCGTGCAGTGGAGATAGGAATGGAAAAAGTGACAATTATATCATCTATACCCAAAGAGATTTAAATGCCTATATGCTGAGAATTTATCAGCAAAACCCTAGTCACATTGCCCTGGTCAGTTTTTACAAGGTTACACTCTTACGCTATATGAAACATCTTTCTACGAGCCCTATCTGTCTACTGTTTTTGAAAGAGAAGGTCAAGGCCCTGGGTGGAGGGCCAGACTCCAGATGTTGTGCCTCACTCTGTCAGAACCAAATTTACTCTTTCACTTGGATTGTCTCTCAACAACTGCATGTGATTGGAAAAGAGAATGGCTCCATTCCAGGAAATCCTTCTGTTCCGTGTTTGCTTTAAATGTATGATTTGATGTTTAACTTTCACTCAGAGTAGTAACAAACTACATTGATTATACACTTGCTGCATGCAAATCATGCCACTTAGTCTTGGGGCTGTGGCGGTACAAAAAAAATATACTCCTGCCATCATCAGGCTTAGAATCTGGATGGGTTGACAAAATATGTTTCTAATTAGTAATGGTTACCCTGAGGAGATTACCAGTGAAGATTAATTACAAGGGTTTTTCTTGGAGTGCCAAAACTGTTTCCCTCAGTTAATATTTCAACTACTTGTCATCTATGTTATAATACAATTTTGACTTAAAATTCAAATTCCAATGACAGTAACAAATTTTTTAAATAATTGGATCTCTTTCCAATTTAGTGAGACCAATTTTCTTTTTAATGTGCGTAAAGTGTAAGTCAGATTTGTTTTCCCCTTTCTGGGATGATGGTGAGGAGTTCATTTCCAGCCCAGTCCTTCACAGCTGAGCGGCATTCCAACTCTCTTGGTGATTTGGGACTTTTATTTGTGACCTGGGCAAGTCTCTTAACACTTCATTACATCTACATGATAAGTTCCCAGAGGAAGCCTCTGTGGGTGCAACTGGCTGACATGATGAACTAATGACTACCTGGTAGAATAAAAATAAGAGATAGCACTTACATAAAGTACTTACTCTGTATTTTGAAGTACTTTACTCCTTTAACCCTAACTTGGTGCAGTAGTAATCACATTGGACTGGTGAAGAAACTGAGGCACAGAGTGTTTAGGACACTAGTCCAGGATCTCACAGCTAGAAAGCCATGAGGTCAGATTCAAACCCTGTGTGGTGTGACATTTTACCATCAGCCTGGGAGAACCTGGTATCACCCAGTAGCAAATATCTATCTCAAATTAAACCTCAGGATTTGCTTTCTTGGGTTGCAATTGTGTTGAAGAAGAGAATCTAAGAAAACATCTGCAATCTTCATTTGCCCCTGTGTGACAAAAAAGACTCTGGCTCCCCTCCCCTGGGGAGTCTTGAAGCCTGTTCTTCCTCTTTTTGGCATTCCTTGTTCCATGGAAAACAAGAACATCAAAATAGCTTAGAGGGTTTCTTTATCTTTCTTCTCTCAATCGACCCTTTTTATCTAATTTCCTGGCAATTTACATTTCATTGGACATATTTTCATAGCTGAATCACCTCAAAAAAAATTTTTTAATCTAACCCATGAAGAACAGTAATGAATGTTATACAAAATATACCGTCAAGGTGTATTTCTGGCTATAGCCTCAACACATTTCAGTTTGCCCAAAGATTTCATTTCATTGAAAGAAATTAATTCAGAAAACCACTTTCTTTCTTAAAAAAAAAGTTTTACTTTTCCAGGTAACATCCTTGTAAGTACTTGCTTTCTGAGCTATGTAAGGTAAACACATTCTTAAGCATATTTTCCTTCAGTATAGCCTTAGGGCATTGCTCTTATTTCCTATAGGGGTTCCTAAGGGCAATCCTATAGGAGTTCATTAAAATTGCCAATTAGAAATGGAGAAGAACTTGTATAGGACCCATCAGCTCAGGCCTCTCAGTTCCAGGGAGCAGCTTTATATTTCTCTAGCGTTCCTAACAGTGGACTATTTTTATGTTAGTTGACAAAGTCAGTTACAAATGCAATAGACTCAGATCATAACCTAGTTTTATGTCATATAGATTCCGCCCTGATAACCATACAAAAGGCTCATGTCATATTTTCCAGCTATCAATGTTTTCACTAACCCCAACTTACAGCATATCAATCTATAAACCTTACAAGTTATTTCCCATTACTTGACATTTATTGATCAGCAATAGTTTAAGCACTACACAAACCATGAAATTAGACGAGGTACATGTATATATGTGTGGTAGGCATTACTACTGTTCCCTAATATCCAATTCTTCTCCTTTTCCAGCCACAGGGCACGACTGTACATTCTACCCGTCTGAAGTTAGGGGTGGCCTTCTTGCTGATTTTGGCCAATAGAACGTGAGTGAAAGTGACATATATCACTTCCCAGTGGAAGTACTTAACTTCTGGTAATGGATTCCCCAGCCCTCTCTCTGTCTGTTAAGTGATTATGGGAGCACATCTTGATATGAAAGTGCCATACAATAAAGCAGCTGGGAATGCTAAGCTGGGAAAACAGCTACCCTGGAAGGTCCCCCAACCCACAGCAAATTTTGCATTAATATGGGACAAACTTCTGTTGTTTGGTAATGACTGTTACAGCAATATAACCTAACCCAACCTGACTGAAGAGTATTATATGTTATCCATGATTTGCATCATATTGAAGCCCAGGGCCATATGTGTAATTCTGAGCAAACTAATCAACCTGCTCTGTCAATGGCCAAATATCATTTTAACATCACCAGCTTAAAAATGATTACTAATGTGTGGTTACAAGGAGAACTGGGAAAAATAATTTGCAAAACTCAGCATACATTCTCTTCTGTAAAAGCAAGGGATGACACACATCTTAATGATCAATACTCAATCAGAACATCCTTGCGCACACAAAAAAACAGCCCATTATATCTTGTAAATCAAAAACCTATTTTAGCTATATTAACTATGGAAGTAGAATATAGGTAGACACAATATACAAAAGAGTTTCCAGCTATTTCATGCCAGCCTGAGGTCTTGTGGGCATATAGTATCCTAACAAAAGGACCGATACTTGTGTAAGTGTACCAGGTCTAGTCTGACACTCCCCTCCCAAAACTACACCCACCTAAGAGTGAACATATTCTTCCCCCTGACAACATAAAATCATGGAGCCATAACCCTCAACTATGACTCAACCTTTCCCCACCTTCCCTGTCAATCACCCTCACTGGAGGCAGAAATTAGCCTTCCAAGTACGTTCTCCAAGAACCAGAAAATTCTGCTTCCCAAAGTACATTTTTCTCTGCACAAGGGGATACTTGAAATACATGAATGGGAAAAAATGGCTCAGAAAAATAAGACCTAACCCTTCTCAAATTCTAACCACGCCATTTTTGAGGTTAAGAGGAAAGGAGAAAAGCTCAATTGAATTTTTTTTTCATTGCAAATCTAAAATTCCTCTTTTCAAGCAAGTTGATATGGGAAATATCACATTGAGAAATACAAAAAATACAGTCTCTGAGTTGTAGCCGACCCCTCCAAATGCCAGAAGATATTATGATCAAATGTCTATGTTGGGCGAAATCTGGACAATGAGGTGCTTACCCAAACCCATCTTAATCACGATATGCATACATTACATGCATTATATGTATTACAAGCATGCATTACAAAAGCAGTGTCACTTATGAATGGGAGAGGAAACATCAGCACAGGGGAATCCACTCATAAAATTAAATATGGTTCAAATAATATGTTCAAAAGTAATTTTTAAGACATAGCTCTCCACTTCTAGACATATGGAAATTTGTTACAAATAGTATATGTCATTTGATTGCATTTTTATAAAGCTTTGTATATTCATTTTCTCTTAAGTTAAAAGAATATAACTATTTTTCACTTTTTTCTGTAGACATAGGCAGTGAAATTAAACATAGTTCCACTTTCTCCTTTATAATTTTGTGTTGCCTGAGTATTTTACATGTATTACTTTTATAAACAACAAAGAAACATTTTGGGGAGGAAATCAATTCATGAGTGAAAAATGAAAGCTTCATTTGAACTTGATCTAATTTTCAATCTATTCCCTTCAGTCTCCCATTCAGTTGTCTGCTGTTGATTTGGAAAATCCAACTATGGAAAAACATCATTAATCTGGTCATTAATGAGAATTTCCCATGTATCTATTACAGTTTAGGGTTTTTAAAGGCATTGAATATTGTTCTCTCAAAGTAAATTTATAAGCTAGACAGAATTTAATCCCTTTGTAAGTCTAAGCTGGTCTTATATGAGCGCAAGGGACAGATCTCTCAAGATTTTTACAAGAGGATTTTTTGATTGATTTCTAATAAGGCTTACGACTGTACAAGACTATATTCTTTCACAATTCAAAAAGCAACTAAGTTTCTCAGACATGACCTGCAAGTGCCTAGGCCTTGTTATTCCTTTCCCCAGTAACACATATTTTGCTCTACGAGAATCATCATAATCTTCATAGCCCTTTATCCTAATGTATTAAGAAGAAGTCTTTACCCTCAGAAATACGTGTCATCATCTTTAAGCTAAATGCAAAGGAGTGGAAATTTTACTTCTATCTACAAATACTAAACCATAAACCCCTTATACCCAAGGACCTATTGATAACCCCACAGTGTATGGTAAAGACCCAATAATCTTTTCATTAGATGGATGGAATTAAACCCCAAGGAACTTGAGAAGTTCCTTCCTTAACGCATTAAGCTGCTAATTGCATCATATCTGGTTAAAGAGAGGAGCAGAGCAGAATATTTGTCCTTCCTGTGGTGACATGATAACATTCTGCAGAAATCATCCCAGTGACTACCTGTCCAAGTCTTTCATACCATAAGATACCATAAGAATATCCTAGGGAATAATATGCCTTTTCAGGGGAAAAAAAAAAGATTTCCAAATGAGAGAAATCTGGTTTTGAGGCTGGGTACAAGCAAGATTGACTTCTCCTCTCCCTAATCCTCCCCACCACCCCCACTACACACAGCTCCTCTGAATGGAACCATAACTAGCATAACAAGTATAAGTTTTCAACTTAATAATACCAAACAAGAGGGAGTTAAAGACATGCTTTCAGTATTAATTCCAGGGAAGAACTGATCATAGAAAACCTTAGAAATCTTGTTCATTTTGAAGCTCTAATCCAGACAAACTTGGACATGGAAAAAGGTTTCTGAACTAGGACAAAAAATAATAAGTTAAATGTACTCATAAAAGCACTCTTTTCCTCCTTATTTTCTTCCAGGGCAGAACTTGTTGTGAATTTCTTTAATTAATTAAGATTTCAAGGAAACTAAGGGAAAACAGCAAAGCTCTAGACAACATGGCCAAGATGATCACTAGACACTTTGCAGACTGGCCATCTACCAGAAACCCAATTTAACATTTGGAAATACTTCTCTATAATATTTCACTCCCCATTGTACCACTGGAGAGTTACAAACTATTAAGAAATATTAGACTTACTAATGAAACTTTGTTGACAGTTAGTGCCAATGAACTCAGTCAGAGGGCTGAGTCTGTGTATGCTGGATACTATAGTTTGAAGTTACAGGTTATACCAAATCGACCAAAAACAAATGCTCTTTCCAATTTACAGATCTGTTGGTGCGAATGCCTGTGGTTCACCGAAACTGAACATGTCAGAAAAGGATGAGTCACTTTAACAAATCTGGCAAATGTCTTAGTTTGGGCAGCATAAAAATGTACCATTATGAAGACCCAAACAAATACAGAGTCTGGAAAGGTGTCCCTAAAGTCAGTTCAGTAAGAATGACAAAAGGCTTTTTATTCTGGGATTTGTCTCTGGAAAGATTGTACATGTGTGCAGGAACTCAGATTCCATCTGTTGCTTTAGAGCCAACAGGCTTTATTGTATTGACTCTGTGCTCTTATCTGATGGCAATAAATTCCCACCAGAGTGAAACACCAGCTTAGCCAGTGACCCCTGCTGTTCAAATCAGACAATGGAGCAGGTCTTTCTTCCCAGAGAAACGCTGTGGCTTCTGCACCACCCTCTATGAATGGCCTTCGGATTTTGCTCTTTCCATTCAGGATTTCCTCATGTGAGCAATTAGGAGATGCTTCATTTCAAGAGTCTCATCAGCAGTTGCAACACATCAGTGAGCAATAAACTGCTGGGACCCCAGAAAGAGACAGGAGAATTGGAAAGAAAGGGACAGGGAAGAAGAAAGGCAAAATATCCAGAAGAGCTCTTTGCATATATGAGGTGCTCAATAAATATTTAAGAGTGCCAAATGAACTAAGTGCACACAGTTGACCTGAATTTTAAAGTTTTGAACCCCAAGACCAAGGAATTACTATTGGTCTAGCAATTTTGAGACCTTATGCTATAAAGAAAAGGCGGCTGGGGAGGACGTGTACACTAAACAAATGGAATTTCCTTCCCAGAGATCTGTGTCATTGAACTGCCTCAGGTGTCTCGTTTGGTTGGGTTTTGTTTTGCTTTTGTTTGTTTTTGTTTTTGAAGCAGAAGCAGCCCAGGGATGCAAGTAGGACAAGTCATGCCCTAGCCCCATCCTTCCTCCCCAAATACCCAGAGCCATTTTCTCATCGAGGTTAACAATACAAGAAACAGAACTTGGTCTGTCCCAAGGCACCAACCACGGGGAGCCTCTATGATATGCCTGAGAAAAGTATACCGCATCTCTCTCAGTCCATCCCAAACCAGTGTATGACTAAAACACTCACGTGGCTGGAGAAAAACAAGAAAACGATCTGCTGCAGTAGATTACCATTGGAAGTGAAATTGGTTTTTGTTTGGTTAGTTGGTTTTTGTTTTGTTTTTGTCATTTCGGAGCGACTGTTTTTAATCATTCTATCGAACTCCACGAGTATCCATCCACTGCCTTTATAAAAGCCTTTCTCAAAGAGCAAGTCTGCAACACTTCGTTCAGAAGCCCCTGGAACTTGGCGGGGGGGTAGGGGGGCAGAGGGGGTCACGCTGGCTTTGCACTAACCAACCAGAGGGCTCACAGTGACTCGCGTGATTATAGCTCTCTCGCGGGGAGGGCTCCTCCGCCAGGTGGCGGCGGAGAGGGACCAGGGGCCCGCCCCGGCCTCGTCCCCAGGGAACCTTCGCTCCGCGCCCTCCACCGGGGCTCCCGCACAGCGCCCACCGAAGTCGTGGTCGCCGCCGCCTCCTCCTGTGCCCTTCCGCGGCCAGTTTGCCCCTCTGGCGAAAAGGGGGCGCCGAGTCAGAACCTCCCTAGACCCTTCGTTTGCTTTGTCGGCTCCAATCTGGGGCCCACGGCCCCTTGCAACCTGAAAGGGGAGAGGCGCAAGAACTTGGGCTAGCAGTCGGTAAACTGTTGGTCCTCCGACTGGACTCTTGTTTTCTTAAAATGAGAGGCAGGAGCCCTCCGGTCGTAGGCCCGGATCTCGGTATCGGAAATCCGCGTCTGAACCCTTGGGATGCGCGACGGGAGGGCGATTGGCACCTGACCCGCCTGCGCGTGCGGCGACAGTCTTCCCGTCCCGCCTCAGGCGGCGCCTTCACAGCTGAGCGTGAGTCGAGGGAAGGCCAAAGGCGAAAAGAATGAGCTAATCTCTTCCCTGACCGCCCCCTCCCCCAAAAGCCAACCTCAGGGCCAACTTCTAAAAACGCGAAAGACCTCAGAGCCTCAACTGCGTGCAGAAGCCGAAAGGCAACCCTAGAGGGACCCTCCGTTTTGGGAAATGGCGCCCCCAGCTGGCTGCCGCGAATTCCTCGGAAAGAAGTCCGGGCTAGCGCGCTTGGTCCCGCCAGAAGCCGGGAAGGCCCGGGTCCCCAGCCCCGGGACGAGCGGTGACGTCATCCACCCGTCAGGCCTGCGCGCGAATGACAGCCAAGAGAAGACGCTGTTGGAAACACCCAACTGGTCTGCACGCGTCCCCAAAGGCCGCCGAGGCTGGAATTGCACCCAGCGGCAGCACGCGTAACACCAGCGGCTTTCACTGTGTGACCCGGTTCCAGTGGCTTAACCCCTCCGTGCCTCAGTGTCCTCGTGACTGCTTACTTGCAGAGTGATAATACCCACACCCACCTGCCGGGAGGCAGCGAGGATTTCAGGAGACTGGGGGGAGGATGGGGAACTCAGGGTATTAATGCAGCTTCCGTGGCGCAGGTCGTCCTTCGGGCGCTTCCCAGCCCGCTCCCGGCCTGCCCCTCGTTGCTGCGTCATCCTGGCTCAGGAGTTGCCCTCGAGGCTTAAAGCCTCCCCGGAGGCCGAACGTTTTAGTAAGGAGTGTTGAAACGCAGGCTTCCAATCAAAAGTAAGGCCGGTCAGTGGCACCATCATTTCGCGGCTCAGAAGCTTGTTCTCAAGCTGCCCTTCGGTAGCCCGTGCTGGGTTTTAAGAATTAAGAAACTGGCATATTGCACACGTGCTTCTCCGTGCTCTCGCTCACACTCTCACTCAGAAGAGTCGGTGCTCGCGCGTGGGGGTGGGAGACGCCATTTCCCCGGCTCTCCACGGATACCCTGCCGATGCAGGGACAGCCGGCTTGGAGACCCCAGCCACAGGACAGAACCTCTCTGAGGACTGCTGTGAGGGGCCTACCTGCCCAGAAACTTGTAGCTGGCACAGCCCAGTTGTTCGGGCGAGACCGACAAGAAGGTTGTGTCTGGAGAGTCTTGAGTGCTTTGGACGACAGGCAACACTCAGGCAGGGAAGCGGGGCCAAATCCAGAACACGCATGGTCGACGCTCTTCTCCAGGCCTACAGCGTTTAGATGGGATGTCGTTCGGTCTGCGCGCGCGTGCGCGTGCGTGTGTGTGTGTGTGTGTGTGTGTGTGTGTGTGTGAGGGCGCAGGGTAGGGGGAAGATGGCCAGCCCCATCACCGGGGACCCATGGGCATCCCCATTTCAGAGGAGGGAGCACCTACCACTGCCTACCCTGGGTTTGGGTGACTGCAGTTACCGTTCCTAAAACGTACTAGTACTAAATGGAGCGGGCGGAGGGTAGGCGGTGTGGGTAGGTGGGTAAGTGATGGCTCTCGGTTTGTAAAAGCAAAAGCCTTTTTTGGCTTTTGATACGAGGCCGCAAGGCTCTGAGGAGGCCCCGAGGCCCGAGCGCAGAAGACTCCTCTGAGCGAAGGCGCCGCCCCGGGGCTGCACCAAGTGCGCACATCTCTCCGCGGTGACACAGCGACCCCGGCTGGGGAAGCGCGCCGGGACTGTCACCCGGCATCGGCGTCCGTGCGGTTTTCACACCGACGGAGAGCCTTGCTCGCGTCCTGACCTTTGTGGGAGATTATTTTCTTCTTCCCCCTCAATCCGCTGGTCTCGTGGGCGCGCCTGTCAGGCGGGCACGCGCTTGGCCAGGCGCGAAAAACATTTAAGGGAAAGGGAGTCGGGCGCGACGCGAGGTGGGGAAGGAAGACGCAGCCTGAGCTGGATGAGATCGAGGCAGGGTGGCGCGGGTGCGACGAGGACTCCGCGGGCCTCGGAACCTGACGGGCGAAGCTGGGCGCCGTGGCCGGCGGCGTTGGGAGACTCCAGTGCGGCTCCCGGCGCCCCCTGGCGGCGAGCGGGGCCGCGCGGGCTCGGAAACAATGCCTCGGGCCGCGCGGGCCGGCTGGGCGCCTCGGCTCCTGGGGGCTCCCGAGTGTGCGGCCGTGTCCCGCCTTACTTGAGCCAGACCGGCCTCGGGCTCCTTGGTCCTGCGCTGGGGGATCTGAGGGGCCGAGACGACTCCAGGAGAGGGCTTTGGGGGTGGGGGCGGTGGAGGCGAGAGAGCCCCCTTCCCGCCCCCGGGCCCAAGTCCTAGCATCTCTCAAGAGCTCAGGCTCTGATTAATTGCTTGATTCGGTGAGCTTGCGTTTCATGTGGGGTTTATTTTCAAAGTCGTTTGTGTTGGGGAACGGGAATTTTAGGCTTCTCGGTGCTGTAGTTAGTAGAAACGAAAAGGCCCAGGACTGGTTCCGCAGAAGAGCGGCCTTGTGCTTCTGCCTCCCGGCCCTTGCCCAAAGGAGCACTCGGATCAAAGAAGAGATAGAAGCTGGACTTTGGGGGACGTAGATTCTCGGAGTCCAGAAAATGCTCTCCCTCCAGGGCGGCAATTTTCCTGGTGTGTTTACGGCCAGGAAGGGATAGGAGATGACACTGTGGGCTTTCGCCACGCCTTCCCTAAGCAATGGGACCCCAAAGCAGGCCGGACGACTTGGACCTTGGGAGGCCGCCTAGGTTATTGCACCTTTCCGGAAGGAGGAAAATAGGAAAGTTTCTGACCGAGCTAGTGGATAACTCCTAGAGGCCTGGAAGTAATAACAATGAGCTACCTTACATATGAAAGAACCTTGGCGGAGTCACTCCCGGGGATTATCTGTTTGGATCAGCACCTCCGACCAGCTAGGGAATCTGAGGGGGGCGGAGACGACCTGCCCCTAGGGGAGACATTGGGGTTCCGGGAAGGACCCCACCCTTCCTAAACACACGCACACTCACGTTCCCTCTCCTGGCACCCAAGTCCGGGTTTCCAGCGGTAAACTTACTGTTTGCAGTCCTCAAGGGCAGTAGAGCCCTAGCTCCACGAGAGCAAAAGCCGACCTGTCTGTTCACCTCTGCACACTCCGTGTCCGCTGGCGTGTGCGGGATGAACGAACCACCGCTGCCAAGGCCGCGACTAGCGCTCGTGGACCTCCAGGCAGGGCCCCTTCCTCTGCTCCTCACCCTTTCCTAGATTGTCCACCTGGCGCGTTCCCTGCCAGTCCTATGGGCCCGGCGACGGCCTTTCGGAACCGGGCGCATACTCCGGCTCTCCTGAGCGCCGCGCCGGTGTGTGTTAAGGCCCGCACTACCTTTGAGCGTTGAGTCATCTCTTTCATTAAAGGAGGCGTGGGGGAGGGCAGCTCTCTTCTCCAAAGCCGGGAAATGGTGGGCAGTCTTGTGTGAGCCTGACGAGATTCTGCAAAGGCATGGCCCCAACGGCAAAATCTAGACGTATTCCAACAACATAACCACCCCCAACGTTTTCGTCCCTTTTCCATGTAAAAGTTTTGCTCACACGACTTTATTCGTAATTCTGATTTTTAAAGGGCAGGGGGCAGCACACGGTATGGTTATGGGCCACGCTGGGAACTGTGGCTGACACTGGAGAGGAAACCAAGCTCCCCAAGGAGGCCTCCGGCGGACAGGTCCCGGGCACAAAGAGCCTGAGCTCTCGGCTCCGAGGGATGCAGTTCTGTCGCGCAGCTCCGGGGTCCGAGCAGAAACTTCAGGCTGGGGTCACACAACCCCCGGCTGGGGCCTCGCAGGGGGCGGGGCGCGTTCCCACCGGGACCCGGTGGCGAGGCCGCCCATCCCGTCCCCAGCGTTCCCCCATCTCCCCCAAACCGTGCTCCGCACTCTCGGTGGGCAGCAGCTGCCAGGCTGGTCTATTTGTTTGTTGTTTAAAGCAGCCCTGGAGCACGCGATCAGCAGCATCTGAAGTGGGCGGGGAGCCGGGGAGGGGGGCAGATTTTCCTTCCAGCGAGCGCGTGAGGGGCATTCTCAACGGAAAACAAGACCAAGAGAGTAGTGACCAACCCTCCTCGGATTACTCTGCACTGGCTCCTCCCTTTCTCCCCCCCTACCTCCAGATTTGCATAAAAAAGGCCAAGAAAACTCTGGCTGGGCCCCAGCAGCGGCTCACTCTGCTCCCCCGGGTCGGAGCCCCCCGGAGCTGAGCTCGGGCTTGCAGCGCGAAGCCGAGTGGGGAGCTTCTCGCCCGCGCAGTCCACCCCGCGCCCGGCGTCTCGGCCGCCCGCTCTCCAGGACCCCCGAACCTCCCCGAGCAGAGCGAGCGAGCCCGGACGAACTCCGCCCCAGCTGCCTCCCGCTTCCCCGGCTCCGCTCTCCGCCCCCCGGGGGTCGCGCGCCCACGATGCCGCAGGGCCCTGGCTCGCTGCTGCTGCTCGTCCTCGCCTCGCACTGCTGCCTGGGCTCCGCGCGCGGGCTCTTCTTCGGCCAGCCCGACTTCTCCTACAAACGCAGCAACTGCAAGCCCATCCCCGCCAACCTGCAGCTGTGCCACGGCATAGAGTACCAGAACATGCGGCTGCCCAACCTACTGGGCCACGAGACCATGAAGGAGGTGCTGGAGCAGGCGGGCGCCTGGATCCCGCTGGTCATGAAGCAGTGCCACCCAGACACCAAGAAGTTCCTGTGCTCGCTCTTCGCCCCGGTCTGCCTCGACGACCTGGACGAAACCATCCAACCGTGCCACTCTCTCTGCGTGCAGGTGAAGGACCGCTGCGCTCCAGTCATGTCCGCCTTCGGCTTCCCCTGGCCAGACATGCTCGAGTGCGACCGTTTCCCCCAGGACAACGACCTCTGCATCCCCCTCGCGAGCAGCGACCACCTCCTGCCGGCCACCGAGGAAGGTAAGCCTTTCCCCCGTATCCCCCCCTTTTTGCTCCCACCCAACTCCACTAAGGCTTTCCGTTGGGGGTCTTGAGGCCCACGACCCACATCCCGATGTGTCCGTGCCAGGAGTACCAGTCCCAGGTGGGGCAAACGTTCTTCTTGCTCTAGTTTGCCCTCGTGACAAATTTGAGACGCCACACACACACACACACACACACGTGTCTCTCCTTCCCTTCTGAGTTATACCAGTTGCTCTTTCTTAGAGACAGTTTGTAAAAAAAAGAAAGCGAAGAACCGAAAAGGCATTTTTTTTTCCCTTAGAGAGTCACAGTTACTTTTAAAGAAGGTACGGCGTCTGAGAGCATTGGGAGTGGTCCTGTGCTGAGGAGTTAGTAGCGAGCACCCTGGCTCAGCCTCCTGCACCGTGTTCTTACCACCGGGCAGGATTCTAGGCACACCGTTCCCGGACAGGCACGATAGCCAAAACGCATGGTCTTTTAAGGTACTTTTTGTTCTTTGTCGACGTAGGTTTTGGAAATAAAAGCCCGACTGGCTGGAGGAGCATGTTGAAAATTGAGCGCTGGCTGTACTGCTCAGTTGTCTAAGGAAGAGGGCACAAAGGCCATCTCCAAGCATCATTTTTCTATCACTAATCAGCTTATATCTTAGAGGTGGTTTTAATTAACTGGAGGAAATCATGCAAAAGAGTTTCCCAGGTTTTTAGAAAACAGAGGGGGAAGTTCCTGTTCAAAAACCATCAAAGCAATGAAAACCTCATGGGTTCTTGATGCTCTTCCTGAGAGAAAAACATACACAATGTGTCTGAGCTGATTCAGGTCCCCCTGAGATGGAAAGGGAGCTCCTTCCTCCCTTGCAGGGCTCCAGCAGTCTCTCCCTCTCAATCTCTAATTGTTTTCCTATAGCCATCGCTGGTTAAAGAAAATGCACAGTTGTTTAGCAATCTTTCCTGGCAGGCACCTCTAGTTTGCAATCATCTTATTGGTTAGATTTCTAATTTATTGCAAATGTTTGGCATATTTCAAACATTTGTCCAACATATACCACAGACCAACCAATACAGGTTAGTAACATTTTATATACATTCCTAGAGCTCCTAATTGGAAATGTTTCATTTTGTTTGAGTGAGGGGAATTAAGGACAGTTTTATGTGTGTTACTTTTGTTTTTATTTCTTTCCACCACCAGCACCAACGTTATAAAGTACACTTCTCCAAATCGCCTTTTCTCTCCTTCAAAATAAAAGTTTATGGCCTTCAAAATATGCTCTGCAGTGTTTCTAATTGGATACATATCTCTGATATCTTGAGTCACGTAAAGTTTTTTTTCTGTGAAAATTCAATTTCATATGAATGAAAATCAAATTCCTCCTAAATTTTAGACACAGCACTAGCACAATTATAAATGCAAGAAAGGGAACAGTATGTTTTCTTTCCCACTCCCCGCAATCAGACTCTTTTATAAGAGCCTTTAGCATGCTCTCTGATCGTTGTGCTGGTACGTATTTCTACATTTGTTCAGACCCCAGAGACAGTTTGCTTCAATTATGATTCACTTCAGGAAAAGCTTTAAGTTTTTTTTGCTGGGTTGGTTGTGTTTTCGCTTGGGGTTTTTAAGGGGGTGGAAGGTTTGTTTCTGACAGTTTGACATGGAGAAAGAGGGGCAAGAAGAACCTGCACCAGGAGGGACGATAACAATGAAATAAAACCAGCTTAATTCAACCACATACTTGACTGAAAGCACAAGGGTGATACAGAAGCAGTTAGAGCAGGCTGTTGTAGTTAGATGTGTTTCAAGGTGGGAAGAACCCGTATGTAGCCCCTACAATACCAGCCACCTCTCCTGTCCAGACTTGAAAGTATCTTGAAGTGACCTTTCTGAGACACAACTCTGCTGAATACCCCAGCAGACACTGAGCCGCACTGGTGTCCTGCAGCCGAAAAAGACAATCTTTTGGACGTATTTTGTGGTAACCAATTTTCCAAAACCCCTCGAGTTTTCTTCTAGTGCGTTCTCCTCAGAGAGGCTTTGGGAACAACTTTGAATTTCAGAAACAGAATTTGTCTCAGGAGTGAGGAGGAAGAGCTAAAAAGCCAAAAACCATCCCAGTTAACTGTACACTGTGCCCACAACACACTTTTTTTGCTGGTGGGGGGAGGGGGGCTGACCCATCATTTATCAGACACAGCTATAGGCATTCTTGTTTTGCCCATGAGAAAGCAGGAGTCATGGAAGACTTTCTTGCGAATGAGTGATCCTTTTTCAAAGAGCAGAAGCTGGGGTCTTACAGAACAATTGCTACTCTGGCCTGGATAAGCCCCTTTGAGTTGTTTACAAACGCCACCTGCTGTTCCCTTTTAAGCAAACTGACTAATTTTTCACATTTCTAGCTCCAAAGGTATGTGAAGCCTGCAAAAATAAAAATGAGGATGACAACGACATAATGGAAACCCTTTGTAAAAATGACTTTGGTAAGTAATACACCAACAACAAAGATTTGATATTCAAAAGCTTTATTTACCAGTACAGCTTAAAGGTGCAAATCATTAAGGTGCTGCTGGATACGACTTGAGTGAAATACCATCATAGCTGAGCTTCCCCAGAATCACCTAACTTGTTCTATCCCACTTGTCTCTCTGTGTAACTATCTTGCCTGAGTTGTGTCTTTTTAGGTGAGACTCATTGCTCTGTTAAGCAGTAATCAAATAATGAGAATTATTCAAATTAGGACTTTTGAATAGCACATTTTTCATTTCACTTTGGCTTTTTCTTGCCAATAAGCATAATTTTGGGCCCTGTTCTTTCAGTCACTCGATATGTGTGCCAGGAATTGAAACATGTAAATATTAACCCCAGCAAAAACGGATCGAAGGCATTAAGTTAGCCAAAAATAAAAATTTGCTCCAGCATCAAACAGAAACATTTTTACCTTGTTCATAGCCCATAATGCTTTGCTCCTCTGCGTTCCATCATTAGCGACTATATCCAAGGTATAGGATAATAATTTCGGGGGAGGAGTTCCTTAAATTTAAAATGAAGGAAAAAATAAAGATTAGGAATTTACTTTGGCAAAATACATGAAAGGTGCCATGATGACATAGTGCGTGGAGACAATAATGTGTGTGATTTTACCCAGATTCACAGAGTGTGGGTCACTGCCCTGAGGAGAGTATTGTAGAGAAAAGAGGAATGGACACTGTCCAGGCAGGGTTTCATCACCACCTATCCACTGTCCTCGGGGCTGTGAGGTGAGGGCCAAGCCCAGCTAGACACAGAATCGGTGCTAACTTTGCAGTCAGGAGTGGCCACGAACTTCACCCATTCACTGGGACATTCATGTTTTCATCCCATTCCAAGAGTAGGCACCTTTTTATGTGTTTGAGAGGCTGCTATCTCTCAAGGTAATTATGAAAAGTATTTCTTCAGGCAGAAGACTGAACTTACCGGGGAGCAGATATGATCCCTGCTCTATCAAACAATAATGGATTCTAACCGATCTGTATTAACATTTCTCTATACGCAACAAAGTCCCTGAAACTGAGAGAAATGACTTCAGCACCCACCACTGGGGGCCACTTTCCCACTTTCTCCTTACAACTTACCATCCCAGCAATCTCAGGCCTGGCCAGGTCCCTGAAACTCTGGAAACAGTCCCTGTTCCTTACAATCCCGGGTCTCTTCCAGAAGTGTCCTGGGTTTAACTTTAGCTGATCCCAGATCAGCTACAGCTTTAGGAAAAACTTCACATTGCCAAGGAAGAGAAAAAGCAAGGAGGCAACCCTGAGCCCTAACCAATCTGTCCCCTCAGCAAGAACCACAAAAGGGATGATAGGGTTTCGTATGTCTGTGTTTAAATGCACACAGCTCTAAGCAGTAGAAGGCCAGGCAGCGTGCGGGGGCAGCAGTCTCAGACCTCCTGAGCCTTACCAAACGCGCTTTTGAGCTTCCAGCCTAAAAGATTTAATTAAAAGCAAAAAAAGAACAATATAATTTTAATAAAATTTACATTAAAATGTTTATAAAATGTCTCTTCTTCTGGCAGCTTATGTCCTTTGCACTAGATTTAACACAGATCTCTCCTGACTTTCTGTGAAAAAGTTAGTTATATCGTGGGACTCTGAAATGATTGAAATGTAGGCATGTGCACACACACACACATATTAATACCTGCTTTATGGCTTCCCTTACAGAAGATCCCCTTCCTAGGGATGCTCTATCAAGACCTAGCCCTTCCTCCAGAAAAAGTGTGTGTGAGAGTGTGAGTGGGCGCGGGTGTGTCCTAGTGTTCTCTCTCCATAGAGGAGAAAGCCTTTCAAAACAACATGGATATCACGGCATATAAGGTATCACACACACACACACACACATTGCCTCGCAGCTTTGTTTTCTATTTTCCCACATTAATTTTGTCCCGAAAAGGATAATGAACCTTGAATTATAGGAAGTGCATCATATGCTCCTAGTTTACAAGCAGTATTCTATATTGCCTCTGTACTTTGGAAAGTGATGGAAGTGTAGAAGGAACAAGGCTAGAACTCTGACTTATTTAACTTAAATCATCCACGAAAGCATCACACGTTTTCCCCACTGCACTCCTGAAGTACAGAAAAAATACAGAATGCCTTCTTACTTCAGTGGTAAAAGTATTGGTGTAGGAAGGCTAGCCCAGAACTGCCTGCCCATGCATACGACCTATTGTTGGATCAGTCTCATTACGCCTGCCTCCTCCCGCTTCCTGCATCCCCATTCCCATCTTGCAGGGCAGGAAAAGTTATTCTGGGGCTTCGATTCCCTGTATTTGGTCCCAGCTGAAAATCCAGGGAGGAAATGCCTGGTCCCATGGTAAGCTTCTTCAAAGTTTATTATTTTATAGCTAGGAAAAGATGAGCAATAAATCTTCCTCCTGGTTAAAAGTAATGGTTTTCTGATATTAAGGGCTCAAGAATATTTAATTTGACCAGGTGCTCTATCACACACACTCTATCTGTGCTATAGACAAAGCTCCCAGGTAACACATAATCACTTCTCCCACCATGCATCTTTCCCACCCCCAACCTCTTATGCAGAGGCTACAGGAACATGTGATCTTTTCATGTGACTTATTCCATGACTTAAGTCTTATAAACCCTGAGAACTCAGTACTATGATTCAGATGCACACCAGACAAAATAATAGCCAAATCATAGCATCTTTGATTTATCTGGTTAAGCTTCAGTCATTTCGTGGTGGGCTGGAAAAGCCATGGTTAGTCAAATTCCCTTTCTGAAACAGAGAGAGAAAGAGGGAGGGAGAGATCCCCAAAGTAGTTACACACACACACACACACACACACACACACACACACACACACACCTCTATTACTAATAATACATTGAACTCCATCAAAATCAGGAAGGGTCACTGGCACATCATCTATATGGAACGCTTATCAAAGTCATTAAGAGTCTTAGGACACATTACAGTTGGGTATGTGAATGCTGTAACCTGGACCAGAAATTTGATGCTGTCTTAAGAAATCACAGTAGTGTTAAAGAAGGGACCAGAGTTCTGAGGACTAGACTCAGCCAGGACACAACCTAACTGGGTGACCTTGTGTAAGTCACTAACTTCTCCAGATTTCAGATTCTTTGTGGATCAGTAAGAGATTTTAACCAGATGATCCTTTCCAACCTTAAAATTTTGCCCTTTCCCTGCCTTCATGGAGTCTTGAAATTCAATTCCAGCATGTATGTTTGTAGGATTTTCTTTCCCAAACCAGACTGTTCAAGACTGTAAAATGTGTTTTTTATAGTAGACCACTTACTTTCGACCTTAGCCTTCTAGTGAGTCTACATACCCACTTTGGAAATGGTACGTATACGATCTGTAAGTGCCTTGGCCTTGGCAAATGATAGCAGATGAGAATGAGATCTTCAGAAAAACACTTTTACAGCTAAACATGTTGTGCTCTTAGACTCTTGGATATTTTTTCTCTTAGTTGCTTTACCAAATCAAATGCAGCTGTAAGATCAATTCTTCTTCCCTGTAGTCTGTTCTTTAGAAAACAATGATCGTGTGATATAATTTCCTTACAGGTTTGTCCAAAAACCTCTCCAATGTAATAAATTGAGTTTAAAGTTTATGGCCACAGAAGGATCACGTTTCACCTAAGAGTCAGGCATTTCTTTTCATGCTAAAGTTTCCAATAAGGGAAGTCATTTGTTGAGGAGAGCACGAACCACATGCCACTTACATACAAACACAAGAACACAAGGGTGAGGAAGAGAAGTTAATTAATTGGGTCCCGCTAAGAGAATTTTGAAAGGACGGCTGATTTGAAATAGAGTGCCTGGCCAGCCCTTTGAGGCTTTAGAAATGAAGCCACCTGCTGCCCCCAGCTCCACCCCACACACACACCTCAGCCTCTGCCAGTCTCATTAGCTGTAGGAAGCTCTTCTTCCCTCCCCCAGGCCAAGTCAACAAATACGCAGTGAAAACGGGTAAGGAAAGCCCCCACTCTATACTGTAGTCCCTTATTACAACTGGTGTGATTGTGTCCCCTCTCGTCTTCGTAGCACTGAAAATAAAAGTGAAGGAGATAACCTACATCAACAGAGATACCAAAATCATCCTGGAGACCAAGAGCAAGACCATTTACAAGCTGAATGGCGTGTCTGAAAGGGACCTGAAGAAATCGGTGCTATGGCTGAAGGACAGCTTGCAGTGCACCTGCGAGGAGATGAATGACATCAACGCACCCTATCTGGTCATGGGACAGAAGCTGGGCGGGGAGCTGGTGATCACCTCCGTGAAGCGGTGGCAGAAGGGGCAGAGAGAGTTCAAGCGCATCTCCCGCAGCATCCGCAAGCTGCAGTGCTAGTGCGCCCCCGGGCCAGCTCCAGGGCTGGGCGGAAGCTCTGCTCTGGGTCCTCAGCTCTCATTTCCCAAGCACAGGCTCTCGCAGCTCCAGCCCCAGCCTGGAGCAGCTTCCCTTGCCTTTTGCACGTTTGCACCCCCAGCACCTCCTGAGTTATACGGCCTTAGGAGGCCTCGGGAAGGGATAGCTGTTTTCACATAAAGGAAAAGCCCACCCGGATCCTGTAGAAACGTTCAAACTAATAAAATCATGAATATTTTTATGAAGTTTTTAAATAGCTCACTTTAGTGTTGAGTAGGTACACCTGTGACTTGGGTCTGATTCTGTTGTTTTTCTGTTTGGTTTGGGTCAGCTGTTTTTCACTCTCTGCTGAGGTTGCCACTACGTGCAAATAGCTTCATTTTTCAGCGTGGTCCAAAATGCTGTGGGCCACAAACCGAGTTGAGATAAAGCTGGCTGTTATCTCGACTTCTCTCAGCTCCAGCCTAAGACTCAGAGCCTAAGTCTTATAATTCACTTGTCATTTTACACCCTCACTGGGAACTTACAACAGTAGCATGTTATGACATTTCCAGGTAGAGTCCTTCCATTTATAAAAAGCACATTAACCATCATAGCATGATACCCTTCAAATAAAGGGCAAACAGACAGATTTTATAATGAACCTGAGTACTTTAAGCTTTGTTTAAAACATTTTTTACTTAATTTTGCAAATTAAACAACTGTAGCTTACCTGTAATATACATAGTAGTTGACCTTAAAAAGTTGTAAAAATATTGCTTTAACCAACACTGTAAATATTTCAGATAAACATTATATTCTTGTATATAAACTTTACATCCTGTTTTACCTACTGTCTTCTGTCTTGTCTTCTTAATGGAAGGAAATGGGAAGGGTGATGTACAGAGCGGTCACTTCCCCTCTCCTGAGGCCCAGCCCTCCTGCAGTTTAAAGTGTCTGTTTCTCAAGTGTCTCGCCCCTACACCACCTGGATGCTGCCTTGTGCCTCGCATCTCACATAGATTTTACCACTGCAGGCCCTGCAGGGAGGCAGAGATTTGCAGACTTTGCAAAGGACTTTCCTCCTTTTGTCCCTTCTCAGCAGTTCAGCTGTAGCTATATAGTAATACTACTTTAAACCTAAAGTTCATGAGCTTACAGTGGTGCTTTCCCTTTCCCGAGATTTTCATAATGAAAATAACCATTGGGGGACGCCTGGGTGGCTCAGTCGGTTGAGCCTCTGATTTCTGCTCAGGTCATGATCTCACAGTTCATGAGTTCGAGCCCCGTGTCGGGCTCTGTGCTAACGGCTCAGAGCCTGGAGCCTGCTTCAGATTCTGTGTCTCCCTCTCACTCTGCTCCTCCCCTGCTCATGCTCCCTCCTTCTCCCTCCCTCTCTCTCTCTCTCTCTCTCAAAATAAACATTAAAAAAAGAAAGAAAATAAACATTTCAAAAAATGTTAGCGTCTTCTCCACTTAAACTTTAACCCTTTAGATATAGAGCCATGATCTGAAGAATATCCATTGAAAGGCAGGGAGTAGCGAGGGGATGGTGTGAGAAGAGGACAGACAGACATCCATCCATAAAATGTCCATGCAAATGTTTCATTATTTTATTTGGAAACCTCCACAGAAATTCTATTAAATGCATGAAGACATTATGGCTCAAAGGGATTAGGCAGCACAGCTCATAAGAGACAGAGCTGGGGCTGAAACTCAGGGCCTTCGGATGACAGATTCTGTCTACTATTCCAACTAGGACTGGAATATAGAAACATGGTGGCATGCATCCATTCAGCAAATAATTACTGGGAGTCTGCCATGTGACTTCCCTATTCTAAGTGCTGGGCACACACGTTAATCTTGGTTCTTATGGAACTTGTATAAGAGACAGAAACAAAATAAATAACCACAGTATATATCAGATTTCTTTTGTGGGCAAATGAAAACACGAATGTCCGTCCATTATTGGAAGGAGAAAGCAAGTGATCAGTAGACACTGGATTTCTGTGTTTCCTAAGATGATGCATGATCTGTTAATAAACTGCTCAAATGCCAGAAGTAGGAGATCAGCTGAAACAAAAAGGCTAAAAAATATGAAAACTATGTATCTGCTATGCATTTAATTCCTCTTCCCTTTCCTAAATAACTTGAGAAATGAGTTGAGCGCATCTATAAAAGTTTTTTGAGGAGCATTTCCTGAGTGCATGAAGGACAGAGTTTCTATCCACATGCACTGATCAGTGTCCCAAAGTCCACAGAGTTCAGAAGAGTCCATGCTGGGGCGCCTGAGTGGCTCAGTCGATTGAGCATCCGACTTTGGCTCAGGTCATGATCTCATGGTTCTTGAGTTTGAGTCCTATGTCAGGCTCTGTGCTGACGGCTCGGAGCCTGGAGCCTGCTTCAGATTCTGTGTCTCCCTCTCTCTCTGCCCCTCCCCTGCTCATGCTCTGTTTCTCAGAAATAAATGAATAAATAAATAAATGTTAAAAACAATTTAAAAAAAAAGAGTCCGTGCTATCTAATAGCACGCTCCATTCCGCATTGTTTATTCTGTCATCAAATGATAACTTGACTGGATATTTTGCCTTTCAACTCTTATTTACTATCAGGTTTTCAATGTTCTTGATGAGGGAAGAGGGTCTCCTTGAAAACCAAATCAAGGCATTTGTATCCCTCATGCAGTTACTACATCTGGATTATGATTGTGATTTTTGTCCATGAAACATGCTGCATAACTACAAACTAATTCATTAACTCATCAAAGACTCACTGAGCACGAACTATCACCATTAATGTATTCATTCAACAATATATTGAATGCTTTCCTGCATCTAGGCACTGTTCCACATGTTGGATACAAAGTGATTCTGCCTTCCTTCAGCTTATATTTTGAATTAGGAATTGGATTAGGCACCAGAGATACAGCGGTGGATCCTGCCCAAAGGGAACTAACAATCCAATGAGAAGGAGAAGAAGGATGTAAACAAATAATTCCAACATCCTGTGTTAAGAGGACGATGTGTACATGCCCAGGGATGGCACAGAGGACAGAGTGCTTAACGCAGGTACAAAACAGGATGTTTTTTTCAGGTTGAGCTTAGGATCAGGGTAAAGGTCTACTGAGGAAAGAACTTTCAGTGAGTTGCACCAGAATATCTTCTATTAGGACAGAGCCTTAGAAATTCAGTATTTGTAACCAGTTTTACACACTGGCCAATCAACTACAGTATTCTGTAATTATCATGCTGAAGGTATTCTTCTCAACACTACCGGTAAACCTAGCATAAAGTCCATTGCTTTTATAATACACAAAATTCCAAAATCAAATTACAAAACAACAGATCAACATTTAGCTCAGAAACAAGTAGCAATTCAACATAATAAAAAAAAATTTTGAAGCGGTCATGATTGTCCAGAGGGTGAGGTGGATAGGTGAGTGCTAAAAAAAAAAAAAAAACTTCAATTACTAAAGATAGCAGCCCACACAGACAGTATTAGAAGAAAAAAATCAAAGGACTTAAATGCTACAAGATGTCTCAGTAAAGAGTAATATTAATCATTTATTTAATAATCCAAGCATTCTGCCATGCTATGAAATGAGCAAAGTACTAGGACTTAATTACTTGGTCCCCAGTAGAAACACACCTAAAAAACTATGCATTTACTCCTGCCTGCATGTGCTCTTGTGTGCATCTACACGCAAATGTAGCTCCAGCAGAAAATCTTCTAAAACTGTATAATTTAATGGATATCAAAACAAACCACTCGGCCAACTAGAAAGTACACTATGAGTGGAAAACATGTGGGGGTAGCTTTTAAAATTCAGAGAGACTTAGGCAATTTAATTATTTTCTGCAAACCTGAGACCATTCAACTCTAAAATAATAAAGAATCACTACTCTATCAACTATGCCTAAGCTCAATACATTCTCATCAGCATCCTCAGTTTTGAGATATAATTCTCAGAGCTTGTTTCTGTGTAAGGACACATCCACAGCAGGAAGGAGCACCAGTCTGCAGCCAGTCCTAGTCCTAACCCCTGCATCCCCCTCTGTTCCACCAGCTCACCATGCTTTTCCGTTTCCTGAGCACAATGAGTTGCTCTAGCTGGTATGGGTGATCAGAGCCTGAGTGGTAGCAGCTCAGGCAGATGGGAGGAAGAAATGGAGCCATAAATACTATGTACATCTACCCTCCTTTCTTCCAAAGAGATTTTTCCACCTCCAAAGAAAGACTCAAGCACCTCCATGCTGCCCTCTTCTCACTAGGCTTCCCTAACAACATCAGGCTTCCAGGCTGCAGCAACCCTAGAGCTGAGAATTCATTCAATTATTCAAAAATCTCGCACTGAGCAACCTACCATGTGCCAGGTGCTATCTTAGGTGCTGAGGTTCCAATGATGACCGACACACAACGGGCACTCTGAAGAAGCTCACAGTCTGATGTGACACATACACATGTGACAGACAATACTAAGTGAGACCCAAATTTCTCCAGACCTTCCTGGACACAGTCCTTCTGCGTCCTATTTGTTCTTCAGGGTACAAATAAGTTCTCATTAAAATAATAGTAAAATCAAGGGGTACCTGGGTGGCTCAGTCAGTTAAGCTGTCTGACTCTTGATTTTGGCTCAGGTCATGACCTCACAGTTTGTGGGTTTGAGCTCCTTGCTGGGTTCCATCCTGGCAGTGCAGATTCTGCTCAGGATTCTCTTTTCTCCCTCTCTCTCTGCCTCTCCCCTCTTTGTGCTCTCTCTTGCTCTCTCTCTCTCAAAATAAATAAGTAAACTTTAAAAAACAATAATAGTAAAATCAAAATGTCCAAGCCTAGAAACGTTCACTGGAGAATTCTACCAAACATTTAAAGAAGAATTGACACCAGTTTTACACAACTTTTTCCAGAAAATAGAAGAAAGGATGCTTCCCAACTCATTTTATGAGGCTAATATTGCCCTACAGCAAAACTAGACCAAAAAAAAACCCCAAAGAAAATAGAGACCAATATATCTCATGAATTTAGATACAAAAATTCCCAATAAAATATTAGCAAATCAAGTCCAACAATGTATTAAAAGAATGATACACTCAAACCATGCTAGATTTCTTCAAGGTGTACAAGGTTGGAAAGATACACCATATTTAGGTCATGATCTCACAGCTCGTTCCGGAGTTCGAGCCCCTCAGTGCTGACAGCTCAGAGCCTGGAGCCTATTTCTGATTCTGTGACTCCCTCTCTCTCTGCCCCTCTCCTGCTCGTGCTCTGTCTCTCTCTCTCTCTCTCAAAAATAAATATACATTAAAAAAATTTTTTTAATTAAAAAAAAGTAAGAAGGAGGGGCACCTGGGTGGCTCAGTCAGTTAAACATCTGACTCTTAGTTTTGGCTCAGGCCATGATCTCGCTGTTTTGTGGGTTCAAGCCCCACATCAGGTTGGGAACACAGAGCCTGCTTGGGATTCTCTCTCACCCCCTCTCTCTGCTCCTCTCCCATTCACACTGTCTCTGTCTCTCTCAAAATAAATAAATAAACGTTAAAAAAAATAAGAAGGAAAATTAGGAGGTGGTAGGATGAGGTTATAATACTCTTTTTAGTCTTTCATACTTTTAACAGTCTTAACACTCATTAGTTACTGAAATCAAAAGGAGACAGGTACTGAGTGTAGCATTTCCTGGCCTAACTCCATTAAACTTGTGTCCAGTCGAGGACTAGAGTGAGTACACTGGTCTGTGATGCAAGGCTAGAAAAGGAAAATTAAACTGAAAACCACTCCCAAATCAATAAAGTTACCCCCTGTCCAGCAGAGCCAGACCACCTCTATAAATCCTGAACTACTTATGACGGTAGGAGAGAGCCATCTAGGCAAAGGAGAAGGTGGGAGAGATGTGCAGAGAGGGGACGAAAAGGAGAACTTGAAAATCCAAGAATACTAGTAGCTCGAATGCCCCATTCTTAATAATAGATTGGACAAATACTCAGAAGTTCAAGAAGGAAACAGAAGATTTGGACAATACGAAAGCCAACTATACCTAACAGACATCTATAGAACATTCCACCAAACAAGAGTAGAATACACATTTTTCTCCAGTTGTTAAATAAATGAGCCAAAGATGGCCCCTGTATGTTGGCCCTTACGTTGTTTCCTTTTTCACAGCAAGTTGGCACCATTAGCTCAAAGCCAAACTCAAATTCTTACATATCCAATCGCTTTAAATATATCCAAAATATTTAGCCATTTATAACCTGCTTGCTTTGTACACCCTACAAAACTACACCAAATATCTACTAGCCACAAACCCTGTGGCTATAAAAGACCCCGAAACGCTGCTGCCCTTTGGCGCTCTCTGACTCAGATACTCTCCACTTGCTGCTGAATGGTATCCTCTAGACACATAAGCCCCCCTCCATTCCCCTCTTCCCTGAGAATTCCCTTTCCCTCTTCCCCTTTTAGCCTCCTGCTGGGAGAGATTTCCCCTCTCTTATAACCCCAGCAAAATAGGGCCCAATAATATTATTGTGCAATACTGCCATCTCATGTTCCTGTCTTTCCTTGATCAGCCCTGAAATCCTTGACCTCACCACACAAGTGCACAGAAAACATTCTCCAGGACAGACCATCTGTTAAGTCATATAGCAAGGCTCAATGCATTTAAAAGGACCCAAATCATGCAAAGTATGTTCTCTAACAATGATAAAACAAGACTAGAAACAAATCACGGAAGGAAACTTGGGAAATTCACAAATATGTGGAAATTAAACAACACATTCCTAAATGTGTTTGAAATTTAGGTGAATGAAGACTAAATCTCAGTGTACTAAAAACAAATGGATGCAGCTAAAGCAATGCTCAGAGGGAAACAGCTGTAAAGGCTAAATTAAAAAAGGAGAAAGACCGGGGCACCTGGGTGACTCAGTCAGTTAAGCATCCAACTCTTGATTTCCGCTCAGGTCATGATCTCACAGTTCATGGGGTCGAGCCCATGACTGTCCTCAGTGATGACAACAGAGAGCTTGCTTGGAATTCTCTCTCTCCTTCTCTGTCTGCCCTTCCCCTGCTTGTGCTCAGTCTCTCTCTCTCTCTCTCAAAATAAATAGATAAACATGAAAAAAAAATTTTAAAAGAAGAAAGATCTCAAATCAATAATTTAACTTTCTATCTTAAAAAAAATAAATAAGAAGAGCAAACTAAGCCCAAAGCAAGCAGAAGATGGAAAATTATACAGATTAGAGCAGATACAATTGACCACAGAAAAACAATAGAGAAAATAAAAGTTGATTGTTTAAAAAATCACCAAAATTGACATCAATTTAGCCAGACCTACCAAAATAAAAAGGGAAAAAATCTAAATCACTAAGTTTAGTGATTTAGGAATGAAAGATATATTACTACCAAACTCACAGAAGTTAAAAGAATCATAAGAGAATACTATGAACAGTTTTATGCCAACAAATTAGACAACCTAAGCAAAACTGACAAATTCTTAGAAAGACACAAAATACCAAAGCTGACTCAAGAGCAAATAGAAAATCTAAATAGACCAGTAACAAGTAAAGAAATTGAATTATTAGTAAATATATATATATATATATACACACACACATATCACACAAAGAAAAGCTCCAGCCCAGAGGGTTTCACTCGTGAATTCTAAAAAATATTTTATTTTTTTAATGTTTATTTATTTTGGAGAGAGAGAGACAGAGCACAAGCAGGAGAAGGGCAAAGAGAGAGGGAGACCCAGAAGCAGAACCAGGCTCCAGGCTCTGAGCTGTCAGCACAGAGCCCAATGCAGGGCTCAAACTCATGAACTGCGAGATCAAGACCTGAGCTGAAGTTGGATGTTCAACCTACTGAGCCACCCAGGCGCCCCACTAACAAATATTTTAAAAATTAACATCAGTCATTTACAAACTCATCCAAAAAATAGAAGAGAAAGAAACACTTCCCAGTTCATTCTAAGGAGCCAGCAGTACTCTGATTACTACAACCAAACAATCGCAAGAAATCACAAGCAAAGAAGACTACCGGCCAATACACTTTATGAATATAGATGCAAAAATCCTCGACAATCCAGCGGCATATTAAAAGAATTATACCATGACCAAGTGGGACTCATCCCAGGAATGCTGGCTTGGTTTAACATGAGAAAATCAATCTATGTAATACACTATATTAATACAACAAAGTACAAAAATCACATGATCGTGATCATATCAATAGATAACAGCTAAGCACTTGAGAATGCCTAAGGAAAGAAATGGTTGGGGGTGGGGAGGGAGAATGAAGAAAGGAGGGAAGGGAAGGAAAGAGAGAAGACAGAAGAAAGAAGAGGGAGGAGAAGAAAAGGGAGGGAAGAGAAAAAGGAGAGGAAAGGAGGGAAGAGGAAAGAGACAGGAGGGGAGAGAAAGAAAGGGAGAAAGAACACAGAATCCAGATTGGAAAGGAAGAAGTAAAGCAACTACCTCTATTTACATGATCTTGTATGTAGAAAATCCTAAAAAAATCACTAAAAAACTATTAGAACTAATAAATAGGTCAGCAAAACTACAGGATCGAAAGTCAACACACAAAATAAACTGTATGTCTACACTCTAGCATTGAATAATCCAAAAATAAAATTAAGAAAATGATTCCGGGGCAGCTCCGGTCATGATCTCACAGCTCATGAGTTCGAGCCCCTCTGAGCTGTGCTGACAGCTCAGAGCCTGGAGCCTGTTTCGGATTCTGTGTGTGTGTCTCTCTCTACCCCTCCCCCACTTGCACTCTACCTCCATCTCTCTCTCTCTCAAAAATAATAAACATTAAAAAATAAATTAAAAAAGAAAGAAAACAATTCCATTTACCAGAGAATTAAAAAGAATAAAATACTTTGGAATAAATATAACAAATGAAGTGCAAGATTTGTACACTGAAAATTACAAAACATCATTGAAATAAATTAAAGGCCTAAATAAAAAGATCCCATGTTCATGAGTTGGAAGACTTAATATTGTTAACATGGCAATACTACCCCTAAATTGGTTTATAGATTCAATACAATCCTTATCAATATTCTAGCTGCTTTTTTTTTTGGCAGAAATTGACAAGCTGACTCTAAAACTCTTATGAAAATGTAAGGCACCAAAAATAGCTAAGACAATTTTAGAAAACAAAAATAAAGTTGGAAGATTTTCACTTCCCAGTTTCAAATAATACAAAGCTACAGTAATCAAGACAGTGTAGTGTTAGCAAAAGGACAGACACATAGATCAAAGGAATAGAATTGAGACTCTAGAAATAAACTATTATATTTATGCAAATGATTTATGACAAGTGTGGCCAAGGTCATAATTCAATGAGGAAAGAATAGTCTTTTCAACAAATGATGCTGGGACAACGAGATATCAGCATGCAAAAGACTGAAGCTGGACCTCTATCTCACACCGCATACAAAAATTAACTCAAAATAGATCAAAGACCTCAATGTAAGAACAAAAACTATGAAACTCTTAGGAAAAAATGTGGGAATAAATCTCTACTGCCTAAGATTAGGCAATTATTTCTTTAGATATGATACCAAAAGCAGACATATAAAAGAAAAAAAAGATGTTTTTATAACTTTAAAAAATTAATAAAAAGAAAATCCACAGAATGGGAGGAAATCTTTGCAAATCATACAGCCGATAAATAACTGGTATCCAGAATATACAAATAACTCTTAAAACTCAACAATAAGAAGACTAGTGATCCAATTTTAAAATGGGCAAAGGATCTAGACATTTCTTCAAAGAAGACATACAAACGGCCAATAATCACATGAAAAAGATGCTCAACATTATTCATCATTAGGGAATATAAATCAAAGTCACAATGAGATACCACTCCACACCAACTAGAATGGCTACAATCTATTAGTCAGATAATGACAACTATTGGTGAAAATGTGGAAAAATTAGAACCCTCAAACAATGCTGGTGGGGTTATAAAATAGTATAGCTAATTTGGAAAACAGTTTGGTGGATCCTCAAAATCTTAAACATAGGGTTACTATATGACCCAGCAACTGTACTCCTAAATATATACTCCAAGAGAACTGAGAAGATATATCCACGAAACCACTTTTATGTGAACTTTCATAGCAGCCTTATTCATAACAGCCAAAAAGTAGAAACAACCTGAAAGTCCATCAGTTGATGAATAGATAGACAAAATGTAGTACAACCATCTAAAGGAATAGTAACAAGGAATGAAGCCATAATAAGGAATGAAGTACTGACACATATTATAACACAGATCAACCTCAAAAACATGCTAAGTGAAAGAAGCCAGACACACAAAGGCCATATACTGTATGGTTTCATTTATATACAACATCTACAACAGGCAAATCTACACAAAGTGGTTGCTAGGGGATAGAGGAAGTGGGAAATGGGGAGTGTCTGCTAAAGAACGCGAGTTTCTTTTTGGGGTGATGAAAATGTTCTGGAATTAGATAGCAGTGGCAAATGCATTGTTTTGTGAATATACTGAAAACCACTGAATCATACACTTTGATTCATGACAACTTGTGTGGTATGTGAATTATATCTCAAGTCTGTTAGTGAAAAAAGTCACATGTCCCAGGGCTCCTGGTTGGCTCAGCTGGTCAAGCATCTGACTTCAGCTCAGGTCATGATCTCACATCACAGTTCGTGGGTTCGAATCCTGTGTTGGGCTCTGTGCTGACAGCTCAGAGCCTAGATCCTGCTTTGGATTCTGTGTCTCCCTCTCTCTGCCCCTCCCCTGCTTGAACTCAGTCTCTTCCTGTCTCTCAAAAATGAATAAATATTAAAAAAAAATTAAAAGATCAGATGCCCCGGGGCGCCTGGGTGGCTCAGTTGGTTAAGTGGCCGACTTCAGCTCAGGTCATGATCTCACCTCTGTGAGTTCGAGCCCCATGTCAGGCTCTGTGCTGATGGCTCATCAGAGCCTGAAGCCTGCTTCAGATTCTGTATCTCCCTCTCGCTCTGCCCCTCCCCTGCTCACGCCCTGTCTCTATGTCTCTCAAAAATAAATAAACGTTAAAAAAAAAAAATTTAAAAGATCAGATGTCCCAAGCCTTAAAGATCATATGCAAATGTGTTACAATTGAAACTTGAAGCCAAATTTGCTTGATTATAAATCCTGTTGTCTTAATTATCAACTATACTCCTGCACCTTCTTCTTTTCTCACGATACAGGCTTTCTGGACACCGTTACTCACTCCTATAGAGTTCACCACTGTCAAACACCAAATCTCTCTCTCTCTCTATCCCTAACTTTCTTCTCGAATGAGTTTGTCTCTGTGGACAGCTCTGCCTGCATGCCCTAGAGATACTTCAAAAGCAATCATTTTAAACCAAATTTAACTTCACCTTCCACAAACTTATCCCCCTTTCATGAAAACTTCTTACCGGTGGCATTCTTCATGAGCTGGTGTCCCCTCCAGTACCAGGCCATTTAGATAGCAAAGATGATTAACGTCCCCCAAGCCCAGTAAATGATGAGAATTTTCATGCTTGGGTTACCAGCTCCGACTATTCTCTTTGATGATTCTTCACTCGGATGACATTAGCAAAAGATTTTTCATTCTCATTTCACTATTAATAAAGCCTTAAATGTTTACATTGAACATGAACATAATAGCAACTAAGAGGAAAAAATAAAGACCCTCACTCCAGAAAACTCTAGAGAGCCAGGAGTATAGGCAAGACCCCAACTCAAGTCTTGCAGTGTACTGAGACCACACAATGTGCTTCTCCACATTTCTAGTAGGGTGAAACTTCCTTGAGTTGTTCACCTAAAGTCGTCCCCAAAACTATGGCCACTTTGATGGATATTCGTAAGATTCAGAAAATCTTAAACTAGTAAAGTCTAACTATTCCCTAAATTACCCTCTGACTATTGTACCCAGGATGGCTTCTAAAATTTTCCTTCTTTTGAGGCCAGAGCAAAATGTGTTTTGTGTAAAAATTAAACATATAAAATTTTATGCCAAAATATTAAATTTTCAAAAGGCAGTAGACAACATGCCCAGCACAAAATTTTTGTTTATAACCATTTTGGTAACTTAGAATAACTGAAATCCTTCCCAAAGAAAAAGTGAAATCAACAACAAACAACCAAAAACAACGATATTCCATTTTTCTGATATTCTAATTAAAGTAAAAAAATAAATACATGTTTTATTTCCATGTATGCACTATTTCAACTATTTATATAGTGTGCCTGGATTACTGCATTTGTAGAATACATTAGAAAAGCAACTCATCTCCAACACTCATGGGTGCCAACATATTTTTGGCAGTTATGTGGCTAAACACCACAATTTATGTTCATTCAAAACAAGAACAAGATAACAGGTAGAATGAACAGACACAGGCCTTACCCTACACACTGCTTTCCTTCTACCAACCACGTCTCAGCATTGCTAAGTGTTGGTAAAAGTGTGTCCCCCTTCTGATTAACAATGACACATTAGAAAATAAATAGTAGTTGGGGTGCCTGGGTGGCTCAGTCAGTTAAATGTCTGACTCTTGATTTCGGCTCAGGTCATAATCCCATAGTTCATGGGTTCGAGCCCTGTGTCAGGCTCTGTGCTGACAGCTGCAGAACCTTGCAGCTTGCGATTCTCTGTCTCTCTCTGCCCCTCCTCTGCTCTCTCTCTCTCAAAATAAATAAACATTAAAATAAAATAAAACAAAAGAAAATATAGTAGTATATGCACAATGTTGAGGGCACAATTTAGGGCCCTTTTTGTATTTTAAGTTTGTATCCATATCTACGTACAGAGGTCTCAATGGTTCTGTTATGGGTACATGGCAAAAAGCTGTGGCCACAGTGACAACAGCCCCTTCTTCCTAGACTAATGAATGTCTGCAGGCAATAGGCTAAGTCCTGTCCTCGCTCTCCTTCCATAAGCCAGGAAGAGGCCTGGGGCACAAGCGCAATCACCAAAATGGGAGTGTAATAAGTAAGGCCAGGAGACTTTATATTCACTGGAAGGCTTTATACTCCAGCGAAAAAACAAAAAAAAAAACAAACAAACAAAAAAAACTCTTTTTGGTGTTGTTTCTATAACTGATCTTGTTTGAAGCCCCGAAGTAGGACAAATATCTAAAGCCAAGGGAAAAGAGGAACATTAGTATTTTTCTGCCGCGAGAATGTGACTTTTGCAGAACAGAGGTGCAATGTGACCTTGGCGATTAACCTGATGTGTAGGAATTGGGAGGGCAAGTCCCGAGTCTCATCTAGAAATGACAAATACAACTTCCACTCCAGGACCACGTTTCCTGCCCGTGCCCCGCCCTCCCCCACGTGAAGCAATGGCCTCCCACACAACCCAGGGGCCAGGGAGCCCAAGAGCAGTGGTTGCCGCTACACATTCTTAGATAAAGCAATTCACTTCTTTAACTTAAATGTCTTCATCTGTAAAATGTAGGCAGTGACCCCTGTCACTGGGGCTCATTCTGAGGATTAAATGATATCAGATAATACCGTGCCTAGCCCAGTGTCTGGCACACTGTGGGTGTTTGATAAATGTTAACTTTTTTTACAGTTAGGACAGTGGATACTGGCTTGCCTGGCACTGGCGCTTACTAAAGATGAGACTTCTGAAAGGAGGCGCCAGGAAAGGAAAACAAGGAGAGGGAAGGGCAAGGAGCCCCACTGAGGATTTAAATGTGGTTTTCCCTCCTACTGAGAGGGCCCCTGAACTCAATAAATGAGAATGACCCTGGCTGAACTTCCGAGCTTGAAAGTATAGTTGGTTTTAAAAAGGAGTTCTTTTTCAAGATCAATCGTTCAAGAGAACTAAAAAGCTCGCCCTCAGAAGAGGCTCAGTCCGTAAACCACGGGAAAGCAGGAATGTGCCATCCCCTCCAGAGAGAGCAGGGAGCCCCACAAGTGCTGCCGTCTGTCCAAACACTGTGACTCTGCTGCCTCCCCTATTCCAAATGAACCAGAAACCTGAGAATCTGAACCGAGCTCCAGCTAACATTATTTAAATGAACCGGCTGCTATAGGAACCTTAAACCACATGTCATTTGGCTGTGGGGCTGCCCTGGGCCAACAGACATTGGGAACACGGTTCCCACCTCACACAGGGATTGCGTTCCAAATGTGTGTTTGGAAGGCCCTAGTTTGAAAGGCAGAATGCACTTTCCCAAAGAAGCAATGTTATAAATGGTGATGAGGGCCACACGCCAGCTCACAAAACTCCACATAATCATGGTATAGATAAACTCTATACGTTTTAGCCGAAAAAAGAATAGTGGTCAAAAATATTATAATACTGATAATTAAAGAAGGAGATAAACAATAAAGTTGAGTATCTTTCATTTGTCTCGAGTGGTGGTGTTTAAGCAAAGGCAGATTTAACTAAAGGAGGATGAAAATGTCTATCCAGTAAGGCCGAGAGGCCAGGAAAACTGGGACTGTAGTCAGGAACCCTGGCAATTGGGAACTGGACTAGCTTACAAGATTTCTACCAATTCTAAGAGGCTAGTGTCTGTGCCTGAAGATCAACCTAGCACCCAAGAGGGGTTAGCTGGTGGGGGTGACTGAAAAAGGGTTAGCTGGAGTGTCTCTATGCAGCCATTTCAGCAGCCAAGGTAGGACCTAGCTTCAGTGTCCCTCTCCTTTTAGAAATGAGTACCCCCATTTATGACCCAGTCTGCCTTGACCCCAGGGATCACAGAAGTGAAGAACTTTTGGTGCCTCTTTCACACTGATTTCTGAGATCAGACAAACTCTCTCAAAGGCTCTCCTGGATGGTTTGAATTTGACACCGTACCCCTGTTTCGACTGACTGTAGATTGTCACCTCCTTCATGTCAGGGAGGCCCCACAGCTGTTTGGACTCTCTCCCTCTACCACCCTACTCCATGTGACCAGTACCACACCTGGTTAGAGACATTTGAAATGACCCATTCTAGCTGGGAGGCTAAAGATCAAAGATATAAATTTTTTTATCTGTAAATATGAAGAAGATATGAGAAAAGAGGAAGGAAGAAAATCTAAAAAGAACATTACTCGATAAATACCATTTGTAAGACAAGATAAATACCATTTGTAAGACTGTAAACTCTAACCAGTAGGTGGCACCATCAGCCCAGGGCAGTTCAGTTGTCCTGGGAGGAACAGCAGAAAAGGGAAAAATTAATGAGTGCTAGTCAGGAAGTGGGTAGAAAGGCTGAAGCCAGCCACTTTGCAATAAATAATTTAAAATATACAAGGCATTCCTGTGAAGTATGAATTTTAGATTATACATAAATGCAATAATTAATTCCCTTAAAGTTAAAAAATCTCATAATTTATTTCTTAAAATTGGTTTATATCCCTTGCCCACATTCTATTGACTTACACTTTTTAAGAAAATAATTTCTAACAGTTCTGTATTTTTCTGAGCACTAATTCTTTGACAGCTAGATATATGCAAACACATTCTCTTGGTCCATGGCTTGCTGCTTTTTAATGTCAACTTTTTATTGTACAGAAATACAAATTTTTTAACATAGACTAATTTACTAATCTTTTCCTTTACGATTTGTTGCTTCTGAGTTTTGTTTAATATATTTTTTTACTACCTTGGGGTGAAAAAGATATTCTTTTAAATTGTCTTCTTAAAGTTTTGCTTTTTAAACCACCTGTTTTGTCTTGGCATAGCAAGCTTATTACTAAATAGTCCATCCTTTCCCTGCTGATTTGTCACTCCTGTCATAAAACTAGTTTCCCATAAATGCATGTGTCTATTTGGGGGCTCTCTATTCTGTTCCCTGGGTCTATTTCTCTATTCATGCACCAGACACCATACCTAATTTTCTAACTATGCTTGAATCCACGTTGTTTTTCAAACACCTTTGTGACATCAGCTCATTTTCTTCATTACAATCACCTCATAGTTCTAGACCAAGAGATGACAGTAGGATGCATGAGCTACGGCTCGTATGCTGAAGAGATTAGCACTAAGCAACAGGACTGCTGTTCGTCTAGTCCAGGGTTTATGACAGAGTCCAGGACCAGGCATTTGACTTGGGAAACAGAGCTGCAATGTAATTAACTTTGGTTGGATGAACCACTCCAGGAAGCAGCGGTTACCTTTCTGGGAAACAAGATATTGGGCCTCTATCTGGAAATAGGTCACTAAAGAAACCAGGCATGATAGGGTGGAGTCAAGTAAGTCCATTACCACCAGTGGAGAAGAAATTGGACTTTTTGAGTTTTATTCTCTGATGACCGTTGAGCTGAAATCAGAAGGAAGATGACTCCCTTTGTGCTTACTGTGTCTCCAGAGAAAGATGTAGACATTTCTGGTGTCAATCAACCAGGAAGAGAATCTCATATCTGGGAGCCAAAACTTATGTAATGATAATGGGCCAGAGTTTTACAGGCTAGGGAAAGCCTAGTTCCATCCGGACCTTTTACAGCGGGTTGGGAGGGGCAGATGGCTGACTGAGAGGAATCCAGATGAATCAGAGGACCTCCTGGAGTGGAGAGAAAAATGGCCTTTGCCACATGAAGACAGGCCAAGAGCTAGGTAGGAAGGCAACATGTCCAAATGAACTCATTATCTTTATACCCAGAAATCTCCCGCTCTTCGAGTGTTCCCATTCTCAACACCCTCTGCCCAAACGCCAGGCTGTTCAAGCCACACGCCTGGGAGCCCTGCTTGAGGTTTGGTAAGTCTTACAGATTCTATTAACTAAATCTCTTGGCTCCATCCACATCTCTCCATCTCCCCCCCACCCCATCCCTGCACACACTCACATACACCACCAAGGCCACTGCTGCCTTTAACTGGCACTAGAGCAATAGCTTTCCGACTGGTCTCCCTGTCCTGAATCATAGTTGAGCCCTCCCTTCCACCCTTGAATCCAAAAGGCAAATTCCCACTGTACCACCTACTGGCTTTGAAATTTGAGCAAACTTCTGCACCTCTCTGTGCTTCAATGTTCTCATGTCAAATGGAGATAATAACACCACCCAACAGGACCTCGTTGTGAGAACTGAATGTGTTACCACAGAGCAAAGTACTTGGAACAGGAAACACCACAATTAATTGTCCTGCGTGTCTGCCTCCACACCCTGCTAGACTGCAAGTCCACCATGGCAGGGATGTGTTCGTCAGCCTCTACGGGTAGATCCTTGTAGGTGCTGAAAACTCTGACCCATCACAAACTGGGAGGGAGTAAGCCATATTTTGGAAGTCAGACTGCCTACTTACCTATTGCCTTTTTGTCTGTTGCCCTCCAGTAACACCAGTGCATTCCTAAAGGTTTCCCCAAATGTTCCAGCTTGTTCCCAGCCATAAGTGCAGGCTCTGGTCTACTGCTGAGGGCAAGGAGAAGGCCCCCTGAAGGTGGAGGGGACAAAGGCAAGTTAGGAGTGACTTCCAAAGGGGAAGCGCACCCAGGGCTAAAGGCTCTGCCTTCTGCCTCCAACCCCGCCCCTGTTGAGTTTCTCTCCTTTGTCATCTTTGGAGGAGCCAGGTGTGACTTCACCAGGGACCTGTCCAAGTTATTAAAACTGCAGATAAGAGGAAAGAAGGAGCGATGGGCCCTGGGACAGGAGCTCCACCGGGGATGCAACAGAGGTTGAGTCGTCTCAGGAGCACACAGTGGGTAGCTGGCTCCTGGCCTCCCAGGATTTGCACAGACCTGAACTCCCGCCTGCCGATGAAGCCTTCTGAGGAAAAGGGCAGAGGAAAAAACGACCCTCGCTCCCTCTCTCACCTCCGTTTCTCACTCTCGGTACGCCCCACGGGATCTCTTCCTACCCACTTCCGAGCCGGCCTGCAGCCCTGCGTCCTGGTGACAAAACCGCAGGCTCCCGTCCAGTCCACAGGGCCAGGCGCAGGACGTTGTATGAGCCACGATGGCAGACCACTGCTTGACTGCAGAGGGAAGATTCCCCAAAGGGTCTCCTCAGCAGCGACAGGGAGGAGGATCCCGGCGCGGGCTCAGGGCTGAGGGGAGGCGCACGGGGCGGGGCGGGGCCGCCGCAGGCTCGGCTCGCACCCTGCGCTGGCGCGGGGGAGGGCGCCCCCATCCCCCCATCCCCTGCATCCCCCATCCCCCGCGGCCTCCCGGAGACCCTCCCCGGCCCGCGCGGTCGCTGCAGCCGCCGCAGCGGAGGCATGGCCGCGGGGGCCGCGGTGCGCAAAGCGGCTCCGGTGCTGGAGGCACCTCCCCAGCACGAGCAGGTACCGGGCGCGCGCGGAAGCGCAGGCGGAGGACCGCAGGGTCAGGGTGCCTAGGCTCACGCGGGGGCTGGGTGGCCGCCCGGACGGGTCTCCGAGTCCCCCGCCCCGGCGCGGATGACCTTTCTGGAAGGTGCTCGTGGCTTCGCCTCTCCCTACCCCACCCCAGGGGAGCCTCTCCATTTCTCTCTTCTTCTCCCGCTCCTCTCCCTTCCCCTTCCCTACAACCCCTTTCCCCTTCCTCATCCCGCCCCTCCCCCCCACTCTGTCTCCACCAGAATAAGGCTTTTCCGACTCATCCCTGTCTATTCCCTGCCCTCGGTATTGGCTGCCCCTCTCCTAGCTCCCTGGCAGAAGCTCCAGGGCCAGGTGAAGAGAAGGACGGCTGAAGGGTGCAGGGTGTACCTCAGGCTTGACTGTGTGGTTCTCGAACTGCAGCTGCGTCAGAATCATCCAAAGGCTAGTTAAAAAGGAGATGGTTGGGCTCTGCCCCAGGGTTTCTAATACCTGACCTCTGGGGTAGTGCCTCATCATTTTGCAAGTCAGACTGGTTCCCAGGAGTTGCCGATGCTCCAGCTTTGAGAACCTCTAAGCTAACTATCCCCTCCTCACCTCCCTGGTGATTTCAAACCCCCTCATTACGATTTTTCATTTATAGATGATTCTTAGGCCATGATCCCATAGCAGGAACTGTACTATTCATGAGATAAGGGGGATAGGGTGAGAGAGAGACCTCTGAGAAGGTCTCTGAGACCTGAGAACTCACATCCCAGTATAACCAGGACAAAATAACTCATAGAGGGTGGGAAGAGATTACTGTCCCCAAAGGAGGTTCAAGCGAAGTTTTGTAGGATTTCTAGAAAGCAAGGAATTGCTTCTGGCAGGGAGGGTGGGCAAGGCTGACTGGGGGGATGGGGGGATGGGTGAGATTCCATGTGGCCATGAGAGGAAATGAGAATTCTCCATGGAGGAAATGGGAATACCAAATTACTTGGAGATGAAAAAAATTGTTGGGGGTGGGAGGTGACCATGGAGAAAGGTGGGGGCGGGGGTGGATATTCGCTATGACCCTGGCAGAAATCCAGGGTTCATGAAGGCTCGTAGGAAGGGAAAGCTAGGTTATGGCAAGCCTTGTATCACGCTATGCACTGGAGATTTATTCTCTAACAGGGGGAAGCTATAAGAGAACTCCATGACTTACTGACTGGTTTCAAACCCAGATCAGATCATCACTGAGGGTTGTGGATGAAGAAGTCTGCATGCTGGGAAGGGCAGAAGGCTGGCAGAGTCACTTCTGCGGCTGATAGTCTCCCTTAAGGGTGTCATCGCTGCCCAGCCCACTGCCCTCAGGAGGTGTGGTCCCCTGTTAGCTCCGTCCTGGGAGGAACTCAGAGCTGCTCCTCCCATAATCTCCCCTGGTTCCGCTTTGCTGGCTACTGTATTTCCAGAACGAAGCACAGAGTCTGGCAAATGGCAGGGCCTCGGGAAATGTTTACTGGACAAATCAGTGAGTGAATAATAAACATACAACCTCATGATCTGGGACTCTAGTCTGCCCAGCTCGTTGTGTCCCTCTTTGTGCCAAATACCACCTCCTTATTCCCCATCCTCCCCCCTGTGGTCTAGGGAGCCAGCTACACCCTGTGTGCTCCTGAGACTCCTCAAAGTTGGGGCGCAAGAGACTAGGCAGTATGGACTCAGCAGTTCTCTCTTCTGTTTGTCTGACGCCTGCTTCGCAGGCTCTGGTTTCCCCAGAGGACCCACCCCTGCCTCAACACTCTTCTCTACCTTGGAGTAAGCCAGCCACAGCCCCTCCCTACCACTCCATCCACGGAAGTTTTGTCATTGCCCAGTGATATGGGTTCCATAGCCTAACATCCAAGCCCTCCAAGCCTAACATCCTTACCTCCTGCTCACATATGTCCCAGGGACAGCAGTAGTTTGAGTTTACTGTATTGGTTTCGCTACTCATTTTAGCAAGATTTTTCTAAGAGATGGATTTTTGTGAAGAGTTGAAAGCGGGGAAACTAATTTGGAGGCAGCAGCTGAGGTAAGAAATGATGAGGGCTGGCACTAAGAGAGAGGCAGTTTTCAAACACAGTTAGCCCCTGAACGGCACAGGATTGAATCGCACGGATCCACTTATACACGGATTATTTACAGTGCAATACTCAAAATGCATTTTCCATACGATTTTCTTAATAACATTTGCTTTTCTCTACCTTACTTTGTTGTCAGAATACAGTATACAATGCATGTAACATCCACACTATGTGTTGATCAGCTATTTATGTTATTGATGAGGCTTCTAGTCGACAGTAGGCTATTAGTAGTTAAGTCCTGGGGAGTCAAAAGTTATACACAGATTTTTGACTCAGGAGATTGGCACCCCTAACCCCTGCATTGTTCAAACGTCAACTGTATATTGATCGAGTGTTCGATGTGCCAGACTGAGTATTCAGTGGTGGTGTGAGACAAGTAATGCATCACAGTGACCATGCAGTGGGGTAACAGTGTTCAGTGGACAATGGACCTACTGGAGAGGCCTAACCCAAAAGGCTTCCTGGAGGAAGTGGAGTCCCAGGCATCCCCAAAGGGTGGCTGGGGGTGGAGGAAAAGTATTCAGGGGACGGAAGAGTTCTGCTTAGCTGGAGCAGAGGCTGTGCAGGGGCAGTGAAGAGAAAAGAAGCTGAAAAGGGCCACAGGGCCACAGGAGCTGTGTGGACAAGGGCAGCCACTTGTGTTTTGAGCGGGGGAACAAATGTGATCAGTTTCCTTTAGTTGGATCACCCTCACTGTTTGAAGGGAGAAAAGGAGTGGAGGCAAGAGCCCCCCAGGAAGAAGGGAACCCTCTGCACACCAGGTTGGATCTGTCCGCAGGCTAAGGGAGGCCTTGCCAACCAGTCTAACGAGTAACAGCCCCTCCCCGTGCTGGTTATTCTGTATCACACATTCTGTTTAGTTTCTTCATAGAATTTACATTGGGTCATTGTTTTCTTGTTTATTGTCCACACTTTCTCTAGAGCACAAGGCCCAATTCATAAGGCCAGGAACCTCGTATCTTATTCACCTTTATTATATGGCAGCTCCTACCCCAGTGCCTGGTACCCAGGAAGTAATCAATAGATGTTTGTTGAATGAATTTATAATGGTTGGCATAGAAGCCAATGAGGTGGAAAGAAGTGGTTCAGCAGGTATTTTGGTAAGGTCTGCAGGAGGGTGCTGGGTTGGAAGTGGAGGATTAAGGTCAAGAACGGCGTCCCATATTTCTGTTTTGAAATTGGGTAGGTGGGATGTAGGGCTGCTGAGTGTGAGGGGGAGTACTGAAATGGAACCAGGTTGGAGGGAAATTAATATGCCCAGTTTGGGGCAGCTTGGGCTTGTGTGTCTGAGGGACATCCAAGTGGAGATATGTAGAAGACACTTGGATAGAAGAATCTGAAGCTCAGAAGGGAGCTAAAAGGGGAAGAAAGGTAAATAGGAATGTCCTGCAGGGAAAAAGATTTGGCAACTGATAGACAAGGAAGAGAAAGGAGAAGCAGAATCAAAGTGACTTCTCAATTCTTTTAAGTGACATACATTCAGGGGCACCTGGGTGGCTCAGTCAGTTAAGCATCCAACTTCAGCTCAGGTCATGTGATCTCTGGAGTCTTGGGTTCAAGACCTGCATCAGGCTCTGTGCTGACAGCTTGGAGCCTGGAGCCTCTTTTGGATTCTGCATCTCCTTCTCTCTCTTTGCCCCTCCCCCGTTTGTACTCTCTCTTTCAAAAATAAACATTAAAAAAAATTTAATGGCATATATTCATTGAGAATATATTCAATATAGACAAATATAAAAAAGGAGTAAATATTCCAATACACATCAACACCCATGGATCATTCCTGTTGGCATTTTGGCAACTGTTCTGGATATCTCTTTCTTTGGATGTTTCTTTATTTTGTGTAACTGTATATTTACACTAATAGGCTTATATTGTATACAACTGTTTCTGAAGGATGCTTTCTCTCTTAATATGTCATGGGAATATTCCTATGTCAATAAATATGGATCTGCATGATCATTTTAAAGAGCCAATAGATTTCCTTTGTTATAAATATATCATAACTCATTAACCAATCCCCCATGGGATGACACATAGATTGTTGCCAACTTCTCAATATTATAAATAAAAGTATGTAAATACCTGTGTCATCTTTCCCTGTGTATTTGTCTCTTCATTTTGTGAGAGATTATTCTTAGACTATTCTACATAGAATATACAAACACCTTAAATTTTGACATGCCTTGTCAGATTTCTTTCTGGAGAAACTGTTTTAATGTACACGACACACCTGAAAGCATTGAGAAAGCCAGTTTTCTCATCAGCACTAGTTAATATATAGTATAGTATTGGTTTCTGTGGTAGAATTTGGTGATTCATCACTTACATATAACACCCAGTGGTCATCTCAACAAGTGCCCTCCTTAATGCCCATCACCCACTTAGCCCACCCCCCGACCCACCTCCTCTCCAGCAACCCTCAGTTTGTTCTCTGTATTGAGTCTCTTATGATTTGCCTCCATCCCTGTTTTTATCTTATTTTATTTTTCACTCCCTTCCCCTATGTTCATCTGTTTTGTTTCTTAAATTCCACATAGGAGTGAAATCATTTGATTTTTGTCTTTCTCTGACTACCTTATTTCACTTAGCATCATACACTCTAGTTCATCCATATGGTTGCAAATGGCAAGATTTCATTACTTTTCGTTGCCAGGTAATATTCCATTTCATACATATACTACATCTTCTTTATCCATTCATCAGTCAGTGGACATTTGGGCTCTTTCCATAATTTGGTTAGTGTCGATAGCACTGCTATAAACATTGGGGTGCATGTGCCCCTTCCAATCAGCATTTGTGTATCCTTTTGGATAAATACCTAGTGGTACAATTGCAGGGTCATAGGGTAGCTCTATTTTTAGCGTTTAGAGGATCTTCCATACTGTTTTGCACCAGTTTGCATTCCCACCAACAGTGCAAAAGTGTTCCCCCTCCTCTGCATCTGTGCCAGTATCTGTTGTTGCCTGAGTTGTTAATTTTAGTCATTCTGACAGGTGTGAGGTGGTATCTCATTGTGGTTTTGATTTGTATGTCCCTGAAGATGAGTAATGTTGAGCATCTTTTCATGTGTCTGTTAGCCATCTGGATGTTTTCTTTGGGAAAATGTCTATTCATGTTTTCCCATTTCTTCACTGGATTATTTGTTTTTTGTGTGTTGAGTTTGGTAAGTTCTTTATAGATTTTGGATACTAACCTTTTATTGGATATGTCATTTGCAAATATCTTCTCCCATTCTGTTGGTTCCCTTTTAGTTTTGTTAATTGTTTCCTTCACTGTGCAGAAGCTTTTTATCTTGATGAGGTCCCAATAGTTCACTTTTACTTCTGTGTCCCTTGCCTCCAGAGACATGTCTAGTAAGAAGTTGCTGCAGCCAAGGTCAAAGAGGTTTCTGCTTGTGTTCTCCTCTAGGATTTTGATGGTTTCCTGTCTTATATTAAGGACTTTCATCCATTTTGAATTCATTTTTTTGTGGTCCAAGTTTTGTGGTATAAGAAAGTGGTCCAGTTTCATTCTTTTGCATGTTGCTGTCCAGTTTTCCCAGAACCATTTGCTTAACAGACTGTCTTTTTTCCATTGGATGTTCTTTCCTGCTTTGTCAATGATTAGTTGGCCGTATAATTGTGGGTCCATTTCTGAGTTCTCTATTCTGTTCCATTGATCTGTGTGCCTGTTTTTGTACCAATACCATACTGTCTTGATGATTACAGCTTTGTAATACAGCTTGAAGTCTGGAATTGTGATGCCTCCAGCTTTGGTTTTCTTTTTCAACATTACTTTGGCTATTCAAACTCTTTTCTGTTTTCATACAAAGTTTAGAATTGTTTGTTCTACCTCTATAAATAATGATGGTGTTATTTTGTTAGAGGTTGTGTTGTATGTATAGATTGCTTTGGGTAGTATAGACATCTTAACAGTGTTTTTTCTTGGGGCAACTACATGGGTGGGTCAGTCAGTTAGGCATCCAACTCTTGATTTTGGATCAGGTCATGATCTCGCAGTTGTGGGACTGAGCCCTGTGTCTGTCTCTGCACTGAGCATGGAGCCTGCTTAAGGTTCTCTCCCTCCCTCTCTGTGTGCCCCTCCCCGCAAATAAATTAAATAAACATTTAAAAAAACAATCTTTGTTCTTCTAATCCATAAGCCTGAAATATTTTTCCATTTTTTTGTGTCTTCTTCCATTTATTTCATAAGCATTCTACAATTTTCAGTGTACCAATCTTTTACCTCTTTGATTAGGCATGTTCCTAGGTATTGTATGGTTTTTGGTGCAGTTGTAAATGGGATCAATTCTTTGATTTCTCTTTCTGTTGCTTCATTATTGGTGTATAGAAATACAACAGATTACTGTACATTGATTTTATATCCTGTGACTTTGCCGAATTCAGGGATCATTTCTAGCAATTTTTTGGTGGAGTCTTTCGGGTTTTCCACATAGAGTATCATGTCATCTCCAGCAGGACAAATGAACCTGAGAAGCAGAGCAGCAGGCTCCTCCCCCAGAAGACAAGCGCAGATCTCTTCTACCCACTTACTATGCAGATCACAGTGTGCTGCAAAGTTTCAATTCCATGGGAAACTGGATCGAGCTTCATTTGGGTTTCTTTTTGTTTGTTCATTTGTTTGTTCATTTTTTTTTCTGCTTCTGTTTTTATTTATGTTGAGTATTTTTCTTTCTTTTTCTTTCTTGGATACAGAAAGAGCACATTTTTAATTTTATTCTTTTATTTTATTCTATTTTATTATTTAAATTTTTTAATTTTTAATTTCATCTTTTAATTTTTTTTCTTTTCTCTTTTTTCTCTTTTCTGTCAAGCTTCCCTTAACTATCAAACCCAAACATAGTTAGGATCTAGCTTCCTTTATTTAATTTTTGTTTTGTTTTTTATTTTTATTTTATTTTATTATTTTTTTTCTTCCTCCAAAATTATAAGACACAGGAATTCACCCCAAAAGAAAGAACAGGACGAGATGACGGCCAGGGATTTAATCAACACAGATATAATTAAGATGTCTCAACTAGAACTTAAAACCATGATTATAAGAATTCTAGCTGGGATTGAAAAAAGCATGGAAGACACCAGAGAATCCCTTTCTGCAGAGATAAAAGAACTAAAATCTAGTCAGGATGAAATTAAAAATGCTATAACCAAGATGTAATCTCAAATAGATTCAATGATGGTGAGAATGGATGAAGCAGAGCAGCAAATCAGTGATATAGATGATAAAATTATGGAAAATAATGAAGCTGAAATGAGGAGAGAAACAGAGGCAAAATATCAGCATACGAAATGTGGGGAACTCAGGAATTTAATTAAGAGGAATAACATTTGTATTATAGGAGTTCCTTGTCATACTTTTAAGTGAAAAGTAGATCTTATTGTTATGGGAATGTTTTCTTTTTTAATGTTAATTTTTATTAAAATTCTGTATATCCACAATTTAAAGAGTTAAAGAGTTCAACAAGACTTTAAAAATGTGGGACCCCATCACCACTCCACCTTCCCCATTTCTGATTTCCACTTCCCAAAGGCAACAACTTTCAACTGCTCTCAGGAACCAATGATGGACTCTCCTGGCAGGCGGTAGGCAGGAGCTTAGCAACCAACAACAATATCCTCATGCTCCCGGAAGATCCCAGTGCTCAGGGGGCCTTATCCTTCCCAACCCCAGGGATGCCCCTTATTACCCTGAGTCCTGCAATGGGGGATAGCTGGAAGCAGGAGAGTGCAGGGGCCACCTCCCAGCCCCTTTGTGTCCCATCCCCCAACCCCCAGCCTGGGTACTCTTGCCCACAGTAATAAAGTGATTGTGTCCCATTGCCTCCCTGTTGGCCCCAGATGTGGGGTGAAGGGTTGTGAGAGAGGCACAGTAAATGGACACATCCAGGGCTGGAGTGAATGGGCAAGCACTATGCCCTTTTCCCCTACTGTCTCTGCCTGTCCCAGCCCATCCCTGAGTCAGCCATCTCACTGTCCCTAAGAGAAGGTGAAAACTTTTTCTGTTATGTTATTATGCAAGTCTATTCAACATCTTAAGAGGATTTATTTTGGAAATTAAAGGACCCCTGGGGTCTAAAGATTCAACTAGCTCTCTCAGTGGACCTCCTGAGACTGCATGTGACCCCAACTAGTTTCTGGTCCAACCAAATTCCCCAAAGTCTCAAAGTTTTCCATCATCCCTCTGGGCAAGGCTCTGGCCCTGAGCTCCTCTTGGCTAACCACCCTCACCTTCAGAATAAAGTTCCAACTTTCAATTTGCCTATAAAAAACTCTATTGTCTTTTTTTTTACTTTATAATTTCTGGACTCTACCTCATACTTAGAAATACTTTCTCTACTACGTGATTATAAAAACATTTACCCATATTTTCTTCTAGTGCTTTTAAGATGTTCTTTTTTACATTTAAATGTTTGATCTATCTGGAATTTATTTTGAGGTGGGGTATGGATCCAGCTGTATATATTTTTTTCCAAATGCCTAACCAGTTGTCTCAGCAACATTTGTTGAAAAATCCAGTTTTTTTTTCTCACTGATTTGAAGCGACTCATTTATCATATGTATTTGGGTCTGCTCCTGGACTCTGTCTGTATTCTGTCCACTCATCTGTCTTCCTGTTCCTAGTCCAATAATACTTTCAATTAATTTCTGTAGCTTTATTGTGCATTTCAGTGTCTGATAGGCCAAGTGTCCAGTCTTTATGCTTCTTCTGAGTTTTCCTGGCTATCCTTATATGCTGTCTTTCCCAATGAACTTTAGTGTCACTTTAATTTCCAAAATAAATCCTCTTAAGATATTGAATGGGTTTGTATAATAACATACTAGAAAAAAATTGTCAAAACCTAGAATCCACCCTAGGAAAAAAATATTGCACTAAAGGGAACTATTGCTAGAAAAGAGATGTCTCTAAGAATATCATAATCATCATCATCATCATCATCATCATCATCATCATCATTGTATTCACTTTTTCCCCTAGGAAATGTGACTGTTTTTCAGTATATCTGATCTAAGGAATTTCTTCCTTGTGTTTAGCAGAAATCTTTTAAGCTATAATATCCACTTCCTAAGTTTTCCTAGTCTTCACTAGCATAATTTATCATGCTTCAAGAAAAATTACATTGGTCAGGGCATCTGGGTGATTCAGTCGGTTAAGCTTCTGATTTCAGCTCAGATCATGATCTCACAGTTCGTGAGTTTGAGCCCTGGATTGGGCTCTGTGCTGACAGCTCAGAGCCTGGAGTCTGCTTCAGATTCTGTGTCTCCCTCTCTCTCTCTGCCCCTACCCCACTCATGCTCGCTGTCTCTCGCTCTCTCTCTCTCTCTCAAAAATAAATAAACATTAAAAAAAATTTTAATGACTTGGAATCTGGTGGATATTTACACATTTATGCCCAGGGTTTTATTACTAGTAAAAGGCAAAGGTAATTTTTCTTCTCAACTGAAAACTCAGTTCCCTGTTTTAAGTTGATTTTAACAAAAAGCACTATGAACCTGAAGATCCTGAAACAAAAAGAGAAGCAGCCAGGGAATCCTATAGATTATCTCTTATTGAGATACTTGGTCCTTGGATTAAGCACCAACAAAACTCTCATATAGTATCTTATTTATACCTACAACATTCCCAGCAGAGTTGACAAGAGCAGCTATTATATCAGTGTCTAGTTTTTAAAAAGGAAACTGAGACAAACGCAGGTTGGTGATGTGCCTAAGGTCACCCAAGGAACCAATCAGCTCAATGCTCGGTGCTGGGTGGTGCTAGATGGCTGCCTGGTTCAGGGCTCTAAACCCATCAAGTGTTTTACACCCCTAAGCAGCAGTCAGCAGAGAAGGACCTATTAGACAAAGGTGGGGACTCAGGCACTGCTATTCCCTAAGGTTGCCACTAAGGCTTTGCTCCTAAAAGGCAGCACCCAAGCCAAGTTGTTTTGACTTCCATTTAAATATCAGGGATCACCTAATGGGTCACCCAGAAGCAGGGACATAGAGAAGCTGCAAGCATCACCTGCTGCTTCACCCACTTCCTCTTTCCTGGCATTATCTGGCAAGTCCTGACATTGTGCAAATACTGCCTAAGCCCCTACTTAGCTGTGTCATCTGGAGCCTTATTCTCTCTTCTAAAAGAACCCCTCAAGCTTCTGGAAGAAGCACAGATTTTATTAGGAAACCTCTCTACCCCAAGTCAGAGAAATCCTAGATTGAATGCATGGCATTATTTTTTTTTCCATCTGTCAGACTTGCTGGTGCCATTTGAAGAAAACATACAGAAAAAAACATCTACTTAATATCAGATTTGTATAACAAATGTTTTATTTGCATTCCCTTCTTTGCTGTCATTGGGGATTTTAGCTTTTAACATAGGACTAGGGATTCAGCTGTCTATGCTCTCCAGGAAAGTTATAAGACTATGTCTTTCCAAGGACTGCCTTAAAGGTTTCAAATGACCAAATGTAATAGGATTACAGTGATCAAGGGAAGGCAGCACCTGCCTACAATCTGTAGGTCATCTGAAAGCACTTCTTGGTCTCTGTGTTCTCCGGTTCAGCCTGCAAGGGCAAGGCCAGATTACCCGCTTCCCTGGGGCCAGGCTTTAAATTAAATTAACAGGAGGACACCAAAGATGCTCCAAACAAGTAGAGCCTGTGGTCAGCTCGGTCTCTAAAACCTTTAACTTGGAGATATTTACTCATTGGCATCATTTAAGACATCAGCAACAGACTATTTTTTTAGGATCTACATATCATATTAAAACCCAAGGGGATGCTGCTTATTGGGAGGCCACTCTCTACAACCTTGACTGAATTGCCAGATAAACTACAGGAATGGAGCCTCATCTGATTCTCTGACAGGAGCAAAGTCAAATATTTATTAACAGTAACTCGATTACTCTTTTGTTTTGGGGTGTGTGTGTGTGTGTGTGTGTGTGTGTGTGTGTGTGAGTCCCGTAAGCAAATATTCTATTAGGGTTTTCATCCTAAGTTCTCGTGGTACTAGGAAACATTGCTTTTGTTCATGGCTTGGGTTTTCCATGTAATGCTGCAAAATACAAGCTGAAAAAATGAAATTTGAGAAGGGCTCTTTTTGTTTTTTTCAGATCTCTCACACAAAGCTTTCTGCGGATGATGAATGGAAGTAAGTGATTAGAATTATTTTTAATTTTTTTTAATTGACACTTTTACTAAAAATTACATTTCCATCTTAACAGTGTGAGAAATTAAACAAAGCCATCATTTCTTTGTAAATTTCTCAAACTACAGAGGTGGGTTACTTTAGCATTCATGTGCGAAGATAGGAGAAACCAAACCTCAGGGATTTCATTTGTTTTCTACAGCGTGATTCATGCAGTCCCACAAAGCTGGGTTTCTATGTCCTTCAAAATAGGGCAGTGTCAAGTTAGTATTTATTTTAGGCACAAGATACATCTGGTTTTCTTTATATGCTCTTTCCGCTGTCTTCTGGTACTGACTATGAGGCCAGTAAGGCCCTGTAGGCACCAAATAAAATGAAATCTTTCTTGCATTATGGAAATCAATTATGAATGTATTCCTAATCAAAATAGGAAATACTTATTATATTTGCATACTACTTGATACCTTCCAAAGCACTTTCACATAGGTTATTTTGAGATGTTTTCATTATCTATAATGGAATAATGAATGTTTTCATTATATGTAATTATATATAATAGATGAATGTCACAAAGCATATTTTGTTTATATCCATGCCAGTCTTATTTTAGGTTGATGATAAATTCACTTTTCTATCTACATGGCCTAAGTTGAAAATCTGTTCATTAAATAGAATATTATTTTGCTTTTGTGTCTGTAAAAACTATAAGTTCTTGTACCCTTTTATTTTTCTTCACTTCCCATTTCTCCAAACCAATGGGTGTATTTTTTTAATGAGCTTCTGGAAATCATTCACGTCTCTTAAGTTCATTTCCAACACAGACTATTAACAGTGTAAATTTACTCAGGTTGTTTACCTGACAGGGACTTCATGTTCTTCATTTGATGAGTGTAGGGGTTTCAGTACGTCTAATGTACCTTCCAGCATTAATGTTCTAAGATTCCATCTCAAAGAAGCTGAATTCAGGCAGAAAGATTTACTAGACTCTGCAGGCTCATTTCTACGTGTTCTCCAGCAGGGGGCACCCTCAGTGTCCTTTTTCTGAGGCACTCAGTACTTCTCTACTCTTTAGAGCAGCTGTAGAAGTTACTGGTAAAAGGGCTTTTGGGTAGCTCATTCTGAATAAGGTTAAGCATACAACTCTTGATTCCGGCTCAGGTCATAATCTCATGTTTCGTGTGAGTTCAAGCCCTGGATCAGGCTCTGTGCTGGCAGCATAGCCTGCTTGGGATAGTTCCTCTCTGCCCTTCCCCTGCTTGCACTCTTTCTCTCTCTCTCAAAATAAATACATAAACATTAAAAAATTAAAAAAAATAAATTATTAGTAAAGGGGGAAGAACCCAACCCACATACCCAAGGAGTACTTTTAAAAGGCTACAATCTTATGGCACAGAGTATTACCCTGCAGTGTTTGTGGGTTTTTTTAAGTTTATTTATTTATTTTGAGAGAGTGCGAGTTGGGGAGAGGGAGAGAGAAAGAGAGAGAATCCCAAGCAGGCTTCATGCTCTGAGTACAGAGCCTGACTCGGGGTTCAAACTCACAAAACCGTGAGATCGTGGAGCACTTGGGTGGCTCAGTTGGTTAGGCGTCTGACTTTGGCTCAGGTCATGATCTCATGGTTTGTAAGTTCTAGCCCCACATTGGGCACTATGCTGACAGCTCAGAGCCTGAAGCCTGCTTCGGATTCTGTGTCTCCCTCTCTCTGTCTCTCCCCCACTCATGCTCTGTCTCTGTCTCTCTCTCTCTCTCTCAAAAATAAATAAACGTTAAAACATTAAAAAACAAAACAAAACTATGAGATCATGACCTGAGCCGAAATCAAGAATTGGACGCTTAACCGAGCCACCCAGGCGCAGCTCTGCAGTGTTTCCTGATGGGTACACTAAATTCACACTATATCTAGTCGAAAGTGGAAAGAAACTTCAAGAGATTTTGTGACTCATGGTGCCCCACTGGGGGTGAAAGATAATTCTAACCACTATTTAAAAAGTACTTGGTTGGCAACGTTCATAATTTTCCCCTTGCCCTAATCTTGACCCTGGACTGCTCTCTCTTCCTCTCGCCCAGTGGTTCTCAATCTTGGCTGCATCTTAAAATCACATGGGGAACTTCAACTACCAAACAAGTACCACAAACCCGGTGGTTTAAATAGAAATTTACACCCTTACAGTTCCTGGGGCAAGAACTCCAAGATCAAGGTGTTGGCGCGTTTGGGTTCTCCCGACGCTTCTCCTTGGCTTGCAGATGGCCGCCTCCTCGCTGCATTTCATATGGTCTTCCCTCGTGTGAATTTATGTCCGAATCTCCTTATAAGGACACCAGTAGGACTGGATTAGGGCCCACTCAGTGGCATTTAACCTTACTTACTTCCTTAAAGTTCCTGTCTCCAAATACAGTCACCTTCTAAGGTGACTGGGAGGGTAGGTGGGGTAGAAGTTTAACAGATGAATGCGGGGCACAGTTCAGCCCATTAACTGTATTTAATTGATCTGGGCACAGCTGGGACATTGGAACTTTTAAAACTCCACAGTGATTTCCAATTTACAGCCAACATCAAGAACCATTGCTCTAGGCTTTCTTTGAAGCCACTTCTGCTATAGGAAGTTAAACCAGATGACATACTGTCATACTGATTTCTCTACCATTATGCAAAACCAAGAATCCAACTAAAAACTGAAATATTCAGCCATCATCAGAATATGCCCACCTAAGATAAAACTTAGGCTTCCTCTTTCTCCTTATAATGAAAAAAAAATGTATACAGCTCACTCAGGAGTTTTCTGGAGCCCTTTGGCTAATACTCTCCATTGGCACCATCTGCAGAATACCCTTTTACTTCAAAATATTAAAAATTACTTGAAATTACCATATTTTACATTTTGACTTTCAAAAATGGAAATTTCATATGATTTAATCAAATAATAATAATCTATATCTTATATGTTACATAATATATTACATAGATTATTATCATCTAAAAATAATAACTATTCCTTATTTAAGACCAAATAAAATAACATGGGCTTTGCAGTTTTAGAACAATCTTGTGGGGCACCTGGGTGGCTCAGTCGGTTGAGCATCCGACTTCGGCTCAGGTCATGATCTTGCGGTCTGTGAGTTCGAGCCCCGCGTCGGGCTCTGTGCTGACGGCTCAGAGCCTGGGGTCTCCCTCTCTCTCTGCCCCTCCCCCACTCATGCTCTGTCCCTGTCTCAAAAATAAATAAACATTAAAAAAAAGAATTTTTTTTTAAAAAAGAACAGTCTTGTGAAGTATCGAGGGGTCGTTATTTTAAGTTTGCAAAGGAGGAAACTGAGTCTCAGAGAGGATGAGTGACTTTCAGGAATCTATGTAGCGATCGGACTGGTACCCAGGTCTGTCCAGAGCCCATCAGTGCTGTTTTCAGCCCCATCACTTAACTTGACAGGACAAGGCTGAGACCAAAACCACACGGGCAAGCTAAGGGCTGAGAGGAATTGATATCCCTGATGAACTCAGGTTCCTCCTCTCCATTGCTCCCTCCTCAAGCCTGGTAGAAAAGGAAAAAGAAAAAGCAAAAAAACAAAACATAGGAACACTAATAATCAAAGCTTGAAACCCCCTACATTCAAAACCTCCAATTGCTTTCTGTGAGCCCAGACTTTTTTTTTTTTTTTAACGTTCTGTGCAAGAGTTGAGGCCTTTTTCAGATGACCTCATCTGCTGGTTCCAGCCTGCAGCAGGAAAGGATGTACAAGATGCACCGGGGCCATGAGTCCATGCACGTGGAGATGATCTTGATCTTCCTCTGCGCCCTGGTCATCGCCCAGATAGTGCTGGTACAGTGGAGACAGAGGCATGGCCGGTCCTACAACGTGAGTTGCCCCAGGGGGACCTCTAGAATCCTGTTCTTCCTGCCACACCCTCCCTTGAAGGAAATGCCTTGGTTTAAGTCAGTGGTTCTCAACATGGTGTAGTTTTGCCCCCAGGAGATACTTGGCAACATCTGGAAACATTTTTGATTGTCGCGCCTTAGTGAGAGGGGAAAGAAGGATGGGAATTGCTTCCTGCATGTAGTAGGTAGAGGCCACGGATGTCGCTAAACACGCACAGGACAGCTCCTCGCGATAAAAGGTCAATAGACAAGACTAAGAATCCCCAGTTTAAGTAAACCAATTTTCCTTTAGCATGAGCACTTCTGCCAGTGGGCTAGGGAAAGGAGGATTAGGAATACCAGAAACAAAAGATTGAGGCTGTCTAACTTTGAGCAATAAACTCTCTTGGCATCGATAGTTTGTGTATCTAGGGAAATGTGTTGATGCCCACATTGCACTGACCTCATCGATACAGTGTGATCCCATTTCCACACACCAATCCCAGTCAAGCACGTCCATGGAACTTTGCCATCTCATGGCCTCAGAATCATAGCTCAGACCTGAGACCTTCCTATTGCAATGTTTAAGAGCAGTGGTTCTCAGGGGCGCCTGGGTGGCTCAGTTGGTTAAGCGGCCGACTTTGGCTCAGGTCATGATCTCAGCTCATGACAAAAGGTTGTCCTTTTGCCAACTCTCTGAAGATATGTATCACCATGATCTCACGGTCTGTGAGTTCGAGCCCTGCGTCAGGTTCTGTGCTGACGGCTCGGAGCCTGGAGCCTGCTTCGGATTCTGTGTCTCCCTCTCTCTCTGCCCTTCCCCTGCTCATACTCTGTCTCAGTGTCTCTCAAAAATAAATAAATGTTAAAAAAAAATAAAATAAAAAGAGCAGTGGTTCTCAAATTTTAAGGTGGATCAGAATCACCTGGCGAGGTGAATTTATTTCTTAATCACATTTCCTGGTCCCAGCCCCAAAGTCTCTGATTGAATAGGGGCTCAAGAATTTGTATGTCTAGCAAGTCCCCGGGTGGTGCTGATGCTGCTGGTCTGAGACCACATTTGAGAACCAATCATGTCGACTTGAATATGTTGCAAAGGAAGAAAGTTCTCAATTAACACTACATGATTCTGGGTCTTGGACTTGTCATTGCATAAGAAGACTTATCTGTGACATATGAAGTGCTGGCTTAGACCAGAATTTTATTGTATTTTGCTTTTACTCATCACAAAAATTATTCCCTTTCGAATTCTGTATACTGTTTAAGTTTAGACAATTTGAACATTTTATTTAGAAAGGGAAATCCTGTCTTTTTGTTTTTAAGCAAACACATTTATTTGCTGCCATGCCAATGCTGTCTTGTCAATTAAAATAAACATCCTCTGAAGCACCTGGGTAGCTCAGTCAGTTAAGCATCTGACTTTGGCTCAGGTCATGATCTCGTGGTTTGTCAGCATAGACCCCACTTCAGATTCTCTGTCCCCCTCTCTCTCTGCTCTTCTCCCACTACCCGTTCTCTCTCTTTCTCAAATAAACATAGACAAAAATTTTAATAAAAAATAAACATCCTCTGTATTGCACTTGAACAAATTGTTTCTGAAAGAAAACACTAGAATACAACTTCATTAGTTATTCACTTACAGCAAAGAAAAACTCCATAATATATCTTAACCATGGTTTTCTTATCTGCAAAATGGAATTAACCTAATAGACAGAATTTCTGGAGTCTTTAAGTAACAAGAAACCTGGATTCTTAAGGAAACCATTCATAGTCCTGTTACATAATTCCTTTATAACTGATAACTATCTCTAGATTAGATATTTTAAAACATGTTCAGTTTCCATGGCAACATAAGTACAGATTTTGCATAGAAAACCCCCTGCGCTTGAAAGGAAATGCCTTATGAGCTAACTGACCTGCATTATGCACCACTACTCCTCCACCATTTTTATTTGATGACTTTTGAGGCGGCTTATGCCAAAAAGAATATGTGCTTGTCTTGTACTTGAAGAAATTGTCCTTTTGTCAACTCTCTGAAGATATGTATCACCGTTCCAGTCAATGTGGAGCTCACACACTGGCTCCACCTAGCCACAGACAGACCTGCCGTGGGTCAGAGGCCACTTGAAGGACTTGTTGCCATTGGAGGGTCTAACCCTTAATGACCAAGGCTACACTGTCCCGGGCAGACATCCTTGAGCTCAACAGCTGTCAGTTAGCTGGAGTGGTCTCCCCAGGTTGTTTCCCATTGCTCACTGCACGAGCTGCGCTGCCTGGCTTGTTACTTTTGCTTGAAACCCATCCTTCACCAACAACTGGACTCCCTTAGTCACCCCACTTCTTCCCAAAGTTGCTGTTTCTGTGTTCTTCTATCACACAGCTCCTCTATTTTATGGCTATGAAGAGGGGCTCTGTGGTCCTAAAGATCCCCTTGGAGGTGACCAGATGACTGTGATAGTGGCCTCTCTTAGAGTGATCCTGCCTGACACTTTCACAAAGCCAGGAACCCAAATGAAGATAGCCCACAGTGGTCAAGGACAGATTTAGGTCTCATGGTGGCCCTATTGGGACTCTGCTAGATTAGCTCATAATCATGGTTGCCCTCTAGAATATTTTCTACTTCTTTGCCCATCGGTCAATCCATATTATGCATTGTCCCAAAGGAACAGGTGGAGTAGCCCCTTTTCCCTGCACGTCTCTGTTGACAGTCTTTGGCTCAAGTTGAGAGCCAGCGTGTTAGGCTGATCTTTCCCATGCTGCTGCTTCAAATTTGCCCCATACTTTGCATTCCTTCTTTTTTTATGTTTTTATTTTATTTTTTAGAGAGAGAGAGTGTGTGTGAGAGCAAGGGAGGGGCAGAGAGAGAGGGAGAGAACAGAATCTGAAGCAGGCTACAGGCTCTGAGCTGTCGGCACATGTGACTCCTAACAGAGCTACAGAGAGTTTTGAACACATTTATAAGATTCATGAAGTTCCTTGCTCTTTTCTACAAGGGTCCATATAATACAGTTTATTTCTATTATTCAATTTTATAATCTCTATCAGTTTATTAGTAATATTATTATTATAACATTTTAATTATAATTCCTATAATAACATATTTATATAAAAATTACTACATATTGATATTTACATATAAATTACAGTTATTATTATAGTTGTGGTAAGTGCTTTTTATACATTATCTACTTTACTCCTGGAGATAATTTTTTATCCCTTTTGTGAAATATAGTTCAGAGAGATTAAATAATTCAGTCAGGGTTATAGAACTAATTAGTTGCAGAGTGGAGACTAGAATCCAACCTCACTAGTTAATTTTTTTCATGTCAAGGATAAGTTCCTTACATATCTTGGCACCCTGGCTTCCAAATCTGCAAACTGGAAATGCTGAAGATGGGATACCTATCTCCAAAGTTATTAGAATTCAGAAACATTTACCTGTGAGAACTTCTAGCATGGTGACTGATACATAGTGAGTGTTCAGTACCATGAGTTGACTCTGAAGGCATTCAAAAGATATTGATGTAAGATATAATAGCTTTAAAAATTTAATCACACACTTAAAGCAGTTTACTAATAAAAGAATCCTTTTCTGAACCCTTTTGTAAACCTAAAGTGAATACTCAGCTGTTAATGTGTACTCTCTGTTAGGAGATTTCAGTGGATTGTTTTATTCAAGCAGTGCACCTGCTTCTTCTGCCACGCCCTCTGCTCTGCCGTATGCTTTCCCCACAGACTGTTCCCCTAAGCTGTTTTTGTGAGATGTGTTAATAGGAACCAGAGACAGGATTGTAAAGGGAATACTACCAGTGTAGGAGGTAGAAGACTTCAGCCATGCATTCATTTAACCACAGCGAGCCTCCGTTTCCTGATCTTTCAAATGATGGAATTTTTTAAAATACGAATGACTTGTGGTAGTAGCTCTGACATGTAAAAAGCTTGAAAGTCATCACCTCCATCTTACAATGAGAAAAAACTAGACAGACTGAATGTCAATAAGTTTTCTTAGATCTATCAGAGAATTAAGGTTAGTGGGAAAACCACCACCACCACCACCACCCCTCGCCCCAATCTAGAAAGACAGGAGACTGCGGGGAATCACAGTTGAGATCTGCTGACTGGGAGCAGAAGCTGCATGAGCCGCACAATAGCAGAAACACGTAGGGAGTAACTTCAAAGAACTGCTGGAAATGAAATTTAGACTAGTGTGAGAGTGAGAAACTTTTAGAGGCCACAGTCTTAGGGGCTTCCCCATATTAATTTAGGTTTTTAGATTCCCATGGTGTAAAGCTAAGAAAAAAAAAAACTCTTGTGCTTCTCACAGGGGGAGGGGAAAAGTAATCATTCTGAACTAGAATATAGTTCAGAACTAGAATATGGAGCGTTCTCCATAACAGAGATACAGCAATGGAAATCAGAGCCTTCTCCAACGTGGGGGAAGAGAAATTACCCAACTCCAGCCACTTCTAGCCTTCCTGTCTCATCCAAATGGAAAACTAAAAGTTTAAAGACACTTGTAAAGGTCATAGCACAGAGACAGAGACCCACAAAAAGACCAAGACTTACTCACAGAATAGAACACCTGCACTCTCCCCCTTCCTTACCACCACATCACAAGTGTCCTGTATAACAGTGGATTATAGCTGAAAGAGCTGCAAGACTCAGATGCTATACAATAAGGAGTTTTGATGGAAGCCCCAAGACATAAAGAGAGATACAAACAAGTATACTAGTGGAAGTTGAAGCCTCTGATACCTACAGCAAACATTAATCACAGCCCAACTCCTAGGCAAATTAACACAAAAGACTTCATCTCAATTCTTATCACCCCACATATTACATTTGCCTTTCAATCAAAATTTAAAAGGAGAATAAAACACAGTCTGAAGAGACAAAGCAAGCATCAGAACCAGAACCAGACATTACAGAGATTTGGGAATCATCACACCAGGAATTTAAAGTAACTGTGGTTAAGATGCTAAGAGCTCTAAAGAAAAAAGTAGATAACATGCAAGAACAGATAAGTGATGTAAGCAAAGAGGTGGAAAGTCCACGAAAAAAATAACTACTAAAAATAAAAAAGAAAACTGTAAAAGAAATGAAAAATGCCTTCAGTGGAGTTATCAATAAAGTAGACGTGGTTGAGGAAAGAATCAGTGAGCTTAAAGATAATATTAGTAGAAACTCCCCAAATTGAAATGCAAAGAGAAAAAAAAGAATTAAAAAAAATAAGAATATTCAAGAACTGTGGAAGAATTTCAAAAAACATAATATACACATATTGTAATACCAAAATGAGGAGAAAGAAATAATGGAGCTGAAGAAATATTTGAAGTGATAGTGGCCAAGAATTGTTGTTTAATTAATGACAGACACCAAACCACAGACCTAAGAAACTCAGAGAAGAAGCAGAACAAATACCAAGAAATCTATACCTGGACATACAAATTCATACTGCAGAAAGACAAAGGGGAAATTCAAAAACAAACAGAGGAAAAAAAAAAACATGCTACCTTTTGAGGTTTTCTTCACAAACCATATATGCAAGAGGAGAATAGAGTGAAATATTTAAAGTATTGAAAGAAAAATCCACCAATCTTGAATTCTAAATCCAGGGAAATTATCCTTCAAAAGTGAAAATGAAGTACTTTCTCTCTTGGACAAACAAAAAGATTAGAGAATTCATCACCGGGAGACTTGACCTGCAAGAAATGTTAAAATAAGTTCTTCAGAAAGAAGGAAAATTATATGTCAGAAACTCAAATGCACATAAAGAAAGGAAGAGTGGGGGCGCCTGGGTGGCTCAGATGGTTAAGCGGCTGACTTCAGCTCAGGTCATGATCTCACAGTCTGTGAGTTCGAGCCCCGCGTCGGGCTCTGAGCTGATGGCTCAGAGTCTGGAGCCTGCTTCTGATTCTGTGTCTCCCTCTCTCTCTGCCCTTCCCCTGCTCACACTCTGTCTCTATGTCTCTCAAAAATAAAAAAAAATAATAAATAAAAATAAAAATAAAAGAAAGGAAGAGTGTCAGAGAAGGAGTAAATGAAGAGAAAATAAAAACTTTTCTTTCTTATTATTAACTGAATAGATATCTCTCCATTCAAAGTAGTAATAGTAACAATGTGCAGTTGACCCTTCAACAACAGGAGGGTTAGGGATGCTGACCCCCCCCCCCCGGTTAAAAATCTGCATATAACTTTTGACTTCCCAAGAACTTGACTACTAATAGCCTATTGACCAGAAGCCTTACCAATAACATAAAACAGTCCATTAATACATATTTGGTATGTTATATATATTATATACTATATTCTTACTGTAAAGTAAACCAAAAAAAGAAAATGTTATTAATAAAATCATGAGGAGAAAGACATTTACAGTACTGTACTGTACTGTAAATGATCCACATATAAGTGGACCCATGCAGTTCAAATTGATGTTGTTCAAAAGTCACCTGTATTGGGTGATTATAGTATATGGATAAATGACATGAATGACCGCAATGTTATAAGAAACATGAGGGAGGAATTGGGATACTGTGTTATAAAGTACCTCCACTACCAGTGAAGCAGCATAGTGTATTTTGAGAATGGACCTGTATTCGTTGGAAATATATATTGCAAACTCTAGGGCAACCACTAAAACACTTTTTTTAAAATATATAATTGAGGGGTGCCTGGGTGGCTTAGTCGGTTGAGCATCTGACTTTGGTTTAGGTCATGATCTCGTGGTTCATGAGTTTGAGCTCCGCATTGGGCTCTGTGCTGACAGCTCAGAGCCTGGAACCTGCTTTGGATTCTGTGTCTCCCTCTCTCTCTGCCCCTCCCCAACTCATGCTCTGTCTCTCTCTCTCTCAAAAAAATGGATAAGCATAAAAAAATTAAATATATAATTGATATACTAAGAGAGTAGAGAAAATGAATCATAAACTTCTCACTTAAAGCCAAAGAGGCTAAAAAAGGAAGAAGGCAGAGAGAAAAGAAAGAAACAAAACACTATGCAACAGAGAACAGTTACAAATATGGTAGATATTAATCCACCTATATCAACAATCAATTCAAATGTGAATGGTCTAAAACACACCAGTTAAAAGACAGAGATTGTCACCATGAATAAAAAAACTAAACAAAACAAAAAAGCAAGACCCAATTGTACATTGTTGACAAGAAACTCACTTATAAGAATAAAGATATAATTATCAGGGAGATAAAGGGGCATTACATAATGATAAAAGACTCAGTTATTTAAAAGAACAATTTTTTTTTAGCTAAAGGGCAAATGGGGGAGGGGCAGAGAGAAACTCTTAAGCAGGCTCCACACCCATAGTGGAGCCCCAGGCAGGACTCAATGCCAGGCTCAATCTCACACAAGCATGAGATCATGACCATGAGATCCTGACCTGAGCTGAAATGGAGACTCTGACGCTTAACTGACTGTGCCACCCAGGCCCCACTAAAAGGACATAATGATTCTTAATGTGTATGTGCCTGACAAGAGAGCATTGAAACATGCAAAGCAAAAATTGATTGAACTACAAGGAGAAATGGATAAATCCAATGTTTAGTTGGAGATTTCAACACTCTCCTTGATCTAGTTGATAGATCAAGAAGGCAGAATATTACTAAGGATAGAGTTCCTCACCCTGTACCAACTGATGTTTATAGAATACGTCATCCAACAACAGAAGAATACACATTCTTCTCAGGCTCACATAGAACGTTCACCAACATATACCACACTCAGAGCCTAAAACACACCTGTTAATTTTTTTAAAGAATTGAAATCATACAAAGTATGCTCTCAGACCACAAAAATTAAATTAGAAATCAATAACAGAAAGATAGCTGAAAAAATCCCAAAATATTTAGAGATTAACTAACACATGAGTCAAAGAGAAGTACTCAGGGGTGCCTGGGTGACTCAGTCGGTTAAGCAGCCAACTCTTGATCTCGGCTCAGGTCATGATCTCACAGTTCATGAGATCAAGCCCCACATCAAGCTCTATACTGAAGGTGCAGAGCCTGCTCCGGATTCTCTCTCCCTCCCTCTCTGCTTCTTCCCCATTCATGTGCATGCATGCTCTCTCTCTTTCAAAATAAATAAATAAACTTTTAAAAAAAGAGAGAAATACTCAAGACAAACTAAAAAATTATTTGATCTAGGTTAAAATGAAAATAAAACATCAAAATTTGTGGGATGTAGTAAAAGCAGTGCTTAGAGAGAAATTTATAGCATTGACTGCATATATTAGAAAAGAAGAAAGATCTAAAATTAGTAAATTAAGTGTCTGCTTTAGGAAAGTAGAGAAAGAAGTAATTTAAACTTATAGCAATCAGAAGGAAAGAAATAAAAAAAATTAGGGCAGAAATCAATTAAATTAAAAAACAGGAAATCAACAGAGAAACTCAATGAAACCAGTTTTTTAATAAAGCTCCAGCCAGCTAACCAAGAAAAATAAGAGGACACAAATTACTGATATCAGAAAAGAAAGAGGGTCATCATTATTGATCCTATGGACATAAAAAGAAAATAATGGAATATTATGAATAGCTCTATGCCCACAAATCTGGATAACTTAAATGAAATAGACTAATTCTTTGAAAGACACAAACTCACAAAAGGAGAAATAAATAATCTGAATAGGCCTATTTCTATTTTTTATTCAAATATAATTGATATATAACACTGCATTAATTTTAGGTGTACAACATAATGATTTGATTTATGCATATGACGTGAAATTATTACCACAGTAAGTTTAGTTAACATCCCTCACCACACATAGTTACAATTTTGCATGTGTGATGAGAACTTTCAAGATTTTCTCTCTTAGCAACTTTCAAATATACAACACAGTATTGTTAACTATTGTCGCTGCAATGTATATTCCATCCCCACGATCTATTTATCTTATAACTAGAAGTTTGGAAGTTTGTACCCTTTGAATACCTTTACCCATTTAAATCACCCCATATATCCTGCCTTTGGCCTATATCTATTTTTTTAATTGAGTCAATAATTAATAACTTTTTACAAAAGAAGGCACCAAGCCCAGATGGTTTCACTGGTGAAATCAGCATCTGAAGAATCAGATGCTAAGTACCTTTGGAAATCAGAAGAATCTGTAAGATTAAAGGAACAGACACTGTAAATGAGTGCTGTACCTAGTTGATAAAACTGTCCCATGGGAGTACAGGTCAACCATTCTGATATTGCTCTGTATTACACTGGAATGGAACAATTAAGTAAATGGATGGCAGATGGTGGGAGCTAGTTCACTTATTTATTTATACCCTGAGGGCACAATATATTATATATAAAATAGCATTATTTTCACATTATTTCATTTTTTAAAAGTTTTTATTTATTTATTTTTGAGAGAGAGAGAAAGAGAGAGAGAGAGAGCATGAGCAGGGGAGGGCAGAGAGAGAGGGAGACAGAGAGAATCCCAAGCAGGCTCCATGCTGTCAGCACAGAGCCTGATGCAGGGCTCAGCCCCACAAGCCTTGAGATCATGACCTAATCCGAAGTCGGATGCCTAACCGACTGAGCTACCCAGGTGCCCCTATTTTCACATTATTTCATGTATAATTTGGATCATGTACTTCAGAGGTGAGGAGACTAATCCAAAAAGCTCAAAATATTTCAGATTACACCTTTTAACAAATACGTCTATCTTCTGAAGTGATCATTTAATCTTAGATTCTGTTCTGTGGTCTATAGGAGCTGTGGATATCAGAGCAGCTTATTATAAATAAGCTTACCTAAAGCAAAGGAGATGTGTTATTTAGAAAGCACAGTTTAAAAATATAACATCAACTGCTCCTAGGTGATGTCAAAAAGTGAAGAGAGAAAGTAGACAGAGTGGAAAATTCTTATTTTGTTTGGAATACTACTAAACACCTGGCTGTTTCCAAATAGTCACGTGTTTAGTACAATGTTGACAGAGCATCTGGATATTTGAATTTTTCTCTTTTCAGCTGATGCTGTTGGTATGTTGTAGACATGGCAGAGCTTCAAAATGATATGATTTCCAAATGCTTTTAACAGCATTTTAAAACAGAATTTAATTAAAAAATAAAACTTTATTCAACACCGCCCTCTCCACCTTCTTTTATATATCCCTACTTTTCATATCTGCAGGAAATAGGGATTTCTGCCAAAAAAGAATCCTTCTACTTCCCTTCAAATCAATAGAAGGCCTGATGACTACATGCATAGAACTTGGGTTTCGGGAACACTGTTAACTCGCCTCAACACACAGGCAAATAATTTGCTACAGATTGAAACATTGCTCCATTTAAACCAACTTCCTGCCTATTAATAGTTGTGAAACACTAGAGAAAGCCTATGCCTGCTCAAATCTTTTTAAAATGAGGCAACACACAAATACATACATAGTCACATATGTACATAACGTCGCACAATCTCCTTTAAGAAATTAAAGAGCAAAATCAACAGTCTGAATTGATTTGGAAATAGAAATCAGGACAAAGTGAATTTCTAATAGCCCTTCATATGCCAAGATTCCGTACATTTACTCATTTATATCCACACTTTCCTTATTGCCTTTGTACTAATAATAGCAGCAGTAATTCCTGGAGTCATTTATTTACATGAGATGTTTCTGCTTACCTCCAGCACCTCCTTGCTCTTGCCCCACGCCCACCTATACAACTATAGTCACTGTGATGCATATTACATCCCCACGACCTATACAAATACACACAGACGCATGTACAAATGGCTGCAAATACTTTGGGATTGGCAGGGCAGAGGAAATGAGCATCACATAACTTCCTCCCTCCCTCCCACCTCCTTCTCCTTCTCTTCCTCTCTCTTTCTCTCCCTCTCTCACCCTCCCTCTCTCCCTCTCTCATGTTGTGTGATCCATTCATCATTCTGTATAATTAGGCAAATGAAAAGATACCTTTGTTTTGACTTGATTTGCTGTTCTTTCCAGATTCCTTATGTGCATGGCTACAAGAAAAAAACATGGTACCTTTAAGCAGCATGTGATTGGTCAGGAAATTCCTTCTGCCACAGCGTGGGGGTGGGGGGACGTCTGGTGATGTGGTGCAGATGCACAGGCTGCCCCTGGCCAGCAACGCAGATGTGAGTTATGCGCACATGCCCAGATGGTGACCCCTCTGGCATTATTAATGTGTCCCAGCTGCCAGGCCTCCTCTATTGCATGCATGCACCTCATTTTCACATATTTCGTGTGTTTATTTATGAGGCACCAAATTCCTACATTTCATATGTGGCAGTTGCTATTAAAAATGAGAGGTTATCTGGAAATGGATAATCTTTTAAATTGACATGAAATGTGGCCCTCATTTCAAAATGATTCCTCATGCAATTAATTGAATTCATAATGTAGATTTCTGACCTTTCCCCTTATATGTTGAGAAAATATGGCATTGGGTATACACTTTAAAGACAGTTAAGAAATTAAATATTTTCATCCCTGATATAATGATTTTTTGCTTTCCTTTTATTTCTGATCTCTAAGACCTATTTTTAAGAAGTGGTATGTTTATACATTTGAACGTAGCTATTCACTGCTAATTAAATCCAGGCATCAAGTAAGAGAAATTTGGAATCATCTAGAAATGAGTTACAGTTTTATAGATCCACGATGAGAACTAGTATTATAAAAATATAATTAAACCATTGCTCCAAAATATTATAGATTGTAATAACTCTATGGATTCGAGGAAAGGGATTAGTCTTGTCAATTTTAGCTTATGTTCTAAAGTATAAAATACAGGCGCATGGCAGTTTTGCTGAATTAAAATGAACTGACTCTTACTATTACAAAAAAAATTCAGTACTTTTATGGGGAAATGTAAAGATGAATCAAATTGTTCAAACAGAAACATGAAAGATGCAAAAGATAGATGATCAGGTTTTGAAAGATGAACTTCTTGTCTGTTTCCTTTTTTTTTTTTTTTAATGTTTATTTACTTTGAGAGAGAGAAAGCACGTGCATGCATGAGCAGGGAAGAGGCAGAGAGAAAAGGAAACAGAGAATCCGAACGGGGCCCAACACTGTCAACACAGAGCCTGATGCAGGGCTTGATCCCACGAACTGTGAGATCATTACCTGTGCCCAAATCAAGAGTCAGGCGCTCAACCGACTGGGCCACCCAGGTGCCCCTCTGTTTTCCTTTTTTAATATCAGAGATAATGAACGAAAAAAGTCAGAAAACATATCACTTATCATAGATAGCTATCTCTAAAATCAGCTATAAGAAATAAATGACCAAAATTCTGGTGTGATTTTCTTTAAAGGGGCTGTACACCTTATTAGCAAATAGCAGGGGGTCAGAGTTGCTAATGCTGAGTGCTACAGTAGGCATACGTTAGTCTTACTTACCTAGTATGTGGTTTCTGGCCCTTAGGAATGGTATTCTACTTCCTTAAGTAAAGCCTGTTTGTCCTATTTGGATATATATTTATCTTGATTTCATAAATAAAGGTGCTAACTCATGTATTAGCTATAACCACACTCACAAGGAAGGATGGAAAATTAAAGCAATTACAAGATAACACGGGTTCAGCTCTAGACCACCACAATAAAGCAAGTGTCGCAATAAAGCGAATCAAATGAACGTTTTGGTTTTCCGGTGCATGTCATAGCTATGTTGACACTATACAGTAGTCTGTTAAGTGTGTAATCACCTTACACACCTTACACACCTTAATTAGAAAATATTGCTAAAACAATGCTAACCATCACCTGAGCTTTCAGTGGATTGCAATCACTGATCCCTGTAGCAAATATAATAATAATGAAAAAGCTTGAAATATTGCCAGAATTACCAAAATGTGACACAGAGACGCAGAGTGAGCAAATGCTGTTGGAAAAACAGTGTGATAGACGTGCTGGACACAGGACTGCCAGGCCTTCCATCTGTAAAAACGTGATATCTGTGAAGCTCAATGAAACGAGGCACGTTTGTATCGGACTACTTTAGGCAAGAGTAAAGAATACTCTTCCCTGACTCCGTGCAGTCAGCACGGACTCTGCTTGGGATTCTCTCTTCCTCTCTCTCTCTCTCTCTCTCTCTCTCTCTCTCTGTCCCTCCCCCACTGCATGCGCACACACTCTCTTTCTCAAAATAAATACACTTAAAAAAAAAAAAAAAAAAAAGAATACTCTTCCCTGAAAGTACTGCCAGGAATTTGAAAACAAAACATGGAGGTCATAGGGGTATTTTCCCCCTGCGCTTTCCAGATAATCACCTCAGATTGGCTCCATGTGTATTTTTGTTCAAATGCATATGTTTGATAATTCTAGTGTTCTCCCAAAGCTTTAGAGCAACTCTCAGAAGACTTCAGATCAGGTCATTTATGGGGATGAAACAATAAAAAAAAAAAAAAAAAAAAAAAAAAACCCTTGGAAATGTCTTCTTATTTGATGTGGAAGAGGAACGGCTATGGCCTCGTCTTTTTCATGTACATCTTGAAGTCTTATCAGATAATTTTGGCTATTGACCTTAAGGCTATTATGACCAAGATCTTATTAAAGGACCCAAAAATATATCCATAGGCTTTTTTTTTTCTCAGCTGCCTCCTTGTATCACAAAGATGAAGTAAAAAAGGAAAAAGAAAAGAAAAAAGAACAAGAAAAATAACTAACATCAGTCTTTGTTATACTCAGATGACAAACACAGGCAAGGCATGCCCCAACAACTTCCACACCATTGGCAGACGGAATTCAGCAATCATGGTGCTCTTTACACTACCCCAGGACCCAGACCCAGAATCCTCCTCAACAGAGCATGGCCAGGCGCTGCTGTCAATTCAAGTCCACACCTGAGACAAAACCTCCTTGCCACTGGTGCTCAGCAAGTCATAGGGGCTTAGTCTGCATGTGATAAAACGTAAAAGACCAGAAGTTATTGTTATTGTTTAAACCTGTCTGCTTCTCACAAGAGAGGGGATAGCTGGCATTAGGCCTGATCTAAGGAATGGGAGCATCACTGCGGTAACCATATCAAGTTGTTGACTCACAACCCATCGGCTCGGGCTCCCCTGCTTCCTGCCACATGGGAGTGGGGCCAGCCAACTTCCAGAACCCTCTGAAACCGACTTGGACTCAGGTCAGTGGTACAGGCCACAAAGACTACACACAGATTAATAGGAAAGAGTTTGATCCACAGCTTGGCCTGCCTGGAAAAGACAAGACAAAAGCAAAGGAAAGACAAGAAGCAAAAGGTGGGCTGCAAGGCCAATAGTCAAGGATGAGGGGGCCCCACAGTTGGGACCCCAAGGTTAACCCTGCGGGGTGCACTGGGCAGCAGGCAGAAGAGGTCCCAGAAGCTGCTGTGACATCACTTCCTCCCTTCGATGCCACTGTGCATTTGCACATGTGTACATGACAGAAACAGCAGCCCCTTGGCTCCATGTATTACAGTACTGTTTCCCAAGCACTCTCCCGTCTGTGATCTCGTTTGATCCCCACCTCAGCACAGGCAAGCAGGGCAGGCATTGTTATCCCCAACTTTACAACACAAGTGAGGCTCACTTGTCCAAAACCACGCAGCTTTTGAAGCCCAAAGTTGCTTTCATCTGAACTATTCTGGCAAAGAGAGGTAAAAGAAAATTAATATTTCGGATGATTGTCCATTTGAATTTTCAGACCATCGTACTAATCCCCTCCCAAACTTTGCATGGATAGAAGAGCTTACAGCTGGATGGTGACGGTGGTTCCCCCCAGTTGCATGTTATAGACGGGATGGTGACGGTGGTTCCCCCCAGTTGCATGTTATAGACAGGATGGTGACGGTGGTTCCCCCCAGAGTAGCTTCTGAATCATTTCATAGTGGACATGACATTCTGGGCCCTCAGTCATTGAAAGAGACTTTCTATTCATCTTTCTGACAGCTGGTGACACTGTTGCAGATGTGGGTTGTCCCTCTCTATTTCACGATAAAACTTTACTGGTGGCGGTTCCTGTCTATGTGGGGAATGTTCTCAGTTATTACCAGTTACATCCTCTTCAGAGCTACCCGAAAACCCCTCTCAGGGAGAACACCGAGGTATGTATCCCATTCGTTCCTCCCCTGATATCCTCTTTATTATAAACATTAAGAAGTATAGTTTAATTCCATGTTTCCGGATGGAGGAGGGAAGCATCACACTTCTTTTGCCTTCAGTAGCAAAACTGTTTGGAGATTAGTTCCACCACTGTTCACGTTCATTACTTAATGGTGATTTGGACATACCTGTAAAATCTATTACCTCAGATACTAATGAAAGCCAGAAGAAAGAGAAGTAAAACTATTGTTTAAACTTTCTAGAACCAAGAGACCCCTGGGTGGCTCAGTCGGTTATGCGTCCGACTGCAGCTCAGGTCATGATCTTGCGGTCTGTGAGTTTGAGTCCCACTTGGGGCTCTGTGCCGACAGCTCAGAGCCTGGGGCCTGCTTCAGATTCTGTGTCTCCCTCTCTCTCTGCCCCTCCCCCACTCATGCTCTCTAGTGCGCTCTCTTTCTCTCTCTCTCTCTTCCTCAAAATTAACTAAGCATTAAAATTTTTTTTAACTTTCTAGAACACTGTTTGCATGTTTATTTTTAGCTCAGCATTTTGTATGCCTCCATCATAAGTTGTGTCACATACATTTTATAACAGCAAGAGTTAGATGTTTGTATTTCTAACAACTATGTATGTATTTTATTTTGGGTAAATCATAAGTAATGGACAACTTACTCCTCTCATAACAAATGAGGCTCTAATATTCCAGTGCTCATCTTAATTACCATTGCCAACCACTTTGACATTTCTGTAATTCCATTATATCGTCCACAAATCTTTCCAAAGTACTTATAATCTCATAATGTGCCCACGAATTTGCTTTCACTCTCCTTGTTCTGCAGATAAGATCTGAATCTAAATCTAGATAAAACTGAAATGGGATGGAGAGAAAATGGGTAAAGCATTACATGGTAATAAGACAATGTCACGTTTTGATCTTTGTTGGAGGACAAATCATAAGCTCCTGTGAAGTGTTTTTATGATTATTTAGCTATTCAGATGTTTGTTTTTCATCCTCAAAAAGAGTGGGAGAGATGGATATCAACTTTTCCTTCGACTCTGGAGAAGAAAAAATATGCAGTGAGAAAAATCAGATAAATAAATGTAATGATAAAGATTGATGTTCAAGGGGAACCGGACTGGCTCAGTCAGAAGAGCATGCAATTCCTGATTTCAAGACCATGAGTTCAAGCCCCAAGTTGGGTGTAGAGATTACTTAAAAAAAATTTAAAAATTGATATTCAAATAAATGAGTTCCGGTTGATATTTAAATTTAAATGCACTTGGGGAGAGCTCTGGGGTGGGGTCAGGAGGCCTCCTGAACTGGCCGGTTTGGGGTTTTAGACAGCCTTCGTACAACCCAGTTTACCCATCTGCACATGGACATCTGGCACCTTTTCTCCTTCTTAAACAATGTTGTAAGTTACTTCAACCCTGTGAAAGTGATCCAAATTTTGGATGAACCAAAATGCACCTGCTTGCATTCCCTGGATATAATCTGTAGTGTATTTCAGTGAGAACAGTTCACTTCTCCAGGGTAGAATGAATTGCCCCCGTTAAACGCAGTATTTGCGTGCACGCACATGAGTGCATTCGGTGCAGAGGAGCTTCGTGACCAGAAATACCCACGTGCTGCCTCCTTACTCTCCATGGCTCCCGTGTCTCAGCTGGTGGGGCCCCTGCCCTCTATTCCTCGTGCCCACAGGGCATTCACTTCAGCTTCTCCTGCCTGCACGGCTCTGAGCCCCGGCATAGCCTGACAACCAACACGCTTCACTAACATTGAAAAAGAGACCTACAGCCACCATTTGAAGAGACCACAATAGGAGAGGCTAATTAGGACCCCATTTCTTCTAGAAAAGCAGTCTCGATAAAGAAGCTCTTGTTTAGGAGAGGTAGGAGGCCCTAAGGATCCTCATGGATCTTTGATCATCGTATCATAGGTAAGCCACTTCTTCACTATTTTCCCTTAGGAAACAGGATTTCATTACAGGCTAGGAGAGCTGGTCCAATCAAACCGGCATGGTGCAAAAGCCAACCCAAGAGGAGGGGTCCCTCACACTAAGGCAGTTTAAAATCCAGCTCTTCCTCCCCCAGAGTATACCAAGCCCTTGCCGTGGGGCAGAGTAACAGAGAAGGGGCAGTAGGGTTCAGGCTCAGAAACAGGCCGCACATATGCCACAAAGAGCTGGGCGTGGTCACGTCAGTTCCAGGCCACGCTTTCCTTTGTGGAGGCTGCCCTGAGGCAGGAGTGAACACAATTCCTAATCTGGCTTCTCTGCCTTCCACTGTAATCTAAGTGGCGAGGGAGTTCTGGACTCTAGTGCTCTAGAAACTCGTAGTCTCAATAAGCAGGAAGATTTGGGAGTGGGGGGATTTGGAAAATCTAACATACCTGCAATAATTATGTGATATATTGAGCATTTAATGTGTCAGATCTTTTGAACATGAATACATGACCTCACATAATCTTCAGAAGTACCTTAGGAGCTAGTGTTATCCGCATTTTATGAATGTGGCAATTACAGGAAGAAGTACTAAGTAGGGTGGCCAGAGTCCCACAAGCAGTAACGGGGAGGGGGAGCCCAGAATCATACCAATACCAGAATGTGAACCCTCTCCACCCCCCTCGCTCCCAACAGCAGGCTGTGCCTTAATGACACAGAGAAGGCCTGCAGTTTAAAAAGTCGAAACACCTGTGATGCTGGCACAACCTTGAGACCCTCTAGATGCAGAGAGGGTACATGGCGTTCCAGTACATGTAGGGTTCCCGAACCCCTACTTGGTGCTTGCGGGTGCTGTGGGGACCTAAGGGGAGGCCCTCTAGGACCTGGCCCCTTTGCCCACTGTCACCCCTTCTAGCAATGGAAACTTCTGCCTCCATCTGGCTGCACTGAGCCGTGATCCAAACTGCGGGGCACTGGCAACCCAAACGAACCACCAGCCCCAGGAGTCACTGTGGCAGAAAGACCCCAAAAGCCCTGCCTGGCCCCCTTTAGAGGTGACTTAGGCTCAGAGAGACTCGACCCAGCTTGTGCAGTCCATGCAGAGTTTCTGGACCCTCAGAACTTCCCACTACAGATCCCCCACCAGGGGGTGGGATTACACCTGCCCACATAACCCTGGCACTGAGTTGCCTGAAGTGGGAAGCCTTTCACCATAAAATGACGTAATGACAACTCATTTCTCAAGCCAGCCCGCAAACCCCATTCATAGCATCGTGTTTCAGAAGGTCCCTTCATTTTTTTTTTTTCCTTTTCTTTTCTTTTCCTTCATGCCCAGCCCAGAGCCCAACATGGAGCTCAAGCTAGGCTTGAACTCAGGACCCTGAGATCAAGACATGAGCTGAGATCAAGAATCCAGTCGAATGTTTAATGGACTGAGCCCCACCCAGGCACCCCTCAGAAGGCCCCTTCTGACTGGAATTCAATGAACCAGGGCATCTTTTAAAATAACATTGAAACATGATGTCAGTAATATCATAGAACGTAAGCCTTTGGTGCAATGCCTCCAACAGGGAGGAAGCTGGGGGAGGTGAGAGAGCTGGAGGCAGGGCTCCAGGGGTTGGAGGTGTGACAGTGCGGTTAAGTCTCTGGAGTGCTGTTCAGGGTTAATTAAGTTACTGTGAAAGGCAGGACCCCGGCTCCCGGAAAGTGCAGAGGGAAAGAGCTAAGAGGCTGGCCGGCCTCTTGCCTTTCATCTCCCTTGGAAGCAACGGTCCAGCCACCGCCTTCTTTTCTCTGGGCACAAGGACAGTCCCCCAGCTGCTCCTTCTCCTCCCATCACTTCTCGTTCCAGTGGGCAGAACCTTGCCCTGCGGCACCACAAATGCGTCTGGACCCCCCGCCTCTTCCCACATCCTCCCAGGCATGAAGCAGTGAGTGGCCCTTTCTGTAAGTTTTCAGAGGGCTTTTACTGCCAGGGATAAGGGAAGCAAGCAGGGTTAGGGGGTCCTTTCTAAATCATCTACACCTTTCCCTTCTATCCCCATCTCCGACTCTTCACTCTGACCCTGTGGGAAGAAGGAAAGGCTCTAAGAGTGCTCGCTGTATGTGCTGGCATACACAGAAGACCCATCCACATAGCAGGAGACAACCAGCGTGAGGCACGCTTGTGATTCCCTCCCAGGGCTAGGGGAGGGGCTCTGTGAGGGGAGAGGAGTTGGGGTGAGGCTGAGCCTGGTACTGATACTCTGTCCTTGGGCTGGGGGGTGAAGGGGTAGCAGGCAACACTCCTGGAGGAGGAGGTCCCCCTGCCTTGACTTCTCCGCTCATCTTTTGCTTACTCCAAGCTACTCCTGCCAAAACCACTCTAAGCTCACCCTAGGGCCAAAGGAGAGAAGGGGAGGCAGAGTTCCAGGTGGAGAAACCATCTCTGAAAGCCACTCTTACATGAGGAACATAGACAAACTGCAATGAATATGTATATGCACATGCATATATTTATATATTTACAAAACTATATTTATATAGTTTGTTGATATTATAATAAAGCTAAAGATTATTATTGAGTTTAGCTGATATAATCTACTTACGTTCTTTATGTTACATACTAAATAGAATTCTAGAAATTAAAAACTGACTTATAACAACGTTTGAAAAAGATAAAATGCTTTATAATACATCATGTTCTGTATTTCTCCCCATTTTACACCACAGATTGGTCTACAAATGGTTTCTTCTAATCTACAAACTCAGCTATGCATTTGGTGTTGTGGGTTATTTGGCCATCATGTTTACAATGTGCGGATTCAATTTATTTTTCAAGTAAGTATTTACAATAGAGACGTTAATATCTCCGAGGACTTGCTTGCAGTATTTACCTGGTCAAGTTCTCTGTATCAGGAATCATTTGGCCCTACAATGTTCCATACACACATTGTTTATAGCAGATGTTATTGGTAGAAACCACTAGAAAGGTATAAAAGGAAACCCTACAAAATAAAAATTTTTCAAAAAATTATAAGCTTTAAAGAAAATCTGTCCTTGAGGGGCGCCTGGGTGGCCCAGTTGGCTAAGTGTCTGACTTTGGCTCAGGTCGTGATATTGAGACTCATGGGGTGGAGCCCCACGTCAGGGTCTCTGCTGTCAGTGTGAAGCCAGCTTCAGTTCCTGTCTCCCTCTGCCTCTCCCCAGCTCTGCATTTTCTCTTTCTCAAAAATAATAAATAAAAACATCAAAAAATAAAAATTTTTTTAAAACTCTCCACTTGATAGGCAAATTCTAAACATCACCATTAAAAGGAGGCCTATATTTGTGGTAGAGTATTTCTTACTAAACTACAGATTTCCCCTCCATAAAATTCTGAAGTCTCATTTCCTTGTATATATCGTCTGCCTTCAAGACCTTGAGAACTATGCTGTCCAGTGCAGTATACGATAGGCCATGTGACTATGAGCACCTAAATTATGAAACAAAATGTTCTAGACCTGTAAAATGCAAACTGGATTTCAAAGTATGAAAAATAATGTTAAAAAAGAAAAAGAAAAAATAATTTTATATTGACTACATATTGAAATACAGTGTTGGGGATGTATTGGTGAAATTATTTCATGTTTCTTTTTGATGTGGCCACTAGGAAATTTTCTATCTATATTTCTATATTGCCATGGGTAGCACTGCTCTAGAATTCTGTTTCTGTGTTTTTGTGTACCTGTGAAATCCCTGTTGCTGGGGACAGTCAGAAAAGGACAAAACTAAGTGCTTAGAACCTGAATGAGCGGTAAGGAAATAACGGAGCGAGAAAGTCTTGTGAGAAATCAAGGAAATCGAGATAATCAGAACTCAGAACTGAGCTCCCGCTAGACAAATGGTTGCTGACGTGTGCTGCGGCTGAGGTTCTCACGGGCAGAGCCACGGCTGGGTAATCAGCCTGTGGCCTGGCAAGGGAATTTAAGACATCCCACACGGCTGTGGAAAGCAGCTCAAATAAAAATTCCCCAGAATATCTCTCACATTGAAGTTCCTCTGGGACCTTACCAGAAATCAAAAGGCAAACACTGGCAACTCATAAAATAGGTCAGGCAGTTGGATGGAGCGTCGGCTCTGAAGGGAAGGACTCTTCCTACAGCAACATAGCAATCCGATTTTATAAGCATTTCATGAAACTTCCCGAGCAGGAGCTCTTACCATTTTTTAGCGGGAAAAGGGATACAAAGCAATTACACACATCTACGATTTCCATATTATTCTGTGTATAGAAAGACATGATTTCTTTTGTTTTTCAGCATACTGTCCATATAGCTTTGTTTTCGTGAACGTAAAAATATTCATAAGGAATTTTATGAAATCACTGAGCCAATAGTTGTCCCGAGACTACCTTCCATAAGATTTTAAGTTCCTTAACCATGACTTCTCCTACGACGAGGCAGACCAAGAGAACTTAACTCAGGCTGGGAAGGAACTATTTTTTCACTACTTAGTGTTATTGCTCGCAGCTGTTTTAAGATTCTTTTCTGTGGAACCACGAGTCTGTTGCTATGCTTTTTGTCAGTAAAATGATAATACATCCTCCCCTGAACATGGGGAGAAGATCATCTTCGTTGCTCCCCACTGCCCAATTCTCAAATACACCCAGTCAAATCTTGAAAGAATAAATTCGCATCGCTGAAAGATCTCTACCCTCTAAGCCTACAAAGTTCTCTGCCTTTACCATTTCCTCCTCAAATTCAGAGCACAAAACAACCAGAAAAAGTTTCCAGGGACCGACTACACAGCTCCCCTCCGCGCCTTCCTCCCTTCCTGACTCCATCAGACCTACCCAGGCCCAGGCTTATTTTTGAAACTGTTGAGAGATATAACCATATGTGCAATGATTAAGATTCAGAAATTAAATTAGGAGCCAGTTGTTTACTTTTTAAACAAATATTTTCTCTTAAAATGGGGATGCGGGGGTATTACAGAGAATCCTATTATATTTGAAATATGTTGCAACTTGCAAAATATTTTTTCTGATTAACACATAGTCACTATGGCATAGTAGCAAAGGGCCTCAAAATTGGAGCGTGATCCCTGGTTTTGTTTTGTACCAATTGTCGTGTTAAGCGAATCATTTTTTTTCTAAATCTCCATTTTTTCAAATGCAAATGAGGTAGATAATCATATCTACCCCCAAATATTTGTTAGGCAAGTGAAGTATGTGCAAGTATTCTGTAAAATCAACCTGAGAAGCTTCTAAAAAGCGCTGCTGTGCAGACCCCACCCCAGGCCGCTTACCTCACAGCTCCTGAGCAGCAGAGTCTTAAATCTCCCTAGGTGATTCGAATCTATATTTAAGGCTGAGAGACACTACTCTGTTAAAGAAGTTCTTAACGTTAGCTGCCCACTGGAGTCACCTGGAGTCTGGAGAGCTTCCACAAATAGCGCACCCCAGGCCCCGCCCCCAGAGAGTCTGATGTAACTGGCCAGGGGTAGGGGGTGTGGGGGAGAGGGGGAGTTTCACACGCTGCCCAGGCCTTTCTTTGAACAGGAAGTTCAAAGAACCACTAGTTAGAAGACCCTCTCAAGAATTACTTCCTCACCATGGAGTGGTAAAATTTGAAGACAAGTTAGAGAATTCTAAATTGTTTAAAAAATCAATTAAAGTCTAAAAAAATCAGTTAAAAAAAATACTCCCAACTTTCTGTGAGAGACGATGGCAGGAATTTCTTCTCAGCTGGATCCCTTCTTGAGCCCCTCATATTCCACGTTCTTACCTCCTCACACGGTTGTTTTCAATAGAATCAAGGCCAGAGATTCCATGGATTTTGGCATTGTATCCTTGTTCTACGGCCTCTACTATGGCGTAATGGGGAGAGATTTTGCAGAGATCTGTTCGGATTACATGGCTTCCACTATAGGGGTAAGTGCTGCTTTCATTCTCTGAAACTACTTATGGTGCATGGAGAAATGGTCTCCTCTTACACATTTGCATCCATTTTCGGATTTTCGGAAAGTATTTTCGGAAATAGAGAAGTCTTTTTTGGTTCTCCCAGCCCAACTGCTCCCTGATTCTCCTTGCATCAAAAATTATCTTTGCTCTGCTTCGGATTCTGTGTCTCCCTCTCTCTCTGCCCTTTCCCCGCTCATGCTCTGTCTCTATGTCTCTCAAAAATAAATAAACATTAAAAAAATTTTTCTAAAAAGGGGGTCCCTGGGTGGCTCAGTCGGTTAAGCAGCTGACTTCAGCTCAGGTCATGATGTCATGGTCTTTGAGTTTGAGCCCCACGTCGGGCTCTGTGCTGACAGTTCATCAGAGCCTGGAGCCTGCTTCAGATTCTGTGTCTCCCTCTCTCTCTGCCCTTCTCTGCTCACGCTCTGTCTCTATGTCTCTCAAAAGAAATTAACGTTAAAAAAATTTTTTAAAAAATTATCTTTGCTAACTGATTAGAAAATATACTTCTTATTTATATAAAGTTGTTGGGAAATAAGGCTTTATTTATTTATTTATTTATTTTCAAGTAATCTCCAGCCCAATGTGGGGCTCAAACTCACAACCCTGAGATCAAGAGTCACATGCTCTACTGACAGACAGCCAGGTGCCCCCAAAGGCATCTTTTTAAATAAAATAATTACTTGGGGGGCATCTGGGTGGCTCAGTCAGGTAAGTAACCGACTCTTGATATAGGCTAAGGTCGTGATCTCTAGGTCATGAGATCAAACCCCATATCCAGCTCTGCGCTGAGTACGGAACCTGCTTGGAATTCTCTCTCTGCCCCTCCCCTGCTCATGCACACATGCTCTCTCTCTAAATAAATAAATAAGTAAACATTAAAAAAATAATTATTATTTGGAAGTAATCATCTCTATCGTACTCCAATTGCCAACATTGAAAGGATTAGTAAAAATTAAATAATGATGAAAAACTTTATATCTGCCTAACACGGAAAGTCATATTTCATGCACATAAAGCACTTGAGAATCAATCATTACTCCTCATTATGATCAGATATCATTAGGTAGCATTAGAAGAAGTAAGAGATACAAAAACTGTGCTAAATATATTCTGACTGTATATTGGTCTCTGGGATTTAAAAAATACGCCTAATAGCTTTTTCTTAAACTCTCTTAAGATTAAAACTCCAAATGGACATACTTGCTGGTTAGATGGATTTCAGATTCAGATATTAGGAGCATTCATCTATGTCTGACACATGTGCATCTCGTAAAAACTTACAAACCAGGGGCTTCAGGAATGACCTAGTGGTTTCCATGTCTCTGTCTTCTACCAGCCTCTTGGTACACAGCAGTTAGGAAATGGAAAAGCTAGTGTGGATGGCAGGGGAAGAGTGTAATTCCAGCCTGTTCTCTCTTTCCGTTTATGCGGCAGGACTACGTATTTATGACCTTGACTTCATCCCCAACCAGTCTGCCCTTCTCCATCTCCGTGGAGAAGGCTCCATCTTATCCTTTTCCTATAGCCTGGAATCCGACTTCTGTGGTGAAATGCCAGAACAAGATAGCTTTTGGAATTCCCCTGCCATGTGTCATCTATGGGACAACCGCCTTTTTTATAATGTTTGAGGTGAGCAAAGGAGAGAGCATTTCCACTCCTAGTTCCCAAAGCCTCTTGTTTATGGACAGGAGAGGGAGAGAAGAGTTGTGTGTCCTCCGTTCTCCAGAGGACCAGGAAGAAGAGATCAACCTCACAAGACAAGTTTTTAAGCACCAACATTCTGGAGACGTCTCACCTTATCCCACCCCACCAGTCTTCAACTTCTTGCCATCCTCTGTCAACTTAACTCCATCTACCAAATATATAAAACCCACTGCTTCAAGCCATTGGCACAGCCACCAGTGACTTGGACTGATGGAGTGTGCGTGCATGTGTGTGTGTGTGTGTGTGAGAGAGAGAGAGAGAGAGAGAGAGGGAGAGACAGAGGTAAGGAGGAAGCAAAGGAGGAGCAATTTCCATTCTCACACCAGTGCCTAAGCCCCACGCCAGACTAAGAATCTCTGGGACTGGAGCCAGTGCATCTGCTTTGTTTTAAAAGCTCCTCAGGAAAAGGAATGAGCTATTAAGCCATGCAAAACATGGATGAATTGTAAATACATATAGCTAAGTGAAAGAAGGCAGTCAGAAAAGGGTACATGTTATATGACTCCATTTATATGACATTTTGGAAAAGGCACAGCTATGGAGATGGTCAACAGATCAGAGGTTGCCAGGGGTTTAGGGAGGGAGCAGGGCTGAATAGTGAAGTACAGGGAATTTTTTAGGGCAGTGAAACTATTCTGTATGACACTGTAATGGAAATACATGACACTATGCATTTGTCAAAATCAATAGTACTTTGTAGCAGAAAGGGTGAAACAATGTATACAAATCCAAAAAATCATATCGGATGCGTGAGAACAGCAGGACAGAATGTAGACTGTGACAGAAGAATCGAACTGTATTACAAATGCATGAAATCACCACACTGAAGGGAGGAGAAGAAAGTGCTGACCTAAGGAACTTTGAAGTGAGTAGAGATCTAAGATTAAAAGCAAAGGAACTGAACATAAGCATTGTACTCTTGTTCATAAAGTGTTCTCCCTCAGGGCTATGGGCTAACAATTCTGATACTGCTCTCACGTATTCCGGAACTGAACAACTCAGCAAATGATGGTCCGTAGTGGGAGCTATGTTTCCCACCCTCAGAAGGTTACAGACACACAAGGACAGAAGGCTAGAATGATCCATAAAGTAAAGGATAAGAGTTAGAGACATCAGTTTGAACTCATGTTTAGCTTAATATAGATTATATGTATCTTAATATAGATGGATATACATAGGAACATCTATTGCTATGTTATACACAAGAATTAATATATATGGGTACATTTCCTTGCTCTGGCAGCTAAGAAGCCTTGAAGCAATGACACCCCAGCAGCAGTGAGCACACCTAGTGCCCAGATCTTTTCTAATGCCATTCTACAATAAAAGGAACCAGGGTTCTGTAGAGAAACGGTTGATTCTAGGTCTTGGCAGGGAATATACAAATCAGCCTGGCGTACCTTGTACTGCCAGAAGTTAAGGAAGTGCTCAAACAAGCCAACAAAAAACCCACCACAATGATGAGGGCAGGTCAAAGAGATACAGAAGCCAACTGAGGGGCGCCTGGGTGGCTCAGTTGGTTAAGCGGCCGACTTCGGCTCAGGTCATGATCTCACAGTCTTTGAGTTCAAGCCCCACGTCGGGCTCTGTGCTGACGGCTCATCAGAGCCTGGAGCCTGCTTCAGATTCTGTGTCTCCCTCTCTCTCTGCCCTTCCCCTGCTCACACTCTGTCTCTATGTCTCTCAAAAATAAATAAATGTTAAAAAAAAAAAAAAGAAGCCAACTGAAAAAGCTCCCAGTGGCCAAAGCTGGAACAATCTGTGCAACAAAATAGTAGTAGTAGTAGTAAGTAGTAATAGTAGTAGTAGTAGTAGCGGTAGTAGCAGCAGCAGCACTGGGTTATAACTCAAAGTATAAAATAAATACCATGAGTCTATATTGATATAAATGAATGAATGGGGGAGAAAAGCAAATCTCTTATGCAGAAGAAGTCCACATAATTTAGGTAGATTCCCCAACCTTAAGAAGGTTAAGTTTTTTTGGATCAACTTGGGTAGGCTGTGGTGCTCAACTGTTTGATCAAACACTCATCTAGATACACACACATACACACCCTATCAGTTCCTTTTCTCTGGAGAAGGCTCACTGATTTTGAAGCAGAGCATAACTTCCCCCTCCTTATGAATAGGCTGCTCTTCATGATTTCCATCCAAAGAGTACAGAATAAAAAAGAATAATGAAAAAAAAGAGTAGATTTATAGTAGAGAAGTCTAACAAACGCTCTGTCACACCAGGTGATCAAGGTTAATATCAACAATGACAAGTCTGATAGCATGTACCCTTGCTATGGTGTGATAAGAATGTTATCTTCCTCCCTTAAAACCATAACCTCAGTGTAACCAAGAGAAGAACATCAGCTAAATTCCCACTGAGGGATTTTCCACAAAATACTCCCCCAAACTGTCAAAGTCATAGAAAAAAAGTGAAGTCTGAGAAACCGCCATAGCCAACAGGAGCCTAAGGAAACACAACAACTAAGTGGTATCCTGGATGGGTTCCTGGAACAGAATAAGGACATTTGTTTTCTAAAAATCTAATCTGACTAGGGGCGCCTGGGTGGCTCAGTCGGTTAAGCATCCGACTTCGGCTCAGCTCATGATCTCACTGCTCATGAGTTTGAGCCCCGCGTCGGGCTCTGTGCTGACAGCTTGGAGCCTGGAGCCTGCTTCGGATTCTGTGTCTCCCTCTCTCTCTGCCCCTCTCCCACTCTCACTCTGTCTCTCCCTCTCAAATATAAAATAAAACATAAAAAAATTTAAAAATCTAATTTGAATAAAATATGTACTTTATTTCATAATAAGTGTCAATGTTGGTTCATTAATTATGACAAAGACAGCATGCTAATGTAAGATGGTAATAATCGGGGAAATGGGTATATGGTGTATGGGGACTTGTGCTATATTCATGTCTTTCCTTTATGTTTAAAACAATAAATAAGTATTTAGTTTTTAAAAAAACAGCTTCTTAGGGATTCTAATGTACTGCCAATATTGGAATCAATCTTCATCCACAGCATCGGAAAGACACAGGTATCCCAGGTTAGAATTCTAAAAGCATTGCTTTCCAGTGGGATTAGTCTATATGCTCCGTCTTGTCACATGGGAAGTAAAAGTTACAGAGATGCCTGAGCTTACTCCCGATCTGTGAATCAGAGTCTCTAGAATAAGAGAAAGGATCAGACTATGGGTAAGCTTGAAAAGCTTCCTGAGTGACTTTGAACTACAGCCCTGGATAAAAACCTTTCCTCTTGAAGGATTCCTCAAGGGGGAGATTTAATTGCAGGTTATAATTAGCAATGTACTCTGGGTCCATTTGGAGTTCAGTGGGTTTTCACCTGGAGACCCTAACTACACCGAAGCATTGCTATGGGGAAAAGTGTTTCAAGTTCTACACCAATGAAGAAGCAGAGAAGACTCTATGCCCCGAAGCCCGGAAGTGGCGTTCCTGTGTTCAGAGAATGAATGGTACGTGCTCTCCTTTCTAACAGCGCTCTGTGCATTTCCCCCCACAGTTCTACAGCGTCAGTGGGATGCCCACCAGGAGCTTGTCAGACGATGTCTGTGCCGTCTGTGGGCAGAAGATCATTGTGGAGCTCAATGAAGAGGGGCTCATTGAAAACACCTACCAGCTCTCGTGCAATCATGTGTATCCTTTTCACGGGAAACCATATGGGCTTCATCAAGCCGATGATGGGAGGCAATTTTCAAATAACCTGCGTTGGTCATGGCAAGTCAGGGAGCACTGTCTCACACCTTCCTCCCCTCCTCCTAGCCCCGTCTCCTCTGCCTTGCACAGCTCCCATCCCCAAGCCCCAGGTCTTTATCCTCCATCATCTCTCTTGCTGAGACTTTCTGATAATCTCTGCTAACTAATGAACTGCTAATTGAGGTGAACCTCTTCTGCCGGGTGATTCCCTTTGTGAAAATGAATCTTCAAGCCACACGGACGAAAGGCTGTAGCGTCTGCACAAGACACTGGCTGGGAAAGTTGGCAAAGCCATAAGTGGACAGAGAGCCAAGAAGGACCTGGGAGAGAAGGGTGTGGGGTGAGAAAAAGCGGGGTTTCAGGTTCAGGGAGGAACGCTGGACTATCCAGGTGGAGCCTCTGTCTGAATCTCACAGGACTGAAAACAACAAAGTATACTTTGCCTGGAAATAATCCCAGGAACTTACTTATGTCAACAGTGACGGGGGGGAGGGCGGGGGGTCAGCCAGATGTCAGCTCTGGTCTTGGAAAGAAGATAATGCCACAGGCAGCAGAACACCTCAGATTACAAAAGGAGGGACCAAAACTTGAGCATCTAGTTCTTGAACCATTTGGCTCCTCTGTCTGTGAGTTTGCCCCAAATGGCTGATGGATCTTTAGGCGTTAGGATCCAGACAAGCCCGGGCCTGGAAACCAGCATTCTCTGGGAATTCCAATAACTGTCGAGGAAGACCTCAACATATGGAAAGATCTAGGATCAAAAGTCCTGAATATGTTACTCTGGATACCAAAGTTGTGTTTGGGTTGGCTGACAATCGGTATTTTAATTCTCTCCTAAATATAGGAGAAAAGAAGGTATCACTTATCTTTATTTTATAGTATAATATCAATTTTATAATATTGATCTACACTCAGTTCAAACCTCTGGCATTATGAGGTGGTTAAACCATCTGTCTTTTTCCTCTGAAGCGCACCTAACTCAGTAATACTCTAGGTGTACAGTGCCTATGATTCGGTTCTATTTAATCTGGACAGATTCCATTTATTCAATCCTGAGAGTTAAAAAATGGAGTAAATGCATCTGAAATGTAATAGGAGACCTTACTCCAGACATTTAAACCTTATCATTTTGAGGTAAGAAACACAAAAATATCCCATATGGTTTTCTATGATGATTTTCCAGTGTGATACCTTTCCCAAGAAACTATCCTCCTTTGGTAGAAATTTTCTAAGTCTTGCTCTAGTTTTAAATATGATTTACTTTTCAAATGTTGGATCAGAGCCCCTTCTGCCATTTGCAAGTGGAAATATTTTCTCTCTCCACCTTTAAAAGCCCTTAGGGATTGTTGTACGTGTATGCATATGTAATCTAAAACGTAGTCACTTTTAACTTTGCTTTGTGGGGAGTATTGCTAATGGCCCATTTTCGCATGAGTCATGTTAGCAAGGAGTGGGCAAACGTGAGTCATATTAACAAGGTGGGGCAGGGGAAGGAATCTAATATTGCTCTGCAGCAGCTCTGCCGGCTTGGAGACTTTTCAGCATTGAGACTTTGAAGATGAGACAGAATATTAAAGAGGACGTGGGCACTTCAATGCTGGCTCTACAACCCCTGAGCTCTACCTATCTGGAAGACGAGGCCCTACTCCAGCCCTTTTGAATAAAAGGTTACAAGGGTTTTGGTTTAAAATCTTTGTTATAATGTTGTGCCTGGGTGGCTTGGTCGGTTAAGCGTCTGACTTTGGCTCAGGTCATGGTCTCGTGGTTCACGGATTCAAGCCCCACGTCAGGCTCTGTGCTGACAGCTTGGAGCCTGGAGCCTGCTTTGGATTCTGTGTTTCCCTCTCTTTCTGCCCCTACCCTGTTCATGCTCTCGCTCTCTCTCGCTCTCTCGCTCTCTCTCTGTCATGCTATCCCTCTCTCTCTCTCTCAAAAATAAACATTAAGAAATTTTTAAATAAAATCTTTGTTATAATACACCACTTTATGTTAATCCAACCCTATTGCAAAAGTGACCCAATTCCAGAAACGTAAAATAGTGGAGACTCTTAGTTACAGACAGATCTAATATTGAGGAATTATATACATGCCTTGACTGCTCTACACTCCCATTTATTAGGGCGGAGACTTCCACATCATCGCTGTTCACTTGGGCATGTAGCAGGCTAGTCAGCAAATCCTGTGATCTTGATTCAGAAAGCCACACTGGGATCATCAGCTGTAGAAATAAATCAATCAGTAGGATGGATCTCATTCTGTTAATCATTTTGCCCAAATCTACAATGTTGTGGAACCTGAGAAAATCTATTTGCAAAAGTAGTTGGTTTTGTATGATTCATTCAAATATTTGTTTAATAAATAGGCATCTAGGCACTGCTTAAGGTGCTAAGAACAGGGAAGAATGAGACCCGGTCCCACCGGTACCATGTGGTCCAGGAGAGACATGGATGTACATCGACTGTCATGACACAGTCTGGTATGAGCAATTCCTTGGTGCTGTGGGAAAAGACAGGATTTGCTCTTGACTTTGGGGGCAAAGGGCCAAACTCTCCAGACATGGAAATATATACCAATGAATTTGTAAATGCCTAGTGTTTCAGAATTTTATTAGGTTTATATTCTATTAAAAATAAATGACTCTTTATCACTAATAAAAAAACTTGAGATAAGACTTATAAAGCTAATTAGAAATCTCTATAAACATATGGTTTATGACTACAAGTAACTTAAGCTTGTCTAGGTGCCTAAGACAAGTGTGATTACATAGTAGGTAATGAGTAATGCACAAAAAGTAGAATAGGGAAACGCTATGGTAAATGCATGAGAAATGCACAATCAGCGAGGCAAGGAGACGCACTAATTCAGTGTGATGTTTACATAGAATATTGCTATAAAAAATCATTTTCATATTCTTTATCTAATTTAATTCTTGGGAGAATCAAGTGCAACAAGAAGAACAAGTAAGGCCAAGAAGCTATGTAAACCCCTCAGGTTCCTAAAGCTATTGCAGCTCTGACTGCAAGCTCACAGGCCTTGGGGGTTCCACTGTCCTACAGAATCTTCCTGAAGGAGGGATGTGCACCATCAAGTCATGACTGCCCACCATTCTCACCCTCTACTTCACCCCGTGGATGGGATCATCTCCATTACACCATCATGAAGCTGACCTTGCCTCTTAATACCTCGAAACTTCCCTAACAAGATGCCTAAGCTTTCACGAATTCTGCATCCGAGGTTGGTGTATAGTTGGTAAAAAGCAGACCTGCCCTTACTGCAAAGAGAAAGTTGATTTGAAGAGGATGATCAGTAACCCGTATCCTTTAAAAAAAAATGTGAAATATTATCTTAAATGTTTCTGGTAATGCATTCTTTAATCTAAATATTCATTACCTTCATTATAGTTTTAGCTGAAAGCTTTGTTTTCCCCTGTCTTTCAAAATGACTTACTGGTCTCTTTTCTCCCCTGTGCCTATGTTACTACTCTGGCTAGGAACTTAAATGCCAAAAAAGATACATTATACTCTTTATAGTCTATATATTCCACTACAGGGCATTAGTGGGAATCCAGTGGGATATTGCAAGAGACGGGTAAATATATGGAAGGATGAGATAGACAGATGATAGATATATAAATACATGATGGATGGATGAGTGGGTGGATGGATGGATAGGCAGGCAGACAGATGGGTGACAGGTAATGGATGGATGGGATGAGTGGGTGGGTAGATAAATATATAGACTGGAAATGAAATTTTAAAAGCCCCAAATGTGAACTAGCATATTGAAAAGTATTTTTAAGATATACTAAATTTTATTATTTCCAGAATGAGTAAAGTTATTTTCTCCCTGGATTTGGTCTTTTAAATTCCTTGCCATGCCTCATCTTGTCTTAGGCTACACGCTAGTGAAATAATATTGAAAGAAAACAAGGAACTACAGACAGCTTATGGCAGCCGCTAGGATTTTTATAGACACCAGGGGTCTCCAACTGAGGCCACAGGAAGCCTCAACGGCCCCATCCAGAACTGAATACAAAGACTTAGTCCTCAACCCCACTGGCTCAAGACCATAATACAGTAAAACCTTAGTTTGCGAGCATAATTCATTTTGGAAACATGCTTGCAATCCAAACCACTTGTATATCAAAGCGAATTTCAAGAGCCATTGGCTCAGTTGTGATCATGTGACATTCGGCATCACATACTACTTGTATCACAAGACAATGCTCATTTATCAAGTTAAAATTTATTAGAAATGTTTGCTCATCTTGCGGGACACTCACAGAACAAGTTGCTCGCAGTCCAAGATCTTACTGTATATCTTTTCCAGGAGGGTAAATGGGATTGAAGCATAGCTCCACCTTAAGCGGCAAATATTGAGAGGCTGGCATCAACCTGCCAAGTACTGTCTCTTCTCATAAGAGACAGCCTTTCCATGCTGTCCTGTGTACCAGTCACCTAAATTTTATAGTGCTGAAGGAGACCCCTCCCTTGTTCCCTCTCCCCCTGCTCTTCACCAACCCTGAATGTACAGTTTTAACAATGGCTGCTGGCGGCAAAGCCCGCACCTCTCTGAGGACTGCAAATCAAGGAAAGATTTGCAATTAGGGCAGCAGAGGAGGGAGCACCATGGGTCTTTGTGTCTTAGGGCCATGCCACGCAACAGAGAGAACCTCTGCGGCCACCGGCCCTGTCTGGTGTGTGATGCTCCCCCCTCCTAACAGTGGATCTGCTCTCCTCGAAATTCCCTTCTGATATGAGGAGACCAAGTCCCAAACCGCTTTTGGTTAATAACTTATAAAACTGAAATATATACACCTTTGTTATAATGTTGGTGATAATATGATCATAAATGTCACCTTAAATTATCATTTAAATAACAAAGGACAATCAGTTACTCCATATAACCTTGAGAGAATAAGGTTTTGAATACTACATGTACTCTTTCTATTGAGACTCAGTAAAAAGATGTTTCTTGGGGAATATTTATTTGTCTTTATGCGCGTAACACTGCTGTCAGAGACACTATGTATTAATTGCATCCCTTAGCACAATTTATCAAAGAAACCAGGAAAAAGTATATCTTATCTATGATGGTTTTCTTCTCAATACATAATGAGTGCCCAATATACAATTTGACTCACTTACAGAAGTTTCCACGATCCTTGGTTTTCCCATGTCGCCATCTCCCTCTTCCTTTCTCTTTTAATATATGACCCTTACCTTTTGTGGTTTTGCAGTCTGAGATTTTATTATAAACGGCTTCAATTTATTGATGGAAATTTGGTGTAATGTAAATAACAATCATAATCAAATGCTATAAAAACCATGTAAGGGCCTTTTAAATGAGCACATAGAATTAACAAGAAATATACTCATTGCATTGCTTATTATATTTGCAAATAATATTCATGAATATTTGTCCTACTTGGCTGTATATAGAGCAACCTCCTTAACTGAGATTTAGCTGGGAGCGCACACACTTTTTGTATGGACAAATCTTGGATTGGCTTCGTTACTTGGTAGCCTGGCAACCTGTGGTGATTGGAATAGTTCAAGGCATTAATTATTCACTAGGGCTGGAATAGTACAGCAGACTTACTCCAGAAGCAATGTGTTGCATGTTGAAATATTTTTAAATCCTCGATCCTACACTCAATATCAATATTCATTTTTTAATTTCAGAGATGATCCCAAAAGTCTAGAGAACAATGATCCCAGGAGTTTAGAGAACTGCACCTTACATCGGGCAGCCTGTCTATGTGGAAAGAAGTTAGAGAGAAGTTGAATATCAAAAGTTCAGAAAAAAGCAGAATTAAAATGATGAATCTGTGAAGTAGCAATTAGTAAAAATTTATTGTGCACACATCAAAAAGATAGTTTGCAAACCGAGAGCACTCAGACCAAAACACAGAATGAGGCTCAGAGCTATAGGTTATAAAGCAGCTTATATAGTGTGGAGGCAGTGACTGTTTATTCTTCATGGTGATTGGTTACAATACGAGAATTTTCTTAAACGAAAGGGAACTGGTTAGTGATCACCTCATCTCAGTTTGGGGAGAACAATTTAAGTATTGCTTATGATTTTCAGAGTTAGTGTAAGCAAGAAGTGATCCCGGTCAAGTTAGCCTTGCCTTTCTTGCAAAATAAGCTAAATTAAGCTTTGCTTATATGACTAACCTGGTTTTATCGACTGAGGGAGTTTTCAAGTCTGGTTTCTGTGTTTGGTTCTAACATGAACAACCGAATAAACAAATAGAGCATGTTTTGCATCTTTCCCTTTGTGATCATTTTCTAATCGATGCACTCAACACATTCGTTACAACCCGCCATGGACATCCAATGCACTTCTTGCATACAATGTTTAGTTGCAACGAGTAGCTTCTGATCAGTTCAACATCTTCAAAGAAGTAGGCAGAGTTGTTAAGTAATCTACAATTCAAGGATCTAGTCTTCTCTGCCCTCTGTGCTTGTAACTTGGCAGCTTTGGCACCATAAAGCCCTTCTGCATAGAGGGCGTTATTCCCAAAACATCTAGCACCAGGTGCCACAGCCTATACAAGGGGCCAGAGCTGCACTGCATTTCCTGGACCTGCCGAAAGCACCTTGACCCATCCGAGGACTGCACTAAAGTGGAGGAAAACCACTCTCTTCTTTTGTGCCACTCTGTCCACATGCACGCATGCGCGCACACACGATCACTGTTGCTGTACTCTGCTTTTATTTTCTTCACAGCACTTACCAACACCTGAAACCACACCATGCATTTGTTTGTTATTGTTTGTCTTCCCTTCCATGAAGGCAGAGAATTTTATCTATTTAGTTCCCTATTGTATCTCCAGCACTTGGAGCACTGCCTGGATATAATAGGCACTCAGTAATTATTTGTTGAAACAATGAATTAATCCAGCAGGAGGGGATAAAATTAATGGAATAGGAAAGAACAGTCCAAAAGAATTAACAACGATACACTGGACTCCCCAAATTAATTTGTTTTAAAATGCTGGTGAGTTGTTGAACAACTGCCACATACGTAATATCAGACATCTACTCTGCCCACGTGAAGACATTACACTTGTATGAAGTAGAAAGGAAACACACCTATTGTCAAAAACATAGGCAATGTTCTTAAAGTATTCGAAGTTCTTTCACAGCCATAATGAAAAAACTCACACTCAGATTTTTTTTACCTGTTGGTAATTCTCCTTCTTGAAACTTCCCAATGCTTCAGTATTATGATTGGCTCACCATCCAGATTATTAGATTGAACTCTGGTTTATTTCTCTACTTAGCAAATATTTCAGTAATTCAAAACTTATTACATACCAGGCATGTAGGATTAAGGAGAGAAAACAAGATTCCTGAGCTCAGAGTCTATGGACAACTAAAACACGTCACTATTGGATAAAGCACTACCAAAAAGTGTTTTCTTCTATAAAAGGAGCTTAAATTGACCTCTGATGCATTTTCCATTGATCTTTTATGGACAGCTGCAGGAGGGTAGCCTTTAGAACCCTTTGGAACTCGGGGAGAGTAAACTAGTATGTGTCTGCATGGAATTCTAAATGACCCTCAGAGTTCAGAAATGTTGGATAATCACTAAACAATTTCACACAAAACAATAGAGATGCCATTTCCCTCACAGTTTAGGCATTTAAAATCTAATCCCAACTTTGGGAATATGTATATGTATGTTGAAAAAATTACGGAGAGCAATACACTACACGGTTACCAGTGGTCATCCCAAGATGAAGGGGTAAGAAGGGGTTATTTCTTTCTATGCTCTTATCTCGTTTCCAGAATTTCTATGGTGAACATGTTTAACATTTGCAATGAGAAAAATAAAAATTATTTTTATAATATTACTTTAAATCAATTAACCATGGAGCTATTTCTATTTCTGTTTAAATTATTGAAATTAAATCTACAGACCAAGTCCATGTTAAATTTATCTGGTTCTCATGATAATTAACATTGTACTTAATGGAGGACATAGAGAAGTAAAGCAAATAGTCCATAATTGCCTTTGGTTTCTGTAGCATCTCAAGTTTCCTTCTCCTAAACGTGTCCATTTTTTTCTTAGACTAGCTACTGTTTCCTCCTTTACACCTCCCAGGAGTTGGTATGAGAGAGGAGAAACACTGTGAGTTTCCCCGGGACTAAAACCTGCTATGCATTAATGAATTTATTTCTCTGGGATATTTTTCTACAAAAACAAAACAAAACAGGGTCCTTTGTATCACTACTAGCTAGTACCCATAAGAGAAAAATGTACATTTACAAAGTATAATCTGTAAGATGAATCACTTCTTGGAAAAAAAAGTAATATTAATAGCTAACATCAACTGGCATCCCTGTCACCCCACGCGAACACCCATGGTTCGTTCTCAGAGGCTTGATCCTCTTGCCCCCTCACCCCTCCAGAGGGAATGGGAACCCAGGGGCATGCACCCAGTGGTTTACTTACAAAACTGTACCTTCAGACCTCCATCATACCCTATGCTGTAGATACTACTGTTCCTATTCTAAGGGCAGGAAAATACTTGGGGTCAGGTCAAGTGACTTGCCCAAAGATACACATCTACTGACCCAGGATTTTCTGATTCCAGAGCTCAATTAACCACACAAACGCAGTTCTGGCTAAAAACTAAGCAAGTCAGGGGCGCCTAGGTGGCTCAGTCAGTTAAGCATCTGACTCTTGGTTTCTACTCAGGTCATGGTCATGCAGTTCACGAGTCAGAGCCCCACATGGAGCTCTGCACGGTCTGTGCAGTGGGATTCTCTTTCTCCCCCTCTCTCTCTCTCTGCCCCTCCTCTGCTCGCCATCTCTCTCTCTCTCTCTCAAAATAAATATTTAAAAAAACAACTGAGCAGGTCAGAGGAGGTTTGCTTCCTATCACATGTGGTTCCCAGCCTAAGAAGAAATTTGTATTGAATCAGTAAATAGTTCTTAGCTTAATTCATTTAATTGCATTAAATGCAACATAGTATTAACCCTAGATTACAAAAATTAACATATGGAAGTAGTATCTATCTATTAACTTATTGTGTATCCAATATATTTTGAGTCATGTTGAGGAATCGCTAGGTGTATACTTGTTTAAAGCTCTATTTACTTCCCATGTGCTTTTGTAAATGTTCAGAGGAGAAGAGAGCCTTTTTTAGAATCAGAAACAAGACTTTTTCAGAAGAAAAAAGCAAGATGTTGCAGGGGAAATGGATGGGAAGACAGGGACTGGGAGCCAGAGTAACTAGACGCTTCAGAACCTCATCCGGAGGTAGAGGCTGAAGGCAGATCAGAGTCAGGGACGTGGGAGGCTTCTTTCGTGGTCTTCTAAACTATTTTATTTACACTTGGCCCTTGAACAACACAGGTTAGGACTGCCTGGGTCCACTTATGTACAGATCCATGGTTTTCTTAATATTTTTTCTCTAGCTGACTTTATTGTAAGAATACCACATATAACATACAACATTTGTGTTATCAGTAGACTACTACAGTAGACTACTAGTAGTTAAGGTCTGGAAGTCCAAAGTTATATACACAGATGTTTGAGTGCACAGGGGGAGGGGGTACATCACTGCCGCTAACCCCTGCCTCCTTCAAGGTCAACTGTACTTCATTAGTTTCATTTTCATGGAAAGCTATACGTTACTGTATATTGTGTTATATATCCTTTCCCAAGTAATTATGACTGGAGAATCCTATCAAACACCCAGAAAGACAGACCCAGTTCATGTGAAAATATACCATCCAGGTATTTTGCATACTGTAGAGTTGAATGGGGACTCAAGGCACTTCTTTCTAGAAACAGCAACAAGTTTAGCTGTGTGCAACCTTTTGCCTTCTTGTTCTTGAGCGTGGTCACGCACTGAGGAGACAGCTAAGTAGTGAATGCCATCCACAAACATAGATGAGTGCCCTTGCAGAAGACTGACTGACACATTCCTGGGAAATCTGTTCCTTCATGCTATTTCCTAATGAACTAACCTAATTGCTACAGAGAATTCAGTGCCAATAATGGACTTACATCATGATTACCTCATAGGATTAAAAAAAAAAAACCCAAGAACATTTAATTTTTCAATCTGGTAGTTTTTATAAAACAGCACTCTAGGGCACCTGGGTGGCTCAGTCGGTTAAGCGTTCGGCTCTTAATTTCACCACAGGTCATGAACTCACAGTTCGTGGATTCGAGCCCCGCACTGGGCTCTGTGCTGTTAGCTTGGGATCCTTTCTCCCTCTCTCCCTTGCCCACCCCCCTCAAAAATAAATAATAAAACATTTTAAAAAACCAGCACTCTAGACAAAATATGAACAGTTTTAGTCATTTTAGTAAGCAAGTCTTCAAATGACAGTGCATTTATTTATGTGATTCACCTATAACTGTGTCAGAATGGACTCAGCTACAACTAGTGACATAAAGACCAGCACCAGACCAAGACTGGCCTTTAACGAAGGCACCTAGGACTTTATTGCAGCTCTCAAGTTTAACCAAAACCCTTCTTGCTCAGCTTCGTCTGTGGGCCATTCCAGGTAGGTCTTGGTGTTCATTACCTTCCGCAGCTTACAGAAACGCTGGGGGATGGCCTTTTTCTCAATGGGCTCCAGGAGAATGAGGATGACAGCATCGTTGTTCTCATCGAACAGGCGAAAATGGGAGAAGTCCAGTTCGTACTTGCACCACTCGCTCTTCACAAAGTTTTCAGAAAGCACAAAGATGGTTTTGTGGCTCTTCTCGATGGAGTCGATGATATTGTCAATAATCCATTTGCCGGGAATAAAGTCCCGCTTGTGAAGACACAACTTGAAGGGAGGGTTGAAGTGCTCCAGCTCCTGCACCATAAGGGTCTCCACCCAGTGGGAATCCCGTTCACTGTAAGACACAAAGGCGTCATAGCAGAGGTCCCGTTGGGGAGCTTTCCTGGGCTTCCTTTTGGCCTGGAGCCAAGCCCACATCATTTTCATGTACCACAGCCCATGGAAACGGTGGCACAGAACCCCCGTGAGCAGGACCAACAGGAAAAGGAGACAGCACACGGCAGACACTAGAGCTGCCCTGTGGCATTCAGAAGCCGGGAGATGGGTGTCCTGAACCTGCTGGCCCCGCACATAGAACGGAGAGTCACACCGGTAATCGTCTGGCCAGTCGGTCAGGATCTGGGCCAGCGCTTGCTGCTGCTCCTGAGTGAACGACAGGAATTCGCAGGAGCAAATGAAATTGTTGCCGCCAGCTTCCAAAGTCGTCAGTCTTTGAAAAGAATCCAGTTGCTCCTTAGTGAAAGTATTTATTGCGTTTCTGCTGATTCTCATGACCTGTAACATGGGTAAGAAGGAGGCATCTGGTAGAGTCTTCAACTTATTTCTGGAAATATAAAGTTCTTTGAGTTGTGGCAAAGTCAGAGAAAATGAATCGAGATTGTTATTGCTAACATCTAAAATTTCCAGTGTCCAGGGGATGCACCGGGTTAAACTGGAGATCCCGGTGTTGGATAAATTCAAATATTTCAACTTTTCTGGCCACTGACAACTTTCAGGCATAGAAAGATAACTGTTCTTACTAATATCAAGGTTACTCAAGTTTTTCAGAGTAAGCAAAATTTCTCCGGTTTTTTCTAATGATTTCAAACGATTCTGCCTTAACATTAAGGTTTGTAGGAGGGGCCAGGCCCCCTCACAGGCTGAATTTCTCAAGTATTCTTCAACCATTAAATTGTCACTGAGATCCAAATATTCTAATGATGTTAAATGCTGCGAAAGTGAACAAGGAACCAGAAACACCTTACTGCTTTCTACTGTGATTCTTTTAACTCTTCCTGTAAGTGAATACACACTTTGCAGATCGTAAAATGAGTAGAAGTACGGAATGTGCAGCCTCCGCACTGTTAGTGTCTCTATCCCCCCTAAACTTCCAGTTTCGTCCACTTCAGATACGTCAAAGTCACCAAGCCCATAAAGGGTACAGTCCTCAAACTCTACCTCTAACACTCCAGAAATAGAATTCAACAGTTTTACAAGTTCGCTAAAACTTCCATCTGTGATTTTCACGTTTCTAAACGTCCACTTTTTAATCAACGTATTTGTTTCCGTGATGGAAGCTTTCGAAAAACGTAAAGTGTTCAAGTGAGTATCTCTCAACTCCACATGTTCCACGGAACTTAAAAGATCCACAAAAATCCCCAGCAGTAAATCAGGCTGTTTCATACGAAGGGCCAGATGGCTGATTTTCTGAATGGACTTCAAACTCTTTGGCTCATACTTCTGGAGATTTGAAGCATCGATCTCAAGTTCCTCAAGAAAAGTCAGCCCAGCAAAATCCGTTTCCTGAATCTCAGCGAAACTGTCAATATTTCCTACTTTCAGAATTCGCAAAGTTGTGAGCTGAGAAAAAAGAGGTGTTTGCCCAAGTGATTTGTAAGGATTTCCCAGTAAGTTTAAGAACTTCAAGGAAGAAAGGGGCCTGAACCACGAGGATGATAAATTAGATATGTGATTATAGGATAAGTCCAAATGTTCGAGACTCCTCAGGGAAAAAAAAGAATCTTCCTCCATTGTGGCAATTTCATTAGACCCCAGCCTCAGAGCCCTGAGGTTCACACAGCCACTCAAGTCACCGTTGCCAATGTAGGTGATCTCATTGTTGGAGAGGTCAAGACTTCTCACAGCTGCTGTGAGCCCTGAGGGGATGGAGTTTAAAGATCTGGAGTGGCCCTTGCAGACACCAGTGGAGTCACAGGACAGAGAAGAAGGCTGATCAGGGGCCCCTTCCTTGGAGAGGCCGGTTACAGCCCCCAAGACCCATACTGTCCACAAAATACTTGACATTGTCCAGTGATTCAACCTACAAATAAAAGAGGTTCAAATGAGTGATTGTGTTTGGCAATATATCATGATTCCAGTTCTTGAGAAATGTTTTGTACCATAGAACATACACACACACACACACACACACACACACACACACACAGAGCTACCTGGAAATAACAGAGCAGCAAATGGAATGTATGAATGGGGATATGTTGCTGCCACATCCAGCAAACACTAACGCAGACACTCTGCCACTGTGCCAGGACTTAAAGGTCCAGTACCATTGGGAAAATCAGAGCCAGACTCACTAAGCATGAGCTGAAAGAATGAGTAAGTGAATGAATGGAGGAATGAACAAGCAAGCTGCTTAAGACATGAGCTAGGCTTAACCTTACGGATTTACAGTCACCTAACCCTGCACTTCAAACCTTGTATTTAAACATGCCTCTTTCCTGGCTCAATGCCTGCTGTGGGTTGGAGATCTCACAGAGCCCACCCGCAGCTCTCACTGGACAAGTATTCACTGACCGCAGCTCCAGTGGTAGCATGGTCTTTCACCAAAAGAACAAGGTCCCGTGCCCCTTGCTTCCCCTACTCCTAGCAGACGGGAGGGATGCTGGGAACCCCAGACAGAGCGAGGTGGTTTGCTGGGCTGAGGGACAGCCAGACCATCGGAACCTTCTCTCCCTGTAGAGAAGTAAGTGCAGAAGGTAGTACTCCAGTCCGGGTGTGGGGGGAAGTAAAGCTGTCTGCACACTCTCTCCCACTGCTAGTTTACAACCCGGAATCCAGCGCTCCCCCTCTGCCCACCTCCTGGGCCCTATCGCCCGTGTGGGCGCTATTCAGCTCTCTCGTTCCCGGTGTCTGTACTCCTTTGTCTGTATTTGCCCACTACAGTACCCTACAAAAATATTTTTATATAATTCTTTTTTGTTTATTTCTTTTTGAGAGAAAGAGACAGAATGTGAGCGGGAGAGGGAATCACAGAATCTGAGGCAAGCTCCAGGCTCTGAGCTGTCAGCACAGAGCCTGACGCGGGGCTCGAACTCATAAGCAGTGAGATCATGACCTGAGCCGAAGTCAGACGCTTAACCAACTGAGCCACCCAGGCGCCCCTACAAAAATATTATTAAAAGCTAACCCCAAGAAGAAAAGTTTTTGTGGATAAAACTAATTTCCATCATTCACAGAATCTGAGAGATTACAAAGGCCTGGGCACTATAACTCATAGGTACAGAGAATTAAAATATAAATAATATTAACACATACTTGGTTGGGAAATTTAATAGCTGTTGCTGCCAGATTTTTTATGGCCACACCAGTGTGACTGCTGCACATCCCCTCTGTCTCTTTCAGATAAATGGGGCCACACCATGCAGACTTATTCTGGAGTTTCACTTCTCACCTAACAATATGGCTTGCCATCTTTCTCCATCCATATATACAGATGATTCCGATTTTTTCCCAGTGGGTCGCAGCGTTTCATAACATGGATAAACCATAATTTGCATTCCCATCAGCGCTGTATGAGAGTTCCAACTGCCCTATCTCTTGCCACCACTTTGCCCTGCCAGTCTTTTTACTTTTGGCTATTCTGGTAAGTGGTGCAATCTCACCTGAGTCTAAATTTCACTTCCTAGACTAATAAGGAATCCGAACACCTTCGCATATGATCATTTGGAATCCTCATTGGTAATGTGCCTGTTTCGGTTTTTGGCCTACTACCTTCTCTTGGGCTGTCACTATTGTAAGAATTATTATAAATATATTATATGCAGATAAAGAAATGTGCTCTGGAAATGGAAGGTACATATGCTACAAATACAGGCATTCTTCAGAGATACTGCAGGTGCAGTTCTGCCGTAAAAAAGTGGCTATCACAGTACAGCCAGTCAAATGAATTCTCTAGTTTCCCACTGCACATAAAAGCTATGTTTACACTACACAGTAGTCTGTTAAGTAGGCAATGCCTAAAAATAAAAATACATACATTCATTTAAAAATGCTTATTGCTAGGGGCACCACGGTGGCTCAGTCAGTTAAGTGTCCTACTTCGGCTCAGGTCATGGTCTCATAATTTGTGAGTTCAAGCCCCATGTTGGGTTCTGTGCTGACAGCTCAAAGCCTGGAGGCTGCTTCGGATTCTGTGTCTCCCTCTCTCTCTCTGTGCCCTCCCCTACTTGGGCTCTGTGTGTGTGTGTGTGTGTGTGTGTGTGTGTGTGTGTGTGTGTCTCCCAAAAATAAATAAACATAAAATAATAATAATAAATTTTAAATGTTTATTGCTAAAGAAGGCTAATCATCATCTGAGATTTCAGTGAGTCATAATCACTGAGCACAGGTCATCATAATGAATATAATAATAATGTTGAATATAATGTAATACTTCCAGAGTTACCAAAACGTGCCACGGAGACACAAAGTGAGCAAATGCTCTTGGAAAAATAGCAGCAACAGACTTGCTCAACGTAGGGTTGCAACACACCTTTGATTTGTGAAAAAAAAACATAGTATCTTGGAAGTGCAACAAAGCCAAGTGCAAGTACAGGTATGCCTGTATCTTCTTCCACTCCGCGGCTTTCCTTTTCACTTTCTTGGTGGCATCTTCTGATGAACAGATGTTCTTAAATTTTCTTCATAGTAGTTTTTGTGACCTGTTTAAAAAATCTTTTTTTACATTATTATGAAAATATTCTTTATTATTTTCTAAAATCTCTATTGCTTTGCCTTTCGTTTGTAGGCTTATAAACCACATGGGGTTAATATCTGAGGTAGCAGACAGGATCCATTTTATTTCCCAAATAGGTATTCAGTTGACCCAGAACCGTTTTTAAAAAGATCATTTTGGGGAAACAGTCAACAATATTCTCTTTGCCAATAGTCACACGTCCTCATAGGAGTGAGTGTGTTTCAGTGCGCTCTATTCTGATCCACTGTGTGTTTGTCTTATCCTTGTACTGGTATCACTATGTTAAGTATATAACATAACTTAGTATCCCGGGGCGGGGTGGGTGGGGCACAAGTCCTTCCTGCTTATTGTTTTTCTTCAAATGAAGCTTGGTTAGTCTTGGCCCTTTGCATACTCTTATAAATTACAGAATCAGCTTTTCAGTTTCAAAAACAAAACTTATTTATTTTAATTGGCAATACTATGAGTCTGTAATTCAATTTGGGAATTATCGACACCATTGCAATACTGAATCTTTCAATACATGAGGAGGATACATCTTTCCGTTTATTTAGGTTTTCTATAACTTATCCCAAAAATAACTTATGGTTTTCCGCACAGAGGTCTTGAGCATGTTTCGTGAGATTTATTCTCAGGCATTGGATATCTTCAAAGTTTTAAAAACAGTAATACATACTTAAGTGTGGTATATATATATTTTCAATTAAATTTTATGAATTTACCATGCACTAAGCAACCTTGCTACATTGATTTAATAATTCCAGTTTGTAGATTTTTATCTTCTATGTACACAATCATGTGATTATACACCCAGGTATAATAATGGTTTTTTTTTCTTTTTTCCAATCATTATATCTTTACCTTGTTTTCTTGATTTGAATGTTGAATTTTATCAAATTATTTTCTTTCTTCCTATAGCTGCTGAGAGAATAACATGAACTACCTCCTTTACTGTGTAATGCTGGTGATTACATTCATTGATTTAGCATTAAGACAATGTTGCTGTTTTAGAAGAAATCCAAATTAGTCTAGATATAGTATCCTTTTTATATCTTACTGGATATATTTATTTACTATTTCCTTAGAATTTTTGCATCTATATTCAGAAGTAAAATCGCCCTATACACTTACCATCCTTTCCTTTCACCAGTGCCAGCTTCTAGGTCAGCAGTTTTTGTTGCTATTATTTGTACATTTTTCTTGTTTTTATGAAATACATTGAGTACACTTAACAGCTATAGAACTATCCAGATTTTATTTTTATTCATCTGTCAGCTTTGATAAGTTGTGTTTTTCAAGGAATTTATTTTTTTTAATTATGCAAATTTAGTGACACAGCTACTTATATAACATCCTCTTTATTTTAATGTTTGCAAGACCTATAGTGAGGTTCCCTATTTCATTCCTTAGATAAGTAATTGGTGCCAGCTTTTTTTATTGTCTTAACTGTCTGTGATTTATCATTTTTTACTAGGGTTTTCAAAAACCAACTTCTCAGTTTATAGATCCTCTATTTCTTTTCTATTTCACTAATTTCTATTCTCATATTACTATTTCCTTCCTTCTACTTTCTCTAGATTTTACTTTAACTCCTCTTAACGTAGATGCTTGCTCATTAATTTTCAGCCATTCTTCATTTCTAATATAGTCATTTAAAAATGGCCATAAGTTTTCATCTAAGCAGTACTTTAGCTGTATTTTCCATGGCTTTTCTCTTCTGTTCTTTCCATATTTTGCCTCTTCAAGTTTCAGTCTTGAACTTTTCTTCTAATCTGTATTCTAGCTTATTCTTCTTCCTTCAGCTGTGTTTAATCTACCATTAAATCCATCCACTACTTTTAAATGTTTTGGTTATTGCCATTTTCATCTATTTAATTTCTGTTGGATCCTTTTCTCCATCCGCTATGTCATTTTTTGTAGTTTCCAGCTCTCTGCCAAAATTTTCCATCTTGTCTTTCATTACCCTGAACATAGTGTGACAGGCCGCACAGCACTTCTAACAGCCTCAAAGGGCCGGGAGTTCAAGGTTAAGGTCTGGGGCAATCAAGGATAGAAAGGTAAGGCTGAGCTAGAGAGGAAACCAAGTCCTCGTGTAGACGGTAGCACAGCTCTGATTTATCTGGATGGCTCCAGACATTCTCAGTCTCTGAAAATGGATTAAGATGAGATGAGATTATTGTTTGGTACCTTATTTATCCCATTGTCTTTCTGCTTAATTAATTATTGAAAAAAAATCATCTTAGTATAACTGTACTGGGCAATGAAAATTTACTTGATTTTTTTCCATTTTGTAATAAAAAGCACAAATCTTAAGAAATCTATATAGTTTTCAGCTAAGATATAAAGGTCAAATACATCTATTTCTAAATTTGTCCTAGCCTTTTGTCCCTAAAATGTAAAATTCGTAAGAGCAGAGATCTTGGGCTATTTCACACAAACATTATATGGTACCTGTTGCATGGTGGGTTTTCAACATGTATTAATTACTGATGATGCTGAAACTGCCATTAACAACTTGACACTGAAGATCAGAGTCACTCCTCACTCCTCTCATTTCCTCTATACATTAAAGCGTGGGGCAGAGAGCTCCTCAAAGTAAGACATGGAGAAAGGGAAATGCAATGGCTAACGTTAGACTGAGAGGAGCCATATCTAAGGAGAGTTGTGGGTCTGGACAAAGCATAAAACCACCTGCTTAAACAATTCAGAAAACTGGGGGTTCCTGAGTGGCTCAGTCTTAAGCAGGTCTGACTCTGAGTTTGGGCTCTGATCATAATCTCCAGGTTGGTGACTTCCAGCCCTGCGTCAGGCTCGGTGCTGGCAGTGTGGAGCCAGCTTGGGATTCTCTCTCTCCCTCTCTCTCTCTGCCTCTCCCCCACTCTCTCTTTCCCTAAATAAATAAATAAACTAAAAAAAAAAAAAAAGAATTCAGAAAATTGACAGAGTGGTGAGGAATTACTCTCCAAGACCCAAGAAAAGATGGCGGTCTGACAAGTGAGCCTGGCACCAGAGGCGACTTCTGCCGTGCACATCCGTCGAAGCAGAACTGGAGGAAGTTGAAGCCCTGTTGTCCCCAGAGAAACCACGACCGGATACCCACTTCTGGGCGAGGCTGTCATGGCTACGTAAAGCGGGAGCGGAGAAGGGACTCAGGGCCCCGGGCACAGTTGAGAATTGAAAGCGCACGCTCTCCATTAAGCCACCGGCAGGGAAAAGGCTCCACCTTGTGGGACTAGGGAGCTCAGAAACCTCTGCCCTCTGGCCCTGGCTGAAAGCCAGCCTCTGAGGAACCTCCTCTAAGAAATCAGAACTCCAGTCCTGCCACATATACAGGTGTGGATCCAAATACTAAAAGACGGAATAAAAATTTTTTGGAATTGAAAAATAAAAAGTTCCCAAATTGTAGATGCCTATTGATTCCCCAGCAGAAAGAAAAAAATAAAAAACAGAATAAAATCAAAAATAATAAAGAATAATAAAGAATAAAAATTAAAAATAATAAGGAATAATAACTGAATAACCAATAAATTAATATGTATTAAATTAATAAATAAAAATGATAATAAATAACAATAATAAAGACTAAACATTATTTAAAGAATAAAAATTCCTCACCTAGTCTGAAAACTATATAATGACGTCCTCAAAGAACAGAGAAGACATACCTGCCAATCTATCCGTCAGTACCCATTTAAATTATCATTTAAGGATAAAGGTGAGATAGACATTTTCAACATTCAAAACCTAAAAACTAAAAAAGAATTTTCATCCATACTCCATCATTGAAAGAAGTACCCAAAAACATACGTCCTTCAGCAATACGGAAAATAAACCTAGTAAGAGTAGGCAGCAGGAAACTAGGATTGCATTTTTTTAAATTTAATAATTGATAAGAAAGAAGAGAGCATTCAAAAACTCAGGCATGGCTTTTGGTATATAAAAAAAAAAAAGGAATGTAAATTTTAAATGCTATTGTGGAGGAAAACAATTTTGCCAAGCAAGCCTCTTATTTATAAGGAGTAAATACAACTTACATTTATTACTAGATCTTTGGAAGGAGGTCACACCCACAATGTCCTGTACCATAAATCAGGCTCAATTACTATTCAACCAACCAAGCCAAATTTTTAAAGGAAACAGTACAAAAAACTAACTGATAGCTTAGAAACTTACAAACCATGCTGTAAACCTCTGACAATTTTCGCACAATGCGAGCATTATGAAAAGTTTAAAGATGCAAATATTCTCTGCTTAGAAGAGGAAGAAACTTAAAATATTGGTGAACAAGTCAAAATAGGATGTTTGCCATTTCCTTTTTTTTTTTTTCCCCTCTACTTTCAAGTCAGGCCACCCCGTCTATCAGTTGCTTTTTGGTAAAGTTCTGAGTTAGTAACACTGCAGACAGGACCTTCTGCAGGATTAGCATCATCTCAGCCAGTTGAGCTGTTTGTTTATACTTGAGCAATCAATCAATTTCTCTCTCTCTCTCTCTCTTTCTCTCGCCCCCCCCCAAAAAAAACAAAGCAAACAAAAACAGTAAAAACACTATCTTGGCTTGCGGCTAAGTTATAAACACAAGTTCTCATTTGTCGAATTTAGAGACATTAGAAGGAGAACTTCAGGGCATTCTCCAAAGAACTCGTCTAAGCTCAAACGCTCTAAGTTATTTTCTTATCAGCGACACAACTCAGATCTTTTAAGGATGGAGGAACACGGAGGAGACGTGAAGCTGGGCTCGGGATTAGAGAGCGAGGGTCCCAGGTAGATCCTGAGTCCTGAACTTTTCCCACTTCTCAGCCACGGTGACGGAAATCCAACTTTGGAAGTCTGATCCCTGCAGTAACCAAGGAGCGCAGACAAACCCGCAGCGGGGCGCACGCGTGCCACCTGAAAGCCCTTACCTGACCCTGGTCGCCAGGGCTCGGAGTGGAGGGTGGCGCGCTAGCTGCGGCTGCGGGCGCGTCGGCGTCCTCGCGCCCCGGGTGCAGCCGAGAGGGAAGCGGGGATCCCCGGCGCACCCCGGCGAAGGGCTGTGGGGCGAGGACGCCAGGGAGAACGCTTTGGGGCGCAACAGGAACGGCCCGACGTACCCGGGAGACGGCGGAGCGCCTCCGGACAGCGTCTCCTGGCGGCCTCCGGACGCGACGTGCCCGGGCAGAGGCCAGGAGCGAAAGGAAGCGTGCGCGCGGCGGGCGCCCGTCCTCGCCGGCAGCGGGAACCGTCGGTCGGTGAGCGCGGCGCCGCGCAGGCGGGGAGAGGCCGGGTGGCCGCGCGCAGCTTCAGGAGACCCGACCGAGGTTGCGGCCGACCCGAGGCCGCCCGAGTCAAGGAGGTCACGGGGCAGGGAAAACAGAACCGAAATTGCTAGCTGCCCCGGGGTGGGAATTCCCGAAGCACAGAGGAAGATTTATTTCGCAATCCCAGAGGCCAGTCACCCAACTGGTATCATCCTGAAGCATTGGCATTCAAAGCCTCACATTACTCACAAACACACCGTTCTTTAAATTCCACTTCTCCGTTCTTCTCCAACCTTAGGAGCCCAAATTCATGCGTATCCCCGCCCCCAACAATTTATATCTCCAAGGTCCGCTTCCACCAGCAAGTCGATGCTCTCCTAGATCACCCGTCACTATCCAGACCAACGGAGCAAAATTTTGCCTGAGGAGCAGATAAGGACTTTTTTTTTGTTGTTTTAAATCCTGGGGCAGCCCCTGGTGGTGCACTGACTGTAGCAGCTGTCTCCCAACCCTACTCTTATCAGGAAAGGCATGGCGGGGGCCGAGGTTGCGGGGGCTCCAAGGATTTTGAATCCAAATTCTAACCTTGCTCCATCCTAGCCTCTCGAAGTAATTCCAAAAACAAAGACTTGGTCTGGCTTTCTCCCTTGTCGCAGAAACTAGTGAAAAATGTTCCTAAGGGAAACAAATTACCTTTTTTTTTTTAATTTTTTTTAACGTTTATTTATTTTTGAGAGACATAGAGACAGAGTATGAGCAGGGAAAGGGCAGAGAGAGAGGGAGACACAGAATCCGAAGCAGGCTCCAGACTCTGAGACATCAGCACAGAGCCCGACGCGGGGCTTGAACTCACAGACCGTGAGATCATGACCTGAGCCGAAGTCGGCCGCTTAACCAACTGAGCCACCCAGGCGCCCCACAAATTACCTTTTAAAAATTTAACTGCCTTAATAATATTCATAGAGTACACTTTATATTCGTAATTACATTTGATCTTCAGGAGTTGAGGCAGAGGAAGCATTCTCGCTCCTCTTTCACACCCTAGGAAATGCCATGCAAATTGTGGCAGAACTGAGATTTGAAATGAGAATTTTTCCTTTCTCCTGCTGTATTCCACATCCCTAATCCTCATGAAAGGTTCCACTATCCGGGAAGCTTAATCAGGAGGCATGAACGTGAACTTGAGAAGGTGGAGTCTGATTTTCCATTCAGGTTACTGACTATGTGGATATTTCTCTCTTTCCCTGATGGTCCAGGCTCTGCAGCCGCCTGAAAAGACTTTCTTCTCACTACTTCAAAATCCCCACGTCTCTTCCTCATGCGTTCTCAAGTGCACAGGTAAGAAAACTTCTTCCCAGTATTTGCCCCCTGGTGACTAGATTTTAGAAATTGTTGTATATCTCTACAATAGAATACCATATCCAAACAATAGAATACTACTTTGCAATTAAAAAGGAAGAAATGATACATTGCAAGAACATGGATGGATCTCAAAGCATTATGTTGAGTGAAAGTGATACAAACAGATAGGTACTGTAGAGCCCATTTATATGAAATTCTATGCAAAGCAAAACTATGACAAAAGGTCACACCAGGAGGTACCAGGGAGCTGGGTGGTGGGAAAGGACCGGACTGAAAGGGGCATACAAGAATTCTGGTAATGACAGTAACGCTCCATATCATGATTGTGGCGGTGGTTACACACTGTCTTTACAAAGCTCATCAAATTGTATTTTTGGACTGATAATTGTACATAAATTATCTCAATAAGTATCTTTTAAAAATCCTTTTTTCTCCTAGAGCAAAGGATAGATACATCAGGCCTCCAAAACAGAGGAACTGGCCTTTTGCTAGCCCTTTGAGAGAAGGAAGAAGAAAATATATTATTTCTCTAGCAAGTCGTAAAATAAATATAATACTTTTAAAATATCTCCCTTTACTTTAATAAATTGACATTGATTTCTCTCACAACCAAAAAGAGCTCTAAGATATTGATGGAAAGAAAACTAAATTCCTTAAGTAACTCAGAAATTCCAAATGCCTGGGAAACATAATATCATAATATCTTCTAATATTGTATTCAGATAGCTTTATCCCTTCTGGAATGCTCATTTTCAGCTTGCCACCTTCCTAATATCACTCCATGCCTACTCAGAGCAATTCATCACCCAACGCCACAAAGTCCATTCGAGGACTGAATTTATCATACTGTAATGATTCCAGAAATTAAGATATCCTTGAAAGAATGATTTCACTGTTAATTCTGGAAGAAAAGAGGGGAGGGAGGAAGGAAGATTAACTAAAACCTCTCCAAATAAAATTGATTATACCATATGTTGGTCCAAATGACTGATTTGACATTGATTTCAAGATTCTTGGTATATATGTCTGGGGATTAGAGGCATCAATGTTGAATTAATTCATGAATGTCCTTTTTTTTTAATTTACGGAATTTGTAAATATTTCAGGAAATATTTGGGAAATGGAAAAAGAAAGAAGGAGATTTCCCTCAAGTTCTTGGGTGGACCATCCCAGAAGCAAAGGGCCAAACCATGAGGATAATGTAAGAGATAAGTTGTTACAGTATACGTCCAAACACACAAAACTATCAAGACAAGGCAAATGATTTTCATCTACTGCAAGACTTCCATTAGGCAATAGAAAAGGATATTCCAAATTTACACACATGTGCTGAATGTAGCTAGATGTGAATTTCATGCGGGCGTGGATTTTATTCTCTTTTTGCAGTGAAATGTCTCCAGCCCCTACAGCACAGTGGCACTAATCAAGTACTATTGTTGAGTGGTGAATAGACATTCTTTTTTGGAACATCAGTTAGGTCTAGAGAAATGTAGTAGAAATAGCTGAAATGGCCATTGCAGACACACAGTGGGACTACAGGGAGAAAAGTCTGATCAGTGTCTCCTTGCCCTGACTTCTAACCTTGCCACACAGCAGCTGACCTCTTTTAAAGATTGGAATAAGGAAATATAGTGCTCGATTTCCAAACATATAAGCAAAACCATGAGTGAACAACGAGTACTATTTCGATATCTGTAAGGGTTATATGGTCTCATCGGGCAGGAAGAGTATGAAAAGAAGGCAGGATTTTCATCAAGTTCCAAGTTCTTTGACACTTCAGAAATTATGCTGAAATCGAATAACTGTTGAGTCTAACCATGTTGTGTGGCAGGCTGGGTAGGGGTTGCTGACTTCTGTGTGGATGTAAAAAGTGAAGTCATGATACAACTCAAGCCCAGGGGTGTGAGCTATGTGGCCCCTGCCTTCCTGGTTTCGGTCCTGTCATAAGGAGAACTGTGGTTCAAAACTACATTGATGTATCACCTCACACCTGTCAGAATGACTAGTACCAAAAAGACCAGAAATAACAAATGATGGCAAAGATGTAGAGAAAAGGGAACCATTATGTACTATCGGCGGGATAGTAAACTGGTGCAGCCACTGTGGAAAACTGTATGGAGTTTCCTCAATAAAATAAAAATACAAATACCGTATCACCCAGCAATTCCACAACTGGTTACCTGTCCGAAGAAAATGAGAACACCAATTCAAAAAAGCTTATGCATCTCTATGTTAATTGTGGTATCGTTTAAAATAGCCAAGATGTGGAAACAACCTAAGTGTCCATAAATGGATGAATATTTAAAGAAGATGTGATACATAAATATCATATGTATCATATATGAGATATATAATATATATCATATTACATTGTGTGTATACGCACACACATATACACACAATGGAATATTATACAGCCATAAAAAGAATGAGATCTTGCCTTTTGTGACAACATGGATAGACCTTAAAGATATTATGCTAAGTGAAATAAGTCAGACAGAGAAAAACAAAAACTGCATGATTTCACTTATATGTGGAATCCAAAAATCCAAAACAAAACAAAATCCAGGCACATAGTTACAGAGAACAGACTGGTGGTTGCCAGAGGAGAAGGAGGGTTGGGAGTCGGAGTCTAAATGGATTATGAAGTATGAACCTCCAGTGATAAAATAAATACACCATGAGGATGTAACGTATAGCCTGAGAAATATAGTCAATAATATTACATTAACTTGGTAAGGCGACTTTGCATGGCAACTGGACTTATTGTGTGACTATTTTGCAAAGTATATAAATGTAGACTTGCTATGTTGTACACCTGAAACTAATATCATATTGTCTGTTGATTACACCTCAATGAGAAAATAAAATAAAATGTATACTTCATGCTCTGTTAATACTGGTGATTACATTAATCAATTCAGTGTTTAGACAATGCTGCATTTTTAGAATAAATCTAAGTTAGTCTGCATATATTACCCTTTTTATATTTTACTGGATATATTTCTTTACTAATATTTTCCTTAGAGTTTTTGCATCTGTATTCAGACATAAAATTGCCCTATACATTTCCCTTCCTTTCCTTTGGTAGAATTTACTGCTGCCACCTTTTGAGCCTCCTATTTATAAATAGCTAGTCAAGGGGTGCTTGGGTGGCTCAGTCGGTTGAGCAGCCGACTTCGGCTCAGGTCATGATCTAATGGTCTGTGGGTTTGAGCCCCGCGTCGGGCTCTGTGCTGATGAAGCAGCCTGGAGCCTGCTTCGGATTCTGTGTCTGCCTCTCTTTCTGCCCTTCCCCTGCTCAGGCACTGTCTCTCTATCAAAAATAAATAAACGTTTAAAAAAAATTAATTAAATAAATAAATAGCTAGTCAAACTGAAATCTTAAGGAAAGACAAGGTTTTTAACTTTGTAAATTTAGTACTTTGGATATTCAATCATAAAGCCAAAGCAAACTTCTGGATTGTCTCTGCAGACAATTTTTGAGGACATTTAACATTTTTTTTAATCTTATTTTAGAAAGAGAGAGAGAGTAGGGAGAGGGGCAAAGGGAGAGAGAGAGGACAGACAGAGAGAGAGAATTGTAAGCAGGCTCCCTACCAGCGTAGAGCCCATCATGGGGCTTGATCCCAAGAACCAAGAGATCATGACCTGAGCCAAAATCAGGAGTCAGAGGCTCAACCAACTGAGCTACCCAGGTGCCCTGAGGACATTCTAAAAAGCCTATGTTAACAAAATTAAATCTGAGTCACTAAAAATAATTGCCAAGTCCTTCCTTCCTCCCCATGTTAGCTGCTGCTCTTCCTCCAAAGGCTGCTTGTTGCCGTCGCTTCGTCTCAGCTGAGTCATCTGGGCCGAGCCACCAGTCTGCTCGATTGTGTCCTGCCAGTGTCCTCCCACCCGTCTTCCAGCCATGGCTACTTTGAGCTGTCAATCACTGGTAAAAATCCCGTGTGTACATTTTTTACCATGTAACAGTTCCTGCTCACTTAGATCACTAAAACGATTTGTGCTAAATCCCAGTTCATGTGATGAGATTAAATTCATCATGCCATGGTGTTTCATGGCTTTCTGCAAAGAACATCATCAGATCCAGAAACCCTATCCCTGACCAAGTTTAAGAAGATAGTTGCTTCCCCAATCTTTTGTAACAAAACTAGTTTCTCTGAGGCTATGGGCTCACATCGTGCCATTTGACTTGCGGCCTCCTGTGTCTTTCACCATCTGCTGACCGTCTAGTCCCTTCCCCCGCATTTGTTGAAGGCCTTGGCACCGGTTCATAGACTTCTTCCCAAGATCCTCCAGAAGCCCAGGTGGTTCACTGTTCCCGAAGCCTCTCTGTCCCTTTACCTCCTCCTCCCAGAAGATCTGTTCTGCACTATACTGGCCACTCCCCAGACTCGGTCATTACCTATAGTCATCCGAGCTCTAAATGACTAACTCGAGCCTGCTGCGTCTTGCTCAGAGCCCACTAATTCCCTTCCTCTTTCCCCAATCCACCTGTCATCTCCTTCCTTCTATTTCTTGCTTACTTAGTGCAGATTGAGGCGAACATTCAGAGCGAACTGGAGTTCACTGGTGGAAGGGTCAGCAGACCGTGGGTTTCCCATTTCCTCCGCATCATATGCCAAAACACTTCCAGTTCACTAAGAAGCCTCAGAGCATTGAGAGATTGCAGAGCCTTTCTTGTTCACAGTCTTCTTTCATCAGAGCTTTGTTTGGTGTTGCCAGACACGGGGTTGAATTTCAGGGCTTCAACTCCTCCTCAATCTGTGTAAGTCTTCACTTCTCTTCACAATGAACAATTGGGGCTTTCTCACTATAAGAGCACATAAAATACTACACAAAAAGCTTCAGGTCCTCCCACTCCTGTATCTGATAGCTCTACCAAATAGAAATTCTAGAGCCGCCGCTTAGAAACAAAATCCCAAACCTAAAAGTACACTCCTGCCTGCTTTCTTAGAGGACAGCGGGCATTTTTACGCCGTCTCTCTCACTAAGTCACCTGTACTCTCCGCAATAATATATGAGCCTTCCGGCACACTCCTTCCACCACCGACCATCTTTGCCTCCTCATCTCCTCTCAGGGATGACTTGTCTTCTTACTTCACAGAAAAAATCGAAGCCATCTGAAGAAATCCTTTCAACTTCCCACTTCTGAACTTCCCTCCACACCAGTCCTCTCCCTCCTGCTGCAGTAGAGGGGGTCCGTGGTCTCAGCGTGGTCAGTCCACCCCCACTTGTCCAGTCCAGACACTGTCCTTCCCTTCCTTCTCAGGAGCCAGACCCTGCTTGTCCTCCCTTCTCTCTCTCATACACTCTACCTCTCCACCTCAACCAGACCAGTCCTGCCAAGATTTATACAAGCTCAAGTCCCCTCCAGCTATTTTTTTTTAAAACAAACAACAAAAAAGCTCATCTCCCTCAAGCTTCTCTATTTCTCTCTCCCTCTTCCTCCCTTCATAGTCCAAATTCTGAAAAGAGCGTTTTATAATCACTGCCCTGTTTCCTCACCTCTTGCCCAGGCTTCGCTATTCCCTAGTCTGGCTTCTGCCCCCATCACCCCAAACAACACTTGCAAAGGTCATCAGTGGCCACCGTGTTGGTAACTCCTAGACATGTTTCATTCTTCGTGCTGCCTAGCCCATCATAGCAGATATCATGCTGACTGCTCCTTCCTCTTAAAACATTCTCTCCCTTTGTTTCTATAAACCCACACACTTGGTTTTCCTTTTCAACTCTCCTTTTCAAACTTATCCCTCCCTCCCCTATATCAGCAGTCTAGGTGCAAGGCCGCTCCTCACTGGCTAGTTGCTTCCTAAGGAATATCATTCATGTCCATCCACATGCCTGTTCCTTTCAGATTTAAGTCTCCTGCCCAGACCTCTCATCTAAGCCTAGTTGACATACCTGTCTACTTGCATGTCTCAGAGCACATCCACTCAACGTTTCCAAGTATGAGCTCATATTTCTTGCCAAGGCTGAATGTTGGGTACCGCTTCTTTCCTAGCAGTGGGACCCAACATTCATCTGGATGCACCTGCTACGGGACTTAGTCCTGTGATGTCATCTCTACTCCACCGAACTCCTTTTATTCCCACTACCATGATCCTAGTTCAAGCTGCCTTCCCCTCTCGCCTGGACTACAAAAACAACCTCCCGCCTGTCTCATCTACTTCATCTTCTCCATATCAGCATCCAGAGCAGCTCCATTTAATGAAAATACAATGAAAATACAAATGCAAGGTACACATATTTTAAATTTTCTAGTAGCTACATTTGAAACAGTAAAAAAAAAACAGGTAAAATTAATTTTTTAAGTATTTATTCATTTATTTTGAGGGAGAAAAAGTGCAATGAGAGGAGGGACAGAGAGAAAGGCAGAAAGAGAGAGAATCCCAAGCAGGTTCTGCACTGTCAGTGCAGAGCCCAATGTGGGACTCGATCTCACAAACAATGAGATCATGACCTGAGCCGAAATCAAAAGTTAGACACTTATCTAAGCCACCCAGGTGCCCCTGAAATTCATTTTAATTATATTTTATTTCACCCCAAATATTATCATTGCTATATGGAAGCAATATTTTAAATTAATGAGATACTTTACATTGTTTTTTTATACTGTCTTTGATATATTTTACATTTAGAGTAAATCTCAACAAAGACCAACATTTCAAGAGTTCAATAGCCATGTGTGGATAGTAGCTACCATTACTGGACAGCACAGATCCAGAATGATCTTTTTACAGTGCAAAATCTGGTCATTTCACACTACCCCATATTAAAAATTCTTCTGTGACTTCTAAATTGTTCTTAAGATGAGGATCTTAATTCAGGTAGACCACATGGCCCCATAGGGTCTGTGGTATGGCTCCTGGTCTCTGTCCCTTCTCCCCCTTACCATCTGGGTGCCAGCCACAGTGGCCTTTCAGGTTTTCAGACACACACAGTTTCCGTCCCCCACAAACCCTTTGCATATCCCTTTTGTGAATGCCATCCCTTACCGCCAGCCCTTTCACCTCCACCACCACCATCAAGTCCAACATCATTGCCACTCTGCCCTCCACCACACCACAAACTCTATCAACTCCACCCCCACCGGCACCAGCACTACCTGCCGTAGATACTCTCACTTCCCCTTCTGGTCCTTACTCACCTTCACTTCCCCTACTCTAAAGCCTGGGTATGTGTTTCTTCCCTTCTAGCATTCATCTCGGTTTGTAACTATCCACCCACTTGTGTGATTAACGCCTGACTCTTTCACTAGGACACAAAAAGGAATTTTTAAATTTAGCTCATCATTGTATCCTCGATGGGTACCCAGTAACTTGTACATAGTAAGTATTCAATAAAAACTTTTGAATAGATAAATGAACAAATCAAGATTGTCAGGAAAAAAGGAATTATAAAATGGGACACACAGAGCTTGAAGAAAGAAGTCGGTGGACACTATCAAGCCTGGCAAGTAGAATCCAAAGTGGGGATGGAGGAGGTAATTCCTACCGTTGAGACTCTATCTTGTGCCAAGATCTCTGCTCATTGTTCCATGTGTTTGTTTATTCCTAAAAGAAGTCTGTGATGCAGGTATTGTCTGCATTTCAAATTCAAGGAGGCTCAGAAGGGTTCAGGAACTTGCTAAGTAACATAATTGGGATTGGATCTACAGTCTGTCTGATTTCAAAGCCTACATGTCATGCATTTCGCTAGGTCTCCATAGACAACCTTCCATGCTTCATAATCTTGCTACACTTGTTATTCAGTGAGAATGTTAGTGAACACTCAAATAAGAGAAAAACTGGGTTTTTTATGGTATGTGTGTCAATGTGCCCATTTTGCTGCAAGATTTCTTAACACAAATGTTGCCCAAATGCATTGCGCAATTCAAGTTTGATTGCCACATACAAGAATTTTCAGCAGAATAAACATTGCCTGAAATGATGTCATTACTAAGTCCAAGAAGGAAGTTAAATGATAATTGAATAATGCCTTGAGTATGGGACACTCAAATATTAGTTGATTTTCTGTCCTGTTTAAGTGAGGTTATGTATATAATTTGTTGTTAAGAATGCTTGGCATACGAAAAGAGATCAATAATTATTAGCTATTATTATCATCATTATCCTTGCAGCTTTCCACTTTATTTCCTGCAGATATACTAACACACAGGTTTTTAAAAATATGCTATGCAGGCATCTTTAAATGATTCACTGTGAGTCACCGCCATAAACTAGCAACATGCCATGCGCAGAAAGCAAACAATGCCTGCCGTCTGGAAGTGCTAGAAATGAGTTGCCTGGCAAGTAGAGCCGAAAGAATAAATGTATTTATTTTATGGAAAATAAATGAGAGACACATAGGTGTCTATCAATATATGGGCAAAAACATTCGGCAAAAGTACATCGGGATGGGGGAATGAGAAGAGAAAGAGGGATTGTAGGTCAGTTGACCGAGGACTTTTAGACATGAAATCACACAGCTTCAAAGTTGTGTTGGCAAAGAATAAAACTTCAGAGAGAACTTGAAACAATGGAAACGGGTGTGGATACTGGGTAGATATTTCCCCCCGCCAACTCTTTTCTAAAAAGGATTTGTTTCTAATCTTAAGCAAATTGCTAGGAAAATTTTCAGGTAACAATCACCATTCAAATAACCAGCCCCCGAACTGGTCTCATCTCTGGCCCACTGAGGCATAAAACCCAGAGGGTGAGGGGAGACCTGATCCAGTGGAGACCGAATGTAAATTCACTGACGCTCCTCACTGCTGTACTCTCGAAAAGGCAGACTTTATCAAACAAGAATTACGCCTGAAGGACCCGGAAAGCACTAACTGGCCAACGCCTGTCTGTGGAAATTGTGCTATGGACAGCATTTGCTTGGATTAATTAGCCCTTTTGATAAAAGGCACGGGCACTAAGAAATGGAGACATTATTGGGCTTTTGACTTTGCTGTAAATATTGTTTCCTTCTTACCAATCGGATGAGCTCAGTTTCCCTCAGGAAGTGAGAGTATTGATGTAATAAGTAGAGGTACAGCTCAGAGGAAGACAGGCTCGCCTCACGCAGGGTCATCTGGGACAGAAAAGAGAAAGCATTTGGGGAGGAGGGGGATCCCCTCCGAAGTAGAGAACTGAGTCCAGAAAAGAGAGGGGAGAGAAAGGAGGTGGGAGGAACCCACTTAATGAAACCTGCATTTGTGGGAGCATTTTGCCTCTTTGTCAGGGGAGGCTGCGGGCCTGGCCCACCGGTTCAGCGGTAACTTAGCCTACCTCTCTCTCACAGGAGAGAGGCTTTTGGCTTTGCCAAAGGGAAGGCGCGTCGCTCACTTTTCCAAGAATGAAGGCTAGCTCTGCCAGGAGACTTTTCCCTGGAGCTCCCAGAAACACAAGAAAAACTGTTCTGTTTCAAACCTCAGAAACTTGCACAACTGGGTCTACACCAGCTATGCCAGGAACCGGCCGGGTGACTCCGTCCTGCTCCAGGCTGTCTAGGGAGCGACTACACTACCCGCTCTTGCATAATATGTTTCACAGCAAGTTCAGTTTTAGGAAATGAAAGTGACTGCTGTGGAGAACCCAGACTTCCTTCAGTCTTGAAACCGCCCCCTGCCCCCAGGCAGCCATGTGTCCAGGAAGCCAATTCAGAATGGCAGGTGGGAAGAGACAACAACTGAAAAGCACCTGCCAGGCGCCAGGTGTACGCTCTCGGTCAACAACTGTTTATTCAGCGTGTCCTTTTGTCAGGCAGGGTGCTAGCTGCCGAGGGGATTGGCGCAGGAGATGTGGTCCCTGCCCTCACGAAGCTCACAGTCGTGAGGAAGAGACAAATTGAGCAAGTAGTTCCAAGAGGGACAACCTGAACAAATTACACATGAGGCATAAGTCTCTTAGCATCCCTCTGAAAGAATTATGACCCCATTTTGCAGATGAGCAGCCGGAGGCTCACAGACATTAGAAAAGCTAGTAAGAGGGGCTCTGGGTGGCTCAGTCGGTTGAATGCCTGACTCCTGATTTCGGCTCAGGTCATGATCCCGGAGTTGTGGGATTAAGCGTGTGTGGAGCCTGCTTGAGTTTCTCTCTCTCTCTCAAAAACAAAAGAGAGCAAGGGAGAGAGAGAGAGAGAGAGAGAAGCTAGTAAGAAGCATAGTCAGGGTTTGAACCACCAACATCTAACTCCACGGCCCACGGTCCTTCTATCGGCTGAATTTAGCGTCTGCCTTTGGCACGTCACCAGGATAAGAGCCTGAATAACAATTTACTCTTTTCTGAGAGCTTCATACCTTCAAAGGGTGAAGAGCCGCACAAACAGATCTACTGACTGAGAGTAGCAGCGTGGGAAGCCACAGGAAGTGTGGCCCTACCCTTACTGGGGCGGGGGTGGCCTTGACTGTGCTATTCAGTGTTTCAGGGCCTCAGTTTCTTGGGAGCGCTACCCCTTTAAGGGGTTGTTAAAAGATTCAATTAAACGGTAGAGGTGAAAAGTAGTCTGTAAACGAAAACCGCTGTTCTCATGCTTCTTACTATGACTATGTTTCAGCGTTGGAAGACAGAGTGCCTCCCTTGGGAGCGAAGGGCAGGGTGCTTGCTGCCCGATGGGAACAATTTGAGTTCCCTAATGTCAAGCTTCCTCTCCCATCACACCAGCTACTGTGTGCAGATGTCACCTGGCCCTGTCCACGTTGCCCCGTGGGAATCTGGGCTCAGTGAACCCTGCAGAGTGGCACGTCTTAGCAGCCGCCATTCTGGCAGGCCGTGAGAAGTCGCCCTTCGTCTCTGGCCCCCTGGTCACGTGTTCCGCTGGCCTCCGTGGAACTGGGACTGGTTAGCTTGCATTGGGGTAATATCTCGGACACTTCACTATTCTTGACAGTGCTGTCTCAGCTTCCTATTGCTCATTTACCAGGCTGCCACAGACTTAGTGGTTTAAAACAACACAGTTTTTCTATGGCATAGTGCTAGAGGGCAGACGCCCCAAATGGGCTTCACTGGGCCACTAGCAAGATGTCGGCAAGGGCTGTGTTCCTTTCTGGATGTTCTGGGGGAAAATCTGTTCCCTTGCCTTTTCTGCCTTCTCAATGCCACCAGGATCCCCAGGTTTTTATGCCTTCTTCCTCCATCTCCAAAGCCGGCTGCTTTGCAGCCGCAGCTCCGTCTCAGACTCTGACTCTCTAGCCTCCTTCTTTCACTTCTAAGGACCCTTGTGATTACATCGGGCCTACCCAGCTAATCCAGAATTACCTCCCCATCTCGAGCCCAGCTGATGAGCACCTTTCAGTTCCATCGGCCACCCTCGCTCCTCTTTGCCGGGTAACGGAACGTGGTTACGCGTCTCAGGGAGGAAGGTGTGGATGTCTTCGGGAGACGATTATTCGGCCTACCACAAATGGTAGGGAAAGGAACCCAGAAGTTTGACAGTTGACAGAGGACAGCCGCTTGGCAATATAACATTTGCCACAGAACGTCCACATATTTGATTTCTGGTTCCCTCTTAATCTCTGGCATTGCTCAGGAGAATGTTAACTATCATTATCTAATAAATCTTGATAGTATGTTTAGGAAGTTGCCTATGTGAGAAACAGCTCTACGCCAAACTGAGGCCCGTCCTCATGACTTTCGTTTTGAGGTTCATATTTAAAACCACCGCATCCCACTAAGTGACTTCATGTACATTATGTGGTCTATACTGTAAGTCACACTATTTCAGACTATTCTCCAAGTTTGCTGAAAATACTGATAGCCGATTTCTCATGACACAGTTAAGATCAATGGAAACTTTGTTTTAAGTATATGGATTAAGGAACGCTCATTTTAAAGGATCCTATTTTTTGCTTTAGCATAAATTTAATTCTACTATGGATCCAATCATATCTTAGTGTATAATGAGACTTGGAATTCAATAGTAATCCTATGACTAAGTTTAACTGATACAGACATTTCAATCCATGTTATATGTATACATAATGCATTTAATATGTACACATATTCTATTTAATGAATTTATTGTGGGAAACTATCTCTCTTTTAAGTTAATCAAAACAGGGGATGCTTGGGTGGCTCAGTCAGTTAAGCATCTGACTACTGGTTTCAGCTCAGGTCACAAGCTCACTGTTTGTGAGTTTGAGCCCTGCATCCAGATCCATGCTGATGGTGCAGAACCTGCTTGGGATTCCTCTCTCCCTGTCTCTCTGCCCCTACCCCTCACTCTCTCTCTCTGTCACTCTCTCTCAAAAATAAACTTTTTAAAAAGTTAAGCAAAACAAAGTTCTTTCCCATTTATTCATTCATCCAGTAAGTATTTACTGAGTGCCCACTATGTGCCAATTAATGCTGAGGAAATACAAATGACCAAAACCAACTCTCTGCCCTCGTGAAGCTTAATTCGTGTCGGGTAGAGGGGAGAGCACTATGACAGGCAGGGCTCACTAGGTCCTCTGCTCAGGGCCTCATCCAGATGAAACCCAGGTATTTACTGGGGCTCTCATCACTGGGGAAAAATTCACTTCCAAGCTCCCTCATGGTTTTGGCCAAATTCATTTCCTGAAGCTTTAGGTTGAAATTTCAGTTTCTTGCTTGGGGTTACTGTTGGCTCCTAGAGGCCACCTACTTGTCACCTGGGCTTCTCCAACATGACCGCTCACTTCCTGACAGCTTTCTTCTTCGAAAACAGAGGCAGAGAGAGTTTGCTAGCGAGAAGGGGGCTTATACAAATAATTATGGGAGTGACACCCCATCACCTTCACTATATTCTATGGGTCAGAAGTAAGTTACAGGACCCGACACCCAATAGGAGGATATTATGCAAAAGCATAAACACCAGAATTTAGGGATCATGGGGACCATCTCAGGGTCTATCTGCCACATTCTAGGACCCAGGATGAGTCCGAGGGGCCAGTTTTGTGCCCAAGGGAAACTCCAGAACATGGCCTCACCCAACCACAATCTTACCACATGTCCAGAAGAGGCAGAGAAGTGGGAGCGCTGGGAGGGAGGGGAGCGCGACACCAGACAGAGCACCAGGTTCAACACCAGGACTGGTCACAAGTAGGAAGCTTTCACCACTACAGCGGGACCCTTGGATTGTGCCTGTGTTGCACCGGACACTGGAGCAGGCGCCGCGCTCAGGTGCCGAGTTTTCTATGAGTAAGAGGATATGATATGACTGAACAGAAGAGGCAGAGAAGTGGAAATATTTGGTGAGTGGCGTTGACGACCTCCACAAACAAGTAAATATGCAATATGTATAGCAATATTAAATGCGTTATATATAAATAAATATATGTACATATATTTATTTACTTATAAGTAAATATAGTAGTGTAAAGGAGAAAGGATTGATGGCATGTGGGAATGTGTAGCAATCAGAATAGGCTATGCTGCTGTCACATACATCGAGTCCTCTGTGGGTCCAGGCGAGTCTCCACGGCAATTTGCTCTGGGTAGTTAATAATTCAAGCTGCACCATCTTGTGACCAAACCATCTGAAATAGCAGAGGACAAACATCAATCAATATTATACACTGACCCTGAAATGCTTCAACCCAGGAGTGACACATGTGGTTTTTGCTAAAATTCATTGTCCAACGCAATAACGGGCAAGGAAGTACAATCTCTGTGTGGACATGGTCAGGAAAGACCTCTCTGATAAGGGGATGCTTGGATAGACACCTAAAGCGGGTGAAGGAGTGTCGTGTGCATATCCAGGGAATGAGTGTTTCAGGGGGAGAGAACAGGCAGGGCAAAGTCTTGGCAGCAGGGGTGTTCTCAATATATTTGAGAGAAGGCTGGACCAGAGTAAGAAGGGGAAGGAGATGAGGTGATGGGCAGTCAGATCTTGCAGGGTCTTGGGTATGTTATGGGGAGCCACGAGGAAGCACTGAGTGGAAGTGTGACATAGTCTGACGTATTGAAAAGACCACTCCCGGTCACTCTATTAAGAATAGACTTATCTTTGGGGCGCCTGGGTGGCTCAGTCAGTTAAGCACCTGACTTCGGCTCAGGTCATGATCTCGCAATTTGTGAGTTCAAGCCCTGCGTCGGGCTCTGTGCTGACAGCTTGGAGCCTGGAGCCTCCTTAAGATTCTCTGTCTCCCCTACTCATGTTCTCTCTCCCAAAAATAAATAAACATTTTAAAAAATTAAAAAAAAAAGAATAGACTTCTCTTTCAAACTAAAAATCGTTAATCTTTCAAACTAAAAGTCCCCATATTCATAATCCAATGTTGGTTAGGTGAGGCAGGCAGTGATCTCTTAAAGCTTGGCTCTCTCGGAAGTAACTCTTATTTGGTCTCTAAGATCAGATCTTTGCACTGTTTTATTTTCTCTTTCAGAATGTGTCAGCTCTACATCTCACCTGGAACTATTACTGGACAGAAGCTGCCTAGCCAGTCATTTTTAGAGATCTGACCCCATTTGCAAACAGACACCTTTCGGTGATGGGCTTTTTAGGACCCATCAACTTTGGGTATTCTATAGACCAAATATAGGTATTTGGTTTTCTCCTTCAGAATCCCAGGGGAAAGAGAATCCTCTATCTGAGCATGATCTTATGCAGCAGAAAGAAAGAAAAAAAGACATAGGACCTCTCAGGGCCAATTAGAGCTTCTCCTGGAAATTGGCACGTTGTCACTTATGCTCCCCTTCCGTGGCCAAAACAAGACATTAGGCCAAGTCTGACGATGGGGAGAGGGAGTATGTTCCACCCACAGAGGTGCTGTGCGCCACAGAAGAGACAACGGATATGACCTACCCCGTCTCCAGCTGCAATCAATCTGGTCTGGGATCTCTCAGGAGGCCATCGGCGTAGAGTGAAGGTTACAGCTAAGAATGCGGCTCTCTAGGGAGGGAGAGAAGAAGACCCAGGGCCCGGTCTTGTCATTCACTCACAGGGGAACAGGGAGGCCAGGAGGGAAATTAGAAGAGGAGTAATGGGGAGCCGAAGAGAACCTCCAGTCGGGAACTTATAGGAGGAGAGGTTCAAAAAGGAGGGCTGGTCTGCAGGGTGAGATCTCTTGACGAAGTGGAGGATCCATCGTCTTGGTGAGAGATGGCAAATCTCACTGGGGCGATCTTGGGAGTCACCAACTTCCTGCTTCGGGTCACCAGCATACGGCTCAGTGAACAAAGCAAAGAAAGAGCTGCAGCTCCCTGTCCATCTTCTGCTGCCGTGGCCTTTTCAGCACATCCCGCTTTGCTGTGTACAGGGTGTTGTCCAGTCTCAGGCATTGAGCCTGCGTGAGTCCCTTCCGCAGGCCGAGCGCTGCACTGTTTTAGTGGAGTGGGCAGAGACGTGTAATTCAAGAAGGGACACGAGGGGCACCTGGGTGGCTCAGTTGGTTGAGCGGCCGACTTCGGCTCAGGTCATGATCTCATGGTCTGTGGGTTCGAGCCCCACGTCGGGCTCTGTGCTGATGGCTCAGAGCCTGGAGCCTGCTTCAGATTCTGTGTCTCCCTCTCTCTCTGCCCTTCCCCTGCTCATGCACTGTCTCTCTGTCTGTCAAAAATAAATAAACATTAAAAAAAATTAAAAAGAAAAAGAAGGGACACGAGTTATCAATAGCTATGCCAAACGCAGAAGGCCCAATGGAAACGATGCCTGAGGGAGCTAGGAGCCCTGCCCTGGGCCGTAGGTCCTGCTCAGGAGCTGAGGACCGGCAGGAGCCGGCCTAGGCCCCTCCCAGCTTGAAGGCACCATGACTGCATCTGTGTGTTAGGCCAGCTTTTCCCACAGGAATGACTGGAGAAAAACAAGAGGAAATAAAACAGAAGTATGTAAACATCTTATTTTAGCAACAAGGTGGGGCTATTCTCTTAGCAACAAACGACACAGCGGAGTCCTTACCGGGTGACTCACGGCTGCTGGCTCAACCTAGGTTTCACGACACATGAAAGAGCCTACTGGTCGTGTTTTCCTTGAGAATGACCAGTTTCCTTGGGACTATATTGGTTTTATCCCTGAAAGTCTCATGTCTTGGGCAACTGCTCATTCCTGGGGCACTGGGGTGGCCAATCACCTGGTATCATCTCTTCTAGTAGATTCTGCAATGAACTACAAGGTGCTGGTGTGGCCAAAACATGGATTTTAGCATCGGATAGACCCAAGTGCAAATCCTTGTGTGTGCTATGTGACTTCCGAACTGTGAGATCTTAGAGAAGTTACTCATTATTTTAAAATGTAGATAATATTTACCTCATCTGTTTGTTATAAGGTTCTCACCTCACTTGGCTCCATATCACTGGCCTCCGTTCTCTTCCTCAAACCCATAGAGACCCCCTCCCACTGTGCAGTTCCTGTTCCCTCTGTCTGGAAGGCTTAGTCTCGGGTGGCCTCTTTCTTGTCATTCGGGTCTCTGCTTGCCTGTTACCTCCTCCTGAGGTCTTCCCTGACCACTCACTCCAGAGAACCTCCTGCAACAGTCCAGGGCTCTTTGGCTCTTTGTCTTATCCCCGTTTTATTTCCTTCCTAGTGCTGAACATGATCTGGAATTTCCTTTTTATTTATGACTATGGTTGGTGGCCTTCTCAAATGGCTTTCCCAAATCCTTACTTGGTATTTATGTCCTTGTGTAATCCATCCCCCTGAGGGTGAGCAGGACCTAAGGACTTGCTTTTAGCACACAGAATATGGCAAAGTGATGGGATGTCACTTCTGAGACTGTTCTAAAAGACTGTAATTTCTCTCTCTCTCTCTCTCACTGGCTCGGATGAAGTGAGCCGTGGTGTTGTAAGCTGCTCAATGGAGAGGTGCATGTGGCCAAAAATGGAGGCAGCCTGTAGCCAACAACCAGCAAGAAACCACACGAATGAGCTTGGAAGCAGGTTCTCCCTCAGTGGATTCTTAACACTGCAGGCCTGGCCACCACCCCGACTGTGGTCGCGTGAGAAACCCCGAGGCAGAAGTCCCAAGCTAAGCCGTGGGCTGATTCCTGACCCACAGAAACTGTGAGGTAACAAATGTTGTCATTTTAAGTCACTAAGTTCTGGGGTAATTTGTTACGCAGCAATCAATAACTAATACATGGATATATTCTTTCCTCCTCTGGAAGATCAGCGCCATGGCAGAAGGGACCATGCCTCTCTTGTTCACTTTGGTATCTGCCCAGAATGAAGACACAGTCTCTGGCACATAACAGATGCTCGGTTTTATTGAATGAGCAAACCACAAGGTCGGGCGCTACCTACGGGGGTTGCAAGGACAAAGAAATACACATCTGTTGAATAAATGAGTGATTTGGTGACTAAGTATGAGGGGGCTTAGGAAAAGAGAGAGACTCCGAGTTGACTTATATTGAACTATCAAGTGCACAGGCCCCTGTTGTGGGCTCAGATGTTGCATGAATCAAGTTAGTAAATGAACAAACTCAGGCAGAAGTTTGGGTTAGCAATAGATTGGAAGTGACAGGCTTGGTACTGATACGATCTGTGTGAAATGCCAGTAAAATCTCTGATAGGCACTCAGAAGTAAGTCTAGCTTTTTGCAGAACAGTATACATTTCCCATTTTTTTAAAACCCGCATGTACACACAGGTTTGGAAGGAACCATTGCAAAGTGGTAAGTGCTTCTTGGTGGGTGACAGGATTATAATGGTTTTCTTTCTTTTTTTTTTTCCTTTCGGTTATCCATATTTTCTACAGACAGAACAGACAATAAAGGTATTTCTGCTTAAAAAGCAGGGAAATAATGGATTTAAAAGTCAGTCTCATGTAAGACGTTGAAGATACAGAGGGGAAGGTGATAACCCGGTGAGGAGGGGAGAGGACAGTGGTTGCTGAGGACATAACACCACGTCATTTTGAAAGCACAATTTCTGGTGGGTAAGAGAACAAGCATTTGGTACTGTCATGGTATAGCCACCCTCACGCTGCCAAGCTCACTCTGGCCCATCCTGACAGCCATTTTTCTCTGAAACATTTCTCAACCTGCCTTTCGAATCCTGCCACCATGCTGACTTAGCCTTTCCTTTTCTCACGCCTGCATGTCTACCGCCTCCTGCCAGCACCCGGCCTCCCCCACGCCCCGGGGGCTGCCTCACCCGCCATGGCTAGGGCGGTATCCCTCCCACCGTTGCTGCCAACATCCTCATCACACCCAGCGTGTGAAACCATGGGCTTCAGGAGTGCTCCCGCCTTTCTCTCATCCCCCAAGAAGACTTGATTAGTTCTTTCCATCAGGAAGCCAACATTTTACCTTAGTGTAACTATGACCCGTTTTTCAAAGTTCTGCTTCGAATTAATCCAGCAATGACCCCTTTCATGGCTGCTGAGGTTTGAGGCATACTAGTAACTCTGGCAAAGTGTTTTTGAAGAGCTGTTCAGTAGTTGACATGTACTTGTGCCCATTAGTTAAAATTATGGTCTTCTGAAATAAAAGCAACACAGGGAGCACACACTGTGTTTCGGAACTAGGTTAGGCTCCAAGCAGGCAAGTAAGCCCCGTTTGCTATGGCAGGCATCAGCACCCCCCAGCATATGGAAGCCTGGAGGGGTGGGTGCTGGGTACCATGGGGAAACAGCACTGGATTTTGAGCAACTCCCAGGGCATCGCCCAAACGGCAGGGCTCCAAGGCAAACCTCCGTGGCACTCCAGGTCTTTTCCCCAGAAGGAGGCCCAGGCCCTGTTGCCCACTCCGGGGTTTAGCGACCAAAATTTCTCCAATTAGAAGGGAAATAAAGAAACCATCTCCAAATGTGCATCCTGTTGTTTTAACATTAGCTGTGCTCGGCAATATCTGGCACCTGTCTTTTAGACACAGGGAAGTCCCCATTCTCCCTTGGGTGGAACCACATGACCAGTTCCCACCAATGGGCTGTGAGAAGTGACCTGGGGTACGCTGCCTCTCCGAGGAGTGGGCCGAGTCCTCCAAGCACTTTCTTTCAAAATGGAAATGCCAGAGACCTCTCGTGGAGATGACAGAATGATCTGAATGACTTGGGTCACACTAGAGGACGTCTATCCTGCAGGGTCATCTGAGCCTGTGTGGGGATCAGTTTGTTACCGCACCCTACAACCCAGCCTATCCCAAGTACTGACCAATCAACTCTGAATTTTAACCCATTTTTTTGATTTAATGAAATTTTCCTTTTTTTTAAATTTATCTATCTATTTTGGGAGAGAGAAAATGTGAGCAGGAGAGAGGCAAAGAGAGAGAGAGAATCCCAACCAGGCTCTGCACAGTCAGTGCAGAGCCGAATGCAGGGCTCAATCCCACGAACTATGAGGTTATGACCTGAGCCAAAATCAAGAGTTAGATGCTTAACTGACTGAGCCACCCAGGTGCCCCTTGATTTAATGAAATTTGGTCAATGAAAGCAGGAAGGCAAAAAGTGGATCTTAGAACACATGAAGGATTTGGGAATGCGGCCTGGCCCAGTACTGCTTGCTCCTTTTCTTTAATATCGAACTACAGACTGAGCGGTCACTTTCCATTCCTGGGTGGCGGCCTGCCCAGCCCAAGGCCACAGTGTTTGGTGATCTTTCAATCATTTTCAGATTTTCAATAAGCTTTATGTCTACAGTGAATGGATACACATCTGATGGGCCAGATGGGTAAAGTTTTCATTTCTTTTTAATTTCTAAATAAGAGTTTTCCTTTACAAATAATACATGCATTCTATATCCATAAACAATATGTTCTATTTTACTGACATCTTCTCTGGACTCTGGTAGGTGTATTAAATTGCTCAAATATCTAGGTCACACAGAAATGATTATTTTGAAGTGTTAATCTGAATTGGCATAAATTAGTACAGTATATGTATCTTAACAAAGTTGTATTTTAAAGGTGACTTTTATAATATTTGTCTAGTATTTCAATTAATTGTAATTAGACTGGCTTGTGTTTTATATGCTGGCTATAGAGGTATTTAAAGACATTCTTATGTGCCTTTAATCCTAGCCCGAGTAATTACTACATACCTCATTTTATAGGACTTTTATTAGGGAATGTTTAGTGAAAGTTTCACTTTGCCTTTGCCTTAAAATTATGTCCTTTTAGAGCGTGATGTAAATTTTATTTGGACTTTAGTATTTATTGTTAACATGCTTACTTTTCCCCATTGTTAAATAAAGTACACTTTCCCCTTATATTTAATTAAAAATTTGGCAGGGGGGAGACAGGGTAATAGTAGTACATGCTTACGGTAGATGATACAACAAAAGATACAAAAAAGACCATGAAACCACTCATAATCCACCCACCAGATAGTGCACCATTCTCTCTAGTCCACAGCCTGCTGTGTCCAACTATAACATTCATACTGTATAAAATATCCATACTGTATAAAATAAAATAAAAATGTTCATATACAAGCAACTGTCCACACTCAGACTCTACATAACTTTGTATCCTACTTCTTTCACTGCATATGTCATTGTCTTACAATTTTTTGGAGGCTTCCTAGAATTCTTTCTTTTAAATGTTTACTTATTTTGAGAGAGAGTGTGTGCTCGTGCACCAGCAGGGGAGAGGCAGAGAGAGAATCCTAAGTAGGGTCCACGCTGTTGACACAGAACCCAACGTGGGGCTTGATCTCACCCAGTGTGAGATCATGACCTGAGCCAAGGATGTTTAACCAACTGAGCCAACCAGGCGCCCTGTGGCTTCCTAGAATTCTACTATCTGTATGTACTATAATTTATTCTTTTTTTCTTAAGTAGGCTCCACGCCCAGTGTAGAGCCCGACGTGGGGCTTGAACTCACGTTCCTGTGATCAAGACCTGAGCTGAGACCAAGAGACCAGCACTTAATCGACTGAGCCACCCAAGCACCCTGTACTATCATTTAAACGTTCCTGTCGTAGAACATTTATTTTCACTCATCACTCTTGTAAACACTGATGAATATACTCACACATCACTTGTGCTAGGCAGAATGATTCTTCTGCACCCGAGAAGTCCACATCCTAAGCCCTGGAACCTATAAAAACACAAAAAGGACTTTGAAGATGGAATAAATTGAGGACCTTGAAATGGGGGGATTATCTGGGTGGGCCCAATCTAATTACATGGGTTCTTAAAACAGGAGAACCTTTCCCAGTTGAGATAATAGAAAGAGGTGTGACAATGGAAGCGGGGTCAGATGCTACACTGATGGCGTTGAAGATGGAGAAAGGGGACCATGAGACAAGGAATGTGGTTGGCCTCGAGAAGCCAGAGAAGGCAAGGAAGAAGGCAGATTCTCCCCTTGAGCCTCCACATGGGAATATAGTGTCTCCAAAATGATTTTAGCCCAGTGAGACTTGTGTCAGATTTCCGACCTACAAGACTGTAAGGTAATAAACTTGTGTTGTTTTCTGCCACTAAGTTTGTGGGAAGATTTAATGGCGGCAATAGAAAACGAGTATCGGATTGTTGTGCATATCTTTTACTATTTTTCATAGGAGTTTGATGCCTAGCAGAGTCTTCAAAGTCCCTAACGTATATTGCCAATGAATTTATAATCGAATCAACAATGTGTAAAAGTGCCCGCCTCGCTTGCCCTCACCCAACCCTGAAACTTAATTTTCTACATATCCTGTTGTTTCATTGAAATTGATGATGGTAATGATACCAAATACTAGTAGCAGCCAATCGAGGGTTTGCCCTCACTCATTCCGTCCTCACAACTCTATGAGGTATGTGACCACTGCCGTCCCCACTTTCCAGAAGAGGAAGCTATGGAGAAGGTAGAGTGTGGTGGAGCTGGAGTTAGACCCCAGCAAGTCTGGCCCCGAAGGGCATGCTCTTTAGTGAGTGCTCCATTCAAATCGAAGGTCCCGAGGGGAAGGGTCAGTCTTCTCCTCTACCTCCTTGATTGCACAAGTGATTGTCAAGTTTTTCCCAGCGTTCCCATGTGGCCACAGGGGTCGTGAAGAGCTCTAAGCACGAAGACTGACATCTAAACGTTCATTCAGTAGGTAAAGAATTGCAGTAACATTTTCTCCTGCCTTTTTTGCTTTGCTGGTGGCCCTTTGCTTATCTCTCAACCACAGAATGATTGGAATATTCTCGAAAAATTAAGACTCGCTTCGACTGTCAGATCACCATGAACCACCCTTCCCCATTCCTTTACATCCGCTACTATAGATCAGATACCGCAGCAGGTGCTAGAGACAACAGGGAGCCGGACGAGAGGGGAGGCTGTCTTAGGTCTGACGCTGCGACACAGACCCTTACCAGAGTCAGGAGTCCAGGCCTGGTTGCCAGCAGGAACTGGGTGCAGGACGAGGAAGTCACACCCCTTCCATTAGGGGCACAACCCGGAGCTGGCATCTCCCGTTTGCTCACAGGCCACACAGCCACCGCTTTTAGTCTTAGGGCTAAAGATAACATTCCAGTCAAAGTCAGACGTTTGCTTTCTCTTGTATATAGTGGAACAAAAACTTACTTTGTTTCTCACGTTTTCCTGATGGAACATTGGGGCATCAATGAAAGTAGAAAAATAATTCAGACCGACAATCATCCCGAACAGTGTACATCTAATGTCTCACACTCTCTCCAGGGTGAGTTTTGAATTTGACTCTGAAAACGCTTTGGGGCATTTTCATCTTACTTTGCCATGCGGTAATACGAAACACAGAACTTCCCATTTTAATCATTTTGAAGTGTGCAAGCCCAGTGGCACGGAATACACTCACGCTGCTGTGCTCCAACACGCCATTCCCCTCCCCAAGTTCCATCTTCTCAGAAAGAAAACTGCACACCTTACGTGACAACTGCCCTCAGCCTCGGTAACCATTCTACTTTCTCCAGGAGTCTGACTGCTCGAGGTGCCTCATGGAGGCCGAATCGTACAGTAACTGTCCTTTGGCTGGCTTAGCCATTTAGCCTAGGGTTTTCAGGGTACATCCGCCTCGTGGCATGTAGCAGAACTGCCTTCCTTGCGGAGGCTGCAGGCCCCGTTGTGCATCCGTATCATGCTTTGATGACCCAGTCATCTGCCAGCGGGCACTTCGGTTGTTTTCACTTTTTAGCCGTCGTGAATGATGCTGCCGCGAACGCGGGTGTGCAAACATCTGCTGGAGTCCCTGCTTTCGATGCTTCGGGGTAAATACCTAGAACGTAAATTACCTTAACATTATTCGACACTGGGTGTGGGAAATCTGCTTTGCCCAAATCGGGATTCTAACTTGGTAACCTGAGTGGTTTCTAGCAGCCAGGCGTGCCTGGAGGCGCTCCCTACAGGAAGGCAGTGCCGGGTTTACAGTACACCTGTCCTCCTGGTCCCTGACTCCTGATGGCCATGACCGAGAACTCACAGCAAACATAGCCGGCACGCCCCTCAAAACTCTCTCCTACTGAATTTCCAATAAAGACAAAATGCAATGTAAAAATAAGACACTTTTATTAAAAGTTAAAAATGTTTTCAGGGAGAGGGGGTGATGGGCACTAAAAAGGGCACATGTTGGGATGAACACTGGGTGTTTTATGTAAACCAATTTGAAAATAAACTATTATAAAATTTAAAAAAAATTAAAAAAAATGTTTTCAAAGTTGACGCATGTACATAGAAAATTCCACCATTTTACAGATGTCTAAAATCACTGGCAAACATGCATGGGTCACCTAACTCCCAGGTTTTTGTATTTGCGCGAAGCCTGCTCGCTCAGTGGGAAACCACGTACCGGAACGTCCCTGCCGCTGTTGTTGCCTCCAGACTGGCAGGACAGAGGGGAGGGAAGGCTCTTGCGATACTCAACGGGCAGGGCAGAGCGGCGCGAGGCTCTCTGCTCCATCCAGCGGCCGTGACCTCTGGGACCGGTAAGAGCCACCCTCACCCTGAGCAGGGTCTGTCCAGGCCCGTGAGCAGGCTGCTCAGCTGGGCTTTCCAACCAGCCGTTCTCCACACTGGCTGCGCGTTATAGTCAATGGGGAATCTGAGGCAAAATCCAGATGGCCTGAGCCATGGAACCTCCCTATCGGAACCTCCGGGAAGGTCACCGGATAAAGGTCATCTTTGAAGTTCCCTGTGCTGGGGGCGAGGGGGAGGGGGGAGGGGGGGGGAGGCGGGGGTGTTGATTCCGAAGCTATGGAGAAACAGACCAGTCATTTCCTTCTCAACTCTTACCTTCTTACAAGTCTCTCTTGTTCTGATTTCAAACACTGGGCGTGTCGGACACACTCCTGAAATTATGAAGTTATGCCGCGTGGATGCTTAAGTCTCTACCGGTGATTTGTAATGGGTTTTTAAAAAAACAGAGCACCCGGGTTTCATTAAAAAAATTTATTTTCATATAAAAGTGCCAAAATATCCACCAACGTCATAATCTATCTCAGCAACCAGTTTACGCTAGTAATCAAAACACAAGCCTCTTTATTCACATTATTTAGAAATCAAATCCTTTTCACACATTCCCACAGTAGCTGGAGTCTCTGGACAGCGGGAAGCTCGCGCTCCTGTCTGCCGTGGTAGTCCATATGTCCAGGTTCATATAGGCACGAAACGGGTTAAACCCCGGGTAGTACTCCTTGCACATGACAGCCTGGTTTTCCATGTGAGTCGAATGTTCCGTGGTGGGACTGATGGGGCAGCAACTTTCATACACATCACTTTGCGGGGCCCAGATGGAACCAAAAAGTCCAGACATTGGAGACAAGCTTCGGGTGCTTGTGAGGTAGGGCTGAAGTGTACATGAGGAGAGGAAAAACAAAAAAAAGAAATGTTTTTATTTTTTTTAAATATTTATTTTTATTTTTTTTTTAAATTTTTTTAACATTTATTCATTTTTGAGAAACATAGAGACAGAGCGTGAGCAGGGAAAGGGCAGAGAGAGATGGAGACACAGAATCTGAAGCAGGCTCCAGGCCCCGAGCCATCAACACAGAGCCCGACGCGGGGCTCGAACTCACAGACTGTGAGATCTGACCTGAGCCGAAGTCGGCCGCTTAACCAACTGAGCCACCCAGGCACCCCTAAATATTTATTTTTGAGAGGGGAGAAGGGGGAGCAGAGAGAGAGAGAAGGAGACAGGATCCGAAGCAGGCTCTGTGCTTACAGTAGACAGTCCGATGGGGGGCTTGAACTCATGACCTGGGAGATCGTGACCTAAGCTGAAGTCAGATGCTTAACTGAGGCTAGGTGTCTGAGCCACCCAGGCGCCCTAAGAAATGTTTTTTTTAAAAAAACAGAAGGCTTGGGGCGCCTGGGTGGCTCAGTCAAGTGTCTGACTTGGGCTCAGGTCATGCTCTAGCAGTCCGTGGGTTCAAGCCCCACATTGGACTCCATGCTGACAGCCCAGAGCCTGGAGCCTACTTCGGATTCTGTGTCTCCCTCTCTCACTGCCCCTCCCCCTCTTGCAATCTGTCTCCCTCTCAAAAATAAATAAACATTAAAAAAATAAAAAACAAAAGCCTTAGAAAGGCAACATCACGGTTGAATGCATACCAGTGGACACCATAGTGGTAGCAATCCAAGTTACTTGGAAGCTATTAAACTACTCTCAACCATCGGGTTGTTTCAACTCCACTTTTCTCATATAGAATGTTGTGAAATCTTCATCCAACTGGATAAACTTATTTTCAACCCAAGGAAGGACCCACGGGTCAAATGCCCTCAGTCTGTAAGAGGTGTCTTGAGTGGATGTGAAAGGGAAAAGGCGCGGGGCTTTTAGCTCAGAAGGGTGCTGACAGGCAGGAAGCCCTCGGGACCCGGTCACTGACCACTGGGACTTTCATTCATCTGTGAGCACAGATGAACAGGTCAGCAGGGCCACATAAACACAGCTCTCTCAGAGGGCTTCCTGGCCCCAGTTACATTTTATCTACAGACCGTCACCCCTTAGTGACGACATCTTTTCGACATGTGACGACAAGAATGGGACATCTTTTCCATTCGGCGTGGCGAGCCTGGCTTCTCTGATCTAAAGGAAACAAGCCAGGCTTTGGCTGCTCTGAACCTAACTCTGAAATTAAGGGAGACCCGGATTAAAGCAGCACCACAAAGAACTTGGAACTGCCCTGGGGCCACAGCACTGACCGGAGAATTGAGGAGACCGGCATGTCCCCAGGCAGTCGGCATATTGGGCTGGGGACTCCAGGGAGACTGAGAGGTGTGATCCATAACGTCCGTCTGAATTTCGGCAGGACAAGGGAAGCCATTGGGGTAATTCATGTTTTCTACAGAGAACGGAGACAACAGCACAGGTAAACATTTTTATGGCAAGACCTGCATTCTTACTCTTGGGCTAAAAGCTTTCAAGGCTTCACTACATTGACAAGTCAGAGACAGGTATAAATACTCACCCCATGTGGACCACAAGGGCCGTTACACTGTCATTCTCAAGGTTAAAACTATTTATCAGATGCAGTACCTGGAAGCCCTCAGTGAGGAAGGTCTTCCTCTGAACGATGTTCTGTAGTTGACAGTTTGATGGGAATCTCTCTAATAAACACTACTGCAGATTGGAATCGTGCCAAGATTCTTACCAGTCCTCAACATTTTCCTTTATTACCTGTCATGCCAACCTGAGCTTCCGAACCCTATGTATATTTTTTTCCTATACATAAACACTTGTGGTAAAGTTTAATGTACTAATTAGGTACAGTAAGAGATTAACGACAATAACTAATAAAAGAGAAAAATTATAACAATATACTCTAACAAAAGTTATGCAAATGCACCCTCTTTTTCTCGTTCCCTCTCAAAAACTCTTATGGGTACTGTAGTCACCCTTGTGATGATATCATAAAATGCCCATGTGAGGAGATGAGGTGAGGTGAATGACAGACATTGGGACATAGCGTTAGGCTAGTATCGACCTTCTGACAGTATGTCAAGGGTCAGGGGGAGGAGCCTCTGCTTCTGGATGGCAGCTGACCACAGGTCACCGACACCGAAGAAAGCACGACTGGTTAACGGGGGTGCTACTGTCATGAACACAGGCCTCACAGGCACAGGAGGAGAGTTACCACAGCACCCCCCAGTGGTTAGCATGGAGCAACGCAACCATCAAAAGCCGGTAAAGTACATCTAACATACTGCTTCTACCTTCCCTGAAAAGGCAGCCTATCATGAGAAATCATGACCAGACTGTAATGGAGAATAAGAACATTCTGCAGGTTATCTTTTTGCATAGCTCTTATTGTTTATTATTACCGATGCTTGAGCCCAAAGCATCTGCAATTTCCCAGAATTGTTCCTTCTGCTCTGTTCCTTCTGCAGCAGCACCACCACCCAGGGGCAGAAGAGTCAGGACTTGCAGAGGAACGAGCCCATAAATGCTCCCCTTTCACATGGGGCTTGCTTTCCTCAAAAGTACAGCAGACATCTAAAGCCTCAGCCTCCCAATGCATCACCTACAATCTTAGGTCCACATAAATCCAAATGACCCAGTTCTGCCAAATGGGAAGGGCTAAATAGATTACAGTTATTTGTAGAAGCCCCCAACAGCCAGGTTTAGAGGGCTTTTTGAGGCCATATAAAACTACATACGGCAGACACACACAACTGAACCCACACGGAGCCACTTGGCAGCTTCCTGTAAGGTCGTTCGCCACGGTTGCTCACTGTTAAAGGCATGTTCTTAACAAACAAACAAAAAAACAACAAAAACCCAAGCTCACAGATACACAGACTGGAGGTTGTGAGAGGCAGGGGTTGGGGGCTGGTGGGGAGTGGGGTGTATGTGAAACGGATGAAGGTGCTCAAGAGGCACAAACTTCGGTTAGAAGATGAACCAGCCCTGGACAGAGAGTGTGCTGCCTGGTGGGTATAGCTGACAGCACTGTGGTGTGTATCTGCAAGTCGCCAGGGGAGACCCTAAAGGTTTTCATCACTAGAGAAAACATTTGTTAACAATGTACAGTGACGGATGGTAACTAGACTTACTGTGACGATCACTTCCCAATATACATAAATATGGAATCACGATGTTGTAACCTGAAACTAATGGAACGTTCTATGCCAATTATATTGAAGTTGTTTTCCTATTATTCAAAAAGGTACACTCTTCTTCAGTTAGTGCTGCAGACAGACTTAGACCTTAGACAGACTTCCTGCTTTGACTTTCTGAGAGTTAAAGAATGGCACTGGGATTGTTCGAATAGCTTTTACCTTCTGGAAAGGCATTGTAATCGTTCAGTTCCAACGGACAGTACACACTGGGGAACTGGCCTTCGCAAGCTGCGCTCCAATCAATGAAACTGCTACAAAAAACAAGAGATGCAGTCTGAGAAACAGGATGTCGAAAGAGCAAGAAAGAGGAAAACGATTTTATTGCTGAGCGTCCTAATCACTGCTAATTCCTCAATTTTGGAAGATAAAAGATGTACCTTCTCAAGTCACGGGATCAAAGACTTGCTAACTGAATGTCATCATCAATGACACAGCCTTGCAGGCGGGACGGCTCGGACTAGGAGCACACTTCCTTCAAAACCAGGTGTGTTAAGTCTAACCGGAGGCAGGATCCAAGGCCGGGGCTTTACGACCACCCTGGAAGAGCGGCCGAGCTACCCCGAGGGTCTCAGCAAACGCCCGACGGTTCTGCTATAAAATGTCCACCTTTGCTCAGCGCAAGGCCAGCACTCACCTTACGTGAATCACAACCATAGAGACTATGACTCACGACAGATACCTCCATCACTATCACAAACTGGATTCTCATTACAGACAGAAGGACGTAAATACTGCTGTAACAAGCTGAACCAAAAGAGAGAAAACTTCAAACAGATTCTGTGATTAAACACAGATACCAACATTTCCTCAAGCTTTCATAATTGAACGTCATTAATATCCAACAGCAAGATTAAGAAACCGCTATAATGTAACTACTTTGAAATACTCAAATTCTTTGATCTTTCTTAACATTTTAAATGTGTTCATGATGAACACCATGGAAAAATGGAAATCATTGCTCTGCTGGACGGTAGGAATTCTGAGTGACTGTGTTTCCAACCTTGCTCCCCTAAATAGATCCGTCTTCCCAACTTAAAAAGGAAGGTAATTACGTGGTCCACAGCTTTGTTATTTTTATTTCTGTTGATGTTTCTCTCAACCCATGCTTTGTTATATTCTAAGACATCACAATGTGACTCCAAAAGGCAGATGGAAACAGCCAGCTAAGGAGCACTGGGGGAGCAGCCTGGCCCCCAATTGTGTAAGGCCCACCTAACAGACTCAATTCAAATGCCCACGGCAAGCCCTTAGGCCAAGCAAGCTTGCGCAAGGCTCAGAGAAGAGAGCGGTACCTATTATGCACGGGGGCGGGGCCTTGCATCACGCCAGGCATGCTGTTGTCCACGGCGCAGTTGTAGCTGCTTGTCACACACACGGGCTGCGCGGGCCACAGGTCTCCCGGGGGATAAAGACCTAAGGAAGAGAACAAGGCCTCTCAGTCTACCTTCTTCCCCCTCGGCCTTCATCCCACCCTCCCTGCAGGACAAGCTCAACTTCCCTTCTCTCCTTCTAGAAAGAGTATCATCATCAGGGTGATCCTGAGTATCACCCACACATGCTCACCACTTCTGCCTTCCCCAACCCCCTTCAGGATATACTTTCAAGATACGAAGTAGAAAGATCACATGTGCTTTAAACTTCACTTCAGATGGTACAGGACCGTCTCCTGACATGGATTACAAGATCACCTTAAAAATTAACAAGTATTTGAGGGCCTGCTCTCTGTAAGGCCCCATTTTAGATGTCAAGGACACAGCAGTGGACAGGTTTACATTCAAGTGGACAGAGACAAACAACAAACAAAAAGAAAGAAGGAGAGTACGGCAGGTGGTCTAAGTGCTATGCAGATAAACAGCAATTTTATTTATTTTTAAATGTTCACTTGATTTTAAGAGAGAATGAGGGTGGGGAAGGACAGAGAGAGCTGTACCTATTATGCACAGAGAGAGGGGGGTGGGGGCAGCAACTGTAAATGAGACTTCCTTCCCAGGGCAATGTGTGTGCCCCCAGGACCCTACTTCTCGTGCGGAAACCTGGTGGTAACTTGCGCCTCCCGAAAGCCCTCAGTCTGTCAGCTCAGGGGTGGTCAGAAGAGAGCTTCAGGTGTTTAAAGAAACACCACCAATAGATCACATAGCTTTCCTATGACTGTGGAGATCTTTCAAAGACGAGGCTGCTCTTGGTTATTCAGGGAGATGTCTCGGAAGGATAACTTGTTGTTTACGTATATCCTGTGGGCAGTAGTCGCTATGAGGCAGCCATCCAATCAGCAAAGATGGTATGAAATCAGCTTAAGTGATCAAAGATGCCACAACAGCAGCTTGGCTCTGGAAGGCGTTCAGGTCAGCCCTAACTCACTGGCCAGAGTGTGGGGGACAGACTCACCCAGATGTTTTCCTGCAGGTCAAGGTGCAGGCTCTATATCATCATAGTCAAATTAAACAGGTGTGGCCCCACCTTCTGGCAGTCAGAGTAATCGAAAACCACTTAAGGAGTGACATACGTGTGAGAAAACGGACCAGAAGCCAAGGCTACACAGCGACAAGGAGTGTGTATATCATTGTAAGACAATTTTCTATGGGTTTCTCACTTTTCCGTACTTCCTGCAAGCAGGAAGTTGGCTGCCTATGTTCTGACCTATCTTTCCAAGGATGTTTGCTAAGCAAAGCCTCAGGAGAGAGATAAAGTCTCTCTTCAGAGCAAGGGGCAAGCTTCTCTAATGGTCAAAAAAATACAGTGTTTCCTGACTATTATAAAACACTTGGGTTCCCTAAGCTCAAGGTTCCTGTCCTGTGACGCACCCACGGCTCGTGCAGGTGGCCACCTGGGCGCACCGGCATCACCCCCACAGGACTGCAGGCAAGGACCTGCTGTAAATACGCCCATGTGCATGCCGCTCATTGTGCTAGCCATCCTCTGCGTCTGACCTGGAAGTCTCCCGTCTTCTGCCAGCATCTATAACAATGTGGTAGGGTAATCGGTTAACTTGTAAGTTGGGCAAACTTCTCAGATCCTCCCCAGTTCTGGACAGAGACAGGCTATGACTTATGTTAACGTGGTCACTATGGCTGCCGTTTTAAAAATACACGGTAAGTAGTGATGGATGTTAACTAGACTTATTGTGATCATTTTGCAATACACACAATATATCAAATCATTACACTGTACACTGCATATGTTAATTAAATCTCAATTTAAGAAGAGAAAATTAAAAAGAAATTAGATGGCAAGGTGAGGGCAGAAGCAGGGCGATCTGTCAGGAAGCTATCGTGACAGCCCAAGAGAGAAACAATGATGGCCCGGACCAGGGTGATTACGGTGGAGGTGGGGAGAAGCAGTCAGATCCTGGGTATGTTTGCAAGGCAGAAGACGAACAGAGTAAGACAACAGATCATGTGTGGGCGACAAGAAAAACCAAGATTTCTGGCATGAGCAACAAGAAAGACCAAATGGGAAGGCTGTAAGGTGAGCAGGAGGGAGGGAGGCCAAGCACTCCATCTGGGACACCCGCTGCATCCCCAAGCACAGCGGTCAAATGGCAGTTGGCTATAAGACAGTGGCGTTCAGGAGAGAGGCCCAGGCTGAAGGTGCAAATGTGGGAGTCATCAGGGTAGAGGGAATGCTTAGGCTTTACAGATGGATGAGGCCACCACGGGAGGGCGCACAGAGACAGCACAAGGTGGCATGACGGGTCAGGGGGTACCGAATAGGGAACCCTAAAATTTATGGGCCCGAGCAGAATGTCTAAGGTCTGCAATAGGTCACCATGGAGACAGGACTGAGAAGTGAGTGTGGGGCTTCGCAGCGTGGAAGCTGCTAGGGCTCCTGCAGACACTGTCTCGGGGAGTGGCTGAGCACAGTCAGTTTCGAAGGAGAAGAGGAGGAAAGGAATCTGATAGCAAGCACAGACTGTTCTCCCAAAGAGAGGCACAGAGAAGTAGCTAGAGAAGGGGGTCAAGAGAGAGGATTTGGGCTGTTGGTTTTGTAAAGATGGGGAGTATCACAGCTGATGGAATGACCCCTAGAGACAACCAGCTGATGGCAGAGGGATGGGCAATGCACTGAAACAAGAGCCTCGGGGAGGAGCGCCGCACTGGTAATTCAACAGGTGGAAACAGGAGGGGGCAAAAGCTGGTGTGACTGGTGGTGCGTGGATGGGGCGGTGGGAGCCTTCCAAAGGCCTCCAACTGTGTCTCTCCTTCCCAGGGAAACACCTAGCAAGATCATCTAGGAGAACAAGGCAGAAGGCGCTGGAAGTATGAGCACAGAGGAGGGGACAGATAAGGGCCCAGAGAGCCGCAGCCACGGGGCCACATGAAGCGAGGGGCTGTGGGCGTACAGAGCAGTGGATGCTGTGTGTGCTTCTGCGCACTGTTCTCCAGCCTGGCTCACCCACACTGCAGCCGGCAGAGAAACTGTCGGACCGAACCATGACTGTGGTTTTGCAAGGTATCTGCTGTGAAAGGAGGCGGCACGGGAGCGACTGTAACAAGGACGGGGAACTGGGGCTGGGCAGAAAGCAGCCGTGTGAGGGAGGGCAGGGACGGCAGAAGGGGAAGGGGCCAGTGCTCTGTAGACAGTCACTTGAGCAAGATCTAATTCTCTAGTGACCCGAGGACCCAACCAACAGGTGATTCAAAACTAATTGTAGGGGCGTCAGGGTGGCTCAGTTGGTTAAGCATCTGACTCTTGATTTAGGCTCAAGTCATGATCCCAGGATTGTGGGATCAAGCCCTGCACCATGCTCCACATGGAGCAAGGAGCCTGCTTAAGGTTCTCGTTCTCTCTCTTTCTCTCTCCTCTGGCCCTCCCCCCACTCTTTCTCCCTCTAAAATAAAAGAAATAAAAATAAACAAAAGTAATTGCAGATTATAAACAAGAACAAAGTAAAAGGCACTTGAAACACAGACACATGCAAAAAAACAGATTAAGGGGCGGGGAGGATGGAGAGAGAGTGGAGAAAGTGGAAGCAGGCTAGGGTGCCGAGACCTCACCCATGGCATGCTGTCCAACCGGGGCGCGTCACTGCCTTCTCTAGTTCTCTGTCACCTCAGACAGGAAAAGGTGAACCACGCATGGCAGTAGTCCCCTGCAAAGTGCCCTGTGCTATCCTGGCTCTAAAGAGGGGGCGGCCCAAGTCAGAGGCCGCTGATGACGCCGGTCCAGAGGGCAGGTGCATTCCCAACACACAAAAGCGCAGTGACGCGGCCTGAACAGGAAGGCGCTGGGCAAAGCCCCAGCCGAGCACCCGGCTGCTGTCCGCGCCAAGGCTATGCACCTCACCTTTATCTTCTTCAACACCCGCGGGCCCGGCAGGAAGGCTGGGGCAGGGAGGTTCCGCATATTGTGGGACATTATTCATGTTTCTGTGGAGAAAGCAGGAGAATGAGGATCTACTCATTTCTTCTATACAAGCACAAACCAAATTTGTTCACTGAGTTTTTACAGAAATTCTTCCCCCGAGAAACACAAAATACTAGAGACACAATGGTACACGGACAGAAAAGGGTTGAGGAATAGTAAATTCCCAAGACCCAGAAAAGCCTTTTTTTTTTTTTTTTTTTAAATAAACAACAAAACAAGTTTAACTAAAGCAGCCAAGGTGAACTGCAGGTTCACATCTGCCCACCGCCAGCCGGCAGCAAGTATGAGTCCCTAGTTTACTTTCTCCCCTGGCAAAACAGTCACAGACAGCTTTCCTCGTCCCCTTTGCTGAGTTTCCTTCTTTACAACCCCACCAATTTAGTTTTAACGACAGCCTCCTGTCCTCTGACAACGGGACCAGCACCTGAGGAAAGGCGATCACGAGCCCACCCTGAAAACTTCTGCTGGCTGCGTACCCTCCTCTTCTCCCACTCAACGAAAGCCACTTGCTGATTTTGTCCCGTGCGGTGGCAAGAATCGCACAGCAGAGTCGCAACCATGGGGGCATCTGCTGGGTTCTTGCAAGTGTCCCTAAGTCACGGGCGCCCAGTTTTATTTCAAGTCAGAGCAAAGTGTAGATGACCCCATCCCTGTAACTACTGCGGTTTCTCTGTCTGCTTTCAGGAACGAGATGTGTTCTAATGTGGCTACCTCACCGGCAGCACTGGGGACCCCAGAGATCGTGGAACGTGCTTCCTCGGGAGGTTCCTGCCTCCTGAATGATTAGCACAATTGGACTGTACTTTCTATTGTCACCCGCAGAACCAAGTACAAAGCAGCAGCAGTGACAGGAGAAGCAGTACATAAAACACACTGTCAAAGCCAGGAAATCAGAGACTCACGTGGGATTGCAGATGTTATGAGAAAGATTCAAGGAGATGGGAGTTTCTGAAGGAAAGTCACTTTGGGAAACGTCTCCTGTATAAAAACAAAAAAATGATCATAAGGTTTTACATGTGTGATTTGACTGCATCATGTATTAAAGGGCAGATGGCTAATAACACCAACCCCTAATGAGCAATTTCCCACTTTAAACTGATTTTCACATTCAGTAATTTTACTTAAAAAAAGTCTCTATTATAGGGGCACCTATACTGGATTTTCTTGGGGCGCCTGGGTGGCTCAGTTGGTTGAGCGTCCTTCTTTGGCTCAGGTCATGATCTCACAGTGTGTGGGTTCGAGCCCTGCACTGATTCTCTGCCGTCAGCACAGAGCCCGCTTCCGATCCTCTGTCCCCCTCTCTCTGCCCCTCACCCTCCTGCACTCCCTCTCTCAGAAAATTAATAAACATTAAAAAAATCTCTATTATATTTATCTTTTCATTGAAAACATAGTGAAACTCAACATCTAACTTTATGAATTTTGGATTAATGGTGTTTTAATTTTGGCAACAAGCTGAAATCATTAATGTTATGTAACTTTCTTACAGGGATTTTTCTGATAACAGAACTCAGCTATATAAATAGATCCCTGCAGTTTATAGAAGTAATACGTGTTCACCGCAGGAAATCTATGAAAATAAAAATAAATTTAAAGAAAACAGAAGTCACCTGCAATTATATCTACATTCAACATTAAATACATTAAATATTAAATATATTCAACATTAAATATATTCCTGTAAATCTCTTTTATGTGCATACATTTTACATATAAAGTTGGGGGCATACTTCATATATACGTTGTCCTTATGGTCTTTCACACTATTAATCATGCTGGGGTCGTGTTTCTGAGAAGATGTAACCCTCGAACAACTCGTAAACTACATACCGCAGCCCCCATACAGCAGCACCAACCATACTTTGGATCATCTTGCTCTCTCAGCCTTCCCCCCAAGCAAAACCCGCATTTCCATTTTTTGTTAGTAAGCACTGATTTTTCAAAATCTTGTGTTTGCAGCATCAGGCAAACTTTGTCTTCAGTGGTGGAAGGAGTTGTGCTCGGTGTAGGCTGTGGAACTCTAGCTTCCTGGGGCCGAACACACCCTGCTATCAAAGCGCGTGTGCCTGCCGGCCTTTGTCTGAGCCTGTGTGTCTCTGTGCAGTGACAGTGTCCCCCAGAGGGGGCAGGGCTGCTGCGTTTCTTGGGGGCTGAGAAGATCTTATCTTTTTATCCCTAAAGCACAGTATGCAGTAATAAACACTGCCTATCAGTGATATTAAAATTTTATGGGGGGTTATTAGGAAAACTGTCTCAAAAGGCTCCCGGGGAGGGAGCGGACAATGAGAGAAAGGCCAAAAAATGCAGCCTGAAAATACACGTGGGTGCTTTGTGCAGGTTTTTATGGCTGCTAGGGCCCTGGTCTCTCAGACAAGATCTTCTTTTACAGGCCTCACTGCCGGTGGGAGACAGAGAAGAGAGGACAGCCCGGAGAGGCTGCTGAAGGGAATGGTCTGTGGTTTGAAGCGGCCTGTCTCGGGGGGAGGAGACAGGGTTCAAGAACACTGGGTGTGGAACAAGCCGCCACCCTCTCTGTGGCCGGGCCCTCACATCTCAGACTGGCACGGAGACACCGGCCCTGCCCTCTCAGGGTTACCTGGGAGCAGTGTGAGTGTGATTGGTGAACAAAGGCCCCACAAATGTGAGCTTCTCAATCTCACCCTCACACAAAGACTAAGTTGCAAATAACAGTGAAAAGGAATGAACTCCATCTTTACATAGACACAGACCTTCAAAATAACACCAAGTGAAAGAAGCAAAACGCAGAATGATATGCTGAAGTAGGATTTCCCTTATGTAAGTGAATAACAGTAATTCTATACTTTGCTGATGGATATATAAATGTAAGATAAAATATGGACTAAAAGAACACATGCCAAGTTCATGACAGTGGACAGTGACTCTTGAGGAGGCCTAAGTGGAACAGACTATAAAGCATTATTGAAAAACAAAACCTAAAACCTGAGGGTAAATAAAACAAAAGTAAGAGTAGCTAATTCTTTGACCTTTCTCAAATCCTCAAATTTCTCAAAAATAAGAGAAGGCCACAGCGTTCATAGGAGCATTATTCACAACAGCTGAAAGACGGAAACCGCCCGAGTGCCCAGCGACAGATGAATGGGTCACCGAAATGCAGTATGTGCGTGCGACAGAGTCGGACTTGGCCTTGAAAAGGAAGGATGGATGAACCTTGAAGACATTATGCTGAGGGAATAAGCCGGACGCAAAAGGACGACCACGGTGTGATTCCACTTAGATACTAGAATAGTCAAATTCATGGAGACGGGAAGGAGAGGTGAGGCTTCCAGGGGCTGCGGGGAGTGAGGAATGGGCAGCTGTTGTTTAAAGGTACAGAGACATGGGACGCCTGGGCGGCTCAGTCAGTCAAGCATCTGACTTCGGCTCAGGTCATGATGTCACAGTTTATGAGTTCGAGTCCTGCGTCAGGTGAGCTCGAGTCCAGTTCTGGGTGAGCATGAGCCCTGTTTCAAGTGAGACCCGCTTCTCTCTCTCTGCCCTTCATGGGATTCCCACCCCCTGTCAGATAGATAGATAGATAGATAGATAGATAGATAGACAGACAGATAGATAGATAGATGTACAGAGTCTGTCTGGGGTGATGGAAAAATTCGATGGTGGTGATGGTTACACAATATGAGTGTACTTAACACCACTGAATGGTACACTTAAAAACAGCAAATTCTGTGCTATATATATTTTACCATAATAAAAACATGCAAGTGAAAAAATAAATATGAAAGTTCTTTGAACTGTTTCAAAGGTAAACATTAAAATGATGATGATGATGATGATTTAAAGAGAGGGGAAGGAAGGAGAAAAGAACAAAAGAGTGAATGAAACCCAAAGCTAAGTAAATACTCCAATCTCTAGTCCTGCATGTGCTCCAGGCCCTGGAAAACAGATCCGGGTCTCCTACTGGGCTAGGCGGCAGGGCAGGAGGGAGGGCAGGAAGGAGGGCAGTAGCCAGGGCAAGTGCGAGGGAGGACAGGAGGGAGGGCAGGAGGGAGGGCAGGTGGGAGGGAGAGGCGGGAGGCAGGGACAAGATGGAGAGCAGATGAAAGGGAGAGCAGGTGGGAGTTCGAGGACAGGAGGGAGGACAGCTGAGAGGAAGGGGAGGTGGGAGGCAGGGCAGGAGGGAGGGCAGTGGGAGGCAGGGCAGGTGGGAGGCAGGGCAAGAGAGAGGGAGGACAGGAGGGAGGGCAGGTGGGAGGGAGGGCAGGATGGGGGGCGAGTGGGAAGGGAGGGCAGGAGGGCGGCCCTTCCCAGCGCCGGGTGTACTCCCAGGGCTCACCGGCTGGCAGGAAGTGCTGAGGGCCCACCGTGGGCTTCTTGTCCCCATCAGAGCTGCTGCTGCTGCTGCTCCAGCTGCCCCAGCTGCCACGGCTGGCCCGAACACCGCCGGAGGAGCTGCCACAGTCCGAGCTGGAATCCGAGCAAGACTTCTCCACACACTTCTTCCCGGGCTTCTGGTAGTAACCCTCTGCAGGATGGAAGGGAGAAGTCATGTTTTATTCGAACAATTTTCAACTGGATGCCGTGTCTACTCAAAGGAGACAGGTGAAATTATGAAGAAAGCCAGGTTCATGGTCAGGGTCTGCTCCCTCTGCTCATCTAGCGAGAAGACAGAAGTTACTGTAATCGATAATGGGACTTTAAGAAACAGGGATGAGCTATATCTACTCCACCTGCGGGATGGGCGACTACACCTGTCTGGGACTCATACTGTCAATACCAAGGATACCCTTGATCAAAAAGTGGTTCTGGAAATAAACACTACTGTGAAGAAAACTGAGCTACTCGATCAGACAGGAAATTTATAGGTAATTTCCCCCCCTCTCTTTTATTAAGACATCCCCTAAGAGCTTCAACGTATTGGGGCACCTGGTCAGCTCAGTCGGCACAGCATGCAATTCTTGGTCTCAGGGTTGTAGATTTGAGCCCCGTGTTGGGTGTAGAAATTACTTAAAAATAGGGGCACCTGGGTGGCTCAGTTGGTTGAGTGTCTGACTTCGGCTCAGGTCACGACCTCGCAGTCTGTGAGTTCGAGCCCTGCGTCGGGCTCTATGCTGACAGCTCAGAGCCTGGAGCCTGCTTCACATTCTGTGTCTCCCTCTCTTTCTGCCCCTCCCCCACTCATGTTCTGTCTCTCTCTGTCTCAAAAATAAATAAACATTAAAAAAATTTTTAGAAATTACTTAAAAATAAAATATTTAAAAAAAAAAGAGCTTCAAAGTATTATTTATGTGTGAGTAGAAAGAACCTCCAGGAAGACCAAAAAGCAACATATATGTCAAGGGAATGAATGAGAGGATGGAGAAAGAAACTCCTGAACTCTGCCAGCTTGTGTGTCTGCCAGCCACACGCACAGAGAATACGGACTTGTGTCTGGGAACACGGTGTTGGCTGGAAGGACTTTGACTCCCCCACCCTGTTCCCCACACGTGCAGCCAACTTCAGTGGGCCTTGAACCTCCTGCTACCCCTTACCCTAGTAGCCTGGACCTAGCTTTGGGTGCCCTCTACCTCACACTCCCAGAGACGCTGCCAGGCAGTTCTTGGACGGGACGGCAGCCTGGCTCTCTGGGAACTACCTGGCCTGGGTGTGTGAGAAGAACACAGTTCTCACCTGCCTGTCCCCCAGAGGGAGCAACCACCGTTCCTTCAGCACGGCCCAGGAGGATAGTTGAGAATGGCCAGACTTTAGGGGGAGTGAGAGGGAGGAAGGGGCAACACTAGAGGGCTGCCCGGGTTCAAAAGAATCTCAGGTTTCCAGTGTCATCCTGACAGCTTTCCATTTGGGCTTCAATAACCTAAGGTGTTGCTGAAGTGATAAGCTCACCAAGATGCCATTTCTTTATAGTGGCTACTTCCTGGAGGAGCCAAAAATTTCAGCAGAAGCACCGCAAATAGTTCGGTATAGTTACACACCTGCCTCCTCCTGTGCAGCAGGTAAGCTGCTTCCAATGCCGACATCTGTTTTACAAATTTCCCCCGGGGTTTCCTGTATACACCAGTTTCTTACATCGGTGTCACTGCTCAGCTCAGGCCTTTCAAATGCATTGCACACAAGTTTTAATTCACTCTGTTCAGAAGGCCTAGAAGAACCACAAAAAAAAAAAAAAAAAAATCACATCCACATGTTATCATCCAACCATCCTTCCTTTCCATGAGACTTATCAGAGGTGAAAATGGACCTGGGACAACCCAAGACCTCTGCTCTTGGCATTTGCGGGGAGAAGACACTGAGTAAGGGAGTGATATCAAAAAGACAAAGACTTTGCTGTTTTAGAACTACAGTCAATTTGGAGCTCATTTAGTCTATTCTGTACTTCACAACGAGAGGAATAAAACTCCACAAAGTTAAATAATGGAGTCCCTCTGTCATCTCATGAGTGGCAGGACCAGGACCAGAACCCAGTACTCTTGGCTCGTCTCCTGGGCTTCAGTGGCAGGTACGATTCTCAATACATGAACCTGCTGCCTGTGTCTGGGGGAAGGTACTGAGTGTTCATTTGTATCTTTTCTCATCCATTCATTTAGCAAACATTTGTTGAGTGACTACCATGCCCATGTATCATTAGGAAAGTTGTGTTTACAAAGCATAAAGTTCTTTCCCCAAGGAGCTCATGGTCCAATGATAACATCTCTCTAGTAGACCGTGAACTGGGGGAAAGAACTGTAATGGTTTTAAGTGGCAAAACAAATGGGTAGAGGATGCCTCAGGAGTATGCAGGTGGCTATTCACATAGTCTGATTTCACTGCCTCACATCAGGTTTGTAGGATGGCAGTTAGGAAGACAAAATGTGTGAGCTACAGCACATGATTTCATTGGTTTCTGACTGCTCAAGGTAAAGACTATTAAAGACAGAAGCAAGAGCCAAGGAAACAGCCAATCCAACAACCACCTATTTCTCTTTAAGTTTACCCATTTATTTTGACAATAATCAAAATAGGTAGACGCTCCCTGGCTACTTCTTAAGCATCATGATCTCAAAACATTCTGATTAGCTACAACCTACTGGAAAGTTCTATTTTAAAAATTTGTTTCGGGGCGCCTGGGTGGCTCAGTCAGTTGAGCGTCCGACTTCGGCTCAGGTCATGATCTCGCGGTCTGTGAGTTCGAGCCCCGCGTCAGGCTCTGTGCTGACAGCTCAGAGCCTGGAGCCTGATTCGGATTCTGTGTCTCCCTCTCTCTCTGCCCCTCCCCCACTCATGCTCTGTCTCTGTTTCGAAAATAAATAAATATTTAAAAATAAAAAAATAAAAAAAATAAAATAAAAATTTGTTTCTTTAGCATGTCAGAAATCTGCTTGTAGAAATATACCATGATGCTTAATTGGTGAAATTCCACTCAAATTTTGTATCTTTCTGTATGTTCACCTCAGGAAAATATAATATTTTAGCGTGACCTAAGTCAATCAAATTTTTATGAAAACACATGTAAAAAGAATGAAGGTGGGGGCGCCTGGGGGGCTCAGTTGGTTACATATCTGACTTGTGACTTGGCTCAGGTCATGATCTCAGGTTCATAAGATGGAGCTCCTTGTCAGGCTCTGAGCTGACACAACAGAGCCTCCTTGCGATTCACTCTCATTCTCGTTCTCATTCTCTCTCTCTCTCCGCCCCTATCTCCACCTCAAGATAAGTAAATAAAACATTAAAAAAAAATACAAGGTGTAACTTTCCTTTCAACAAGATACCACACTGCGGCTTTTAAATAATCTAGCCTAAATAAAATGATAATTGCCAATCAAAAATTAGTATTTAGCATCAACAACAAGCTAGCAATGAGTCTATTCTTTTTTCCTATTTGGATTCTGCCGTTTGCTCTGAGTGAGCCAGGGACGCTGGAGCTGCCTGATCTTTCTCCAGCAGAGGGCAAATGAGAAGGTTGGGGGGCTGCCGCAAGGCTGAACCACAGGCTCCCGATCACCACCTAGGGGACCCAGCGACAGACACCGAAGCAGCACCATATGTGCTCCCCCATCCCAGGGTCCTAGCCTCAGTGTGAGCTGTGCCGCCAGAGTCCCCTTCCAACAACAAGCGGAACCGCAGCAAGGTGGAGCCCCTTCCCCAGGAAGATCTGGAGCCACGAGAGAAAGATCTGGCAAAAACACATTTAAATACCTAGCTGAGCGCATGAGGAAGTAATTCCCAGATGCCAGAACTCAAAAGAAGAAAAAGCCAGAGTGGTGAGGATGTACTCAGGAGGAAAGAGGCTTTAGAGTCCAGGGGGTAGGTTTTAATTTCTCTCAAGGACAGTCATATACAGGAGTCAGGGAGCTGGAACTATTCCCAAAGTAAAACTAGGGTCCTGGGGACACCCGAAAGGCTCCATCCGTGGACTTAGGGAGGAAAAGGCAGGAGAAGGCATCTCTACTAGTGGCTCTGAGCTTGTGCACATGTTGGGTCTTTAGAATTCTAAACCAAGAAATCAAAACTCAGAGACTATCCCACCAGGTAGATTTGAAGTCAGAATGTACAAACAAACAAACCAACCTCAAGCTGAGAAATTTACATAACATTAGATTTAGAAAGATATTTCTGAAAAGGCAAAATATGGAATTCCCATACCAACACTATCCAGAGCCTTTATTTTACTGATAAGAAAATGAAAGCTCAGGGATATTAAGTGACCTGCAAAAGCAAGGTTTCCAAAGAGTATCAACCTGCTTGGGTTCCAATTCTGACCCTGCCCCCTACCAACCCCGGGGTTGTAAGCAAAACACAAAATGTCTGGGCACCTCACGTCCTGAAGCTGTAAGAACCTAGCTTCTGCAGCGCTGACCCTCGGATTCCCTGAGTCGTGACTATTCTCGTTCACTGCAGGGCCCCTTGTGGGCCAGGGTAAAGCTGGGGACGGGAGGTCTGCGAGCTCCCAGCTGCCTCCTCTGTTGCCTGTCCCACGAACACTCCTGCATCTGCACTTCACAGGCAGAACGAAGGGCCAGTCACAGAGGATGTCTTACGCTTTTTCTTTAAAACCTCCATTGGTTTGAGCATTTTATAAGGTAAAAACATGAAAAATATGTTCACTTTAAGGTATTAAGAAAAGAAATGAAGACATAACCAGAATACGTATTAATTTTAGTAACACATCTCAAAATATAAACATTGACATCTATTCTCTGCATCCAACATAACAACAAGATTAAGAGATAATAGCTAAGTATAAAATAATATATTAAAAAACAGACGAAAATTTTAAAGGGATCGTAAAAATTACATACCTCAAGACCTGAGCGGTACCCCTTTTCTTGTTTTTTCTACATGTTCGATTTTTATTCCAACTTAAGTTTTGTAAATTTCCTTCTTTTTTCTCCTGAAACTTCTTCTTCCTATACGGATCTTCTTGCTAAAGAGAAAAAAGAAACCTTAAGCGAAGGTTTACACTGAAGACCAACTCCACATGAATTCAGAATGTTCCAACGCTGCTGAAAACCGAGACACCCATTTCTCAGTCTCTAGTTTGTTTTCATTTCCCTGCCTTCTCTACCTCCCTCCCTCTCTGCAAAAAGAAAAAACAATCGTTGCCTATAAAATTCCAAAGGGGGCTAAAAAGGAAAAACATCTGTTAGCAATTTAGGGTCAGCTTGCTGTTAACCGGCAGCAGTAAATTCTCCAGCGTTCACCTGTTAATTTGGTGTGTGTGGTTCACGTGAGTTACTACTGAAGAAAAGTCACGTAAAAACTCAACTTAGGAGTAATTTGTGTATTTATGTTTTTATTTGTTTACAGAAAAACTTTAGGAGGACAGCCAAATCTCCACTGAGTATGCCAAACTAGCTTAAGCTTTTATAAACGAGGCAAGAATATGCTTGATGTTTTAAATGCGGTTCTGAAAACTTAATTTAGCAAGAAATATGTATTTTTATGTATCTATACATTATGTACATATGTGTATATGCGTATATACACATACACAAACATACAGACAAATATATATATATATATATATATTTTTTTTAATTTGGGCCTTTTCCTCTTTTAAATATTAGGCCTAGTCCGTTAAGCCAGGTGAAGGGGGATTCCCCTGCCCCTTAACATTTTGAAGTAGCTCCTATCTTGGAAGTCCTCCAATACTCTATTTCTCTTCCTTCTACCACTCTACCTCTTTAAAGGTTGTGGTTTTTTTTTTTAATATTTATTTATTTGAGAGAGAGAGAGAGAGAGAGCACAAGCAGGGGAGGGGCAGAGAGAGCCCAAAGCAGGGCTTGAACTCACCGACTATGAGATCATGACCTGAGCCAAAGTCGGACACTTAACCAAACGAGCCACCCAGGAGCCCCCAACTCTGCCTCTTTACAGCAGACGCACTGTCAGAAGGTGGGAGGAGGTACAGAGCTCACAAATTAAGACCCTACGGCTTGACAAATGCATCGCTCTGGGATGTCGCAGAGGCAAATTCCCTAGCTCAGAGAGTCCTCTTCCTACTGACCCTTAGGATTCACATTTCATAAGGAATAAAGACTGCCTCATTTTACCTTCTTTTTTGAGAAGTTTGGTCCAGAAATCAGAGTAGGAATCCATGATGTTCTAACATACACTTGCCTAATACACATGACTTGGAAGAAGAAAAACAGAAGGTCTCAAATGCCTACATGTGACATATCTAGGGTACTGAAAGCCTCATGTATCTATTACAGCAATAGGCTTACTACAATAAACTAATACTAGAAATAAAATGAAACTGCAACTGTACATGTGGTAGGATTACGGTATTTGGGGGTTCTTCTTAATACTCCTTTAGTTTTTAACTTTTTTCTGATTCTGAAGGTATTTGAAAAACATGACACAATAAACACACAAAGCCCTATCTTATATGATCTTATGCTAACTGCTTAAGTTTGGTGCTAAACATATTAATAACATATGATCAGACATTATCCAGAGTTAAACAGTAAATACACACTATTTATTCATGTACTATTCCCTGTATATTTCTAACTTTGGGGAGAAAAGTTTTCCTCTCCCCTCCCCTGTCCATTTAAGGGCCAAGAAACGCTTTTCAACACAGCAAGTACTTGAGCCTTTCTGTTCCTCCAGAGTTACATACAAAGAAAGGCTCTGTCTCTAAGTGGGGTCAGAGAAAGAGTGAGCTGGTCAGTAGTCACTCTGACACTTGGCTGCCTTCCTCCACTCAATCTGGTTAGATCTGTCATCCTGTGCAAACAAAAGGGACTACAGAGGCGTGAGACCGGGTGGTCAGGGGGCATCGTCACTGTCTCTGAATATGAGCAAGAGTGATGAGCAGGAGAGTGCGGGGCACGCTGGACTCCGGTGAGTGGAATGACAGAGAAGCAGCGTGCATGAGCAAACACAGGTGGTAACAGAAACAGAACGTGGACAAGAAAGGGAAAAGATTGAGGACATATTAAGAAGCGAAAATCTAATGAATGGACTTTTTCTCTCCCTATGTGTGTGTGTGTGTGAGAGAGAGAGAGAGAGAGAATGCATGCATGCGCGCAGCAGGGTGCGGGGTAGGGAGAGGGAGGGAGGAACAATGGGAAGTGAAGAGGAGGGGCCCCAGCCCGGCTTGGAGAACAGGCCAGCACTGGTGGTGGCAGACGGCGGGGCGGGGCAGAGACCCGAAGCAACAGACTTGTGGAGAAATGAGAGGCAGAATAAAGGCAGAATCTGGCTCTTTGCTTTCTGGTTGAGGGAGGCAGGACCAACCAGGGGAAGAGTCCACGTAGAGTTGCAAGTAAGACCACAGCTGTGGAGGCCAACCTGCCTGATTTGAACCTCACTCCATGCTTATTACTGCTATGTGATCTTGAGCAAGTTACTTAGCTTCTCTCTGCCTCAATTTCCTGAGTCTTCCCCAAAGGCCATTGTGAGGATTACATTACCTGACACATAGTAAGCACTCTATAGAAGACCTGGCTATTATCACATTATTGAATTATCTGAACTAGTGAAGTTTTTGAATATCCCTGGTAGAAGGGACAATTTCACTGATTACAGGGTGAGGAAATAAAAAGAATTCCTAGGGGCGCCTGGGTGGCTCAGTCAGTTGAGCGTCCGACTTCGGCTCAGGTCATGATCTCGTGCTCTGTGAGTTCGAGCCCCGCATCGGGCTCTGTGCTGACAGCTCAGAGCCTGGAGCCTGCTTCGGATTCTGTCTCCTCTCTCTCTGCCCCTCCCCCACTCATGCTGGCTGTCTCTGTCTCAAAAATAAGTAAACATTAAAAAAAAAAAAGAATTCCTAAACTTTAATAAAAGCAAATGAAGAAGTCAAAGAAGAAAAATCACAGATACCACAAAACATTCTTTAAGCTGCTATATATAAGCAAAAGCAAATAAAAGAGGGAAACGGCCAAGAAAAAAATTGGATACAGTATTTGGTAAGCTGTATGTTCTTACAGAAAATAAGAAAAACACATGCAATAGAAACTGGGCAAAGGACATGAAATAGAAACTCGCAAAAGAAATATAAAAAAAGGTTAAAAACCATGAAGATTTTACCCAAAATACTTAATAATGAAGTATGTTTTTAGGAAAGACAATTTATAGACCAGCTTGGCTCTCATCTTTCCATTTTGGTTTTAAAAACCACGAGTGTGTTTACACTGCCTGTTCCTGCCTGCGAACACCAGGAGAGCGCTGGGGAGGCAGAGTGTCGTTAGCACAGTCTGCCTCTGAGCAGCACAAGTGAACCTGGGTGAGACATTCGCTTAACTTATCTAAAAAAATGAAAAAGATTTCAGTGGTAGGATTTTGGACGGATGACTTTTTAGTCATTTTTCAGAACAGGAAAGTGCTGACTTTTCCCTGGTGAGAGATGCAAAGAGAAAGACAAAACACAAAAACAATGGTTTCCTTATCTTACTGATCAAGATTTTGCCAGGCACATAGGGCTGTGAGGGGGTGGGGCAGAGGAAGCCAGCGTTTCCTACCCCATCCATGTGAACGGGAATCTACCTTCCTGGAAAGCAATCTGGGGCACACAGGACACTCTCTACCTACTTCTAGAAATCTCTAACAAGGATACGGCAGGTAGACAGGGAAGACCCAAGAACAACGTAGTTCATCATAATGCTATTTATGAAAATAAGAAGCTATAAATAACTTCAATGTCTGGTTGCAGGGGGACGGTTCAGGATTAGAGCATAGTCAATTGACAGAATGCTATGTAACCACTGAAAGTCCCCTTTGTTTTGAACGTGAGAAAATTCAGAATATTAACATGACTCGCAAAGCTACATATACGTAATGCTCCTGAGGTTTTTAAAAAGTTGCATAAAAAATAAACAGAATATAGGAAGATGTACAAAGTGGTTCCTTTTGGATAGACTTTTCTCCCCGCTGTCCTTTTTTTTATGCTTTTATAACAATCATAAATTCCTTTTCTAAGGGGAAAAAAATCTGCTTGAAAAAATAAACAGCAGGGCTAGGGTTAAAATGTAGTTTGTAGCTCTCCAATCTGGGCTTCAACCTTCTTTGCCAATAAATCTAGAGGAATGTTCCCCACGTACTATAGACAGATTTATACAATTTTCTAAGCTGCAAAGTTAGGCCCTAAGAATGTATGAGAAAAACAAACGTTGAGGACTGTCCTTGGGAATGTGTTTATTGAGAACGATTTCTCCAAACGAACAATGAAATAGGAGGTTTTTAAAAGATGCTCTGCAAAACTGGGAGTGAGTCATGGAGACAGCCAAAAAATGAGGGACCATGTCCCTCTGATCCTCCGGCTGGCTGCATCCTTCCTGTTGAAGGCACTGCCATCTTTAGGTGCAGATGTCTCTCTTACACCGGCTCCCAGGCCAGAAAAGGAAGGAGGAGCTTACACGACCTCTGGGTCTGTGCACAAGCAAAGTCTGAGCTCCAGGGATAGAGAGGAAAAAGAAGAGGCCCAAGCACAGAGGCCTGAGTCTGTCATGGGGGCCTGGGGCTGAGTCTGCAGCACCACCGAGGCACGGTTCCTCAGGGCCGCCTCCTCCTTGGGGCCCTCAGATGCAGGGACCTGGTGTGAGTCCCAGCTGTTCCGCCCAGCTCGCAGGCTGTGCAGCCACCGAGTGATCACATGTCAGTGTCGGTTTTGGTCTCACTGCAGGGCAACATGGAAGTCTCCAAAGCTCTCATCAAGAGGATGTTAAGGTTCAGCCCTTACCTCCACCCGTTCCCTTCTACCTCAAATTCAATGACTTTATTTCTGCTCCTGAGAGCACAGCCCATCTTAGTCTTCCGGCCTCGCTTCCTGTACATCTGCTATACCTGCACCGTGGAACCGTCCGTGGCTTCACCACCACCTGAGGTTCACACTCAGGCCCTTGCTCTTCTCTCTGTTCATACACGCCTCAGAGAACTCGGTGTCCCCTTGCGGTTCTGTCCCCCACAGGCACAGCTCCCGTGCAAGCCCCGGAGCCACATCTCAGGCTGCAGTTAACCAAGGCGGTCATTTCCTTTCTGCTTACCCCTGGTCAGTGCTTAGGAAGTACACTACTCTCAGCACTTACCATGTGAACTCACCCATTCCTCACAGTGCTGGGACGCAGGCAGGCTATTACCCTCCTCATTTGTCAGATGGGGACACTGTGATGTTAAGTAACTTGCCCAACGTTATAGAGCAAGTAAGTGACCATCTGGATTCGAACCCAAGAAGTCTGGCTGTAAAGCCCATGCTCTTAATTTGCAACATTGCTTTGATAAACATAAAAATGAACTCATAAGTCAGATTTCCCCATCTTCTAGTTAACCAGACTTAAAACCCTGGAGTTACTTTTTCAAGTGAGAGAAGACAGCTCCACTCCTTTGCGCAATTACCTGCGAGGAAGTCCTGTTAGTTTTTCTTCTAAACTCTTATCTACTCTTCCTACCCTTCGTCCTTGCTCCTGCCCAAACAGCCTTACATCCCACCTCCCAGTAGAGTAACAGCCTCCTTATAAGACAGCTGGTGTCCATTTCTGCCCCCTGTAACTCAACCTCCAAAACGTTCAGACTGATCCTCCAAAAATGCATTATTCACACTTCACTCAAGCATTTACTAAACAACTACACTTTATAATCTTTACAAAAGCCATTCTGCTCATCTTTGTGAAACTAAACTGAAAAATACTCAATTATCATGACTTTCCAGAAAATCACAGCCTACAGGCTGTTTTCCACTTGTTACCCACGCCCCCATCCACACCCCAGTTCAGAACCTTCCACAGCTCTCCATCATTTGCAGCAGGGTCCCCCCGAACTGGCCACCCTTAAGCCAAATCCTCCAAAAGAACTTTCTGTTTGGACAGATGTTCTTTTAAAAATCTGACTCTGAAATTTCTTAGCAGGCAGCCAACCACTGTCTGGTCCTCTACAGGCATCATCACTTCGACTGCTGTGCTCACCCAGCTCACTACTTATGCTTCCAGCTGCAGTGTAGGGGATAAAGTCTAAATTTTCGATTGGCGTGCAAAGGCATTCCCCACCTGGGAGGTCTCCCACTCTTCCCTCTCATTACTTCCCATTCCTGATTGAGCTTCTTCTCAAAGGTGAACTCCTACAGCTCCCATTATGCTGTGGGGCTCAGGGGTGCCTCTCTCCACCTTCCCTGCTCTGCCTGTCCACGTTTCTGTATGAAATCCCTTCCACTGTGGATCGACGGAGCACTTGACCACTTAGAAACATCTTGTCCTTCATTAAAGACTGCAAACTCCCCGTTTGGAAAGTCTAGGATATCTTGATTTTGTGTCATTTTCATGTTACTCAAATGAAAAACCCATGTCTGTTATAAAGTTTAAGCAAAAACAGAAGAATCTAGAGAAGGAAAGAAAATCACCCAAATCCCACCACCCAGAAGTAACCGGAATCTGCCACTGATTATTTGGCAAACTTTATTCTTTACTATCTCTATGAACCTACATCACATTAGGGTGTGAACATAGGTAATGAGAATAATTTATAACATTGGGACAATGCATTATTTTTAAATAAAAATTTCAAGCTCAGTTTTATTTGAATTTAACATAAGAAACTGAAGTAGAAGCCAGGGAACTGCCGATGTTCAAATAATCATTTCTTTTTTATTAATTTCTTAAGGCTCCCTCTAAGGTGAAGAAAGTTAGTGAAAGACATTTTCCTAAGTTTTCATCCTGTTAAATGCTATGTTCAGTTTTACACAATATGGACTCTCTACCAAGAAGAATAACATTAAAACTCACTATCACCTACCATTCAATACCATCTCTAATTTTTGCAGATTACGTTACTTTTTCACCTTACTTAAGTTTTAAAATATGCCATTTGTTCTGCAATTATAATTGCTAACTGCTTGGTTTTAGTTGTGGGTGTGGGTGGAAAATAGACAGAACACCCAACAACAGACCTTTAACACAGCTTCTGTAGTCCTGGGTCTTTATTTTCACTTCTAGCTTAGTTAGCTTTCATTAATTTCATTTTTTAAAATTTTTTTTAACACTTAATTTATTTTTGAGAGACAGAGAGAGACAGAGCATGAGTGGGAGAGGAGCAGAGAGAGAGGGAGACACAGAATCCGAAGCAGACTCCAGGCTCCGAGCTGTCAGCATGGAGCCCGACGCAGGGCTTGAACTCACGAACTGTGATATCATGACCTGGGCCTAAGTCGGATGCTTATTAACCAACTGAGCCACCCAGGTGCCCCTAATTTCATTTTTTAAGAAAGACTCATGATGAACTCACTTGTGTTTAAGGACGCTGCTGCCTTTGGACATGACAACTTGGCTAGAATGTTCTTGTTCACATTTTCATTCTCTCAATGATATGGCTCCCTGTGCCCTGGCATTAGATTTTTCTAGAAAGTCTGAGGCAAGCCTGAGTTGGTGTTTCTCCAACTTCCTCATCTCCTTGCACTGTTCTTTAGGCTTTAAGTTCAATAACTATGGCTGGGCTGTGCCTAAGTCCATTACTATGTACCAGTGTTTCCTGGGGTACCCAGGGTGCCCTTTTACTCTATAGATTCCATTCTTCCCTCGTATCAGGAAAATTTTCATCGATTTCATCTCTGAATACCTTTCAGATCTATTTCCTGGGCCATTTACATAAACATTCATTATTCTTCTGTTGGACTGTTTTGTCTTCCTTTGCCCCGTATCTATCATCATCTTTTCTCTAAATGCTTCCAGCTCTTCAAGTTTTCTCCCTCACTCTCACTCTGATTATCTCCAAAGCCTTTTTCAGGGTCAAATAATTCAGGTTTTTGGCTACTGACTGCATAATGTCATTTGGGTCTCTGTTTATCTACTTAGCTTTATAATCTCTTTTAACCTCATCCTGATGTCTGATTTGCCTTTAAAAAAGCTCTTATTTTATGGAGTTCATTTTGTACTGTGGGAAGTATTCTTAAGAGTTTTCTTCAGGTCTCTGCATATGATTTCTTCTATATTAGGATCTTTACCTGTCTTCTATGTTCTACTCCTTTCATTCACTTTTACTGTGAGTGCGTGTGTGACTGTGTGTGTGCACGCGCACGAGTGTGGTACACAGTATATATCTGCGTTGTTAGAATGCTATTTTTTTTCCCCACTGGGCTTGTACTAACACACGGATAGCTCTGTTCTGAAATGAAGTAGGTAAATTCTCCTAAATACTTTTCCTACCTTTCTCTCTCACCAGTTTGCTTTTGCTATGAGATACGGGGCTGGTTTCTGCTCTCTACATGCTTTTTGGTAGCCTACACTGGACAGAAGGGAGACGGCTTGCTAGGACAGTGTGCAACTATGCTCTCTTTTCTGGGATTCTGTTGCACGAGGGCCCGCTTGCTTGAGCTAGATAGGCATCCCTCTCCTGCGGATCTTGGCCTATGCTTCCAACTCAGCAAGAACGGACCCTAAAATGGATGCTGGGAAACAATTAAGAGAAGGGACAGGTGATCTTGTTCTACTCCACCATCTTTACCAGGAGTTAACCCACCTGCTTAAGAACAGCTTCCCTTGAGAATAAAAGATAAAAGCTATCTGATATTACTGTAAATTAGCATCTCCTGTAGAATTAGAAGATAAAACTGGGGCACCTGGGTGGCTCAGTCGGTTAGGCATCGGACTTTGGCTCAGGTCATGATCTTGCAGTCCGTGAGTTCAAGCCCCATATCAGGCTCTGTGCTGACAGCTTGGAGCCTGGAACCTGTTTCGGATTCCGTCTTTTTCTCTCTCTACCCCTCCCCAACTCGCACTCTGTCTCTCTCTCTCTCAAAAAATAAACATTAAAAAAATTTTTTAAAAAGAAGATACATAACTTTCCAAACACCTCAAACTTACCACTTATAAGATTCAAATGCACGATAACTAGCCCCCTTATTGAAAAGTATGAAATACACATGTATAGTTAACTAGACAGATATTTGTACTCTAAGCTCTAAAAATGGGTTTTGTCCTAATAGGCAAGAGAAAAAGGAATACAGACCTCGACTGAAGGTATGTCCTGCTTCTCAAAACATATGTCTTCTTTAGATGCTTTGTGGATCTTCTTTTCTGAGGAGGACTTTGTGTCAACCTTTTTCAAAGTTTCACAGCTGTCTACTTCATTCTTGACAGGCACTTGCTGGTTATTCCCTTGAATACACAAAAATGATTTAATCTCTAGCTAATTATTTCCATTCATGTTCCCATAGTTAAGTCTCTTTCCCACACCAATCTAATTTAGTGAGATTTAGATTGTTTCTGACATTCACGATCCTCTAGAAATGTATTGACCAGTAAAACTGCACTTACATTAAGAGTTCTACAAAAAGTCTTTAAAAGAGATCCAGGAAAAAGCTTGAGGGGGTACACCATTGTTCATAGCAGCATTATATGTAACAGCCAAAAGGTGGAAACAACCCAAGTATCCATGGACAGATGGACAGAAAAACAAAATGTGGTATACCTACAATGGAGTACCATTCAGCCTTAAGAGGAATGAAGCATTGCCCAACACCATAAATATACTTAACACTATTGAAGTGTACACTCAAGGACAATGGAGATGGAAAACAAAGGAAGGAAACTCTGACACATGCCACAACGTGGATGAACCCTGGAGGCATGATGCGAAGTGAAAGACGCCAGTCCCCAAAAGACAAATACTGTATGATTCTCCTTGTCTGAGGGACCTAGAGTCATCAAATTCATAGAGACGAACAGTAGAACGGTGGCTACCAGGGACTGGCAGGAGTGGGTAGAGGTACTTACTGTTAAATGGGTATAGACTTTCTTTTCAGGACAGTGAAAAGGTTCTGGAAATGGAGAGTGGGGCTGGTTGCACAACAATGTGAATGTACTTAACACCACTGAGATTTATAATTAAGACGGTAAATCTTACATTATGCCTATTTTACCACAATTTTTTTTTAAGTTGGGGGTGGGAGGGAGAGAGGGATGAAGGCTTTGGCTTCCAGTCACGACCCAGCCCCTACTTGGTTTTCAAAGTAAATCTCTTAAGTTGCCTGAGTTTCTTCAGTTTCCTTAGTTATAAAATGAAAATACCACTTTTTCTGCCTGTCCTGTTATAAAGATGACATCAAAAGACCTATAAATGGAAAGGGTCCCCCACCAAAAACACATGACCCATTTCAGGGCAGGTCCTCCTCCCAGTCGGTACCCACCTGCCCCCAGCGACCAGTGCCTATACACTGAAAATGAGCAGCAGATGAATCCTAAGGCAAAAGCTGGTGCTGGTAGAAACCTCATCTGAAAACGTGATTTTTCCACTTTTCTTCTAAGCGATCTCATGCCTAAGTGTATTTCTTCTTTCATCCCTTATTTCAAAATAAAGTCAAAGACACTTCAACCCCACAAAAACCTGCCTCTCGGTGTTCCACTATGAAACAAAGCAATTCAGTACCTTCTCCTTTTTTTCTTGGCCTGAGACTTTCGTACCTCTGCAACCTGAGAAAGTGCAGGTGGCCACAGGGCAGCTATTTCACAACAAAGCAGGCTGCAGGCTCTTGTGAGATGCAAGCCTGACCGCGCTTCGCAGAGGCTCCAGTCTGGCCCTGCTCTGGGACCTGGGGCAGGCAAAGTCTGTGCCCACAAAATGAAATCCCTTTCGATTCTGAAACTCTGAAGCTGAACTCACTCAAAGCAAGATATATACATTTGGCAAATAACACCTACAAGGGAAGCATGCTTTTATTTTTTAATGGAAAATGGTGTAAGTATCACATCACTATAAAAATGCTGGGAAGCATTAATTACTCTATGACACAAATTGGGTGTTAAGACGACTATGCAGGAAAATATCCACCATGATGAAGTGGTAAAGGAGAGAGCCAAGAGCCAGGGTCCAAAACAGAAAAAGAAATCATAAATAAGGACACCCCTTTGGATTCTGGAAACCATATGTATAAAATAGAACACATGCATTCTCCCAAAAAAAGATGCCGGTGACTTTCCTAGAATCTTAATTCACGAGAAAACGGATTTCCTTACGTGTTCTTCCGGCCAAGAACAGCACTAAACGTATTACTCATCAAACTTTCTCGGGAAGGATCCAAACTTAATATCCAACACTGAACTATCTCCAAACGTGGTAAAGTGCTTAGTAACACCTTCTGTGGGGCGGGAATCAGGACAAACAGTGAAAGGAATTCTAATAACAAGTTCTTCATTGAGTCTTTGAGAAACTCTAACATGACAATATCCAAGAATTTAGAAATTCATTTACCAAATGGGGCCATCCAAATCAACTTATTAGGCATGATTACTTACTCACAGTGTTATACAACTTTCTTATACCCATCGCACGGAGTCAGTGTTTGAGCTACAAAAATAAAAAACGAATACAACCGGGAACAAGTGAACTCAACTAGAATCCTGCTTAAATTTTTATGGTATCAAATCTAATCAAATGTTATATTTTGAGTAAACTGCTAATCTTCAAGTTCTCAGTATCTATAAGTAAAATGAGACTATTTGAATTTTTCAAATACTCATATTTCAGGAATTTGGAGTTATCTATTCAGTGACATCTTCCATGTATTGCTAATTCCAAGGCTTAGGGTATTATTAAGTTTAAAAGTTTATTATCCTTTACATTGTTATAAGCAGATACCAATAAAAGGGTACCTGGGTGGCTCAGTCAGTTAAGCATCCTACCTCGGCTCAGGTCATGATCTCACGGTTCATGAGTTTGAGCCCCACGTTGGGCACTGATGCTGACGGCTCAGAGCCTGGAGACTGCTTCAGGTTCTGTGCCTCCTCCTCTCTCTCTGCCCCTCCCCTGCTCACGCAATCTCTCTCTCTCTCTCTCTCTCAAAAATAAATAAACATTAAAAAAAAAGCAAGCAATAAAATAATTGGCTAACTATTCCTCTTTTGTAGTGCTGAGGCCAGCTGTCTGTCTTGAGCCTTAATTCCAGAGATCATTATTTTTTAATTGTATGATCAAACTAATACAGGTCTAGAATTTTGACCACACAATTTAAAAATAATAAATATTTGAAAAGAGACATATTTAAATGATCATTTACGTTACACACAGAGCTCTACTCTTGTCAGACACTCAAGAGACTCTGGAACATGTAACAAATGTTTGAAAAACTGAGCTGTGGTTTGACAGGTGGATGCCAAGAAAACAAGTGTGTGAAAACAGAGCTCTGAAGCATCTGTCAACAGACTTCCTTTCCACAGGGAATTTTAATTTATGACTTACTACCAGGACTCTCAGAAGAGGCTGCAGAAAGAACAGGAAAGGGATGAGACACATTTCTGTTATTCATAAAATAAATTCTGTGTTTCTCAACAACAAAAACGAGCATGTAGTGCCAGAGCCCTAATATTCACCTTGGAATATTTTTCTCTCACACAATATGTCACTTCCTCACACGCCTCAAGGAGGTCTTTCAAGTTAATAAAATCCTTTGGGCACTCTTAGGAGACAGACCGTCTGCCCCTTTCTCCTTTTTCCAAAAGCAATCTTACCACTGAATTTGCCTCAATGGAACATTTGTGTACTTTAGGAGAAGGAGCTGGGACGTGGCAACACTAGCTGGTTTCCCCTGAGCAAACAGAAGTCCCCCTTACTAGCGGGCCACACAGGAAACAAGGGGGAGGGACCTGGGATTCCTCACCAGCTGGTGGGCAAAGTTCAACTATTAACATGGAAGCTGTTTTCTTCGAATTCTAGAATAATGATTTTGTGATGGAAACACAAAATATTTTCCACAAAATAAAACACTTTTCAAAACAAAAAAAGAACTAACGCTCAGAGCTGGAAGCGAAAATTTGGAGAGTTCTTGTATACAAATGGTTTTCTCATCCATGGGCATTCTTCACACGTTACAGACTCTCTGCCAATTATATGCCTGTGCACCATCTGCCGGCTTGTACAATGCTTTCTTTAAAATTTGGTAAAAGAACCCCAAGTCATCGATATTACTAAAAAAACTCCAAATCCTACCTTTAACTACAATTATCTTCTTCTAGAATTCTCAGCCCTTTCTTATTTTTAAAATTGTCAATTCTTTAAAATGTCTAAATTGTAAATGGATGGCAAGCAATTTATTTTTTTAACCTCCTTGATATTTTCCTAGAATAGTGCTGTGAACAGAAAGCAGTGAGAACAAAATACATATCCATGAATGGCCTTCCCTGCGAGGAATCTCCTGCTGACATATTAATTCCGGAGAGAAATCCGGCACTGTGAATTAGCACCTTTGAATTTGCTGGTCTGAACATGGTAGAAAGCCCAAGTTCTGTGATCAGTCCTTACTTGATCTGATCAACAATCACCCTGATACCACTTCGCATGCTACTGATCTAGTCAAAGAGCCATTTTTAAAGACTTCTTATCGCGAGATACTTGTTTCCATTTAAAACACACATAGATTAGCAATCTGCACAGGAGGGAAAGATTCCGGGCGGGAATGCCACCGATGATCCTTTGTTTCTGGACCCCCGTATGAAGTTGACTCGCACTTGCTAAAGTGTGACTACATGGCCACCTAGCCTCCACTATGAGCATTAAACATCAAGTACTGGACAGGAAGGACCTGAAGCACGAATGTGAATCCTCTGAACTACTTAAGCGCTGCACTTTGGGCCCACGCCTCCACATTTTAACCGGCTTCAAAGTACTAACCCACTTCAAGTACTTCAAAGCAGAAGGTCCTTCCCATCTATCTCTCCGCAAGGCCACAGCCACTGTATTCTGCAGGCACGTTTATGCAGACACCTGATGGACACGATGGACCACAGAAGCACCTCAAACAACTATGGTTTTAGGTTTGCGTAAAGTCAGCCTATGTTAGATCCTGCGCTCAGGCCTAAATGCCACCGAACAAGGAAGAGCCCAGTAGAATTCACCCCTCACCTCACCCTTTCACAAATGTTTTGTAGCCTGAGCCCCGCGGAAATAGAACAAGAAGCAGCCCACCTGCCCAACCACGAAACATCCTCAGACAAGGAATGCTGTGCTATCGTTTGAGGATCTGGTTGGCATGCCTCATCCGGAGTGCATGCTCGCACGCCCGGGAGACAGAACACAGGGGACGGCGTCAACCTTGCACACATGACTCCACCTCAAACACGTGCACGGACACCAGGGAAACGGTACAACAAACTGGTTGGAACAAGACGCTCCAGGAACACGTGTGCAGCTGCCCAACCTTGCTCCACTTGGACTCCAACTTTGGAGTCAGAGATGTCCTCTTATGGAACACGTAAAATTCACTTGGGGTTTTTAATCACATGCATTAAAACTCATCAGAACTGGCCAATCCACAACATTTCTGTACCCTCTCTACAGTCATAGGGAGTGAAACACATCAGATAAGTTTTAATAAGATCAAAGGTAACTGATTTTTCCAGATTAAAAAGTGTCTAAAATCTGTCTTTTAACAGGTACAGAAATGTGCATATTAAAATGATGAGAATGCCTAAGAAAAAGAAGCACAGGCTCTTCTCCCAAAGGCCAAAGGGGTCAGTTAAAGCTTCATGACGACGTTACACGTAGGTAGTTTTCTGAGTCCAGTCCTGCCTACACTTTCACTAACTGTCTTTGCTATAAGAGAACATCTGTCTTCTTGTAACCAAGGGACACAATCAGACAAGAATCAAGTCCAGGGAACATGAGATGGTAGCAGCTGTTAAATACAGAGAGTTGGTAAGTTTTGTTCAGTCAGAAACATTTTACCGGTGTATTAATTTTCACAAATAGCCTGAAAATCCAAGATATGAAATAATTAGAAAATGGTGTCCATATCCTCCTCACAATAAAATATGACATTCCCATCCCTCTAAATACATGTACTAAAAGTCCACTTCTTAGCCACGACATTCTAAAAATGTGGTGCCTCGTCCTAAGCTTTTCATTTTACAAACCATACTTCAACATTTACACCTTTGCTAAGACTCTGGGCAGGAACTAAAAATTCAGCATCCATGATTAAAACTAAAGTCATAGGTGAGAATAAATTCTGTTAAAAAAAAAAAAACACAACTGAAGACAAACCGGAGAAAAAAGTTATCCAGGAGGATGAAAAGATTACCATTATTTTTTCCGGAAATCTCTGGCAAGTCTGACTGGTACTGAGGTGCACTTCTTGACAAGTGATTTTCAGGTAGTTTCTTAGAGGTCTTCAGAGGACAGAGCTCTCGTTCCTTGAGCTCAGCTATGTTTTCTGAAGTTTTAATATCCGTTTCCTTAGGAAACATACAAGTCTGTATTTCCTCCTTCGTATGACATTCCGAAGAAGGATTATTGACAACAACTGTGTTTTTCAGTGTGTTTTCTTCTTTATTCAATAAGTTTTTGGGAAGGGCTATATTCTTTTGCAGGTTGACATTTATGCCACTTGCATATTTGAGGTTTATCCAGTTCTCACCCACAACATCAGTGCACACATCCTCTCTAGGGGCAGACACGGGGCTGCCCAGGGCCGGAGTCTGTCTCTCCTCAGCAGTAGGAGTGGCACTACTGGTGACAGGTGGGCTGGGTCTGTGTTTGCTGTAATAGACTGAGCACTTGTGCTTCTTCTGAGAATGACCGTAGGTACCAGGGCTCCTCCTTGCGGCATTCTGGATTCTGCTTTGTGGAGTGTTTACTGGAAGACAGCTCTTCCCTCTGCCTTTATCAGAGGGGCCATAGGTATCAAGAAAGTTCTTACAATTGCTTCTGAATGGAAGAACAAAAAGATTTAACATCAAACCAAGTGGAACCAAACCCTACCCCTCTGTGTCTAAAGCCATGAGAAAAAAGTGGCCATCGGTACCATGTGTACTGGAGGAGTTCTATCTTTCCTTCTTCCAAAGCTCCATGAGTTTAACAAACTAAGGCCTTACATGAAGTCTTTGTTATTGTAAAAGGACTGTTACAGCCTCACACGATGACTTAAAGAAAATTTTATGAATCCAAATCTGGACTCAGAATAATATTTATATTACCTTAAAATAAAATCAGAACAGATTAATATCAAAGGCGAGAGCCCCTCCCCCCAACACACACACACACACAAATTCTTACTTGTGAGAATGGGAGCTAATTACATCCATCGAACTATTGTTTTGCTGTGAAGAGGAGCTGGCATTTTGCCTCTGTCTTGTTTTCATGAATTCCATAAGAATGTACTGTGCTTGTTGGAAGGCTATTAAAATCACACCCAACAGGGACAAACTGAGGAAGAAAGCAATGAGGTTCATTACTGCATGGTTCTTACTGGCATTAAAAAGACCAGCTCTCGTACAGAAGAGCAGTGGATGGTTGATGCACAATGTCTAAATATGTGGTATTGACATTCCCTAAGATGTAGGACATCATACTTTCTGATGTTAAAGATTAAAAAAAACCCAAGTTTCTAAAAATGTGCACACTTGTAAGTTTGACATTCCAATTCCATTTTTAAAGGCACTTTCATGATAAAATCTAAAAGGGTCACTCTAGTCTTTCAATCTCAAACTGCCAGTGAACTGGGCCAATACGAGTGAGTAACAGTCGTATCTTCCACTGTGACAGCCAATGAAAGGATACGAAGCACAATGGTCTAGGATACTTCTAGGTCCCATGAATCTCTTACAATTCATTTACTATTATCTTAAAGCTTATCAGTTCCTACTTTGTCTACTTCCTGTGTGTCAGGGTTCACAAAGCAATACAAATTTCACTCGATTCAGATGCTTTCAATATGCTATTGGACTATTCACCTGCTTTTACACCCAGGCAATAGACATTTTCACGCAACTGGCCCAAAGGCATGAGCATACCTGACAAAGAAGACCGTGAGCCTCCAAAATGACTCCTCCCAGCTGGGTCCTGGAACCACGTCTGCACACAGAGGCAACAGGTGATGAGGGAGGGTCACATTGAGAGTGAAGTGAAATTCTAGATCTGCCGCAGTCACGAGAGTCAGCTCACGAATGACCCAGGAAGAGGTAAAGTCGGGAGTAAACCTGGTAGCAAAAGATTCACCTTTATGAACTTTAATTCTTTTAATTCTAGGCACTAAACAAAGTAATCACCATAACAGTCAAATTTCTTACTTACCATAAATGTTTTATATAAAAACAACTTAACACGTCTTACCAATGGAAAAAGATCTCCCCCTCCCCCCCGTTATTAAATGTGCTAAAAAACTTAAATGAGGTTAAAGCTCAATGCTTACACAATGCTGATATCCCGGGATGTGTTTGGGGCCAGGGAAAATTGATGACAATCGAGCACTTCGAATCCATAACCTTGGCAATTATACCCATTAATTTTCAGAGATGTCACAGTTATAGGAAGTGGTCCAATATTCTCAACTTTAAAGTTCTTTGTAATAGACAAAATTTGCTTGCTGTCTTTCAGTTCTAGTGAGGACAGAAAGTGACACATTTAGTATACATGAACTGTAAAATTTATTTACCATAATTTATGGAATCAACATTTATTGAATCAATAAACCATGATGTGTATTATTAAAATGAAAAAAAATTCAATAAAGGCTCAAAGTACAACTTGTATCTAATTTCTAGAACAGCTGCAGATTTTCTCATACTACCAGGATACCATAAAAACATTTAACTAATCACGATTTTTCTTAAGTTAAATGACTTTCCTAGATACCAACAGTAATCAAAATCTCTTCTTTGTTCTTTTACTTATTAAAAGTTAAGGTTAGAGGCGCCTGGGTGGCTCAGTCAGTTAAGTGTCCTTGATTTTGGCTCAGGTCATGATCTCACAGGTTCATGAGATTAAGCCCCATTATCAGTCTCTATGCTGACAGTGTGGAGCCTACTTGGGATTCCCTCTCTCCCTCTCTCCCTCTCTCTCTCTGCCCCTCCCCTGCACATGCTCGCACACTTTCTCTCGAAATAAATACACTTAAAAAAAAATGTGTTTGTTTTTTTTTTTAAAGGTTACGGTTAGAAGTTTATTCTTTTCAGAAGCCGAACAGTTTGGATACCCCTAGCCACCATGTGCACTTTGCTCCTGGGATCCTCACACTGAACAGGGGCCAGTTAAGAGCAAGTATGTGCTTCTACAAACACAACTCAAACACCCACAACATTCAGAGGAAGTAAGTCGCTAAGTCCTTGCAACAGCTGAGAGCGCAGTTTATACGGGGAGTTTAAAAAAGAAGAATTACCACAATTTTAAATTATTCCTATAAATTTATAACCCACAATCTTTTCCATATAAGGACTAATATCTTATCTAGTTCTATAGTTTTTATAAAACTCCTTAATTCTATCTTTCAGGACCAACTCTAAATTACTGAATGAATGAATGAATGAAAAAAATGAATTGTGATGAATGCTGAATGCAAATGGTTAATAAATCTCTTCAAACTCAATGCTCATTTAGCATAGTTTTCTTTAAAAAAAATTCTAATTGGGCATTAAATAGTGCTACAAAATTAACCAATAATTTTCACTAATCAGATTTCTCCATAGGAAGCTTTACTAAAATGCTTTCGGTGTGTTCCAGAAAGTCAAAATAATAATAGGAAACCCAACAGAATTTACCAAGAACATTTTACATCTATCGTATTGTTTAATTTTTATTTTAGTTCCTGAGAAGTTCTTAAAAGTAATATAAATAATTTAGAAGCATTTAACTTAAATACATGTACAGTTTGGAAATATCTAATGGAACATTTAGGTAAATTTCTAAATCTTCTATGTCTAATACAGTAGCCACTAGACATACATGGCTACTTAAATTAAGTAAATTTAAAAACTGATTTTCTCAGTCACACTAACTATACTTTTAAGTGCTCATTAACCACGTAAGGCTGGTGGCCACTGTACTGGATGACACAGACACTAAGTATTTCTGTTACTGCATAGAGTCCTACCGGTTAACAGATCTTTCGTCTTCTGTCCATTCGGCATTTTGGTGTGATCTTTTTTTTATGATGATGCAGCTTCTTACTATTTATCTTAAGTATCTGACACTGTATTGATAATTCAGCAGTTATACTTTCTATATATGTATTAGTTGGGTTAAATATCTAAGGCTATTTTTTTTTAATTTTTTAAGGTTTATTTATTTTTTAGAGAGAGAGAGACAGACAGAGTATGAACAGAGGAGGGTCAGACAGAGAGGGAGACACAGAATCTGAAGCAGGTTCCAGGCTCTGAGCTGTCAGCACAGAGCCCCACGCGGGGTTTGAACTCACGAACGTGAGATCATGACCTGAGCCGAAGTCGGACACTTAACTGACTGAGCCACCCAGGCACCCCTAAGACTGTTTTTCTAAAGTAAAGGCCTATATATGCTCAAATGTTTGACTGATTCAGTTATCTGCATCAGTGTAATGAATTTACTATAAATTTCAAAAAGAATCTTCTTAGAGAATCCTTTTGCTCTTGGCTTTAGCACCATCCCCATCCAAGTGCCACACGCATGAACTCACGTCGCCGGCAATCCATCAGGGTGGACTCGGGCACCTTGAACCGGAGAGAACCTCCTGCACCGGGAAGCCTTCCGCCCACCTTCAGTAACTCTCTCGCTCCAAACCCTTCCACGCCAATCATGTCGATAACAGTCAAGTTATTCCTATTGGGGCAGCACATAAAAAATACAAAGGCATTACAACACAGTCACAAGATACAGTGCACCTGGACTTAAGCATTCCTAGTTAGCAAGAACAGCTGTAAGGTTTTGAAAGAGAAAATAAATTTAAATAGTGTGGTATCTCCTGGAATGAGTGGGTATTCGCGGGCAACAGAAGCTGCCAATGGGCTCAGAAGAGCTCAGGCAAGCTGGCTACAGCAAGGAGTGAATGCTCATAATGCTCATGGCCACTCTCCTGCCTCAGCCAGAGAACGGAAAGCCACGTTTTTCTAATAACCAGCCACCAGGGTGGTGATCAGACCTGCAAGAGCAGGAGGAAAAAAACTGAAAAGCTAAAGTTGGGGTCTCAGAGAAATATTAACAAGTTTAGACTAACTGATAAAAACTATTTGCAGAGTGAATTAAAGTTTCATAGTAATGGGGACTATAAGAGATTCTGCCTTAGGGATAATTCTAGAAATAAAATCCTGTTTCTTTTAAACCCAAGATTTATAATGTCACCCCACAAAATAATATAGACCTACTCAAGTCGTTAGTAGTCAAAGAGAAATTCAGACTAGCTTCTGCCTTTTCATTAACTGAAATCATGACTCCTAGGACAAAACAGTTTAATAGAGTAGATGTTTAAAAGATGCAGACTGGAGGCGCCTGGTGGCTCAGTTGGTTGGAGTCCGACTTCGGCTCAGGTCATGATCTCATGGCTTATGAGTTCAGGCCCCTCGTCAGGCTCTTTGCTGACAGCTTGGAGCCTGGAGCCTGCTTCGGATTCTCTTTCTCTCTCTCTCTGCCCCTCCTCCACTCACGCTCTGTCTCTCAGTAATAAATAAACATTAAAAAAAAAAAAGATGCAAACTGGAGTGAAAGCCAGCCATCATTAATGCAAATACTATAAAACTGAGAAAACATCCCTAATTATGCACAATACACCGAAACCTTTATATCTTTATCTAAAGGATTAAGAATCTTTAACCATTTAAAAGCCTTTAAGTTATGTTAGACGACTGATATTATTTACAGAAAAACACTATCAATATAGAAACATCAAAAGTAAATTAACTACTACAAATAATTTAGACTTTCTTTTCGAGGCTGGGATAGTTTAACCTGGGATGAGGTGAAGTGTATTCGCACTTCCCAGAACCTTAGTTCTTCAACGGAGAATGAGTTTTAAGTGAGAGATGCTGTCAACAGGGCAGCAGGAGACTAAGTGAAAACGCTTAATAGAACAAACTCTTTCGAAAACTTGCATACATTTTCATTTTCAGAGCATTCACTTGAAGAAGAACAAACTCACATGATATGTTAAAGGAAGTCCAGAATAAGGAAGTCTTTGCTAGCTGATCTGACACTGGAAAAGCTCTACCAAGTAACTAAAATGTCATTTATTGAAAATTAGTGTTAGTCTTCTCCCCAATGCCGAGAGCATCAACACAGATCTGTATTTACTGTGAATTTTGAAAGAAGACTCTCAATAAAGACTACCTAAATATGGAAAAAATTCAATAATGAAAAACATTTAGCTGCTTAAATTTAGCAAAGACTGTCATTTAAAAGAAAGGAAAAGAAGGGGAAAAAAAGGCAATGGGTTCAACAGTCCTTAGTCCATTGTCCTTTGGGGCTACAGAGAATTCCAGAAGCAAGACAGCTTATGAGAGTGATAGAAATCCCAACACTGCAAATGAAAACATACACGGCAGTGTTTCAATTATTTTTCTGAGCTAGGAACAGAGAAGTACATGCATGTGTGTATGTCTGCATCTGTGCGTGTGTCCTGCCCTTGACGACGGCAGCAAATGAGATGCCGAGCAAAATATCCTGTGGCTCATAGAGAGAAGGGCATACAGCCCCTACTTTACAAGGTGGGAAACGGCGGCACAGAATAAGCATGAAGCCTCACGTAGCCTCTCCTCTCCCTCCCATGCAACACAGCCCCAAGGCTCTTAGCTAAAGAGATTATGTACTCTGTGCTGACGGAGCCTGCTTCAGATTCTACATCTCCCTCTCTCTCTGCCCTTCCCCTGCTTGCACTCTGTCTCTCTCTCAAAAATAAATACTTATAAATAGAAAATAAATAGATTACATATTCTTGAGAGAAAGAGACTTGGACAGACGAGTCGGAGAGAAAGAAACACGCTCCATGACAGGGACACACCTACCGGATTAGTATGAGTGAGGTCACTTTTCCATAGTCAGCTGGTGTGAAAACTACACCGACCCTTTTCATCTCCAGAGGCTGCAAACGTAAGTGAAGGATGCCAAACTTGGAGTCCTCAGAAGACATGCCCTGCAGATGTAATAAATGCAGTGAAATGATTCCTGTAAAGCAAGCTTCCGTCTTTACTACATGCGCGTTAGGGTATAAACATGACTGCTCTTCTTTTCATGTCTGGATTGGACTACCCTAATCGACCTGCTGACCCTGCTCACTCTGAGAGTTCACACCAATAAACAGTTCCCGGACCACAGCCGAGACATGCGGGCAGAGGCTGCAGACAGCCTGCCAGGGATGCTGGCGAGGGGGATTTGCCCCCCGCCCGGATGGGCGCTGCGGCTACCACAGCCGTCTCTGCCAAGATGCTCCGGCTGCAAACCGTCACTTAGAAAACAGCACATAGCCTCTGCTTGACTGCTGCGGGCTTCGGACCCGACGCCCATCCACTGCTCCACGACCCTATCTTTAACACCGAGCGTAGGTTTATCCAGAAGCCATCTTTATTGTATTTAGTCTTTCCACTCAGGAGGAAGAGCTGTATTTATTCACAAGCTCCTTTGTTTTTCCCAAGCTCTCTAACCTTCTCTAACTAAATCTTACGTTCTAAATCTAGTATTCGAGGCTGAGTTCCTCATCATTTTTCCTCTTCCCACTGTTTTTTTTCCAGCTCCTCATTAAAAACAATTTATTAATTTCTTAACGCTATAATCATACTATCTGCATGGTAAATGTTTCTCTTTTCTGCAGTCTTGATTTTTTTATATTTGTTTTATCCTGCAATTGTTCCTAGTATTTCCCCATGCTATCTGAGAGAAGAAATAGTGATGGTATTTGATTCGTTTTCATTAGAACTATAAACTTCATGAAGGGAGAACCCCTGCTTTACATATATCTAAAATGAATACCGAACAAAACTGCTGATTTTTAGTATTAAAACTGTAATAATAACATGGGGCGCCTGGGTGGCTCAGTTGATTAAGCACCCAACTCTGGATCTCGGCTCAGGTCATGATCTCATGGTTTGTGGGACTGAGCCCCACAAAGGGCTCCATGCTGACAGAGTCGGCTTGGGTCTCTCTCTCTTTCTCAAAACAAATAAATAAACTTTAAAAAAAATTCTGTAATAAGAACTGCATCTTATAACTATTTATTTATTAAATAGTTCTTATATGCCAGGCACTAGAACACAATAAGGTCTATAAAATGCTAAGCATTCCATAAACCTTACTGAATCTTCAAACGTTATTATGAGTGAGAGAGAGGAGGCTGTAGAGAGGGTAAGTAATCTTCCTGGGGTCACACAGCTAGCACAGGTTAAGAGCCTGGACTCAGAACCCCGACCGTCTAATTCCCCCCTGCTCTTAACTGAAGGAACTACATTTCTAAAAGCAATCCAACATCATAAATATGGGTGCCATTCTTTACATAGCAAAGAGTTCTAAGAAGAATTTTGAATTAAACTTTTAAGTGTCTCAAAGGCATTGATACTATTTTCGTCAGTGTAATCAATTCACAACAGTAATGGTGTCTCTTATCACACAAGGTGTAATATTCTTGGGGTAAACCTTTAATCACACATGAAAAACTTTTTCCAACGAAGCTGCACCATTTGTTCAAATTTGAATAGAACATTTATATGGAAAAGAAACTCAGCATTATTTTTGTAATTCCAAATTATAGACGATCTTTGGGGCCAAAGATCTTTTAGTATTCTGGACTACCTTATCTCTAACAGTCCTGGGAGCCTGCTCAGCGGAAGGGAGACCCAGAGAGAACGAGCAGGGCAGGCCTGCTAACAAAACCAAGACCACACTGCTACCTAAACCACTTATAAGAGAAAGGGACATTTTCTGTAACATGCTTCCTATTCTAACTCTCTGTTACAAATCCACCTAAAAACTTGCTTTGATGAGTTTTAACTCTAAGCTGCAGGTTATCTGATCTCCCTCTTTCTGCTATTCAAGTTAATCTAGAGCCAATAGTCTATCTTTAGAGGGATAACTGTGGAGAAAGAAGAAAATACCCAAGGCATTTCAGTGTGTGTGTGTGTGTGTGTGTGTGTGTGTGTGTGTGTGTGTGTTAGAAATACAGTTGTATACCTATGTGTGCTAACGTGTGTAGCTGTATTTTTTTAACAGATGCTCTGCGTCTGACTGATCTCACACATGTAGGATCCTTGTAAGGAAAATTCTAGGCTCTGCACAAAGAGCCACAGAACTACTGAGTGGAAACTGAGGAACAAGGCAGCCAAGTCCCGGAACAACACCCTCTCCACATGACATGTTTACTCCTCCTCCTGAGTGTTTGTGCAAGACCTCATGAGTGCCCAGAGGCTTAAGAATTTCAGGAAAACCTTTTTTTTACAGATGAAGTGAACATCACAGAAACTGGGTAACTTGCTAAAAACATGAAGCCAGTTTAGTAGGAGAAGATTTTTTTCGGTGTATCTTTACCTTCTGTTGCCTTAAAAATTCTTGATGGGAAATCTAAAAGAGAATTGTAAATTCCGGGGTCTCAAGTTTTATGGTTTTCTACATAGCCCTGATTCAATTGTTATTTCTTCACTCACATGAATCTAAACTATCAAATTAAAATGATTTACAGGCTAACATGAACCATGGGCTCTTGCTGCATTCGTTAATTGGAAAAATCTGCTATGTATACTTAACGCCTAGAACATGAAAGTAAGAGAGCCACATATATTATATAAAGACACTTGAAACATAACTCGGCACAGCCATATGCTATGTGGATGGTTTGTCAGCATTCTTTTTCTATTTAAAGAGGACATCCTACCCGGTAAGGGCAAGCTTTGGTGAGCTGGAATTCACTAGTCGTGAAATTAATCATCTGCATATCGGAGCCAAACCTATAAAGGAAAAAAATGTTTGAAATAACATTCAGATTGCCAATAAAGAGAGAACGGTGCATGTGTGCACATATACAGACTATGTGAGCACATGTATGTGCATATAGAGCTTATCCCATCCTGTCACCACTGCGTCCCAGCCCCCTGCACTATCCTGGGCATACTGGAAGTGCTCAATAAATGCCACTGAATGAATGACTTTGGCAGCACAGAATGTAAAGAAGCGTATGGTGACAACAGCTCTAAATATAAAGCAATTTTTTACTCTAAACAGTTCATAAGGAACCTGACAGGAAGTGACTCTCAATCAAGGACAATTTTATCTCCTGGTGGACATGTGGCAATGCCTGGAGACACTTCTGCTCACCACAGCTGGGGAGGTCCTACTGGCACCTATTGGGTAGAAGCCAACGATGCTGCTAACCACCCTCTGAAATGCACGACAGCCCCTCCTTCTCCAAACAGAAAATCTCCTGGTCCAAAATTCAATAGTGCTGAAGCTGAGAAACCCTGGGACAGGGGAGATTCCACCAAGCCGAAGAGGGAAACCTCCTAAGTGAAACTGTGACTGCTTTGTGAAAATAAGATATAACAGACAGGGACTAAAAAAAACCTACCATCTTTTCTTTTTTTAACACGAAATTAAAATGTACTAAAACACTAAACTCATTTCTTGTGTTGCCCGGAGATCACTGTGATTTAGATTCTAAAGGTGAGGAGTACACGTGGGGAAAAAATCACAACTGTAAAGATTTCCTGACCACAGGAAGTCATATTCTGCCGGGAGCTAGCCTGGACACAGGAACCCTGAAGATACCACGTAACAGAGAGAAGTGGCAACTTCCATCGGGTTGTACATCCCGAGGAGCCAGGTGTGCGGGTACTGGGGCAGTACTGTGTACACCCACATACAGGGTGGTTCCGGGTGACAGATGTGAAGGACTCAGGATAATTCTGAGTCTTAACAGTATTTCCCAATCACTGTCAGACAGTCGGCGCCAACGGGGCGCTTTACCATTTGTGCAGCAGGCGCATCACAGCCTCGGGCGCAGGATACAAGGAGAGAGGCAGGAGCTGCAAGGAGACCGGCCAAGGTGAAGGGTTCTTCACCACAAAGTACTGCACCTAGACACGGGGAAAGGAAAAATCAAAACCCCGAGGAAGACATGGCGTCGCTCCTGAGACAATCCCGCCAAACATTCATAGGCTGAAATGGCCTGCTGACTTCAACAACATCTCTGCTATGAGAGGGAAGAGAAGGGTGAGGAAGATTAAAGGCGACGATAAAGATCGCGCGATGCAAGATCCTGAGCTGGGAAAAAAACCTGCCATAAAGTATGTGAGTGGGTTGACTGGGAAATTCTGAATGTAGACTGCAGACTAGATAACATTATGATTAATATCACATCCAATTTTAACAAGTACACTCTGGTACATGAGAAGATGCTCCTATTCTTAGGAAATTCACAATGAAGTAGAAGCAAGGGGGGGGGCGCGTAGCAACTGACACTCTCAAACGGCCTGTAAGAATGTGTGTGGTCTGGAGCACCTGGGTGGCTCAGTTAAGTGTCCGACTTCGGTTGAGGTCATGATCTCACAGTTCATGGATTCGAGCCTCGTGTCAGGCTCTGTGCTGACAGCCTGGAGCCTGGAGCCTGCTTCACATTCTGGGTCTCCCTCTCTCTGCCCCTCCCCTGTTCATGCTCTTTCTCTCTCAAAAATAAAATAAACATTAACAAAAAATTAAAAGAAAATGTGCGTGGTGTGTGTGTGCAGAGAGAAAGAAAAGGAATGATAATGCAACTGTGGCAAACATGAAAAACTGATCTTTGTGAAAGGTGACTGGGAGCTCCTGGTACTATTTTTAAAACTTTCAAGTTGAAATTATTTCAAAATAAAAAAAATGTTTTAATATTTCTTTCTGAGAGAGAGAGAGAGAGTGAGTGTGTATGTGTGTGTGAGAGCAGGGGAGGGGCAGAGAGAGAGGGAGTGAGAGAATATCCCAAGCAGGCTCCAGGCTGTCAGCACAAAGCCCAACGCGGGGCTCAAACCCATGAATTGTGAGATCATGACCTGAGCTGAAGTCTCACACTCAACCAACTGAGCCACCCAGGCACCCCACAGAACAAAAATATTTTAAAAACAGTCTTCGGATACCACCCCTAAGAAACCCAGTGAGCGCGTCATGAAGTGTACATCATGACCCAGACCACATGTGACGCAGCTCTTTGGCAATGAGACTTGACACACACACGGAAGTCACTGGTGTAGCTCCTGAGCCTCTGCTTTGCTGCCTGCCTCCCCAGCTCATGGAGGGAAGCATACACAAGGGAGGAAGTCAGCACGCTGAGGACAGAGAGTCACAGACAGAGCCCGGGCTCTTGATGGCATCACACTGCTGCTTCACCAGCTTTGGACTTCTCTCCTTTGAGCTTCTCACTATAAAACAAGCTAACTCCTATGTAAGCCTGTGTTCGTCAGGATTCTCTCTGTGGTGGGGCTCCTGGTGGGCTCAGTCGCTAGAGCACTGCAATTCTCGATCTCGGGGTTCTAAGTTTAAGCCCCACGTTGGGTGTAGAGATTACTTTAAGAAATAAAAACGAAAACTGGAGTGCCTGGGTGGCTCACTGGTTGAGTGTCCAACTCTTGCTTTCAGCTCAGGTCACAATCTCAGGGTCGTGAGATTGAGCCCTGTGTTGGGCTCCACGCTGAGTGTGGAACCTGCCTTTTTAGAGCCTCTCTCCCTCTCTCTCTCTCCACTACCCCTCTCCCCCACTCTCACTCTCTATCTCTAAAAAATAAATTTTTAAAAAATGATAAAATCTCAGAAAAACTCTGATCTTCTCTGATATTCGTAGTTGAACGCTTTCTTCACAGATTTTGAATTGAAAACAAACTTCAGAAAATGTATTTCGTTCATGCACTTTCAGTCTGTTTTGAGTTTACTCCTTATTTTGTTTCTTCTGACACCTCCCTCCTAAGTGCACTGAATGGCAGAGATGCGTCACTTAAAATGAATTTAAATTAACTTTGGCTCTGAAACAGTATCTCCAAGGTGGAAAGACTCTGATAACTTAAAACCCCAAGAGCCGGGGGAGTCCCTGACAAGGAGACACACGATCCTCACCACGCTACTCCTCAGGGCAGTTGCGCTGAAGTTTACCACAAGGCCGGGCTCTGCGATCAACCGAGGCAGGTAAGAAACAAAGGATTCTGACTCCTTGGATTTCTTCAAGCGACCAAATCGAGTCATGCCCAAAACAGTCCTCCTGTGTAATTCATAAAGAAAGAAATTGTTTTGAAAAGTAATTCTCACATGAAAAACAAAGGAAATCACTAATTATCACTCCCACTAAAAGGAACAAGGGCTCCGGGGAAAAAAAAAGAGAAGGCTTATTCTGGGTTTGGGGAAGAGAAAGTACAAATGATCCTGGGGCTTGCTGTTTTACTAGAAAACAAGCAAGTGCTCAAAGAACGAGGAGAACGTCTAAGGGACCCACGAGTCTGAAGGGCTCCCATTGGCCAAATCTGGGACAAATTGGCATCAAAAATAATACTGATGGTAAGTTGTGGTATAATGAACAAAGAATCTACAGTGATGCTCAAGAAGAATGTAGAATGAGCTCAAGTAATCAGAAACATCACTATTTTGCAGCCATCAATCTAACAACTGATTCAGGCATCAGTTGTTGCCTTGGGGTGAAATGTTCTTAGGGAATAGGAAATTTATATGATCTCATATTATCAATAGCACGTATTACTTAGTAATTTTTAATAATTACTTATTAAAGGAAAAATTCATCTACAATGAACGTACAATGGGGGCAGTCAAATGATTCAACTCGGCAACACCGACAATGGGACAAACTGACATACGTCCCTTCCGAGGTGATGCAATGGTAAGGACACAATACCAACCAAGTAATCAGCACTCTTCCCTAGAACGTTTACATGAGTGTACACTTGAGGAAGCAATCCAGAAAGCCCACAGTGCTGAAAGTTCTGTAAAATACCTGGCAGGCCACTCTAAAATGTCAACATTAGGAGAGACGAGGATCTCTCTCATATCGTGGGGATACGAGTCTAAAGAAAATGAAGAAAACATGACAACCAAATGCAATGCATGATCCTTGAATGGGTCCGGGATTTTAAAAAAGGAAAAGAAAAAGCCAGCCCTAATGGGTATTAGTGAGTCAAACAGAGAAATTTCAATAGACTGTATACTATATAACTGTATCGATGTCAAATTTGTTGGGTATGGAATGGTAGTGTGGTTCTAGGTAGGGGGATATTCTCCTTGGGAAATAAATGATTTCGTAAAGTACTGAGGGTTGAAGTATGAGATCTACAGCTTATTTTCCAATGACTCGGCACAAAGAAAATGCATGTGTAAAAGGTATAGAGGTTGAGAGAGAGAGAAAGCAAAAGTGGCGAAATGTGAACAACTGGTTGGAAACAGATGAGGAATGTCTGAGTATTCACTGCACTCCACTTTCAACTTTTCTGAGGTTGGACATTTATCAAAATAAAAGGCTGAAGAGAAATACCAATTATGACAAGCTCAGTCCTGCAACTTCACTTAAAGGGTCTCCCCAGTGCCACATAAAAGAGACAAGGAGGGGCACCTAGGGGGCTCAGTCGGTTGAGCGTCTGACTTTGGCTCAGGTCATGATCTCACCGTTCCGAGTTCGAGCCCTGCGTCGGGCTCTGTGCTGACAGCTCAGAGCCTGGAGCCTGTTTCAGAGTCTGTGTCTCCCTTGCTGTCTGTGCCCCTCCCCCACTCATGCTCTGTCTCTCTCTCTCTCTCTCTCTCTCAAAATAAATAAATAAATAAATAAAAACATTAAAAAAAAAAGAGAGACAAGGAAAGATGAGGACATACTTGCAGTCATCACCATTCTTAAACTTCTTCCATCTTTCATACAATTTACTGGCAAGTTCCGAATCCACATCCCAGGTAGAACGATCCAGAGAAAGACTCCCTTCCCAATTAGGATTTTCTAAAAGTTAGATCAGATTTAATATTTAGATTCATAGAAAATGCAACTCAACTAGCAAAGAATGCCACGGGCTGCCAAACTTTTCACACTGAGAGGACTGTCCAATGCATAAACACCACCCTCCCTTCCTCTGACTTTCCTAGGATCCCTCTAACTCAATGGCAAATGATACATCAAATCAAACAAACATGTATAAAACAAAACTAAACCGAATCATGTAAAGGCAAGAACATAAAAGACACATGGCTCATGAACACAGCCTGAAACGAGTTAGAATTAAAGTTGGGACATTTGTAACAGCTCTCCATCTAACAGGCTAAGCTGCTTTGCTCTAAGCGCTAGTCATCATCTAAGTGTTTCGGTGACTATGATCAGTGCTGATGAACAAACGGTCCTCCCAAAGAAGGGCACAGACCAGGCCTGGAGAAGGTGCGTGTGCATATTTAGAAACTGGCCTCCTGTTCACTGCGCCCTCTCCACTTATCTGTTCTGTCCTGTGCTAAGAGTGTGCCAGGATGAAGACGCGGGCGTCTCCTCAAAGAAATCTCCATACTGCAACAGTCTCCTTACGTCAAATATTTTAATAAATCAAAAATGTAGGGCAAGGGGTAGAAAGAGCTTCTGTATCAACACCATAGCATTTCATCTCACGTAGCGGCAAGCACCCCCTGGAAGATGTTTATGCTCCTATAACCCAAGTCTTCAAATACAATTCCAGGTTACTTTTACTAACTTGTAGTCACCCCTTTTATAAAAGAACCAGAATCTTCCAACTTTTCCTGGACACAAGGTTGCTGTGACCATCAAATAATGTGTTTGAAAAAAAAACTCCTAACAGAAGCTTAAGCTACTTAAGGGGGCATTATTTATACAAGTACCTCGGGTATTTTTGGAGGATTCTTAAGAATTTCAAGTCATTCTGTGAATGGTCATGCTCTTTAAAAATAAAATATGATACAATTATGTTTACAGGACAAATTATTGCACCTACAAATGTTATTTTTCCTCGCTATTTCCCACCCAACCCCAAACTAGAATTCTACAGAAAGCCTAAGGGCAAAATACTTACCTGTTTTTGATTTTCCCATGAAATAATGCATGCCACAATGTGCTATCACTTCAAAACCCAGACTCCCTTCCTAGATTGAAAAGTAATATATGAATAACTTAAAACACAACACTAAGCATAAAAATCCTAATGCACTCAAATGCAAAGAAGACATTGGCTCCACCTCAGTGACTTGCTCTTTAATCAGAAGCCAAACAATGAGGAAGTGAATTCTTGGCTTCCCTTCTCCCTGAATGAGAGCCCTGAATGGTCTCTCACAGGAAGGATCACAGCAGTGGATTCTGCACAATCATGATGCCCATAGCAATGATCCAAGGGCCCCAAAGACACAAAGCTGCCTCCTGAGTTAGAGGTTAATCTCAGAACATTTCTGATAGGTTTTAAAAAAACAAAACACAACTATAATCCTCTGAAAAACAGTATACCAATCTACAATAACTCCTAAGCCACTCGGGACATCGAAATTGATGTTCCGCTTCCTACAGGTTGGGAAAGCACAGACTTGCTACTTCCACATATACATGAAACCTGCCTACTCCCTCCCACAGGGAGCTCTTCTTAATACACATCTCTCGATCGGAAAAAGGAAACTTCTAAGAAATCTCCCCTGCTCGAAATGTGGATGAATGGAATTAACCTTAAGTGTTGTGTAGTTTGATTTTAGAGGTCCTACCTTTAAGCCTATAGCTAAGCATGAGGCATTTCTATCTAATGAAACACCAAGGCTAATAAGTGAGAAAAATCATAAAGATGGTTGCATGAATGTCTCATAGTGAAAAATTAGAACCCAGCGTTATACAGAATAGCTTGGATCAAAAAGAAGCAATAACAGTAACCAAATGAAAATAAATAAACATTAAGAAAAAAATGAGACATGTTTAGGATAAGATCTAAATTGAATATGGTTTACCCAGATTTTAGAAAGCATTTTAATTGTGAACCCTTTCAGGCTTTAGATTTGGCCCCCTGAAGAAATGCAAGAACTACAAGCAACCAAGCCTCACTTACTAGAGGTCTAACTACAGCATTTAGCCATCTAGTTTATTTGAATTCATTGCAAGGATGCACTAAAAGCCCAACTGTGCTTTCTATAGCAAGCACATATTTCTTGCCCTACAAACTTTGGAAATAAAGGAAAATGAGATTAATCTATTTGTAATACCTTATTTTGTTCAAGAACTTCAAATTACTGTATGAAAAACGGAAACTCTTTCCAAATAAAGAGGTCCATATCTAAACAAATGACCATCTAACATTGGCTTGGTAATATCCTATTTCTGAGATAGTCTTAAAGAACAGGAGCTTAACTCTGCCAATAAAACCCAAGCACCATAGGATAAGTTAATAAAAATAAACAGTAATTATTATGGAAATTATAACACATAGCGTTGTAAACAATACCTTGGTTGGTGCTGAGTAAATCTGTAGAGGTATTGCAAAAACGGCACCTATGTTTGTAGTCAAAAATACATTGGTGAATAGATTTATGGCAATGTCTTTAACGGCAAGTTTCAAAGAAAATATATTCCAACAGCCTGGAGGCAGAAATAAAGGGCCAGTGAAATTCAGAATCTAAAAAGAAAAAAAGCAAGAGAAATTACTTTTCCTAACACTGATTATGATTAAAACCATTATAAAGTATGATACTCAAGTTCTTCTGTACTTTCAAAAACAGAATTTACTCAACTATTTCCAGCTCAAAGACTGAAATATTTTCATATAAATGATAGGTTTCAAATGTTTCATATGCTGTTTTATAATTGCACAAAGTAACCTTGAACTTTTCATGGGCAATATTTTGAAAAAGTCTATTTTGTCATTAATCAGGCTTATTTTTAGTAAATACAATCTTTTTAGTATAAATTGTACACTATAATATTTTTGAATAATGGTAAGAGCGAATGTCCTTTAAGAATATACCTTGGTCCCTCTGTGTTCCTTGAACGATAGTTAAAAAAAATAAATAGATCTTAGAAGTAATTCTGGAAACATTAAAAGAAAAATACTTGCTTTAAAAATCAGAAGAAAAAATTAAATTTTATAAATATTAATTTCATTGCATCTGACCTTAAACAAAGCTTAAAATAGGCTAAAACTTGGATAAAAATACCATATGTACCTTTAAAATGTGCTTGGTCTCCTTGGAAACAAACACATCATTTAATACAACACTACGGTCAAAATGGTTGAGGTACCACATTGACCAAACTCCTGAAGTGTTCTCGTGAGTCTCTATGTGAAACTGGGTTGCAGAGGAGTCCATTCTAAAATACCTGTGAACACAGGACGTGCATGCTATCAGCCCTGAGTGGGACACAACCACCAGCACTCCGCGCGCCTCTGAGTGTGCCGAGAGAGGAGCAGCATAAAACGTCAGAGCACGAATGTTAGCGCCAGGAGCAACCTGCGAGACTGCCTTCTTCACCCTTCGTGCCCATGAGCAGAGCATCTGAAGTCCGGAGGGTAAGTGACCAGGCCAGGACCAAGACAGCTCCCACGGGCCACCAGGACAACACCGGGACCCAATGCGTCTCCTCTTCCTTTCCCACACCTGGCTGCCTGGCCCCGAGCCCATTCCGCTAACGGAATCGTTGGAATCGTTCTGTTTCCCTCTCCCGTTCCGCCATCAGCCCTTCCACTGCTTGTTAGCAGTGTTACTATATGCAAGGCAAGTCCAGAGAGAGAGAATCATACACGTCTTATCGGTTATATTTTTAAATTATTTCTAGATGAAAAACACTTCAACAAACACGATTTAAAGGAAAATGGAATCACCCTACCCTTGAACTACAGGAGAAGAGAGACACGCTTTTAGCGTTGGAGTGTTTTTTATTTTCTTCACATCTTCTTTAATTCCACCGTCACATGACGTAGCTGCTTGGAGAGACAAAGAAATAAATGTGAAGCATCTTTTCTTTCATTGTGCCTGAACAAAAACAAGATATATGTTTTATTTATAACCTTCTATTTACTTCACTTTTCAGTCGCCATTAAAACAGTGCATCAGATATCAATGGTAAAATGCTTTCTCAGACACTCCTTTTTCCTCTGCTGGCTGGTTGCCAATTTTCTAGAACTTAGTGTCTACCACCCCCACCCATCCACCCCTTTTTTAAACCAACCTCTCAATTCTTCCTTTGGGGGAAAAAGAAAGAGTCAACATTTTATGGCTTCTGTTTACAAAGACCTGCATTCACCATAAATAAGAGGAAAGCCTTTAGGTCTGCCAGAAATGACAGAAGTGAAAAATGACACTCCACCGGGTGGGGTGAAGAGGAGCATGCGGAGGCATGAGCAAAAGAGGAAGACAACCGAAATAGCAAGAAGGAGCTTCATGGGGTGAGTGGAAATGCATTCCGAAACACGAGATTATCTAAACAACACTTTTAAGCTTTCCCTGAACGAGGTCCTAATATTAAGGCACTGGTATTAAATTCTTTTTTTTTTAACATATACATATTTTTAATGTTTATTTAGTTTTGAGAGACAGAGAGAGACAGAGTGTTGGGGAGGGAGGGACAGAGAGAGAGAGGGAGACACAGAATCTGAAGCAAGCTCCAGGCTCTGAGGTGTCAGCACAGAGCCCAACGCAGGGCTTGAACCCATGAACCGCGAGATCATGACCTGAGCCAAAGTCAGACGCTCAACCAACTGAGCCACCTGGGCGCCCCTGGTATTAAATTCTTAACTCTGATACTAATGCTGGTGTCTTTTTTTTTTAAGCTACATAAATGCCCCCCCCCAAAAAAATATTCAAACACTAACAAAAAATGTGAAAATAAAGTCTACCCAAGTCCCCAGTTATCTTGGAGGAAACAACTGCTAGCAGACTCCTGAGCACCTGTCCAGTGTTCTGCCATACACAAGGACACGGACACCCTCTAAAGGACACTAAGTGTACGCACACTCTTTGCATTACATGCCCACGTACGCCTCCTAGTAGCTGCAGAGCACACCTCCTGTAAATGCGCTACAACGAACCAGTCGCCTGTTGATGGAAGGATGTTGTCGCCCACAGTGCACATTTCTGTAAGCAGTTCTGAATAAGTGTATGAGGATACCTAGAAAGTTCCTAGACATAGCATCAAAGAGCATATATGTGCATTTTAAATTTTCGTGGATCGTCAATTATCCCTCCAAAAAAGCCTGCAATGATTAATACTTTTCTCAAAAATATGTGGTGCAGTCGGTTAAGCATCCGACTCTTGATCTTGGCTAAGGTCATGACCTCACAGTTCGTGAATTCGAGCCCCACATTGGGTTCTGAACTGATGGTGAGGAGCCTGCTTGGGATTCTGTCTCTCCGTCTCTCTGCCCCTCCCCTGCTTGTGTTCTCTCTCTCTCAAAATAAATAAACAAATTAAAAAAAATTTACAAAGGGACGTCCGGGTGGCTCAGTCGGTTAAGTATCCGACTTCGGCTCAGGTCATGATCTCATAGTTCCTAAGTTCGAGCTCTGCAACAGGCTCGGTGCTGACAGCACGAAGTCCGCTTGGGATCCTCTCTTCCTCTCTCCCTGCACCTCCCTCCCCTCCTCTGTCTCCTCTCTCTGCCTGTCCCCTGCCTGTGCGCTCTCTCTCTCTCTCTCTCTCTCTGGAAAATAAATTAACATTAAAAAAAATTAAAAAAGAAATATAAGTGAGGCAGGGCATGTTTTCACATGTTTAAAACAATTTGCATTTCTTTACAGACCTCTTTTTAACCGTAAATAAGAACCTAAAGCTAGGACTGGGTTTATACTCACTACATCTGCCTTGCATTCTGCACAAAGATACACAACCCGGGCAGCACACCTTTCTATCTGTGGAAGGAGCACCTCCACCAAACACATTTATATCCTGCTCTTTCAGATTGGCGGGTGAGTTAAGCTTTAAATGCAAAATCCCCCATATGTGGCAGAATAAGAGTGGCATCAACAACCTTTTTTTCCATCATTCTATCTCTTAGAACTATTTAGGCTGCAGTATTATAATCAAGCCCATTCACCTTCTGGAAACCTTTGTGAAAACCTAAGTCATTTCACAGAAGAGAACTGTCATCATAACTAGATAATGAAAATAAAAAGACAATCTCCAATATCTTTAAAAATCTGTACCTCTGCAAGTGAAAGAGGCGATTTTTGTAAAGTTGGTTGTGGAAGTAGGCAGGAGTACTGGTTCAAACTGCAAAGACAGAGCATCTCTCTGTGAGAAATGATGCACGTCCTACAAAAAGAAAAATAAAAATCCATGACTATTCTCAGCTGGGTGAGTATCCAATTTGAATCAACTCTGTTAAAAGAACTAAGTCGTTCCGACTGGCACACAAGCAACTGCTCAGCATATGTGTCTAAGACAGTACGGAGGGGGTGCTGACAACCTTCATCCTCGTGTGGTTCGAGCAAGGGAAGATGGGTATAAATTAAAGCAAAAGAGAAAGGAGACAAGCGTTTCTGTGTCTGTTGCTGAAAACTCCTCATGTTCTGCAATTAAACATACACTCGTAAGTTCAAATTTTTACTTTACGTAATTTACAATTACCTGTATCCAAATAAGGCTGTTTCCTGAATGTAATATATACATATTTACTGCCGAAACATCTGTCCAAAAGAATCAGAGCAATGAGATTAAAACAAAGAGCCATCTCACTCTCACGCCTTAATATAGTAACTAAAAGTACTACATTACACATTTCTATAAAAAATGTGACTCGTTTTTCAACACCACCATTGAAACTGGGAACTATTTTCTGTTGAGTATTCTTATAAGTCACAAGAAAAAAGATCTGTACAAAAAGACTGACTTACCAACATGGGCTCTCTGAAGGATAATGAACTACCAGTGAAGATATTATGAGTTTAGGGTCATACTATTACTCCTCTGGATGAAACTACCCAACTGGACAGCTTTAAATAAAGCGATGTTCTCCTATTGATTAGACAGCCCCTCATTTCCTTATTTGAGGAGGATCATATTGGAGGAAAAACAAAACCCTGGGATCTCAAAACACAACCTTCCTTTTAACCTTCACTCACAGAAGTGATCCCCATGGGACAGGGGTCTTTTCTACATTGATGTCTACCTGGCCATTTTGAGAAACACCAGACACTAGGAAACCGAGGACAGGACAGCTCTCCTGCTGAAGGCCCGTCACTACTATGGCCAATTCTAAGGACTGGAAAGTAGATGATGTTTGACCATAAAATTATACTTTGGTAACAATTCTTTTCTGGATATGCATATGGTAGGTGTTTATATGTATGTGGTGCATGTGTATATGAGTATGTACACATACGTACATACACATAGACCAGAACAGTCTTGCTAACCAACAGATAACAGCCAACTCTACATTATCAATGTCAAAAATCACCTAAAATGTGTTGCCTACAAAAGTTCTAAGAAACTGAAACTGATGAACTAGGTAATCTCTGGTACACAGGACACACATTTTCAAGACAAAATTCATAAAAATGAACACTACAGTTCACACTAAGCTAACTTGTCTGGCATCCGGGAACAACCGGCACCCAGTCAACTATTAAAATACGAAACAGCATGATTTCTTTCACTGAGCTTCTGCAGATCAGGAACACTGGAACGAGAGACACAAGACTTCACAAACACTTTGGAAATATTCATATTAGACTATTGTGCCTATTTAACTTGTTTCCTATCTCAGAATGCCAAAAAAAAAATTACCCCAAGGAAACTCAAAAATGGTTTGCAGTTGCCACTTAATTTACTCCAATTAACAGTTGCAGATTGAGAACCAGTTACTGTCACAATCTCTTAATGACAAAAGCAAAGCCTCTTGGTCTTGCATTGCAATGACACGGCCTACAGGGAAATGCTTTCGGAATGGTGATGCGGATTAATCAAAACATACTATAAAACCAATGTTAAAAGATTCCACCTTACCTGAGGTTTCGGATTTATCTGTGGCTACATAAATTATAGAAAGATGATCTAACAAATCTTGTGTGTTTTCTTCAAACTCTTTTGAGGAGTTTTCCATGGTTACGATTATGCTCATTTGTAGCCGTAAAACGTCGTCAGATTCCATATAACAACTCTGAGATTGGAGGGATGGAAAAAAAGAAAAACTCAAAAAAAAAAAATCATCCAAACTTAGTGATTGCAAATTTTAGAAAAAGAAAAGCACTTATTGTAAGGGCACATGTGTATTTCTAAAAACAGAATGTGTCATGTTATTTTTGATTTCCAAGCCAAGAGGCAAGTAAGGAAGGATGAGAACGGTGAATATTTTTTGATTTTACCTTTAATTGCTGACACACTTTATTATGTAAACTGCATTCCAGTTGTACTTGCAAGAGACTAGTATTAGTGGTTTCTGCCTAAAAGGGAAAAAAAGGGGAGAAAAAAAACATAAAAAGAGGTAAAGAGTTCAAGCTCGTATTCGTAGTAAACAATCCATCATTTATTAAGAACATTCACTCACTTAATAAATATTTGAGTATGCGCTAAATGCTGGGTACTCTCCTAGTAGCTGGAAACAAACATGAATAAGACAGAAAAGTCTGTCACCAAGCTTACATTCTAATGGAAATCATAAGCTCTCCCTTGGGCAACATGCAAACTCCTATTATGGCAATAAGGAGATAAATATGTTCTAAATATACACAGCAACGCTGTAGTTTGGCATTTCTTATACTTTCTGAACATTCTGTTTCAACACAGGGCTTTTATTTCAAAGTAGGTTCACCCAGCAATAGCCAATTAACTGTTCTTCTGTCTGCCTTCCATTAATAGAATGGTGTTAGACGTGGTGACAAAACAGCAAGAGATGTCTAAAACTGAAGTGGCTATCAACATCATTTTTTTTAACATTTATTTATTTTTCAGAGACAGAGAGACAGAGCATGAGCAAGGGAAGGGCAGAGAGAGAGGCAGACACAGAATCCGAAGCAGGCTTCAGGCTCCAAGCCGTCAGCACAGAGCCCAATGTGGGGCTTGAACTCACAGACCTCGAGATCATGACCTGAGCCGAAGTCGGCCGCCCAACGGACTGCGCCACCCAGGTGCCCCTCAACATCATTTTTAATATGTGAAAGAGCTATGCATAACAGAGACCAAAATAAATGAAAAGAATGCAAAATTTCGTCGAGTTCAAAGATCTCGACAGCCACATAGAATGAGAATTGACCTATCTTTAAGACAAGAAAATGCAAACTCCAATTCAGGAATACAGCCATTTGGGGGAGAGGGGTGGTGGTGGGGGGGGGAGCTGCAGACAGTGAGCAAGCACACAGGGAAGTCAGGTAATGCAGCATGTAAATCAAAACCCATGAGCTGTGACAGCTCCTCTTTTGTTCAGCTTGATGTGTCTGGCATAGTGATTATAAAATCAAAAGGCACTCAGCTTCGCAGCCACAGTCACGGGAGATCTCAGTAAGGTAAAGACTTAGTATTAAGTGGAACCACCACGATTGTGTTTATTAGATTTATTAAGAATTACCTAAGTACATTTATATTAAAAACACATTTTTTATACTACAATTGCCATTCAGCAATTAAAGTACCAAAAAAGGAATAAGATATAATACATTTTAAAATGCAGTAAAGATAGTTATGAAGTTTAATCAAGAGGGGGGCGCCTGGGTGGCTCAGTCAATTAAGCTTCAGACTTCGGCTCAGGTCACGATCTCAGGGTTTGTGAGTTCGAGCCCCTCACCAGGCTCACTGCTGTCAGCACAGAACCCACTCTGGATCCTCTGTCCCCCTCTCTCTGCCCTTTTCCCCCTTCCCCCTCCTCCTGCCCCCCACCCCTGCTCATGCTTTCTCTCTCTCTCAAATAGACATTAAAAAAAAAAATCTTTAAAGAAGGTTAACCAAGCTTGAAATAGGACCAAACATTAACCAAAGACTCTTTTAAAAAGCAACCGCTAGTTGGGGTGCTGGGTGGCTCAGTTGACTAAGCATCCAACTTTGGATTAGGTCATGATCTCACAGTTCATGAGTCTGAGCCCCTGGTCAGGCTCTGTGCTAACAGCTCAGAGCCTGGAGCCTGCTTCAGATTCTGTGTCTCCCTCTTTCCCTCTGCCCCTCCCCTGCTCGCTCTCTGTCTCTCTCTCAATAATAAACTTTAAAAAAAAAATTTAATTAAAAAAATAAAAAGCAACAGCTAGTATCTGCTAGACTTACATAGAATAATACCATTTGTAAAATGGAACCTAAAACCTTAAGGAAGAATTAGATTTCTGAATTGGTCTTTCTGTAAACAAATCCCACCATATCATAGACCTAAAAAGAAAAAGCCCACTACTCTCTGAAATCACCTCAATCAAAGTTATAAATGACCTCCTCACATCCAAATCCAATAGACACTTCCCATCTTGCCTAACACTTCTGCCAATTCAACCCCATTAACCACGTGTGTTTCTCTTGGTTTTTCTCCTTTTTCTTTGGTTCCTCTTTTGTGACTCTTCCCCCTCTCCTCTCAAGAGCCAAGAAAGATGTTAGAGTTATTCGGGATTCTGTCTTTTGCCCTCTTCACTCTCTCACTAGGGAAGCTCTGTGACACACCGGAGCTACCTACACTTCTCTCTCCACATGCCCACGGCCAGCCAATGGCTGGGCACCCACCTGAATGCTCACACTCGTCAAGACAGCTACACCTGGTGTGCATGTTATCCTGGAACCACTAATCATAGAGTTATTTAAGCCAGAAACCTGCAAACCAACTTCAGCTTCTCACTTATACTTCTTAAGCAAACCCATAACCAAGTAATACTGATCACACCTCCTCAGGAACCCTTGAATCCATTCACTTCCTTCATTCCTACACCCGGGGGGTCAGCAAACTATGCCGATGGGCCAGAACCAGCCCACTGTCTGTGTTTATAAATAAAGTTTTATTGGAACACAGCCATCCTTCTTCTTTTGTATATCGTGTATGGCTGCTTTCATGCTGCATCTGCCGAGATGAGTACTTGCAACAGAGATCACATGGCCTGGAATGTCAAAATTTACTCTGAGCCTTTACAGAAAAAGTTGAGGGATACATGCCCTAGTGGGAGAGAGGAGGAGAGGGAGGGAGAGAGACAGTGAGGCTAGTCTCCCTGTGTCCACCTCTGTCCTTTCCATTCCAGTCTCCACACTGCATCAAAAGTGAGTTTATGAATATGCAAATCAGGTGATGCCACTAACTGCTTAAAACTCTTCAAAGACCAAGTCCTTTACTGTGGCTTCGACACTCGGGTAAGTGCATAGTCTTTATCCACCTCCTTATTTATGCTCCGTTTTGTCTTCAACCTCTAAATGTGTTGTTTTGCTGTGAACTCACGTCCCCAATCCAAACCTCCCTCTACCTAGCTAAACCTAATTCATCCTTCATGTCCAGCTTACACAACCTCTTCACAAAGGTTTCTCCTGCCCCCCCCTCTAGCTGGGGTAACTGCCTGTTACTCACACCCACAGCACCTTTTCCCTGACCTTCCTTAACACTCCTAGTGATATTGTTAACAACTGACTCAAGGTCTGTCTTCCCCAGAAGACTGCCCCTTGCCTGATGCTGTCACCTCAATGCCTACCACTTAATGGGCATTCAATATGCCATCAGGGAATGAAGAGAAGCGGGAACACAGCCACAGATGCTTGCTTTGAAAAGGCAAGCTTGAATAAAATAAAATAGAAATAATAAACAATGGCTGCCACTTGACGTGTACTTATGCTTTAAAACTTTCAACGACAACAAAAAGTTTAAAGAAAAATCCATATCAACACGTTTTCAACATATGCATTTATAATAGTTATGGTTTTTGAAAATTTACAGCAATTTAACTATAGGTCTTAACCTGACAAGGCAATTCTCTTCCCTAAAATATTTTTTCAAATGTTGAAATGTTATGAATTCAAACTTATAATTTTTTAATGTTTATTTATTTGAGAGAGAGTGTATGTGTGAAAGGGGGAAGGGCACAGAGAGAGGGACACAGAGACTGCCAGCACAGAACCCGATGCAGGGCTCGAACCCATGAACCATAAGATCATGACATGAGCTGAAGTCAGACACTTAACTGAGCCACCCAGGTGCCCCCAAAATTATGATTTTTGAACTCAATTAACAACCCAATTTGCACAGTGATTTAATGTAATATAAAGTGTAGTATTTTGTCACTCTTGGTAAGTTTCTTGATTGATGAATTTATAATTTACCATTTTAAGTAAGATTCCTCTCTCAGCTGGAACCCTAACAAGAAAAAACTATTGTTTCATTTGTTGCGGAACATATTTCAGAATCCCACAAGGGGGCGTCCTAGCACCTCCACGCTGTCCTTGAAGTGCTTTCTCAAAGAACAATTTAAATGTCCCTGTCTTTATCCAAAGAAAAAAAACTACTGCAATCTTGACTTTAAAAAGTAAACCATAACAAAAACAGAAGGCACCTGAGGCAACCACACACACACACACACACACACACACACACGGGATTGAATTTTTTCTGAAAGGGCCCCAACTGAGCACACTTGTTATGACAGTGGGACAGCCCCTTATCCAAGAGTGTGGCAGGCAGATTATAAAAGGGAAACAGAAGTCTACTTCTCTACTTTTCAACCCCCCCCAAATTACTTTAACAAATTAGTTTGCTAATTTTACAGCTAAAAACTAAAACAACTTCTCAGTATTTTCCGTCTTCTAAAAGATGTGGTTTGTAGGGGTTAAATGACTTATCAAAAGGTCGTAACATTAGCTAATGGAAAACCAGGAAAAAAAAATAGCAGGTCCTTTAACACAACCCAAGTTTTTCCTAAGTAAATCAGAACAGAGCAAGTCTCCTCCTAAACTTAAAAACGAAAAAGCTCTTCACCATGGAAACAAGTATAGAACACCATTCCACGAGATAATGCAACAGTCAAGAAAATAGCCACTGGGGCACCTGGGGGGCTCAGTCAAGCGCCTCACCCTTGATTTTGGCTCAGGTCATGGTCTCATCGTTCATGAGAAGGAGCCCTGCATCGGGCTCTGTGCTGACAGCATGGTGCCTGCTGTGGATTCTCACTCTCCTTCTCTCTCTCTCTCTCTCTCTCTCTCTCTCTCTCTGTCCCTCCCCCTCCCCCTCTCGCTCTGTCTCTGAAAATAAATACACTTAAAAAGAAAATAACAGTGTTAAAAAAACAACTCTTTTGTAATGGCTTATAGTCCCATGCTTTTGTGTTAGAAGTCTAGTTAACTGAATCTAAGAGAAAAATTCACCTAGTTCTCTACCTGCTAAGAAACTCATCTTTGTGCATCAAGCCAGGGCACAGTGTGATTTGGCGGAATCGTATACAAGTAGAGTGGAAAGAAAATGATAGATCTCAAGTCTTGTCATTTTAGAAGACTTTTTTTTTATTTTTTTAAATGTTTTAAATGTTTTATCTATTTTTGAGAGAGAAAGGCACAGAGTGCCAGTAGGGGAGGGGCAGAGAGAGAGGGAGACACAGAATTCAAAGCTGTCCGCGCAGAGCCTGATGCGGGGCTGGAACCCACTAATGCTGAGATCATGATCTAAGCCAACATCAGACCCCCAACTGACTGAGCCACTCAGTCCACCGTGGAGGACCTTTATTTTTAATAAGAATAAACCAATATCCTAAGAAAAGTATCTGAGAATCTATATGAATCCAGACAGAATGAATAAGAGCCTTGAAATTATGTAACGTTCCCAGTAACGACCACACACAAAAACCTTTCGTTTAAGGAACATAACTCATGACATAAAATAATCAGATAAAATCCAGTATTAGGTCCTATTTTTCCCCCAGGAAATTTCTTATGCCAACATGTATATCAGTAGGAACACAGATTCTGTATAAGCCATGTAACCACGCCACACAGTGGCCCACACACACGGTGCTAGGTACAATACAGTCTATACAGCAAATGATTTTGCATAAAACAGGCACTTTCTTGGATCCCTTCCACACAACACCCATGCTCTATAACCAAACTCCTAATTTAGTGTTTCCTGCGCAACAGAGAGGCTCGGCTGAGATATTAGTCAGCACCGTATGGTTGCTTTTACCCTTAAACAGCAATTGTGCTTCACCCCTCCCCACAACCACTGCCCTTCTAATCCTCAGATATTTAACCACTGAAACAAAATTCACCTATGCTCCCAGACCTGCTCGCTAAAACATTTGTAAAAACCTAGGAACTCACTGAAGTTAGTTTTTCTGTTTTAAGGGAAGAGGATTAAAGCATACTTATAGTATTTTTTCTTATCCGCATCTTTTTAGAAAAGGCTTTACAGTTAACTAAATTCGAGATGAAACTCCAGCCACAAAACCTTAGGGACATCCCCTACCCTGCCTAAGACTCTGTCTCCTCTTCAATAAAACAGAGTTAATGAATTCACGGCCATGTTTTGAGCCTTAAATGAGATACATATGCCAATCACGGGACATCGGTAAACCTTCAAAAGGGAGTGTTATTGTTTTGACTTCCTCATTTACAATTGATGCATTAAATTAGTAATATTCCATAATAAATAACTTAATGCTCCTGGGAAGCATTTTTTTCCACATCAAAGCTGTAAGAGGGGAAACTCCTCTTACACACTCCTTTGGTTTCTAAGAGAAGAGGTTTTTGTTTTTGTATTAAACACTTCAAATTCTTTTTGTCTTATTTCACATTTGGTTCAGAATCCCCCCAAGAGAGAGAAGAGCCACTGATTGCCCACCACCTTCCACTCTTCTGAAATGTGCCAGAAACCCTGAAAGACAGACAAAAAGCAACTTGGAGAACAAGTTAACACTTAGATACTGAGACTTTTCAGTGGACCAAGTGACAGTGACCTGTATTGTGCAACACCTTGGCTTTTGCACTTGGGTAGCAGGCTGTTAACTGTTACGGGCTGGGCTGGCAGTCTCAGGAGAGCCCTGTGGGATTTTCACCTTGGTAGGTCATGGAGCATCAGTGGCTAGATCCAAAGGCAAGCAGCTATTTTTATACAACTGGATGCTGCTGAGCCTTAAGCAAATGGAGAGTGGGCCCTGAAGGCCTGACCCAGGCCTTGAACGTGGGCCCGGCTCCGCTCGGCAAAAGTTCAGCCTTTGTGATGCAGGCTGCTGTAGCCTGACCTTGAGTAATGTGGGCATAGTTTTTACCTAAATAGGCACAGTCCCGGCAAAGATTAGCCACGGCCTTGAAACAAAGGGTGCTGCGGTGGGAAACAGTATGGAGGTTCCTCAAAAAACTGAACATGCATTTACTGTATGATCCACCAATTCTACTTCTAGGTACATACCCAAAAGTGATAGGAGGGATTCAAACAGGTGTTTGTACTCTCAAATTCATGGCAGCGTTATACACAATGGTCAAAAGTGGGAGCAACCCAAAACTTCATCGATGGATGAATGAATAAATAAAACATGGAACAGCCATGCAATGGAATGTTGTTCAGTCCTAAAAGGGAAGGAAGTTCTGACACATACACTACAATATGGATGAACCCTGAAAATGTTATAACAAAGTGAAATAAGCCACTAAAAGGCAAATATTCTGTGATTCCAGTTATATGAAAGAGCCTAGAATAGAGGCAGAAATAATAATGGCAAGCAGGGGCTCAGAGGAGAGGTTACTGGGGAGTTACTGTGCAGTGGGTGTGAGGTCTCAGTCTGGGACAATGAAAACGTTCGAGACAGGGATGGTGGTGATGGCTCCACACACATGGGAATGTACTGAACACAATTACATTTAAAATGGAAGCTTACGGTGTGCACACTTTACCACTAGGAAAGGAAAGGGGAGGAGAGGAGAGGAGAGGCGAGGGGAGGGGAGGGGAGGGGAGAAGGAAAAAGGAAAAGGAAAAGATGTCCCTGTCAAGGCTCTCTCTCCTCAAAATAGAGACAGCTTCTAGAACACCATCTGCTTTTATAACCAGACCTTGAAGAAACTGTTGAGTCCAACTCCAGGCAGGCAGTACAGACAGGTTGTTCTGAATTCTGTTTCATTTTAATGTATTTATTATCTTCATGGCTAACTAAGAGTTGGAACTATGAAAGGGTCTAGTTTAAATTCATGTGGGTTGGTCCACAGACTCAAAAGTTCCTCCCCAACTCATTGGCTCTAGATTTATTAATCATCTAAATGCTAACTGCTGTTTTAGATTTTCAAGATCCAAAATGACATATACAGATGGGTGGCAGATTTTATAAATAAAGAAGCAACAAGGAGGGACGCCTGGGTAGCTCAGCCAGTTAAGCATCTGACTCTTGATTTTAGCTCAGGTCATGATCTCTTGCTTCCTGGGTTCGAGCCCTGCATCAGGCTCTGCACTGACAGTGAGGAGCCTGCTTGGGATTCCCTGTCTCCCCCTCTCTTTGCCCCTCTCTACCATTCTCTCTCTCTCAGAAATAAACTTAAAAAAAAAAAAGCAACAAGAGTATTCTTATTAAGGAGCTATGCTCTCATCTTGGGTTGAGTCAGAGAAGCAATCTGACAGAATTATTGCATGCACAAAGAAGGTAACCACTAAGGTCTGTCCTTGGAACAATCTGGTTCACTCTGGAAATCAAAGAGGTGCTAGAAGGTTAGGGAAACATGGTTTAGTCTTCCTATCAGAGCAAGATGAACAAAAAATAAAACAGAAGAGACAGATTAATGAAGCAAGAGGAAGAGAGGGCTCCCCTTAGAAGACTAACCTCTTACAGAACAACCAGAGAGAGCCTGAATGAGAAATGAGACCTTGAAGGTACAGCCCAAGAGACATACAGAGAGATAGAGACAGCCTGGTATCTAGCTGAAATGAGAGAGATAGATCTTTGTGCTTATTGGAGTTTAAAAATACATTATGAAAGAAGAAAAGCAAGATCAGAGCAGACTGGAATTGTTCCCCACGAAGGAACCAGGATTTGGTTATAGGAGGTATGGAGAAACGCACTTCTAAAGCCAGGATCGGAACCCACAGTAAGAGCAACTGAGGACTGAGACAGCTCTACCCAGGGTTACAGAGACCTGGACAGGTTCGTGGGGCCGGGGGTGGGGGTGGAGGGCAGGAATATCAGAGCAGAATGTCCAGAGCATATGAGGTGGAGACACAGCTACTGCCTGTGCCCTGGGGTGACATGTTTGAGAAGGTTACAGAAGTAGGACTCAGTCTAAGAGAATGCACAGCAAAAAGGGGAAACTCGTGAGACAGGAACCAGGCAAGACCACCTGGTTAGACTGACTCAAGACTCAAGACAGGCTGACCCCAGGCCGATGCAGATGCTGCTCTGACAGGAGAGTATCTCCTATGGAAGACCATCCAATGCAGAGAAGAGAAGATTTGTTTGAACAACAGATGCTTTCAGCAGACCTAGAGCTTACTGATTTTATCTCTCTTCCTTTAGGAGAACTCACAAGAAAATATCTAGAGAAGCATCTAACGAAAAAAAAATCTGGATCAACAAGTGAAAGAAAATGGAAAAGGAGTGAACCATTTCCAGAAAACAGTAGCAACTTTACAAGTGTCAGAGAAAGAAAGAGAGCAATAAAAGAGGCTGGTTAAAGGGCCGGAAACTCACCTGAGCCTTCCTGAGCGCAGGAGAAGCATATCCCGCAGGCAGAGCCCCCAAGCGCAGAGAGAGAAGGGGCACACTCACGACCTGGAGGCCACAGTGAGCTGAGTGGCTCACAGCCAATGTGCTGTCCCCACGAGGCCCTAAGCTTCCCAAATGTCTACAGCAGCTCCCCTCCAAGAATCTGAAAACAATGCTCCACCTGATGTAGGTGGGGCTAAAAGGGAAAAGCCTCTTCTAAGAAGTAGGTCCCAGAAGCCTCCGTGAGTCCACAGTAAGAGGCAATGGAAACTGACTGTGTACGCAGATGTCTGTGCCCTTGCCCAGGCACCGTAGAGGCTCCATCCCTCACAGGGTGTCCACACCAGTCAGCGCAGGAGTGCCAGAAACAAGGACTCCCTGCAGAAAGGAGCAAAGACACACCTGTGACTGGGCTGCCACCACTGCCTAGTTCCAACTCGGAGGGAAGAGCAGAGCGCCTCAGGGGCTACTTCCTGATAGAGGAATGCGCAGCCTGACGGGTTAGCCTCCCCACTGAGTTCACACACAAGGTCTCAGAATCAAAACCACTGGCATAAACGAAATCTGAAACCAAGGTGATGCTCTCATCATCCATCCCTCCTTTTGGTAAAAATGAAGTACTGGGAACAACAATTCTCCTTAGAATTAGAGTTAATTAGATTATTAGAGTTAATCCCTTGAGGGCTGGGATGAGAGGCACGTTTTCCAAATCCAGCAGATGTAAGGTTGATAATCATGATATTCTTGTGTGTCTTAAGATTCGAGACTCAAGCAAGGCTCAAGAGAGAGTTGATATTTTTTTTAAAGATTTTTTTTTTAACTCTAAGTAATCCCTACACCCAATGTAGGGCTCAAACTCACAACCCCAAAATCAAGAGTTGCATGCTTTATGGACTGAGCCAGCCAGGTGCCCTGAGAGACTTAATATTAAATTAATGTAACTTGTGAAACCCCAGGGAAGCTGCACACATCCTAGCAATAGCGAGCCCCAGCTGTACGCAGGCATGGACAACCTCTCTGGCGAAAACCAAAAGAGTAAGAAATTGGGGAGGGCTTCAAATTCTTTTCAGGTTAGCTCACAAGCCAAGATAATTTGATATGGGGCTATAGCCTTGAACTTTCACATCTTGCTGGAGGATTGAATCTCTGAATTTATGAAATTTCCAAGAGTTTCACAATAGGAGAGGGTTTATATTCAAAACTTTATTTTTGCATGAGTGCGTTTTAGTTAGGGGCCAGGTACCAGTTCTAAGCACTTTATATGCATGAATTTAGTCAATAGCTACAGCAATCTTATGAAGTAGTGCTATTGTTATTTATCTTATACAAAAACCGAGACACAAAGAGGTTAGGTAATTTGGCCACGGTCACTCAGAGGTGACCAAGATTTTTACCCAGGTGGTCTGGTTTTAGAATTCACTTTCTTATTCACTCTACCATGCATCTCTATGATGGGGCATCCTTTATGGCTGGTAATTTTTTTTATTGGAGTAGCTTTACTCTGTTATTTGATTCTACTGCAAAAGCTCTGATAAGCTGTATTGGATATCATACTTAAAAAGAATTTGGAATGGGAAACAGATGGGGACATGAACTTTCAACCTTGACTCTAGTGTGGCTTTGGAACAGATTATTAATGAATTATTCTAATCTATCTCAGAGCTTTCTAGGGGCAAACTCAACAATGCTCCCCAACAGTCTGAGGAGGATCAACGGGGGTTTGGGTCCAGTGGGAGAAGGAACAGGCTAGCGAAAGTGGGAACACGGCTGCCAGAAGTCTGCTGATCTCCTTGTCAGGGGAAGGGAAGACCCAAGCTTAATAAAGCAAGCCTAATGAGTCAAGAGTATAAAAACTGAGGAATGTTACAAGGAAAGGATTCTCTTTTCCTAAATTCATGTCCTTTGGCTCCAAGTCTTTCTCTCCCCTTGAAGGTAGGGGAGGGTTGCTTGTGGGTGGGCCACAGACCATGATGCTGTGCTGTAGACAGTGAGGAGAAGGATAGGGGCTCACAGAGGAGCTGCTTTCTTTCTCTCTACTCTGGAGAAAGGTGTCTGTCCTTCAGACTCAAACTCCCCTTCTGATGGGGCCGCTCTATAATCTACCCGCGGGGACAGGGAGTTAGGAACTGGCTCTCTGACCTCAGCTGATGCATGAGGGTGTGGCTCATCAGCAGTAAGAAGGTGGCATTTTGGTTCCCTGACTCCTGATTCTTACATACGTTAGTTCAGAACGATACAGGTGTTATTTATTGGGCATCTTCAAACACCCCAACAAAAGGCTCTAGAATAATATAATGAAAGTTTGAAGAAGTAAAAAAAGATGCACGTCTCACAACTTCTTAAATAGTTGAGATTATAGTTTCTTTTTAAGATCATTTATTCAAGTATCAAACACTTATTCGCTGCACCTTATGTGGCCAGACTGTGAGAAGAAAACAAGCGCTGGCTAAGACAGGATTCCTGAGCTGAAGGAGCTTATAATCTTAGCAAAGGAAATACATAAAAATGAAAGCTTATAAATACTATGTTTGCGACGCTAAGGGATTTCTCGGAGTTTTCAGTAAAGAGTTAGTCAATTTTCCTGGAAGGCAGAAAAGAAACAAGGTAATAATCGCTGAGTTAAAGGACAGACCAGGAAACTGTTCAAAAACACTGTTCTCTCCTGCCAAGACAGTAGAGATTTTAGGGAAACGACAGGAGGTTAGACGGAGGGGAGGGGGCTGCCTGCCCTGGAGGACAGAAGGAAGAGAAACGCCGGCCCCCACACACTGTAGGTATTCCTCTCTCTAGACTTTCCCATGCTTCCTCCCTTCCTTCCACTCACCAGCACCCCCCCATTTGCCTTTGAATCATTTTCACTGGAATGAGATGAAAAAGAGAAAAATGTACAAATTTTAGCAATTTCCTTTTTTTTTTTTCAATCTCCTTGCTTTTAAAAGCCACATTCAGAGGTAGGTAGGTAGAGGAAAATTAAGTAATGGAATATATTTACCTAGCATATAGTAATAGCTTTCCAGACTCTGACAGCCTATCATTTTTATTCAAAAAATATCAAACAACTTTTATCAGGCAGAGAAATGGTATTAAATATATTACTGATTTCACACGGATTCGTAGGAATTCTCAGCTATCAAACTCAGAAAATCTGTTTTCATTTAATGACGGAAGCCCATCAAGAAAACAGAAGAGCTACAGAGGTTAAAGAACCTTTCCCTGTTCTCTGTTTTCCATCTCCAAATCCCAGAAGAGACTCTGGGACCTTATTTGTTAGTGAGAAAGTGCCCCTTTCTCTTCCGTCAAACTATGGCTGAAAGAACTTTCCTTGGTCCCCTCCCTGTCCTGATTTTACAGCCTCCCTTCCAGACTGCCACACTTAATTGACAGGGATCAGCACCTCAGCAGGCAAGAAAGCAGCAGCAAAACAACTTGGGGCACCTTCCCCCAGCCTGGCAGGCACCGGGCTCCACATAGGCCTGGGACCACAGCCCTTGCCCAACACCTGTCCCGGGCAGGCAGGCACAAGGGCCTGATGTCACCACTCCAAAAGCAAAGGCTGTGCCAATCTCAAAAGGTTAGGAACTCCAGGTCTGAAATGCATTAGATATCACGCAGCACACCCAGAAATAATCTCTCGTTTACACAATCCAGCAACATTACGCTGTGGTGGGAAGCAGAACCCCTTATCATATACATGCACACTCAGGAAATATACTGAAAGGAGATGACAAAGTATTTTTTAATGTTTTTGTTTGTTTTTATTTTTGAGAGAGAGAGACAGCATGCGAGCAGGGGAGGGGCAGAGAGAGGGAGACACAAAATCCGAAGCCGACTCCAGCTCTGAGCTGTCAGCACAGAGCCCAGCACAGAGGCCAATGCAGGGGTCGAACTTGTGAACCACAAGATCATGACCTGGGCCACAGTCAGACACTTAACCAACTGAGCCACCCAGGTGCCCCCTAAGAGATGACAAAATATTAATCCTGGTTACCTTTGCCGAGTGTGACTGTGGACTTGGGGCTTTGTATCTGATTTTCCCATGTTCTCTTCTGATTACATACTAATTTTTGTATAATCACAATCTCACTTTTAGATGATGTGATAATATCATATCATGTTAGGACACATGCACACCCCTTTATTTGGTGGGACCGTGTGTCATGCGTTTCCCTCTAACTTCAAAACTTCTCTGGGTTTCCCATACTGCCTTATCATTTTATTTTTAACAATAAACAATATTTTACAATGATTCTAATAACAATAGCTAAGTTCCTGTAAATCTCTGAGACGAACCTACTGTGATAGTGAGCCTATATCCCAGGTTCTGAGACAGTACCTATTTCAAACATTGGTTTGCCCAAATAAACCACCGAAACACTCCTCAAATCTCAATGGTCTGGAACCAAAACAGCAGTGTAAAAAAAACATTAAAAGGTAAAAACTTTCACTTTTTCATAAGCCTAGCACAACTACATTTATGTATTCTATCCGACCATGCATTCTACAGTTACACTTATCAAGTATACCCTAGCTTATATTCCACTCTTCCCTTGTCAGACTAAGCATCATAATTATAACTTGGAAGAACTACTTAACAGTCTACCATATTGATATAATCAATTTTTTTTCTACTGTTGAGCCTTTAAAAGCTGTTTCTATTGTTCTTCTGCCATTATAAAAATGTTGTAAAAAACCCACATTCATTTGCTATTTATCTCTCATGGACCATGAGTTACTAAGTCCACAGATATGGAAGTCATCATGACACTTAAATACACATGGGAAAAATCCTACAGCAGACTGAGCCGGCACTGCCAATCCTAGCTCTGCCCTCGGCCTCCACCAGGTAACTTAAACTCTAAGTCCATCCTACAATTTCTAAAATAAGAATATTACCACCTGCCCTCATAGTAAATCTGATGAAGGTCAAAGTGGCTGATGTGGTGAAAAGGGGAAGTTAGCAAATCTTACATGTTACAACAGGTAGATATGCTATTTGGGGATCTCAACTCAGATGCCCACTGACTCACTTATCTATTAAAAACTCTGGGGCCCTCAATGTGCTGAACACCAAGCTGACATTGAGATTATAAAAATGAAAAAGAAACAGGCCCAGGGAAGAGAGTCTGGTGGAGGGTGATGCAGGGTGATCTCCAATGTTCAAGCAGGGGCCTGAACCAAGTGCTGGGGGGACCAGAGCACAGACTCACCCGGGACCCTGGGGCAGCTGCAGAGGAGCTGATGCCTGAACCGGGTCTCGGAGGATGGAGCGAGAAGGATGCTGAGGGTTAGAAGCGGGTGATAGCCTAGGAAGGAAAGGCAGTATGTAAAAAGAGATGGCCTGTTCCAACAGTGAGTGGTTTTGGAGGCCGGAGTGCAGCAGAGAAGGATGGGACATCTGAGGCTGGAGAGGAGGCTGGAACAGGTGCCGAGGGCCTCGTACGCCAAGCTACGGGGCTTGGTTTTATGCTGAAACCAACAGGGGCCCAGCTAGTACAGAGACCAGGCGAGTACTGAACAGCTTTGTCTGGGAGGACATGAGAGCAGCAGTGTGACACATGGAGCGGAGAATGACTGGGAGAATAATCCGGGGGTCAAAAAACGACAAGACTACAACAAAAGCAGAGGAACCTGAGACTCTCACTCGGACCCACTGCAACGGTGACCTCTCATCTGCTAGGAGCCCTCGCTTCATAAAGGGCCAAACAAATGAAAAAGAAAGGCCAGATGAAAAGGTTTAAAAAGAAAAATGCAGTCTCAAGTCCTCATGTTCCCCTCCTTTCTTCCCAGGAGCAGACACACATGGGCAGCAGAGAGGTGAAATGTATACCCTCCTCCCTACCGAACTCAGCGGCTGCTACAGCACACCACCAAAAATCTAGACAGAAAAGAAATCACACACACACACTTTTGTTTCCGGCAGAAGTGAGCCATTTAATCCGATTCAACTGAGTGAAAAATGCAAAAGTCAGATGCTAATGGGTAAAAGACACAAATAAAATGAACCAAAATGAGCCCATACTGCAAGAGATGAGACAACGTAATGACGATTCACTGGCACCTAGTTTATCCCCTGAGATGGAGCGAATAAGGAAATAAGCAAAAGCAAAGCTGACAATATCTTAATTCCCGCCTAAACCTTCTCACTCTCTGCATTCTAGCAGATCCACCTTCCGGCTCTCAGCTGAAGCAGAGTACCTTCCAAACCCTCTATCTGCTTTTGAGGGAAGCTGAACTCAACACTCCCCCAGATGATGGGTTCTTGACCAAAAAAAACAGAAAGAAGGAAAAACAGAATATTAAAATGAAGACATTTCTTTCTGGGAAAGGATAGCTGGCAATTACAGTCACTTAAACACAACACAAACACATATATGTATGCAGTTTAAATGCAGAAATATTATAGTCAGGGGCATCTGAGTGGCTCCATTGGTTAACTGTCTGACTCTCGGTTTCGGCTCAGGTCATGATCTCACGGTTAAGGAGTTCGAGCTCTGCACTGGGTTCTGCACTAACAGTGCGAAGCCTGCTTGGGATTCTCTCTCCCTCTCTCTCTACCCCTCCCTGCTCTCTCACTCTCAAAATAAGTAAATGAACATCTTTAAAAAATGTTATTGGGACTACTGGATACCCATACACAGAAGAATGAATTTGGATCCCTAGCTCACACTATACACTGAAATGTCAAAATGTATCACAGACCAAAATGTAAGAGATAAACTATAAAACTCTCTGAAGAAAACACAGGAGTAAATCTGGATAACCGTGGACCTTTTTAGATAGAACAGTAAAACCATAAGTGACAAAGAAAAAAATAGGCAAAACTGAAGTTCATCAAAACTCAACACCTTTGTGCTTTAAAAGACACCTTCAAAAAAATGAAAAAACCAACACAGAATGAGAGAAGTATTGGCAAATCATGTACTTGATAAAGGCCTAGTATCTAGAATATATAAAGAACACTTACATCTCAACGATGACAAAACAAACAACCCAATTTTAAAATAGGCAAAAGGGGGCACCTGGGTGGCTCAGTCAGTTAAGTGTCCGACTTTGGTTCAGGTCATGATCTCACGGTCTGTGAGTTCAAGCCCCACGTCGGGCTCTGTGCTGACAGCTCAGAGCTTGGAGCCTGCTTCGAATTCTGTGTCTCCCTTTCTCTCTGCCCCTCCCCTGCTCATGCTTTGTCTCTCCTGCTGTCAAAAATAAATAAAACATTAAAAAATAAATTAAAAAAAAAATAGGCAAAAGACTTGAATAGACATCTCTCCAAAGAAGACACGCAAGTGACCAGTAAGCACATTGAAAAGATGCTCAACATCAGTAGCCATCAGGAAATGCAAATCAAACACCTAAGCGATCACTCCTCATCCTCCAGGATGCTTTCGAAAAACCAAAAAACATAAAATAACAAGTTCTGGTGAAGCTGTAGAAAAACTGAAATCCTCATGTATCGGTGGGGAGACTGTAAAATGATTCAACTACTTTTTGACAGTTCCTCAAAATGTTAAACATATAATTACCATATGACCACAAAAGTCCACTCCTATGTACACATCCAAGAGAAGAGTAAACACATGTCCACACGAACTTGTATGTAAATGTTCACTGCAACAGTTTTGATAATAGCCAAAAAGAAACAAGTCAAATATCAGCTAACTGATAGATGGTTAAACAAAATGTGGTATGTCCATACAATGGTACACTACTGTAGGGTGATAAAAAAGAATAAAAGACTGATATGTGCTATGACATGAATGAAACATAAAAACATTAAGCTCAGTGAAAGAAGCCCATCACGAAAGATCACACATTTCTTTTATACGAAGCGTCCAGAGAGACAAATCTATAGAGACAGAAAATAGAGCGGTGGTTGTCAGGAACTGGGGCCATGGAAATGTTCTAAAATTAGACTGTGGGGGTGGCCGCACAACTCCTGAATATACTAAAAACTGCTGAATGGGTCAAGTCTGTAGTATGTGACTTATATCCCAATAAAGCTGTTAAAAAATAAAATGCAAAAAAACAGAACAAAGAATCCCTGAAACTGCTCCCATGGGGAGAGCTACAGACATCCCTCCAGCCACATGTCACCTAACCAATGTTCACTGAGCACCTCTGCCGGAGGCCCTGGGCTAGGGGCATGGGATCCTGTGGAGAGCAACGGCAGACAGTCTCTGCTTCCAGGGGGCTGCAATTTCACGGAGTGAAAGAAAGGGTGGCTGAGTCACCATGTTATTTAGTAGGGATAAGTGTTCTAAGTGGGAGGAACACAGTTCTACGACGGTCCATCGTGGGTCCTGAACCAGAATGGGGAGAGATGGCAAGACTCTCTGAAGCAGCAGACCTTGAGCTGAAACAGGAAGGATGAAATCAGGGCTAATCCAGAGGAAAGTTGGGGCAGGGGAACCTGAGGAAAATGCAGGCACAAGGGACGTGTGGAGGAGTGAAAACGGCACGGGTGAACAGGCAGAGGAAGACCACATGACCGCAGAGAGACAGCAGCCAGACTGCAAGGCCTTACAGCCACACTAAGGACCTGGTTTAAATCCTGAGGCCTGCAGGAATGCACTGAAAGGTGTTAAGCAGACGACTAGTGTGGTCCAACTCGCATTTTAGGAAAAGAGACTTCTGAAAGGGCCAGACGCGATGCTGGCAGATCTGCTTAGTAGGCTGGCAAAGAGATGATGACGACCTGGATGTGGAAAGGACAGTGGGCGTCACGGCCAGCAGAGATCTGCCAGGTACAGTGCATGTAACGTGCAAGCTCTCTTCATATTGAGGTCTCCCACAGGCCTCACAGAGAGGGCTGCGTGGTCACTGCCTCTCTCCCTTAATTCTCTGTATCCTTAAGTTAACCCCTACTGAGTAAGATATCTGAACACCTGTCTCTGTTTCAATACTTTATCACCACTAATATGGCATCTGGCGTTCAAAGCTTCCAATCTCAGTAACCAGAGAAACCTGGTCATTCGCAGCCACCTCCCCTCACCCCCCTTTGCTGAAGGACAGCCCTGAGATAAGACTAAAAACGTTCAGCAGGAAAAACCCATGCTATCAGCATATGCAAGTTACACTTACCCCAGCCCTTTCAACCCCTTACAAAAACGCAAGTCAGTTCAGATTATTTTCATGCTTAAAACCACTCAATACAAGGGCGCTGTGAGTGGCTCAGTTGGTTAGGTGTCAGACTCGGTTTCGGCTCAGGTCATGATCTCACTGTTTGTGAGTCCAAGCCCCATGCCGGGCTCTGCACTCTCAGTGCAGAGCCTGCTTGGGATTCTCTCTCTCTCTCTTTCTCTCTCTCTCTCTCTGCCTTCCCCTGCTTGTCCTCTCTCTCTCTCTCAAAATAAATAAATAAACTTAAAAAAAAAAAAAAGTTCAATACATCCCCATTGGTCTAAGGATTTAAACCAAATTCAAATGTACAAACTAAAAGAAAACTTCCTTAAAATCCTGGGAGGAAGAGCTATTCAGTTTTATAAAAATAAAAATAACACTAAAACTTCCCAAGAATTATCTAAGTGATGACAAATCTCCCAGACATTACGTTACGTGTAAATTAGTTTTATTTGTCTTCCCACTGGAATGTAAGCTCCAGGAAGGTGGAAATGCTAAACCAGCCCGCCCACAGTAGAGGCTCAAGAAGACTGCTGAATGAAGGACAGCTCCAGGTACTACTGTGACTGACACAGAGTTCTAAGCAATGTTCTTTATTCACTCATCAGAAAGAAAGGGCTGGTAAAGTGATAACGCTCATCATGCATTGTTTGGTTCAACAGTTTTCTCAGGGTGCCTGGGTGGCTCAGTCGGTTAAGTGTCTGACATGGGCTCAGGTTATGATCTCACGGTCCATGAGTCCAAGCCCCGCGTCGGGCTCTGTGCTGCCAGCTCAGAGCCTGGAACCTGCTTCAGATTCTGTGTCTCCCTCTCTCTCTGCCCCATCCCCTGCTTATGCCCTGTCTCTCTCTCTCTCAATAAACTAAATATTAAAAAAAAAAGTTTTCTCAATTTCAAAAGTTAGCTATAGTTACAAGGAAATAAGTCAAAGGGGAAAAGTGGTCAAACTTATACACTATTAATGAAATGCATATTAAAACACATTAAGATATCATTAGAGCTGACCCTTGAATAACATGGATTGAACTGTGCAGGTCCACTTATATGCAAATTTTTTCAATATAGTACACTGCTATAAATGTATTTTCTCTTCCTTATGATTTTTTAATTCCATTTTCTGTAGCTTACTTTACTGTAAGAATACAGTGTATAATACAAGACAGAATATGCATTAATCAATTACTTATGTTATCTGTAGGGCTTCCAGTAAACAGCAGGTTATTAGCAGTTAAGTTTCTGGGGAGACAAAAGTTACACACAGATTTTGAACTGCGTTGAGGGTCGATACCCATAGCATCTGCACTGCTCAAGGGTCAACTGGGTATACATTCTAAAACATCAAAAATATTTCTTTCTATGAGCCACACTCAAGAAAGGCTGGAAGCAGGGAGAGGGGAAGATAGTAAGATATTCCTGAAAAAATATCATTACTAGTGACCATAGCAGTTCTGTCTTCTTGAAAAGCAACCTGGCAAGATTTAACAAGCTCTATAAAATGGTTCATAGTCTTTAACTTCAGACACTCTCTTTACAAAATATACCCCAAGGAAACAGGTAATCCAAAAAGGAAATAAAGAAACTTATAAAACATGTACATGGACTAATGGTAATAATAACAAAAAACTGGCAAGATTATGCCAACTATGACAAAGCAACACCATGGACTATACAGCCTTTCAAAAGAACATGGATTCCACTGACGCACACACATACACATATATACATGCATATATATATATGTACGGTTTCTCTCTCTCTCTTTCCCTCCCTCCCCTCTCTCTCTCTCTCTATATATATATATATATACACACACACACACACACATATCAAGATTTTTTTCAAAAAGCAGAAAATAGTAAAATCCCAATTCTAAAAGCTGGTGGGTTTAATATCTCTAGCAATCCTATATAAAAAGGGCTGCAAAAGATACATAATTTTAGAGGATGACAAAGTTGGGCGTGTACGAGAATTCAAAATAAATCTACCATTAAAATTACCTGTGTTTGTGAAAGCTGAATGCTCTGGACCTGTGGAAGCAGAAAATAAGCATCTGGCAGCTGTTTTGCGGACCCTTCTGTAGAGATTCTTCGAGTGCCAATTCCAGATACCTTCAGAAAAAAAAGAAGTTAATTACTCTTCTATTTGTTTTCAAACATATTTGCCATAATGTTAAAATACCTTTCCAAAGGAAATCTGTATTCACCACCTTGACCTTTAAGACTATATTAAACCCAGGGGCACCCAGATGGCTCAGTCAGTTAAGCGCCCGACTTCGGCTCAGCTCATGATCTCAAGGTTCATGAGTTCAAGCCCCACATCGGGCTCCGTGCTGACAGCTCAGAATGTGAAGCCTGCTTCGGATTCTGTATCTTCCTCTCTCTCTGCCTCTCCCCTGCTTGTGCTCTGTCTCTCTCTCTCTCTCAAAAATAAACAAACGATGAAAAGATTGTTTAAAGACTGTATTAATCCAGTTATTATATTTATCTTTGTCTACAAAAGAAAGTAACAAAAGTTGCTGTATTTAAGCTGAATGTTCCTCACTGTAGCAAAGCTTTTCAGATATAGACAACTTTTCCAATAGGGGAACAAGTGTTAAATGGAATCCAATAAGAATGACCACAAAAATGACAGGTCTTGGCTTGATGCCACATCCTATTAAAGATGTCACAATACCACTTAAGATAAAGATTCCTAACTACTTTTGTGAACAACAATGAAAAGATTCTTCATGGGGCGCCTGGATGGCTCAGTCGGTTAAGCGGCCGACTTCGCTCAGGTCATGATCTCGCGGTCTGTGAGTTCGAGCCCCACATCGGGCTCTGTGTTGACAGCTCAGAGCCTGGAGCCTGCTTCGGATTCTGTGTCTCCCTCTCTCTCTGCCCTTCTCCTGCTCACGCTCTGTCTCTATGTCTCAAAAATAAATAAATGTTAAAAAAAAAATAAAAAAAATAAAAAAAAAAAAAAGAAAAGATTCTTCACTCTCCATCCCTGGTGCCTTGATACCAATAGTAAGCTCCCTGGGAACTGGCTCCCAATCCTTGTCCCCTGATAGATAATCCTGAGCCCAGAAGGGAAGAAGGCAAAATCAGTAAGGACCGCCTTTCTAGCTCCTCCCTCTGGACTGTGCATGAGGCGAGGGCAGAGAGTTCTGAAAGTCCACTCTATTGTATAACAGAAATACAATATGGTAGACGTCTGTGTTCTGCTCCAGTGTCCTTCAGAGATTCGTGGGGAGAGTCACAGCTCTGTACTCTGTGCCGAAGACAGCCCAGCGCGGGTGGGTGGCGTGGGACACAGAAGAAGGGGGAAAGCTGGTGAGTTCAGGATCACATCGATCTTATGTTCTAATAACAAAAGCCAGGTGGCAACATTTCCAAAAGTCTTTTACAAAATATCCAAACCCCTTTGTTAAATCAGCAACAAAATCATTCCACAAGAGGAAAGAACTGACTTACATGATAGGGAAGGACTCCATACGAGGAGGTATTAATAAATAAAGAACTTTCAATGCTTCCTTCTTCAGTGGGTAAGAAAATAATTCTGAAGGACGTTTTCCCCATTGCTGGAATTACCTGAAAGGAAAGTACCAAATTAGCCATTTGGAATGGTCTTCTTTAAAAGATGTCTTTCAGAAACGTTCTTTTTGACAATTTCTGTTAACAGATGCCTACATATTCTGTACCCTTGATTCAGAAGTATCACAAATCCCTCAGAATCCCCAAATGGAACGAAACCCAACAATCTAAGAAGGCATCAAGGAACACACCACAGACTTACAGCAAGGCAGCTGCCAAGTCCTTTCACTTTGGATTGGGAGCCCTGCGCCCTCACAGCCTTCCTTTCTCCTCCTCTTCTGCACCCCCGTGTGTTCAACGGCCTTTATCAAACACAGTTCTAACCTTACTTAAGTAGACAATACCCAATAAAAGTCAGGAGCTCCATTTATCTGAACAGTCATAAACATAATAGTGGACTTCCTTGTACACCATTTCCTTGGTCTCATATTTAAAATTTAAAAAAAAAAGTGTATCGGGTAGACAACAGTAAGCTGAATAAACAAATAAATAAAACCCACCAGTAAATGAGATCTTCATTAAAAGTTAAAAGACCACTAAAATCTAAACTACTAGAAGACCAGGGTCTGGAGCTCTCTGTTAAGGTGCAAATTAACTTTATAACACTTAGAAAGGAGTCCAATTCTAGCAGGTCTGCCAGGCAAAGAAACCATGACTATAAAACTTGTATGAATTACTAAACGCTTCAGCATTTGTAGTCATTACAAGACGCACAATACTAAATGTCTTTAACCATGAAAAAGTCCTATTAAATACACAAACATTTGGGCGCCTGGGTGGCTCAGTCGGTTGAGCGTCTGACTTCGGCTCAGGTCATGATCTCACGGTCCGTGAGTTCAAGCCCCGTGTCAGGCTCTGTGCTGACAGCTCGGAGCCTGGAGCCTGCTTCGGATTCTGTGTCTCCCTCTCTCTCTGCCCCTACCCCACTCATGCTCTGTCTCTCTCGGTCTCAAAAATAAATAAACATTAAAAAAAATACACAAACATTACACTTTGTTTAGACTCTAAACTTTTTTTCCATGTAGATACCAACAGCCACCAAAATTATGAACAACTGAAAAAATAAATGCTAAAGCAGACATACAGAAGGGAAGAGGCTGGGGAGCAGAAAAAGGAGAGACAGGGAGCAGAAGTAAAAACATCAGGCCAAAGAAAGCAAGAAAATCTGGCAGTGTGCCACAGCATAGTTTCCAAGAGTACATCAACACTTACCCTGCAATGAACAGGAGGTACATGAAAATGTCTAGCAGCTGTAAACACTGAATTCACCACGACCTCGCTATCCCTACTAGGGTTATACGCATAGAGAATCTTTGCTGCAGGATGACCCAGGAACCTAGGAGGGGAACAAGGAGGAAAATAACCAATGTATTGTGTGGTTCTAAATATAGCTATCCATCTACCCATCCCTCCACCCACACACATTGTATAGATACTTTAATCTCAGAAAGCTGTTGCTGTTCATTAAAGTTGAAAGCAACAATTATTAAATCCTGTTATTACTAAAACATTCAATCCGCAAAAACTTTTTAAAGAATCCTTTCTTTTACAAGACACACTTCATGCCAACCAATGGAAATGCCTCACTGACTTTTGCGTTACAAGAATTCAACACACATGGGCCATTAAATGCTTGCAAATACACAGAGTAGGAAATAGGTACTCGCTCTGATTCAAATGAAAATACGCTTACATAAGAAACTGTACTCAGAAAAACCCAGATTTTTTAGGGTTTCTTCTCTGAGTAATAAGTTTAAAGAGGCTTTCCGGGGGAATGGATTTCAACTCACAAAGGGACTTTATCAAGTCTCATGAAAGGAAAACTTAATTGTTGCTAAAGACCATTCTTCTAAGAAAAATGAAAACTCAGCAGCATTTTCTAGCACTTGCTCGTACCCATTTAAATCCTGCGTCTTGTAGAAAACCCTGAGGAAAGCTTCGGCTGCTCCCTCCACAAACAGGCACGCACAAAAGTTTTATATATGATTTCAAAACATTCGTGCACTAACGCCTGCTTTCCAGCAAACACCCCAGCAGATGATGATGCCCATGTTAATTTGTTCTGTCCTCTGCTCTCTACCCACGAGGCTAGCAAAGAAACTGCAAAGGAACAGGGCGCTCTCTGGCCGACCTACCTGCCATGTTCCCTGGAATCATTTACCTCTGATTCCTACCGCCCAATACCAGATTCACTCCTCTTAACTCACACTGTCATAAACAGCCAGCCACTACAAATTTCCCCGAAGCCATCTCTCCAGTTTTAATGCCCTCCGTGGCAGAGACCCAAATATACTGCTCTCCTAAACATGGCCTAGAAGTAAAACGACATTCTAAATTCAGCAAAAATTCTCTGATTTTACTCTGATACTAAGAAGTGTGCGGGTTTTTTTGTTTTCTGGTTTTTTTTTTTAATGTTTATTTACTTTTGACAGAGAGACAGAGTGTGAGCGGGGGAGGAGCAGAGAAAGAGGGAAACTCAGAATTAGAAGCAGGCTCCAGGATCTGAGCTGTCAGCACAGAGCCCAATGCGGGGCTCGAACTCACAAACCGTGAGACCACGACCTGAGCCAAAGTCGGTGCTTAACTGACTGAGCCACCCAGGTGCCCCAGAAGTGTGTGTTTTGGGGCGCCTGGGTGGCTCAGTCGGTTAAGCGACCGACTTCAGCTCAGGTCATGAACTCACAGTCCATGGGTTCAAGCTCCACGTCGGGCTCTGTGCTGACAGCCCAGAGCCTAGAGCCTGCTTCCGATTCTGTATCTCCCTTTCTCTCTGCCCCTCCCCCGCTCATACTGTGTCTCTGTCTCAAAAATAAACATTAAAAAAAATTTTTTTTAAAGAAGTGTGTGTTTTAAGGAAAATTAAGTGTGTGCTGTCTTACACATATGGCAGGATTCCCAAACTACTGTATCACCGCCATCCAATCCCTCACAGTCTTCTTCCAGCTTTTCCTCTACTTTTTTTTTTAAGATTTTATTTTTAAATGATCTTGACACCCAACATGGGGCTTGAACTCATGACCTCAAGATCAAGAATCTCATGCTCTACCGACTGAGCCAGTCAAGCCAAGCACCACCACCATCCCACTACTTTTATTCACAAGTCTTAACTGAAGGTTTAATATGGCCGATGTGTATTTTTAAAAATAGGTTCTTCACATCCAGTTATAAATAAAATATACATCAGTGTGATCAAAACCTTGCTTTTTTTTTTTTTTTTTTTTAGTGTTCATGGCTAACACAACTAAAAATATTTTAGACTACCATGAGCACAAAGGGTCACCTGGAGAGGACTGGGCTCACACTTGTCCTTTCCTTCCATTAAATTAAAGAAAGACTTTCATGGTTTTAGGTTTTAGGTAAACAATACCACTCAATCAGCAAAGTTATTAATACTTGTCCTCAAAGTTTCATTTCCCATTTGTATCACTGGAATATGAGATTTTTAGTTTAAGAAAATACAAATGTTTCCCAGATAAAAACACATTAGAAAATCATACAGCAAAACTGCAACTCAAGGGAGCCCAGTGATTGTGTCCCCCAGAAACCTCAGCAGACCTGACCCAGACCCTGGTTACCACTGGGCTATTTTTATTCTCTGTTTTTAAATTCTATTTTTAAAAGTGTTATGAGGATAAGAATTTCCTTCACTAGTGACAACTGGAAGGTACTCTATTAATTTAATACCACAAAAGAATGATTAAAATCTCTTAGGAATGATTAGCACTTTTAATCTCAGGACCAGTGCGATATTAACCCTTATGACAAATCCTGCAAAGTGGGCAGAAGGCAGCAGCTGGATAACCTGCTTCTGATTCTGTATCCCAGAGGGAAACCAAAGCTATGAAAAGGGACGGGGTTTGCCCAAGGTCAACTTCAAAACAAACAATAGCAAAAGCTGAGCAAGGGCAGTGAAGAAATCAGAAGGGGAACACTTGGACTGAAGTTTGAATCTAATGCCTATAAATTAGATCATCTGTTAAAAGATAAAACTTGACTAATTTTAGAAGCGTTCTTATTTAGACTACGGTTTGTTCTTATTGAGACTTTTTTAAAACTTCAGCAAAAATAATTTATGCCCTTAATCATATCCTAGATTTCACTTATTAAAAAAAAAAAAAATAGCATGGTATGTGCTGGCTTAGAAATGAGAAGACAATTCTAAGACTTATTCTGTCACGTCTAGCAAAATGCCCTTGGGCAAAATACATTACTTCTTAGAAAGAAATACATGAGCATTTGCAGTCCATGCTCAAATATAGAGATGTCTGAAAACCACACACACACACACACACACACACACACACACACACACACCTCTGTCTCTGTGTCTGTGTGTGTGTCTCTCTCAGATAATACCTGCCTCCACTACTCCGCTATCCTTCCAGGACAAAAGACATGATTGCACTTTGAGAACTATAAAGTACTACGCACACAAAACTGAATCATCCAAAGATGATTAAGTCTAAAATGTAGTAACCTTTTTGGGGGCACCTGGGAGGCTCATTCAGTTAAGCATCCGACTCTTGGTTTCAGCTAGGGTCATGATCTTGCAGTTTGTGAGTCTGAGTCCCACACTGGGCTCTGCACTGACAGCACAAGCTGCTTGGGATTCTCTCTCCCCCAAGCTCTCTACCCCTCCCCTGCTTGCTCTCTCTCTCTCAAAATAAAATGAATAAAGTCAAAAAATTTTTTCTTTAATGTAGTAACCTTTTCAAATTAAAGATTTTAAACATTTGTTTTTCAACCTGCTTCCAGTAATCAGGACCAGAAACTGATGTATATAGCTAATTAACATATGGAGCTAATACATCCATACATCCGTGTATATTGATCACAGGATTTTTATCTTACTGAAGAGTAAATATATTATAGATAGCCAGCATCCTATGAACTGGAGTTCTTATCCTGACCTAATTGTACTTACTATATCCATCTTATTAAACCTACCAATCTGTAATACATATTTTTTAAAAGTAGGTCCTGCATTAAAATTTCTTTTTATGATACTTTTCACAAAAGTAATCTCTCAGAAGTTGAAGTCAATGAGGTTTTATGATAAATTCAGCGTTGAACATTTCCTTACCTAACAATAAAAATGTAAAAAACTCAAACACCAAAAAGCAGACACCTAGAATCTTGTTAAGTCAGTGAGCTCCCCTCACACTTTCATCTCTTCTTTCTTTTACAGAATCTCCTTCAAAAGCTCAACAAGATACTTTTACATTTAAAATTCATTCTTCCTTCGCCTTAGCACTAACCTTCTGATGACCAGAAGGAGAGGGAAAGAAGGAAATCCGGATGAATAAAAGAGGGCACCCCGGGAGACCACCACTAACTCACCCCAGATACTGTCCTATTGCCACACCTATTTCATTCACATAACTTTCCTTGTAACTCACAAAAGCTCTTCCAACACTGAAGTGATGTTCCAGGCTGCTGAAATAGGCAGAGCTTTGACACCTGAAACACTCTTTTACTTCCACACTTGAAACTCTACTAACATTAAACTGCATCTATTCAGTGCCGCAACATTCTGCGTCCGGGGAGTTCCACATTTTAAGTTTCAAACTTCAAATGCTTCTTAAGTGTCACAGCCAACGAGAGTCCTTAAGTCTCTTCTGCACAGCGTCACCGTGCTCTTTATTTCTCCAAGTTCCCAGATTAACCCCACGACCAACACTCAGATCACATTCCCTTCATCTTAACAGTTCTTAACACGACATGCTCAGCTTATATGTGCTCTTCTCCACTCAACTTCTTTCCAAAGTCTTAATTGTGGTAACTAATGTTTCTACAGGGCAATTGTAAATCCCACAGCATCATCAACAGTAAAAACAGCAAATGAATCTAGTTAAAAGAATCCAGGAGCACCTGGATGGCCCAGTGGGTTAAGCCATCTGCCTTCGGTTCAGGTCATGATCTCACGGTTCGTGAGTTCGAGCCCCACATCAGGCTCTTTGAGGACAGTGTGGAGCCTGCTTGGGATTCTCTCTCTCTCTCCCTCTTTCTCTCTGCTCATTCCCTACTTGTGCTTGTGTGCATGCTCTCTTTCAAATTGAAAAAAAAAAAACCACCTCAGAATCCATTAATATTTAGTGTTTTTCATTATAAAATAACCTGATTTGCTATTGAAAAACCAGGAATTAATATTGACTTCTTATCAAATCCTAATCACTTTATAAAATATTATAAAGTATATTTATTAAAAACTGAAGAAAAGGCTAAAACAATGTTACACTCTCCTTTTCACAAAAATATTCCTTTTAACAAGCCCCAGAATCAATATCCCTTATATTATTAGTACACTTAAAATGTATTCAACATTTTATATGTACAAATACATTTTAAGTATATACATATATTTTAAGTATATATGTATGCATATATATATCCTGAAAGCAAATAATGCAAATAAAACAAGTTATTAAAAATTATAAAGACAAAATACTTACTGAATTCCAAAATCAAGAACTGATGGCTGAAAATGCAAGCCCTTTCCACTAAACAGTTTGTCTGAGAAGCTAAAAAGGAAAAGACAAGACAGATTATTTTTTATTGTAGTTTTGAAACTTGAAAGCTGAGTCAAGAGTATACACTCAGGCCAATGGCTATCACAAGATATAATTTCACTCTCCCATAGATGAGTCTGAACTAGATCTTAAACGTAAAAATTGAATTATTAGAAGTCTAATATAATTCTATAGCTGCAAAAACTTAAAATACTTCCAGATTGTTAGTATAACTTCATATCAGAAGTACAGTCTATAAGAGTTCAACAAAGATGAAGAGGCACTTAATTTTTAATATACATTCAAATTAGGTTTCACTTCTGGATGAATTCAGATAATAGGACTATTTTCATCAACTCCAAACCAAGAAGAGACATACATGTAAGGTGAGTGGGGGTGAGGGACTGGAGAGGGCAGGAGATTTGGCCTCTCAAGTAGTAATAGGGAAAGGATGGAGCACAGCCAGGGCTGCCCCTGGAGGCTGACGCCATCACCAAGTCTGTATTTTTAAGAATAATCATCAGGGGCGCCTGGGTGGCTCAGTCGGTTGAGCGTCTGAGTTCGGCTCAGGTCATGATCTCACAGTCTGTAGGTTCAAGCCCCGCATCAGGCTCTGTGCTGACAGCTCAGAGCCTGGAGCCTGCTTTGGATTCTGTGTCTCCCTCTCTCTCTCTCTGCCCTTCCCCTGCTCACACGCTCTCTGTCTCTCAAAAATAAATAAAACATTAAAAAAAAATAATCATCATCATACAAAACCTCCCATGGCAGGTCACATCTTCAGCAGCTATTAACCAATTATGACGATTTTTCTTCAGAATCAAGAAACATACCAAATTAACATACCAAAAAATATAAGAAAATAAAAAAATGTATGTATAACATAATTACACAAAATAGTATGTATATATATACACATATACATTAACATACTTAAAGACAGAAAATACAAAATATGTGTGTATGTGCTTGTATATGTGTGGTATATACTCCAAGAAACTATCAATGGTTGTGACATTTTGAAAGCCATGTAATCCAAAGCTATTGAACTGGAGCAGCCCCTAGATGCAACATGTGTAGCTGTTTTCAAAGACTCCAGCAAGCTTTCTAAAATACAACTGTTCCATCGTCTCCTCCCAGCAACTAGGACTGCCCCAAACATGGTTCCAAGATTGGTGCAGGAGTGGACATCCGAGCTTCAGAGATGCTGGCCACTAGAAGCTTTGTGCCCTTCAGCAAGCCCATCTCCCATTTTTCCTGAAGGTGCAAACAATACAGAAACCAGAAAACCCTTTCCAAGATCCTCACTTCATAGGAAAGATCCTGGTTGCAATCTCTCCTTCCTCCCTCCATTTTTCTGCCCCAATCTAAATCAAGGCGACATCTCTGTCCACCTGCCCAATTCCTACTTCTCTACTTGCGTTGACCTTGAACAGAGAAGAGGTTTGTTGTTTACTGGTCTCCCAGGACAGGACTAACTCCATGACTTGTGTACAAAAAGGCCACTAACATACCCAGTTGCCTCCAGAAATGTTTTGAAGAGCCCCAGAAGTGCTAACCCATGTACCACGGCCACCCCGCTCCAGATCAAGCTGGCCAGGGCTCAGCCTTCCAGAAGAAAACAAAAACAGGCAACTTCACATGCCAAAAATTATCTTAGAAAAGTTAGGCTACTGTATAAGTAATAAGTAAAACAATTAATGATAGTCTCTTCCTGTGTACCAGAAGTGGATTTATCACCAGATTTCACACCCAACTTCTGCATGAAGACAAGGTTTTAAGGATTTCGGTAGTTCATTCAAGATCACACAGCTATGAAGAGTCAGGGCCAGAATTCCCAGGCAGATCTACTGAGGCCAGAAATATGAAGCTGGTATGGAGGTCAAGCCTATGCAAGTTCATAAGACCTACTCAAGGAACCAAGGCAGTCTAGCAGTTGGGTGTGCTTTGAGCTTTAGAGTGCAGACGATCTTGGGATTCCAGGCCCAAAACCACCACTCTCCAGGCCTGAGTGGGTCAATCACTTAACGTCTCAGAAGTCTTAGCCTTATTATCTTAAAATGAAGATGACAACAGTACCTACCATATAGCTATTCTGAGGTTAAAATGAGATAATAATGCCTTTGCTTCATGCCTGGCACATAGTTAAGTGCAGTAAGTATTAGATCATGTTACTAAGAGGAAGACTGTCATCTAACAAGAAAAGTAATGAGAACAGATGGAGAAGCCAATTAAGCTTGAGTCAGAGCTGACCTGGGGATTTAAAAGTCCCAAATGGGTAGCAGTAATTATCTCTGAATAGAACAGATGAAATATAAACCGGCACCATGTCATACAACAGAGATTTTTAAATCCCACAATGAGGAAGTTTTACACACCCAACAAAAATCAGATATGTAAGGTCCAACCTAAAACAATACAACTAGAAATAGACTGAATGTCTCTAACTTCAAAGAAAACTCTACTTCGATCTCATAATGGAGAAGTAAAACATATCAGTATTTCTTCCTAAAAGTCACAGAACAGATTCATCTTTCTCTTTGGTCGGTTTCAGTTCACTTGGCTTTACAATTTGGAAAGGAGAGCAAGTTACAAGGAGATTTAACATCACTTTGTCAGGTTAAAAAATCAGTACTCATAGATAAAACCATTTCGGATGTAGGTACTGCCCTGGAGAATATTCACACACATGCACTCGTCCTCAAGTATCTGTTAAAGACTTCTGGGGGGAAGGGCACCTGGGTGGCTCAGTCTGTTAAGCGACAGACTCTTAGTTCAGCTCAGGTCCTGATCTCAGGGTTGTGGGATCAAGCCCCGCATCGAGCTGAGTGTGGCCCCTGCTTGGGATGCTCTCTTCCTCTCTGCCCCTCCCCCTCCCCCTCAAAAATAAATAAATAAATAAAAATAAATAAAAACATTAAGCAAACTTTCTTAAAAGAAGACTTTAGGGGGGGGGAAAGCAGCAAACTGCCAAAATTTAGTCGACTACGGAGATCAACAAGCATCCTCAAATATCAGTGGTAACTACGAAATTATACTGTGTTTAAAGACGCCACAGTTTTCACTTCCAAATCGATGACATCAAAGAAACTTAAGCCCTAAGAGCTACAGTAAGAAAAGACAAAATTCCTTCCTTTTTCTCTTTTCATTCAAAAGTCAGCATTAACCTTTTCGCCTGTGCGCCCTTAATACTGTGGATGCTTCTTTTCCATCACAGTTCACCTGGCCTCTTTCGCCCTTAGGAATTCCCTTTGTCTGGCATAAAATAGACTCAGGCATCTTGTAAAAACAAATTAGAAAATCGGGCCACATATTTCTAATGTTTACCCTTCCCCCACCAGCAAGGTAATTCTAAGGAAAAGCCTTAATTTATTAGAAGAGAAACATAAAAGAGGAGCCACTGTGCTCCTGTAACAGGAGTGAGGCACAGGAGAAGTAGAGGTGATGGTAATCTGAGGCGAGGGGGGCTCTGGTTTACGGGGACTCCACCCCACTCGCTCAGCCCTTCCAAAGACGCCCACCTGCCGCAAAGAGCTGCATCTCCCTCGGTGGGAGGACGCGTGCACGAGGAATCTACATGTTATTTGGAAAGAATATCATCACCTAAGATTACCTGACTTTTTCTCTTTTATCATCTTCTCTTTTTTTGGAAACTCTGGCTACCTTATTTTCTCTGCATCTAAAACAAAGAAACAGTTTAAAAAAAAAAAAAAAGAAAAGAAAATTTCCCTGGAAATGAGAAGAGCTTGGTTTGGGCCCCAGATATGCTATGAGCGCCCACGTGACACCAGGCTTCTGTTTCCTCTTCGACAAACTGAAGGAGCCGGACCGGACTGCATGGCTCTGGGATCCTTACAAGAGCATTCACATGCCCTGACTCCTTATTCCTAGGAAAATTACATCTATCTGCTGATATCAGACATTCCATTTAAAAAGTTCAGTCCAGTGACTGCAATAAGGAAATGAGTTAAGCATAACCAACTGTTCAAGCCATTCAGAAATGTTATCTAACCAAACACATCATTCCAAACACAATGCTCCACCTCCCTGGAATAAGCAACAGGACCCAAGGATTGTGGACCGGGCCTCATCGGCTCTTGGGAATTCAGTAAGGACTTGCTGCACCGGGGGCAGGCGACCAGCTCTAGGAAGAGCCTCCCCTCAAGGTTACAATCCAGGAAGCCAGACGAGGCTAGGATGCCAACAAGCAAAACGCATGGATCAAGGAAGCTCAAAAGGAGGGACTGAAAGTTCTGAAAAAGTCAGAAACGCTTCGGGTGGGGGATGGGAGGGAGCAGGGGCCTCAAGGAACAGTTACCGCAAGTGGAAACTGAAGGGAGGCCACTTTGGCAAAGTGAACAGCAGCAGGGAAGACACGAAGGCTAAGGAAAGCACAGGCCGCATCTGGAGAACACCATCCAAGCAAGGAAGACATACTAGAAAGTCAGCGTGGAGCCTCAGAGTGGTAAAGACAGAGCACAGAGCAAGGGAGGTGAGCGTGAACAGCGAGGAAAGGAGGGAGCAGACAGGAGGGCAGCCGGCAATACGATCTCACTGGAAGACAAGGACACTGGGACGGTGTGTGAGCCGGATGCTCACTGCAACATGCCATGAAAACAAGTCTCATGCACCGTGGGTCTGTGCTAGGTCTTACCCCTAAAGGAACCTAAAGGTTTAACCAATCTCTGGAGAACACTGCAATGTCTCAGAACAGGGCCTGCAGAGGCTGGTATAATCCCTTTCTGAACAGGTAAAAAATAACCTCATCTTCCAGCAAGGATTTGAGAAACAATGGTGACCACCTACAGAGAGGATGAAACTGTCTGGTTTTCCACATTCCTAAATGGACTGGTTTCCATTTGCCTCTCAAAGCCCCAACATCTACAGCTGGCTGCCTTTTACATGCAAACTCTTCTAATACCTCCAGAGCACGGCCTGTGGCCAGGCTTTAGCCACTGGATGAGTACAAGGACAAGAGGACTGGATTCCACACAGTTCACGGACCCTTTTCTGCCTCAAGGAAGGTAACAAAGGAGACTGTAACAAAACAATACCATAGTCTAGACTCTGAAGAATTCAAGGAAAGACATGTTACGCTAATGAGCTACCTAGTGGGCTGTTCTTAGAGTCAGGAGAATGTGAGTGCGCAGCAGAGCTCAGTGCTGGGACTGCTGTAAATGATTCAGAGTCCACAAAGGTAGAGATCTGTGCTCTGTTAGTCCTCTTGGACTCTGAGAACACACACACACACACACACACCAGGGATTTCCAGGACTCAGCTGCTATTCCCAGGCACCCGGGAGGGGGGCGGAAATTAGTATTTTTCTGTTATACGGCAGAACTGGGATTGAGCTCTGCGCAGGTGTAAGAAGCTGCAACCTGAAATAGCCCTTCCTGAAGCCTGCACACAGTTAGACTGGCCCCTCCAGAGCAAGGCCTGCATGGACACTGCCCTAATCCCTCCTGTGATTCAAGGGAACCCAGCCGTAGGGCCTTTGGTGAAATGGCCCAAATCACATGATTTATAAAGTGAGTTCTATAACTACGTGAGTTATGAAATTCTACATCATAATCTTAGTACTATAAGTTGCTTCCAGCTCTTCCTTTTAACTTAAAAAATGTCTAGAAGTTTACCAAGGCAAATATGACTGACATAAGCACATCTACTAAAGTTAGAACTGTCATTCTTCCTGGGAAAGTAACTACCGGCAGAGAACCACTTAAAGATGGAGGCAGAAACCAGTATTTTTTCCTAACGAATCCCCAAAGAGCAGGGGTTGTGGGGGGGGCTGGGGGGAGCCATTTGGCCGAAGAGAAAAGTCCTTGGAGCAATACCAGCAGTGGTTCGTCAAAGGCACCCCTCCCGGACGATGGGATATCTGGCACTTCAAACCAGCCCTGCACGTTGATGGCCAGGCCTTCCCAAGGCCAGGACAAAGGTCCTGCACACCAATCTGTCCCTCGAGTTGCAATGACGTTCTCCCAGCTAACACCATCCAGGGATGAGGTGTTCCTTCTCTCAAAGAGTAATGTCCGAAAGCCCCTTTCTGGATGGAACCTGGGCGGGCTGGTTTCAGGCCCTTACCCATCCTGCCCTCTCCAGGATTCTCAGCATCCCCTTCTGCTCTGTCTTTCTCCTCCACTTATATACAGGAGAGAGACCTTCTCGGGAGAGAAGATCCTTCGACCTGATTCAAGTCCTCTTCTTCTCTTCAGCTGTGGGTCAAAGTAGCAATGACAGTGAGTACACTTATGGAACACTTACAGCAAAGCAGATGCTGGGCCTAGCACTTTGCTATCCTGTGTAATCCTAAGAACCCTGTGTGGGTACTATTATTATTCCATTTCCACACCCAAAGAAACAGACACTTTGAGCATTTCGACAACTAGCCAACGCCCACTCCGCTGCTGGGTGGCTGAACCAGAATGAGCCCCTGGCTACACCACCTCCCGTCCAAGTCCCTGAGGTCCTGCCCCCTCACTCTACCACAAATGCTCTTGCTGAGGTCATCAGTGAGAACAAGCTGGGAAGGCCAGTGCTGAGGTTACTCAATCTCCCCACTGGCTACTATCCTGAAGTGCCCCTCCTTGGCTTCTAGGAAATCTTGCCCAGTTTTCCTCCGCTCTCTGTGCTGTTCCTTCTCATCTCCTTGTCAAGCTCTGTCTCCTCAGCTTCCCTAAAGTCTACTCTGGCCAATCACACCTACTCCCCTAGTTTTAGCTATCACCAACAGGGTGACGCTTCCTATATGGACATCTGTCATTTCTTTGTCCAGCATCCACGTTTCCTGACTTCAACCACAGACTTCCCACTGTTACCCTTCCTGGATTCTGAAAGGGACAATTACTAATTCTTCTAGTCCCTCCTGTAGCCACGATGCTGGCATATGACCCAGACGTGGCCAATTTCACCTGCCTGAAGCAGGGCCTCAGGAGATGATGCCACAAGGAAGGAAAGAAAATGGAGAATCCTTATGGGGGTAAGCGCAGCAGCCAGACAGCGGGGTGAGCGTCAGGGACAGCAGTGTCCTCAGCATCTGTTTCCATGGCCCAGTTCTAGCTGTGGTTCTCTCTGCTAAGTCCCCTCTTTCATTCTTTGTTTATCTGAGCCTGGTTCTTAAGTCTTCCTCGAGATTCTGAGAGCTGCCCAACATCTTTTCAATAAATTCCTTTTCTGTTTAAATCAGCCAGAGCTGGTTTCTGTGGTCTGACTGATTCATTTCCCAAGACTGTGTATCTGTGGCCTGGACCCCTCTGCTGAGCTCCTGACTCGGGTTTCCAAATGTACCAGACGCCATCCCGCAGATGGCCCACAGGCACATCCAAGTGGAATCCATGGTGGAGTTCAGCGTCTTGCTCAGACTCCCCATTGGACCACAGCACTGCACAGCAGTCTCCCTCCTCCACAGTTTCGCCTTCTGTAGTCTCAGTTGCCCACCATCGACCATGGTCCAGAAGCAGATAATCCTTCTGATATACAGTCAGAAGGTCACTACTAGCCTCATGCTACGTCAGAAAGCCTACATCATTCGCCTCACTTCATCTCATCAGGTAGGCACTTCATCATCTCGCATCATCCCAAGAAGAAGGATGAGGGCAGTACAACAAAGTATGCTGAGAGAGCTCACATTCATATAACTTTTTTTATAGTATACAATTATAATTGTAAATATGGTATGGTACTGTAAATGAACTCTCTCTGCTTATTACTTTCTTAACATTTTTTCCCCCTAGCTTACTTTATGGTAAGAATACAGTATATAATACATACAACATACAACATGTGTTAACAGTTTATGTTATCAGTAAGGTCAACAGTAGGCTCTTTGTAGTTAAATTTCTGGGGAGTCAAAAGTTATATGTGGACTTTCTGCACAAGGACTAAGTGCCCCTAGCCCCACGTTGTTCGGGGGTCAACTGTATAGACAGGACTCAGTGCTACCCACAGTTTCAAGCATCCACGGGGGCTTGGAATTTATCCTCAGAGGATACAGGGTCTACCGTATTCTCCTCTTGGTGAGTGATGGCCTACCTGCCCAGCCAGGAGACTTGTTGAGATTCTGACTCCTGTACTTTTCTTAACTCCACACGCAATGGATGCTGAGGACCCTGCTGGGAACCTGGCAAGTTCACACCACTCAAATCTGTCCCCTCCTTCTAGTGACGCTAATAGGACCTTATATTCAAAAGGCATCTGCGATATTCTGATTTATCAATATTTATTCCTCATATATATTTGGTCTTTGTCCACAGTTTCTGGCTGACAGGTCCCAAAACTGTTGAAATTTCCCTAATGTTAAGCGTGATGAAGGTGTCTTTTGTTATGTTAATGAACTGTGGACCCCAACCAAGGTGGGGGTGTTGGTTGCAGGGGAACCAACCTTGTGATGAGAGACCTGGAACTTTCAGTCACCCCCAAACTCCTCTGGGAGGGGAGAAAGGCGGGGCTGGAGGTTGATTCAGCTAATGGCCAATGACTTAGTCGATCCTTACTGTGTAACGAAAAAACCCCAAAGGACCAAGTTCCTAGGGCTTCCAGGTTGGTGAATACATACAGATGCAGAAATAGTGGTGCGTCTGAAGTGGTCATGGAAGCTCAGCGCCCCGTTCCCCAGACTGTGCCTTATGTATCTCTTCATCTGGCTCTGGATTCTTATCCTGTACCATAGGATTTAATAAACTTTAATAAACTGGTAAACATAAGTGTTTCCTTGAGTTCTAGCAAATGAATCGAACCTAAGGAGAAGGTCACTGGAAATGCCCACTGTAGCTGTCAGAGCACAGACTGGTGTCTGATGTGTGGGTCCAGTGAGAAGGGCGGTCTTGCAGGGCTGATCCCTTAAATGTGCAATCTTTGAGGAGGTAGAGATTACCCATGTCCTAGAACTGCTCGGGGTTATATGTAGGGGAGCCGCCATATACATTGGAATTGGGTCTGGGAACCCAAAAAGAGCATTACATTTGAATTTCAAAGAATTTTAAAATGTATTATTATAGTTACATATTTAGTCATATCACAGTCCGTATGCCATAAAGAACTCCTTTAGCTAAGTGGTTAAATTGGCAAAAACTTGTGAAAGAAAAAAAGAAATAAATACATAAATGAAAAGTAATAAAAAGGCTGGTAATTAAGTGCACGTTTCCTAGCTCCTATTCCAACTTATGCCTTAGTGCAATGTAGGACTTCTCATCTATGGTTTAAAGATTTAACATCTTGGGGCACCTGGGTGGCTCAGTCAGTTAAGCTTTCAACTCTTGATTTCAGCTCAGGTCAAGGTCTCATAATTCACGGGTCTGAGCCCACAGTTGGGCTCTGTGCTGATAGTGAGGAGCCTACTTGGGATTTTCTATCTTTCTCCCTCTCCCTCTGCCCCTCCTCTCTCTCAAAACAAATAATATTTAAAAAAATAAAGATTTAACATCTTTTCCTAGATCCTACTACCTGTTAAAATAATTAAATGTGATTTTTCAATCTGCAGAATACAAAATGCATTTTGCACTACCTTTCAGCTCTAGGCCAAGTTAGGATGAAAACGTAATCCAGTAGTAGATATCTCCAAGAAGCAACAGAGCTGGCCAGGTGCTACACGTCAGAAGTGGAAGAGAAATTTACACGAACACTAAGGGAACAACTAGGCAGACTAGGGATGAAGGACTTCTCCTTCTCAATCATGGGTAGACAATGCAAGTTCATTCAATACTGTGGCTATTTTTAGAAAACTAACTTTGAGCCCTCAAAGTATCCATATAACTTTAGATATTAATTCTCTGGACACGAACTAGCTATTGTCTAAAGTTCATCTATAACCTTTTAAGCAACGGGAGAGCTACACTTATTCACATTATAAAAGCAGCAATGCCAAATCTCTGACCATCAATTTCTTCTGTCTCCCTACATTAAGATATTACAACAGCCAAGGCAGTGTGACCCAAGCCTCCAAAGAGGAATAAGAGGCTGCCTAACTTTCATGTGCCTACAGTCCTGCATATAATACAAGGTGGAGCAGAGTCCATAAGAGGGAAAAAATTGTGTGAAGCAGGTTAGGAAAAGTGTTCTGGGAGTGGTGGCATGGAGCAGGGCTTGTAAGGCTGGGTATGCCGTCTTCAGGTAAAAATGGAGGAGGAATTCCAGACAAGGGGAGAAACGCAAATGAGGGCACACAGACTACAGAAAGGCAAGTAAGGTAAAAACTGACATACATAAGGCAATTTCTTAGAGTTTCTTGGTTGAAACTCTAAATGAAAGAATAATCCTATAGAACTTCAAATCCCAGGACATTTTCATTCAAACACAATGAACTGATCTTCCTTCCTTCCTCCCTCCCCCCCTCCCTCCCTCCCTTCCTTCATTTATGTTTATTTATTTTTGAGACAGAGAGAGAGACAGAGTGGGAGAGGGGCAGAGAGAGAGGGAGACACAGAATCCGAAGCGGGCGGCTCCAGGGTCTGAGCTGTCAGCACAGAGTCTGACACGGGGCTCAAACTCATGGACTATGAGATCATGGCCTGAGCCGAAGTCAGACATTCAACTGACTGAGCCACCCAGGCACCCCTGATTTTTTTTTTAATCTCAATATCAGCAATATATCAAAAACAATCTTCAGGCAATTACAAAGACTATTAGCAATACTGTTGGAAAAATCTAACGAAAAATGCCTACACTGTTTAACCGTTCCTCCAGCAGCCAGCCTTGCAGCCTTCCTGGCTGGGGCAAGTGAAGGACCCGCAGCGTCAGCTTACTGGGAAAGGGCACGGCAATTGTTAGTCTTGTACAATACTAACTTGTGTGTCCAGGCATTCCTGTTTCTCAGAATACCTGGACTGCATGTCACTATTCAATAGGGTCAAGTCTTCTTTTAAAAAAAGAAAGAAAGGAAAAAAAAAAACCCACTACCCTCTGGATATTTTTTTTAATGTAGAAGGTCTTTTAATTGGACTGTCAAGCTGTGCACTACACACTCTAGCATATACCACACACTTGCCCACAGAGCATAACTTCCTACTGCCAAGCTCACTTCTTGTATGATATAATCCCACTGTCAGAATGGCTTAAAAGCTGATTTTCCGAATGTGAAACCCAAGTCATACTGACAACAGAGAAACTAGACTAGAATGTTCCCAGAAAGGCAAGTACTCCTTAATACAAATCAGAGGGGCTGGGTTATTTTTTTCCTTAAGGATAGGGAGCCTGGGTGTGGTAACTTAAAAATGTGTTATGTCAAAAACCATCTTCCCTTGAGAAATAATGGTAAAGCTTTCATGGTTTCTTTCCCAGGGAAATCCCTGTGTGACAGGGATTGTTCTGCTCTTAAAATCCCTTCTCTCCCTCTTTCATAGAATTTTTCGCAGGGCACATTTCCCGGGCTCCCTCGCAGCTGGGTATGGCTGTGGGACCAAGTCGCAACAAACAGGTGAGCTGAACCATCGTGCAGCACCTTCCGGGAACCCTCTGGCCCTCCTCCTCCCATCTGCTTCCAGGAACACAAAAGTCTCCACCTTGCCTCCTGAATACCAGACCCAGTACCCCGGGGAAGGCAACGTGGTGGTCTGCGGGGAGCAGGGGTCCCTAAAGACTTCCTGGGCCAGGGACTGCATATGTCCAGACTCTCACAGGAAAGAGATTTATCTTGTTTTAAACCATTGATATTTTGTAAATGTTACCTAACAACTCAATTCTAATTGAAACAGCTTCTCACCCTTTTCCAACGCCACAAGCTGCAGGGGCCGCACTGCTCAGCAGAACTAACGCTATGTAATTTCCCCATCCTTCCAGCCTCTGCTGGCCCTGGGGGACATGGGTTCCAGTGGCATCAGCCTTCCATGTGGTCCAGAACCAGAGCTTCCCCCAAAAATCAGGAGGCTACGTGGTTAAGCAATAAATATAACCCAAATGTGATGGCAAAACAAAGGAAATTCTAAGAAAGGATGGCTCCTGGCTGCCTTTCGCTGGGAAAAGCCACTGACTGTGGAAGTAGCCCACGGTGGCTTAGTTCACAGGCTGGTGTAAACTGAGAAATGCTTGTAGATGAACTGCTTTTAGGACTGCGCACACAGAAACTACCTTCTAGTTTAGCACCTACGGTTCAGCCTCTTCACCGCACATGAAGGGACAATCCCTTGCAGGGACATGCGAGGACCTCTGTGAGACACTTCAGGGAACCCAGGGTAAGAAGGTGTTCCATGCCAATGTGACCACACCAGACATATAAGAGAAGCTGGAAGGAACACAACACACAGGTGTTCCTGACCTCCTAGGAAGAAGTCCGAGAAGGGGCCTTGCCAATAAGAGCACACCACCACTGACACTGCAGGGAAGGCAAGGAATTAAAGTTATTCAGCTTTTCAAAGCCTGCTTGAAACACACCTAATTACTGACGTGCACTGCCTCCTTTCCCTGGGACGGATGACAGGAACCCTACAAGGGAAAGCAACCACCTTCCTGCTCTACTCAACACCCTTCAACATGGTGACAAACTGCAGAGCTCTTGCAAAACCAGAAGAGGACGAAGGGGGAAGACGATGTCCTGTTTCCTACTCCGTCTTGGGAGAAAAGAGTCCAAAGGTTTCAGCAGTGAAAGAAGTTTGCATCATTCCCAGGGCCCACAGATGACCGGATCCCAACCAAAAACCAACCCACAAGAAGAGAGAGAGGAGTAAAGAGATCACCTACTGTCCTTGTGAGCAGAATTTCAGTCTCCACTACTCTAAAATTAAGGTAACGCCATAGGTCTGCTGTGAGGATTAAATGCAATTTGTATGTAAAGAGCTTGCAAGGTACCCAGCCAGGGTTTGCCTAGGGAGTAGAGGAGTGTCGGGGCTAAGGTCAGCAGGAAAGCAAAATAATAAAGACTGATCTTCTGATTTCTATAGACTCCACAGAAACAAATCAGTACTAGGCTAAAAAGTGTCCATTTAAAAATTTAATTTATTGGGGGGAGGCAGGCAGGCAGAATGCCTCCAACTTAATTCAAGGGAGCTGACGCTCCAGGCTGCACTCCACTGGAACAGCAGCAAGTAGCTGGAGCCTCCCTTTCAGTTCAGCCTGGGGAATTTAATTGTTCTTAATTATACAGGCGCCACTCATATGCAAATAGTGCATGAAGGGTTTTCCTTTTAAATTGTAATTTTGCTTTCAAACCCCCAAGGCACCGAAGTGTTATTGCTGAAGATGTCACAGAAGAAAGAGCGGCCCCTCAGTCACTCCAGCCCAGGAGAGAGGCCCCTCTACACAGACCTCCCCTCCCTTTGTCTGCCCTGCAGCCTCACTACTCTCCCACTAGCTGGACCTGCCCCAGCCAGGCAGCCCGTCTCAGCCCGGGTCATGGCCCAGCTCTTCTCAAACATCTCCCTCTCTCCTTCTAGCATTCTCCATCCCTAGACAAAGCACAGGATGAATCCAGCGCAGACCCCAGGGCACAGCAGAAAAGGGAGAGGGAAGCAAAGATCAGCTGGTGGCACCCACTCAATCCTTTTGCAAGGAACACCCATTCCAATAGAAGTGGAGCCCCCGCCCCCGCCAGTAAAAATTGTGTTTCAGGGCACCTACATGGCTCAGTCTATGAAGTGTCCGACTTCGGCTCAGGTCATGATCTTATGGTTCGTGAGTTTGAGCCCGGTGTCAGGCTCTATGCTACAGCTCAGAGCCTGCAGCCTGCTTCGGATTCTCTGTCTCCCTCTCTCTCTGCTCCTCCCCAACTAGTGCACTCCCTTGCTCTCGTGCTCTCTCTCTCTCTCTCAAAAATAAACATTTAAGGGGCGCCTGGGTGGCTCAGTTGGTTAAGCGGCCGACTTTGGCTCAGGTCATGATCTCACGGTGGGTGAGTTCAAGCCCCGCGTCGGGCTCTGTGCTGATGGCTCAGAGCCTGGAGCCTGCTTCAGATTCTGTATCTCCCTCTCTCTCTGCCCTTCCCTTGCTTATACTCTGTCTCTCTGTCTCTCAAAAATAAATAAACGTTAAAAAAAAATTTATAAAAAAAATTTTAAAAAAATAAACATTTTTAAAAAATCTTAAAAAATTGTGTTTCGAAGATTGTAGCACCATGAAAAAAATGCTGCCAACAAGTAAATAAAAGGAAACAAAAGTCACGTGCTGCATGACTATAAGTAAAAAACACACAGAGGAACAGGAGAAGGAAATTACTAAAATATTAACGGCAACGTGAGAATGGGTGGAATGTCGGCAACATCTCCCTTTCCCCTGATTTTCCAAAATTGTTAAGCGGCTCCATGTCTCTGAGAATACTAAAATTTTCAGTTATGTGCTTTTAGAAAACTCAAGAGCAACAGGAAGTTACATTCTTTTAAAATATTACTTGTAATCATTTCTTTTTATCAATTCAAGGAACACATTTCCACATTTATAAGCTATTTAAAAAGCTAACAAAAATTTCAATGCTTAACTCACTGGTTACTTTTCAGTCTCTGTGGGCTCCTCTTTCTCCACCATGTCTTTAAGACAGAGACCCCCCGGGCCCTGAGCTTCTCTGTCCCTCCCACACACCCTCACTTGCTGATCTGGTCCAATCTCAGGCTCCAGCATCACCTCAAACTTATGCCTCCGGCCCAGTCCTCTCCCCAGTCCCAGCCCTCTGGCTGCCCGCCCACAGGTCAACTGGATGTCTACAAGACATTAAAAAAGCTCTTGACCTTGCCCCAAGTCTATCCATAGCCATCTCAGCTCAGGTGTTCAAGCCACTAATCTTGGAATTATCGTGGACTGTTCTCCACCTTACACCCCAAACAGATCTGCTGGAAATCTTGTGAGCTCTGCTTTCGAAGCACATCCAGAACCAATCCCCCCCCCCCACCTTCATCACCTCCCTGATGGTCTCAGGACCCCCACCTCCCTGATGACTTGATTACTGACTTCAATGGCCTCAACTGCTCTCCCTGCAGTCCAGGCTGGACACCTGCCTTTCTAAATCTAATTCAGATTCTGTCACTGTGCTCTGCTCGAAACCCCACAATGACTGCTGCCCATTTCAAAGGTCTCACAAGAATTGGGCACCACGCTCCCCGGGGGACCTCGTTGCCTTCAGTTCCCCCCCTCCTTGGTGCATACACAGTCTGCTCTGTGAACACTTCCGCGTTAGCTCCCACCTTAAAGGCCTCTGTACCGGCTGTTCTTATAGATGGCCTCGTGGCAAACTCCCTTACTTCCCCCAAATCTGGGTAAAATTTCTCCCTGTCGATAAGCCTCCACATCCTAAGGACAGCTCCCACCCCACCCACTGTCCTCATCTTTTTTTCCCTTTCCCTAGTTTTTAACTTCCTCCATACCATATTGTCCTCAAACACCCATTAGTGGTTTTTTTTTTAATGTTTATTTATTTATTTTATGACAGAGAGAAAGAGACAGCGCAGGCAACAGCAAGAGAGGGGCAGAGAGAGAGGGAGAGAGAGAATCCCAAGCAGGCCCTGTGTTGACAGCACAGAGCCCCATGTGGGGCTGGAACCCACGAACTGTGAGATCATGACCTGAGCTGAAATCAAGAGTCAGGCACTTAACCAACTGAGCCACCAGGTGCCCCAAACATCCATTAGTTTTACTTGTTTCCTATATTTACGTTTGCTGTGTAATTCCCATAGCCTATCTGATGGCACGTTTCACCAGGACAGGGACTTTGGTCTGTCTTGTGTGCCAACGGGTCCCAAGCATTTAGAGCACAGTTACTGAAAAGGATTTGTTAAGTAAAAGAAAAACTTTTCAACTGATGCCATGGATTCATAAAATCACAGTTCAGGCCTCAGAATATCTTTTTAATTTTCCAGTATAAAGTCAGCCTCGCCATAACACAACAGAACCACAGGATCACTAAAGAAAGAAAGAGAAAAAGATGTATAGAATAGTGTTAAAACCCAGTGTCAGGTAAGTTGTATTTTTTATTCACCTCAAAAAAAAAATCAGACCTAGTCATGTCAAGGATATACAGACTAGAGTGACTTACTAAATTACAGATGCTGTAATTGTTAAGAAAACGTCAAGATAACTAAGAAATTAAAAAACAGAGAGGATACTGAACTATTGAGAAAAGGCATTGGATCGGGCATTGAACGTCATGGAAGAGGTAGAGATGTACTTCGTTAACCCTTGGCTGGGGAGAATCTTTCAGAAGGCAGCATCCGGGGTGAGGGCTTGGTTCAAACTCTCTGATAAACCATCTGAATCAGCAGCACTAGTTATCACAACATGCCTGGGACGGCTGTTCTGGCTCCACTGCTTGAATGACTAGATTGGTAATTCCCAAACCTACAGTATTTATAAATACCAGTTACACAAAACGCATGGCACGGTGAGGTGAGCCCCAGGACCAGACTCCCGGCCTCACTGCTGCTACCTCAGCTACAGCCCTGGTTTAGCACCAGCGGGGAGCCGATGTGTACCCCAGCCCCGGACTAGTCCTCCAGCTCTAACTGGGGCAAATGGGGCCAATGGTGGGGATAAAAGATCTGAGAGATAGAGGGAGAATCCCTAAATTCAACCTACTCCTCGAAACCTACAACCCTCTTTCTTCCAGGTTATAAGAGTTAACAAATTCCTGGGGCACCTGGGTGGCTCAGTCAATTAAGTGTCAGACTTTGGATCAGGACATGATCTCGCGGTTTGTGAGTCTGAACCCCAAGTCGGGCTCTGTGCTCACAGCTCAGGACCTGGAGCCTGCCTTGGATTCTGTGTCTCTCTCTCTCTCTGCCCCTAGCCCCCCCAAAAAATAATATTAAAAAATTTTTTTAATAAAAAATTTAAAAAAGAGTTAACAAATTCCTTTTAATGCTTAACCAAGTGACTGGAGTCTGTTACTTGAGGCTGAAAAGGTCCCAACTAGTAGTGAGATGAACCCAGTAACTAAAATATAATCCATGAGGTTGGGTCCAAAAGTCAGAAAAGCAAGTAACCTTTGGAACATTAAAATATATTTTATGACTGTTCAGAAAACACATGCTTTCTGAGAAATAGGATGATTCTGCGCAAGGCCTAGGTTACTTTGCATCCCCGCCAAATAAAGGCAGAAAAGCGTCTCTTAAAAAGTGCAAACTACATTTTCTTTAAAAAAAGAACCAATAGCTTACGTTAAGAGGGACAGAAATGTTCTAAAATTAATTTATGGTGATGGCTGCACAAACTTGCAGATAAACTATAAATCGTTGGAGCGTATCCTTTAAATGGGTGAACTGGATGACATATGAATTTTATCTTAATAAAGCTGGGGTTTGGTTTTGTTGTTTGTTTGTTTTTTTTAAAAAAGAACTAATAGCAACCACACAGTGCCAGCCTCCTAATTCAATCATACTGTCAGGATTCAGTATAGCAAAGGAAAGAGGAGGCCATTTCTGCAGACGCATCTTCTCAAACACACAACCGTACAAGCCCTACAAGCTCATTTCCTGTCTGTGCACACAGATGCCTCTTATACATAATGAAAATGCCATATGCGGATGCATCTGATTAGCACCATCCACATTTCCCATCATCATGCCGCACTTGGGGAGCTGCGGTTAATTCCTGCCCATTATCCAAGTGCAAAATCATTCTGCCTAATTTCAGGCAGCCTGGCAGCTGCAGAGGAAAAACAGTCTTGCCCGTCAGTGGAGGCGCATTTGACATATAACCCTTGCTGCCACGAGGACTCCAATCATCCAGGGCTAATCAATTTCAATCAAGTAGGCACTATTAGACCACAGAACGATGGTGACTTCCTTCTTCATCTGCTAGCATGTAGCTTCAAAAAGCCAGCATGAGCGGATGAATGAGAAAGGGCAGAAATTAGGACTGGTGTGTTTTCTTTTTTTTTTTTTTTTTTTTTTTTTTGGTGGGGGGCGGGGGGAGGCAGGAAGGGGTTGCAGGATGAAGAAATCAAGTAAGAGCAGAACAAGTACTTACACCAAGACAGGTTCTCTCCCCCTGCTATTCCCATCACCATATTAATCTTCATGGCCATGTGAGCCCTGATCTTTAAACCACCCGGGCTCCAGAGCTTAATAAACTCTGATACTACTAAATTATTCTGAATTTGCCAGTTCTCCAAATAATCCCTTGACCTCTCTTCTGAGGAGGCATTTCCGTATTTTAAATAGCTTCCACTGGGGTTTTCCTTTAACTATAAAAGAGATAAGATAATATACCAACAGTATTTTATATAATAAAATGGGGGAATTATACTGTAAAATCCCATAATTATACAATAAAATACTGTATATATAAAGTATTCAGTTAAATTTTTAACTCTCATTAGAAATAATTCAATTTTTATCCTATATTCTGTAACCCTTCAGAAACGTATTTCTTTCCCCTAGTAATAATGAAGGAAATCCTGTACACTCTAGAAATACTTCCACATTCTGGCAGTAGTTACAGAATTAATCCCATTAAATTCAAGAAAAGGTTTATCCTCTGCAGTGGGATCTCTAAAAATGTGTAACTCCTAAACATTTCCTCTCTTTTAAGAAGGATCACCATGAGCATGTCTCCTAGAGTCAAGAAAGAAATGAGTCCACTGGTACCCAATTTACCCATCCCTCAGAGGTCACCAGGAGCAGTTTTTTATTTTTTACTTTTTTTTTAATGTTTATTTATTTTTGAGAGACAGAGAGACAGAGAGACAGAGTATGAGCAGGGGAAGGGCAGAGAGAGAGGGAGACACAGAATCCAAAGCAGGCTCCAGGCTCTGAGCCGTCAGCCAACAGCCCGATGCGGGGCTCGAACTCACAGACCATGAGATCATGACCTGAGCCGAAGTCGGCCACTTAACCAACTGAGCCACCCAGGCGCCCCAGGAGCAGCTTTTTAAAAATATAGATTTTAGGACTCCCCCACTTCCTCCTGAATCAGAATCTCTGGGGATAGTGCCTGGAAATCTGCATTGTGAGAACAGCTCCCCAAGCAACTGCACTCTCCTTGCACCCATTAGGAAAGAAGTTGTATGTGCATTTGGGAACCACAGCTCCATTTATTCATCTCTCTGCTGCTCGTTCTGAGACTCTTCCAGGGCTACTTCTGTTTCCAATGCGGCTCATTCATTCTCATTATAAAATTCTTTGGTCTCAGGGAGAATCAGGTTGCAGGAAACAAGCTAGCTATTTTAAGCTGAAAGGGATTTTAATACAGAGAATTAGATGCTTACGGGATTGCTGAAAGGTTCAAGGGGGCGGTCTCCGTTCCAGGCCTCCAGAAAGGACTCCCAGGACAACAGGGAACCGGCCCACCGATGGTACTGCTCCCTTTGTCCATTGGGAAGGTGGGGCACTTTAGGAAGCAGTCCTGGAACTACTGAGTGAGGAACATCCTGTCGACTGTGACTGCAGGACCTGAGAGCTGCCTCTGCCACCACTGTGAGTCCAAAGTCACACGGCCACTAAATCAAATCGAGGGAAGAATCACTCACTTTTTGTGATTCTCCAGAGGTTGAACTTTGGTGAGCTGACGGGCGTCTGATGCTACTGCACTGAACAGTGGTCACCAGAGTCGAGTCCAGCAGGCCTGCCTCACTCTGAACAGAGGACCTCACCCCCCCAACAGACTGAGGCAGCACTCAGTCCTTAACACTCTCGAGTCTCCTTCATGGACAGCACTTCTTCTGGCCTTTCTTCTCTCCATTTCCCCTTCCTGTGGGGACAACTGCTAATTCAGATCCCAATCCCATATCGAGTATCTTCTGAATTTCTTTTTCCTTTGATCCCGCTCATAATGCAGCCTACCTGTATCTTTTATAAGACCCTGATTTTTATCATCCAATTAACCAGATCTTCGGCCCCCACCCAAATCCTGTCATTCATCAAATCAATGCCACTTGAACTAAACAGATAGGATTAACATAAAATATACTAACACCACCTTCACAGGAAAATTCTAATAATCACACTATCGAGATCTGCCCAAATTCGACCAGCATTTTTTACACGGTATTTTCTTTTTTTCCTTTTTTTTAATGTTTATTTATTTATTTCTGGGAGAGAGAGAGAGCACGAGTGTGCAACTGGGGTAAGGGCAGAGAGAGGTGACAGAGAATCCTAAGCAGGCTCCACGCTGACAGCACAATGCTGAGCTAAGATGCACGAACCACAAGATCAAGACCTCAGCTGAAATCAAGAGTCCGACGCGTAACCAACTGAGCCAGCCGGGCACTCTTCACGGTATTTTCTAAACCGTATGTCCAACACAGCGTGAGGTGCTGTGAATGGATAAAAGCCCGTGACTACAAGGAGTTGGTATTCTCTGAGGAGCAGCAGAGACCTAAGAAAAGAATAGTGGATCCGGAAAGAATTTTAGAAGCTACACTAGAATATCTGACACCAACATTAACTATACACTTCTCAGATTTGAAAAAATAACGTTCGTTCTTTTCTTAAAGCATGCATGAGGTCTCGTGAAATGAACATATGGTAACATCTTGTGTAACAGCCCACACAGTCCATTTTTGCAATCAGATCTTACTTAATACAATACACTGTGTGACTTCAAAACGTGCGCATATGTCAAATGCAGAAAATCTCCCACCGTCACCTGGCCAGGGGGAGGAGTGAAGGGAGATCTTTAAAGCAAACAAAATCACTCCTAACACGGGAGTCAGACCAGAGAGCACACTACAGTATGATAGGAGATATACATGTACCTTTAACTTCTTAAGTTACTTTCTCCTGTGAGTAAACTACTTCCCCTCCTAGACTGAACTAGATTGTGCTTACACTGAGATTTTTTTCCTCCTGAAGGATTAGGCTTCACATCTTTTGGGCTACTCTCTTCCAAAGAAGCAGCATCTGTTTCTAAATAAGGAGTCCACACACACACACTCACTTTAAAGAAGTGGAAACATAGATAGAGGGTAAATTTCTCTTCAAGTTATGCAGAAGGTGGAAGGGACACACCCACAAAAGTTTGCTAATCTGTTTTAAGTGGAAACTTTACTTCCATTTCTTTTGTAAAAGGATTCCATCCCATCTCCCTCATTTGAGAAGCATGCTGGATGCAATTTCTTTAAATAGAAAATTCAAAGTCATCAATCATTTCTTTTACCACTGCAAATACAACCAACTCTGTATGGAACAGAACATTTCCACCTTCTAGAGATGAAAGTCAACAACATTCCCGGGCACTAGATTAAGTGTCATCTCTCACAAACACGAAGATAAATATGATTGCAAACTCTCCTGCAGACCACCGAAGATTAAACAGATGACTGAGGAATGGTCTCTGGAGCCCTCTGGACAGTGGGATAAAAGCAATGGAAGGCTCTTCCTCACCTCACAGAATCCTACTTCCAGAGGATATAATCCTCCCAAACCAGACTAAATGCAAAACTGCCCTACAGCAAGGGAGCAGAAACCCAAAGCCTGGTGCGGTCTATAACACCTATCATCAGATAAGGGGCTATGGCTGACCTTTCTCTCAGGATTCAAAGTCTACCCTCTCCCTAGGCTATACTCTAAGCCATGCCCTGACAGAGAGGCCAGCTTCTCCAACCCCAACCAAATCCCTCTTCCCCCTATGCTATTTCCCTTAGTCTTGGAAACTCTAAAACTGAAGCATGCATTGTTAACTGCTTTGCTTGAGATACAGCAACTTTCATATGAACATTTTATGAGACAAGTCCAGGAAGCAAACCTACAAGAAACAAGACTGGTATTTTAAAGAAGGGGAGAAGAACAAAAGAGAAAACGGAAATGACAGTTATTTCCTCCTTAAGTTCTAAAATAAGTCTTTTCCTCCTCTACCTGCTTTTAAGCTGACACTTGTTCTCACCTTGTTTTTAACGGTCTTGTTGTTTTTAAACCTAGAGGTTTCTCCTAAATTTCCATAGGTGAATGGTTTATCTGCATTACTGCAACCAGACTGGATGGACACTCTTACTTTAAAACTAGCTCTCTTTTTTTTCCAATATTTTAAAACATGCCACATAGTTTTCTCCAGTCACTGGAAAAGGATACACTAAATTTAAAACTTATGTTTTCAACCCACACAAAGCTACCAATGCCAATTGCTAGGAGCTCAAATACAGCCTCACTCTCGGTTCTGTTTTCATATACTAGATCCTCCCTATCAATAAATTTCCATTTTTACAACTAAATAACACAGTCTTTGAAGAGGCAAGCTGTAACCCATTTTATATTATCTAATGCCAAACTCTAGGAAGTAAGCTGAGGCTACAATATTTCACTCCCAGTTCTAAAACTCCACACGTATCCACACTGCTCTCCATTTCACAGAGACGTGATAAACTCAGTGAGTGAATATATGGCCCAGGCAAGTAGGCGATGTCTTCCAGCAGGCCAAGGAAATTCAGAACAGACCATGGGGAAAAAAGCAGCTGCACACATTAATGGTATGGCTAACACTCTCAAATACACAGGACCAAACATCAAAGCCTCTCAAATTATAAAAATATGGCACCAAAACGATGAAACTAAAAAGAAATAAATGCAAGGTGGCCCACTAAGGCAGGAAAAAAATAACACACGGACAGGAAAAGGACATCTGTCAAGTACTTGGACAGTGTACTGTTCCAGCACACTTAGCGTCAGTAAGTATGTGTCACTATCCAAGGAGCGTCGTCTTAGAAAGAAGAGCCATCCAATGAAGCTTCTTACACAGAGACAGTCCCTGCTTTAATTCCACAGCACATTCCTAGAAACCATAACATAAAGCCCATCGTATCTTCCCATGGGAACTACATCAAAATTGAAGGGTTACATCCTGGCCAAAGACACCAAATAAATCGTAGCAATGACGATGCTGCACAGAATCTATGACACAGCTCCAAACTCTCTAAATAATATAAAGTGATAAAATCAAGCCATAGCAATAGAATTTGAGGTTAGACATGACCTTACAGACCTCAGGGTCTAACTCTCTCCTTCTCTAGGCAGTAAATGAAAACCCAAATGACCATTTGCCCAAGGTCAGAAATGTAGTTAGAAGCCAACTGAGAAACAAACCCAGGCCTCCTATTGAGAAACCCAAGCTTCCTATTAACCAATCCATGCACTACTACACAAGCTTACCTTCTTTAAAAAGTCCCTTAAAACAGGAAAGAAGCATACACTGTTATTATATAAGCTCCCTCTAAAATAAGACAAACATAAAGCAAATAAAAATAGAACTCCCATATAACACATTTTACCTGCAAACAATGCCAGTCCTTAAAGATTACATATTTATGTGCTTGTGATGAGCAACCATTTTTCTTTTTGGTCTTTTCAAAATTTGCGAAGTACTGTGGGAGAATACTCGGACTGCCAATCCAGAGGAGCCATGGCTTTGGCCATGCCCTCCTTCTGGTTACAGACCCAGCCTCCCTGCCCACCAGGACTTACACGTGACCCAAGGCAGGTCCCCCAGCGCCCTTCCCCAGACCACGTGAACTGGAAGGGAATCCTCAGGGTGCGAAACTGTGAGAAGGGCACCCTGGCACAGGCAGTGACCACACTTCCTGAGGTGCTGGTAAAAGTCTTAGCAAGCAGGTGGGGTGATGATTCCTATCCCTTTTGGATGTTTCTGAATTACCTACGAACTTGAATTTTGTAATGAGAAATGTAATGGGAAAACTCTATCGTGTAGGAAGGTCAGGATTGATATTCAACTAGAATGAACTCCCTTTACTGAATGTCTAAGACCTCTTCTAAATGTTTTATTTATTTTTGAGAGAAAGAGCACGTGCAAGCAGGGAAGGGGCAGAGAGAGAGGGGGGCGACAGAGGATCTGAAGCAGGCTCCACGCTGACAACACAGAGCCTGATGTGGCACTCAAACCCATGAACCTTAAGATCATGACCTGAGCCCAAGTCCAATACTCAAGGGACTGAGCCACCCAAAGCACCCCTAAGATCTCTCCTGATCAAAACCTTGGGTATCATCCCGAACATACGGTAAAAAACAAATACAACATTCCTTATAATCTACAAGGATGATAGCTTCATTTCTGGGTGTGGTCCTGATTTGACATAAGTTTTAATTTTCTTTAACACTAGCTAACTGTAGACACTTCCCACAATCCTATCAATAATAACAGGTTAAACAATGATCACATGAAAACTCCACTACAAAACCTGAGGTGAGTTAGAAGCATTACAATCTCCTTTTGATCGCTCTCCTGAGCACACCCTGCTCAAAAGCCAACCAAAAAGTCTGCCTCTGCATTTCTAAAGACTCAATTTCTCTTCCTCAAACGCTTCCCCCTTCTCTTTGCCCCACATGTTACCTGTACGTGGGCATCAGATTTGGCTTCCTCCTACACAGTGCGGTGCTGTTTTCCTCCCAAAGTTTAATTTTTTTATTTATGATGTTTTCCTCCTGTCTCCACTTCATTCCTGAGACAACGGTCCCCCCTCCCTAACTTCAGGCAAACCAGCTAATCTCACATCTCACAGAAGGAATTTCACTGAATAGACAGCGATAGAGACTAATACTTCTACCCACAAAGCAACACAATTCTGGTTTAATTAACATGGTTGCCAATGCCTGACATAACATCTGGGAATTACATTCATAGGAAACTGTATTTCCAGTCTTATTTTGACATAAAATGCTAAAGGTGCAACAAATGTACAGGTAACCCTACAGTCACATGGTCTTTAAGTACTTTTTCAAACCAAAGAAAACACTGTACCATGGAAATATTATACCATGGTTAAATGAAGCTACAAAAACCTACTCAATCCTTAAGTCCTGCAAAGTCTAACCACCAAGTATCAGAGTGGGCTAAGGGGAAACCCAAGAGCTCCGCGCCCCTGAGGCAGAGGCCACGGGGATTTCCTCTGCCCGGTCTAAATCACCAAAGGCAGAGCTCCGAGCAAAGATGGTGCTGAAGGTGGGCTGTGGCAAGAACAGGGGGTCCTGGGGTACAGAAGAATCGAGGTGAGAATCAAGACACCACGGCCCAGAGTGAGACAGGAGCAATGACCTTCCCGGCAGACCCTCCATTCATCTGAAGGGGCATTTATTAAAGACCATCTAGAGCTAGGGCAGTCGGCTAAGCACTAGGTACACAAAAATAACAAAGTAACAGAAGATTGTGCTCCTAAAGAACTCCATCTCACCAGGTGGAGACAGACAAAAGACTAGAGAATTAGGCGGGCAGAGTACCGGATGTTCTGGCAGAAGGAACAGGCGCTGGGGCTTCCTGGCAGCTCCCCAGGGGGCTGAGTCTCAGGAGACCCAAAGAGCACATGCTCTCGACACTGTATTTACTTTTCCTTCCATCCTGGGTCTCTTCCTTCCCCCGATGCTTACTTAGCTCCCAGCTCTCCTCCCAGTGGGCCCATCCTGACAGGGAAAAGACTGCCCTTCTGAGGTCTCCTTAATATTGGCACATAAAGCCAGAACACCTATTTACTACAAACTTATGAACTTAGAAAGTTGAAATTAAAGGGCACAAACAGGAACTCAAAACCCACAAGTTCAAGCTTCAAAGATGAGAATGTCCCATTTCATAAAAGGTGGTTGTGGCTTCCCACGTTACCGCTCCACGTTGTCCCGCAGCTCTGTCTCCACGGCTCCACAGAGACCCACGCTTCACTTCTCGTCGTCTCCAAAACTTACATTCGACAGCTCCCTCACATCCAACGAGGCCAGAGGCCAGTACGTGTGGGATTATACTCTAAACCATCTTGCTTTAAGAGGCAGCCTTAGCAGCAGCACAGAGCGAAATGTAGCAGGAGTTATGTTGGGTAGGAGAATTATGGAATGCTTTTCTTCTTCTCTATATTGTTGAAAGACTGTAAAATAAACGTGTTTGTGTAATAAAAATGAGGAGGGGGCACCCGGGTGGCTGACTCTTGGTTTCACCTCAGGTCATGATCCGGTTCATGGGATCGAGCCCTGCACTGGGCTCTGCGCTGACGGTCCCTGCTTGGGACTCTCTTCCTCCTTCACTCTCTGCCCCTCCTCCACACGCCCTCTCACTCCTTCCTTCTCTCTCCCCCTCCCCCATGCCCTATCTATCTCCAAATAAATAAACTTTAAAAAAAAGAAAAAAGAGAAAGAAAGAAAAGACAACAGCGAGCACATGCTGCCGCATGGATGAACACTGAGGACGTTACGCTAGGTGAGATAAGCCGGTCCCCAAAGGACAAATACCTATGACTCCACTTGTGTGAAGTGCTCAGAGCAGTATCTATAATGACAGAAAACAGACAGAAAGTGGCTGTCAGGGGTTGGGGGAGGGGGAATGAGGAGATACTGTTTAAAAAGCAGAGTTGCAGTTTTGCAATGTGTAAAGAGTCCTGTGGATGGAGGGTAGTGATGGTTGTCCCCAGTGATGTGACCAGTTAATGTCACCGAACTGTGCACTTAAAAATGGTTAAAATGGTGATTTTATACTATATATATATTTTTATCGCAATTAAAATAAATGACTTTTAAAAAGGACACTCTTCAGAAATTTATTCTATCTAGACTAGGGTCCATCTATATTTAACAATACACATACTCTTTTATGAATAACACGCAATGGATCTAGCAATTATAATGGAGAGTATCTCATCCCTAACTAGAACATCAAGAGTGGACATGTATATTGAGAAAGTCGTGTCTGAAAGCTGAGGGCCCTGAATTCTCCCTGGAGAAAAAGCCATCCTCTACCCTCCCAACGATATTAGCACCGTTATCCTCAACACAGCTACCACCACCATAAGCTGAATCCCTCATACACATTTACCCAAAACATGCTAACTCTAGCCTCACAATCACTCTGGAAGGGGAAGCATCATCCCCTGTCTACAGATGAAGAGAAACAGGCCCAAGATTACACAGGTCAAAGTGGCTGAAGCCTATGCTTCACCCGTCTGCGGGCAGTGCTCCTCCCCCACGCAGACTCCCCACGACTGCCTTTCCCCTCCGAAGTCACACACGCACAGCACTGGGTTCCCGGGGTGGACTGCACGTCACTTCACCTACCTGGCCCCATCCCTCAGTATGTACGCAGTGCACACCTGCTCTATAATTTTAGGGCTCTGTTTTAAACGCTGGATCCAAACTCAACTGGAAAAAGAAGGTGTAGAGGCCACTTTTAGGCAACAGGCTTGAGCAATGGAAACTTGATTAAGGTAGAAGGGCCCCCAGTGACCACTGGGCTGGATGCAAACAGGCTCATGAAGTGACCTGCCTCAAAACAGCCATAGACCCTCGATGACCAATGGGCGACTTACAACTGGACACAGGTACTGAAAAAGGAAAACTCGATCCATTCCCATACCTCTTCACTCCCTACTTTAACTGTAGCCCCCCACCCACCGCCTCCTGGTAGACGGTCTCTCCTGTGCCGTCCTGCCCGCTGCTCCCTTGTAGTGTATTCAATGAACTTCTATCTCCTGTGTTCTGTCTTGGGTGAATCCTTTCACCACTCATGCCCCAGCCTTCACCAGATCGGGCTGCCCCACAGAAGGTTCCACAGTGCTTCCCACGAACTCACTCTAAAGGCAAAACACTTCATTTACTTATGAATCCGTCTCACTCAAGAACCCTAGCATACCACATGCCTCTCTCGCCCAACTGAAACCATTACTCCCTAAACCCACTCAGTCCCTGGGGAAAGGAGAGGCGGCTTCGAAGAGCTGGCCTTTCCTAATCTCTCATCAGGCTTCTCAAACCCTCCTGACAAAGTGGAATGAACTGCACCAAGGATCCACGGCCTTCCCGCTTTCCCACCTGAAGTGTGACAAGTACTTACAGGCTAGTCGTTTGTTTTTGACATGGCTGCAAACTGCACACTCTACTCTTAACTGTCAGGTTTATTTTAATATTAAAAAATCTTCCTTCCGAGTCTTAAGTACAACGGGCACCAAGAGAGATGGACCGTGTAGGTTCAAAGCCTCCAGAGACACCAAAGCCCCAAAGCTAGCCCAGACGAGGAAGCAGGCCTGGCCGTCCCGGCCCGGGACTTCTCGCTGCAGGCCCCCCACACACTGAACTTCTGACAACACCTTCCCCTGAGCAAATGACAGCTGTGTGTATCATTCGCAGGGAACTGACGTACCGGGCTTTTACCCCGTGGTTCTGTTTTCGCACGCATAAATGTGTAAATTCCCTGTGATCGAGGAAGGTCAAACTTCCCTGTGTGTCCTCCGCATCTAATCCTGTTTCTGACACATGACGGACTCTGCGGACAGCAGTTCTTCAGAGTCCTTGAGTAAAAGAAAAAGTGTGGAGGGAGCCCACAGGCCCTCTTCCTGGAGACTCACAGTCCATTTCTGTCTTAAGGCCTGCTAAGCCCCTCAGTTCTCACGAGGAGAACAATGTGTCCTCCTGTATAATGGGGCCATTCTTCCTTTGTCCCTACCAAAGGAAACAGGCCAAATTATACGTGTACTAAATTCACGTTATCTGCTTTAAGATTACATTCACCTGCCATTCCCTTCCTATGTAAACTCAAGTCTTAACATTTAAAATCGCTCGTTCTCCGTATTCTAAAAGAGTCGGACAGTACGGATATGCAAACTCCTTCTCTAGCAGTTTAAAGCGTCTGCACAATTTCGTCCCAGCTTCTCTCCCTCTGCGGACTTCCCGTCACCTGAAGTTTGAGTAAAACTTCACAATCTCTGTGGCAAGCAAGAATAAAAAGCGAGAGACCTATCGACGCAGGTTCAAGTACAAGGCCTTCGATCTCAAAAATACGTGTGTGATGCCACTAAATCATTTTCTATCACGGCTTCTGTCACTTCAGCAACTTTCACTGAAAGCTTGGCCCTAATCAAGCAGCTCCAAAAGACAATATTTACACATGACATCAGAACAACTGCTGTCGAAATCTCAGAGAACTTGCCCTAGCGAACCTCTAAGCAAACAACAAAAAGTGTCCCCCACGGCCACCACACCTGTCTGGCTTACCAGCACACGTTCCCCTAAGGCTGTCAATCATATCGCCCATTTAACAAACCCTTTTACACGTCGAGTTTTTCCCCCAGGGAGGGCGGGAGGGAAGAGTTCTACACACAGAGACTAAAAACTGATCACAGGAAATGTCAGAAAGGTGTTCAAAAGTTTAAACTACAACGAGTAAACCACAGAATAAAGTCTCTCAAGGTCTGTAAGGGCCTTAACAAGTAGGATTTCCAGATGCCTACTCTGCTAGGAAGCGGACGAGAGAGAGGAGGCCTGAATTGGCATGTCGCTAAGTAACGCCCCTGGAGTCACAGATTCCATATAAACGCTGAAAACTGGTTCCAATATATCCTAGGAATACTGAAAATAGAGTCTGAGCACCAAGTGAGGCTATTGATTTTCATAGGAAACATATGCCAAGATATACCAGAGCCTGTTATAATTTTATGAAATTGTCACATATGACTTTAATTATTAGGAAATTTCTCAATAATTTACCCAATTTCCCCTTTCCACACATCATGCTAGAGTCTGGCTGGTCTACTCCCTGACCCCGCAACATCACGCTTGTTACGTACGTTTTCTCTCCAGGACGACCTCATGCAGAGACAAAAACTAACTTCTTCATTATGTTTTCAAACTTCGCTATTCCATTAACAGTTTCTCAGCTAATTCTGTCTGCTTCCTATTTTCACACACCTCGACAATGGGCTCAGCTTCTTCCGATTCTGTTTTCTCTTTGGATCAGCTCTTGGACACCCTGCCTGGCCCTTGGCTACCATAGTTTTCTATTATGCCCCAAACACTGTCTTTTGATACACTCGGCAGGACCCAACAGAGCTAACTAACCAACGGTGCTCAGGAAAACGAGACATTTCGAAGTTAAGGGGTTCCAACCTACAATCGCAGTGCACAGCACGTCGTAGGGAGCCTGTGAGAACTCACGCACCTGTTGACCGACCTCACTTCTAAACACGAACCCAGCTGGAGTCAAGGGAAAGTCCTGGGCGTTTATCCCCACGTTCCAAGTCCCAGGTCTCACTAACAGCGAGTCAGAAATGTTTTATTAACAGTTTATTGGTTTTTCTCACCCCATTATTAAATACACACTCATTGTCAGTTTAGTAAATATGGAAACCTAGTAAAATTAAATCACCTTGAAGCCCCATCACTCAAGTGGGGCGAATTTTTCAAGACCTAAAAAATAGGGTCCTAAAAGACTCCTACTCAGTGTAAAGGCTTTAAAAGAGCTAAATCAGAGTGCGTTAAGAAAGAGGTTATATGGGCAATGAGTAATTTGACAAGGTTATCACAGGAAATCAGGAACATACCAAAATAGATTTTTGACTTCTGGTTAACAAGGTTTGGGAACACATGATTGCATAAACAATACTGCCCACAAAATGAAACTTAACTGTTAAAAACCTTCAAAGAGTATTTCTTCCACTGCTACCTTATTTTTCATGAGTCTACGAGGAACCAAGCCTCAGATGAACAAAAGTTCCTTTGCGAATGCTAAAAAAGCTAATGAAAGCTAAATGTCATACGTGCCATTCAACCCAACTTTGTACTGAACACTTACCATGTCCCAGGCAGGGAGATCCGGCTTTTATGGGGCTCTGAAAATTATTTGGCGGGGGTGGGTAGTACTAAGGGAGGAAAAAATACACAATATATTTTACTTTTGAAAATGTAGAGGCACCTGAGTGGTTCAGTCAGTTGAGCATGGGACTCTTGGTTTCGGCTCAGGTCATGATCTCAGGATTCGTGGTTTTGAGCCCGGCATCCAGCTCTGCACTAACTGCCTGCTTGGGATTCTTTCTCTCCCTCTCTCTGCTCCTTACCCACTCGTGCTCTTGTGCTTTCTTTCTCTCTCAAAAATAAACTTAAAAAAAATAAAAAGAAAATGTAAAAAAAAAAAAGAAGAAGAAGAAGAAAGAAAGAAAGAAACTATGTGAATACATTCCTCTGGTCCTTCCCAGGGCCTTGGGAAGCAAGGATGAAAGAGAACATGTTCGGGTCTGTGCAGGTGGGGGACGGGGTAGGAAAAGCTTCCTTGATCAGGGGTACCCAGAGAGCTATCCAGAAGCAGCACAGAGGAAATCTCCATGCTCAGGGAACAATGGTGGGAAACAAAGACTTCAACCAACTTCGCTAATAAATGAATGCAAACTTAAATATAGAATACCAACTGGGGCCTCAGACTAAATATTAGCAAAAATACTGATACTTAGTATTGGGAAGGTTGTGGGGAAATCAGCAATCCTAAGACACTGGCAAGACAGTTTAAACTGGAGCCCCGTTTCCAGAGGGCAATTAGGGAATATTTTTCAAAGGCTTTAAAAACTGCCCACTTTTTGACCCAGCAATTCCAATTCTTGTAAGGAAAGTATCCTAAAGAAATGACTGCACAAGCATTCAAAGATGTAGATGTATTTCCTTTTAAATAAACTCTCGTATAAAGTACGAGGCTTTAGGTTATAGAATGTTCATATAATGAATATAAAGCAGTCATTACAAGTGACATAATTAAATACAGACACAAAAAGAGGGTCACAATACAGTAAGGTTAAAATCAAGTTACACTAACTCAAAAAGATATCTGCATCCCCAAGTTCACAGTGGCATTACTTACAGTAGCCAAGACATGAAAACAACCTAAATGCCCACTGATGGATAAATGGATAAAGCGGTTGTGACACACACATACACACTAATGGAATGTGATTCAGCCATAACAAAAAAAAAACAAAAAAACAAAAAAAAGACAACAAGGAAATCCTGCCATTTGTGACAACATAGGGGGACCCTAAGGACATTATGCTACGTAAAATAAATCAGAGAAAGACAAATACTGTATGATCTCACTTATAGGTGGAATCTCAAACAACAACAACAACAAAACCCCAACAAAACAAACAAAACCCACTGATAAAGAGATCAGATTTGCAGTTACCAGAGGTGGGGGAAATTGGAAGGAGGTGTTTAAAAGATACAAACTTCCCGGTACAAGACAAAGAACTACCAGGTATGTAATACACAGTGTGATGGCTAGAGTCAACACTGCTGTATAAGACACTGGAATGTTGTTAGAAGAGTAAATCCTAAAAGTTATTCTCATCGCAAAGAAAAAAAAATCATTTTTTTTCTTTTTATTGTATCTATAGGAGATGATGGAGATGATGGATGCTAACCAAACCTACCGTTGTAAACACAACATTCGTAGGTCACACCATCATGCTGTGTACACTTTAAACTTTTACAGTGATGTATGTAAATTATTTTTCAATAAAACTAAAAAAAGAAGGAAAAATAAAATTACAAAATTGTATGTCTCAATCCTACTTAAAAATATATAGTAAAAATAATACATCCTATTAATGGAAAAAAAGTCCTACCAGGATACATTAAAACCTTACACTATATGGCTGACTCTTGAACAATGTGGGGGCTGTTTCCGTGCAGTTGAAAATCCACATATAATTTCTGACTCCCCAAAAACGTTACTAATAGCTTCCTGTTTACCTTACCGATAACATAAACAGTTGATTAGCATATGTTTTGTATGCTATATGTATATTATATTCTTACCAAAAAGGTAAGCTAGGGAAAGGAAAATGTTACTAAGAAAATCATAAGGAAAATACATTTTCCGTACTGTATTTATTAAAAACAAAATCCATGCATAAGTGGGCCTGTGAATTTCAAATCGAAGTCGTTCAAGGGTCAACTGTACAACTAAACAATAAAGATACAATTAATCCAATTAAAAACAGGGCAAAGGATTTGGATACATATTTCTCCAAAGAAAATACACAAATGGCTCCTAAGCACATGAAATGATGCTACACGTGACTTGTCACTGAAGAAATGCAAACCCAGGTGCACCTGGGTGGCTCAGCTGGTCAAGCATCCAACTCCTGATTTTGACTCAGGTCATTATCTCATGGTTTGTGAGACAGAGCCCCGAGTCGGGCTCTGCAGTGACAGCACCGAGCCTGCCTGGGATTCTCCCTCTCTGCCCCTCCCCTCCTCGCATGTGCGCATGCTCTCTCTTTCTCTCTCTCAAAATAAATAAATAAACTTTAAAGAAAAGAAATGCAAATCCAAACCACAATAAGGTATCACTTCACATCACATCCAGCATGGCTATAATCAAAACGTCAGGTAATTAAGTGCCGGTGAGGATGTGGAGAAATCGGCACCTTCCTTACCTTGCTGGTGAGAATGTAAAATGGTGCAGACACTTTGGCAAACAGTTTGACAGTTCCTCAAAATGTTACACATACAGTTACACATGAACCAACAATTCACCCTTAGATATATACCCAACAGAATTGAAAACATATGTCCACACCAAAACCCATACACCGATCAATGTTCATGGCAGCAGTATTCCTAATAGCTCCAAAACTGGAAACATCCCAAATGCACATCAACTGAGGAATACACAGACGGATTCAGTACATCCATACGATGGCATATCGTTTGGTAACACAAAGGAATGAAGGACTGATATACGCTACAATGTGGGTGAACCTTGAAAACATTAAGCTAAATGAAACAGACCAGTCATATAAAATATTCAGAATAAGTGAATCTACAGAGACAGAAAGTAGAGTCGTGCTTGCCAAGGACTGGAGTGGAGGCAGCGGTAAGTGGTTGGGGATGGGGGTGAGGTTTCTTTCTGGGGGATGAAAATGTTCTAAAATTAGATTGGGGTGATGGTCGCACAACCGCTAGTGTGCCCAAAGCCACTGAACTGTACCCCTTAACGGGTGCATTCACATAGGCCTATGTGAATCATGAATTGTATCTAAGTAAATCTATTTTTAAAAATACAATAATGGGGTGCCTGAGTGGCTCAGTTAGTTAGGCGGCTGACTCTTGATTTCAGCTCAGATCGTGATCTTCAGCTGTTCGTGAGATGGAGCCCCACATCAGGCTCCACACTGACATTTCACAGAGCCTGCTTCTAATTCTCTCCCTCCTTCTCTCTCTGCGAACCAGTACTCACTCTCTCAAAATAAATAAACTTAAAAAAACCCACAATACTTATTTCAGTACTTTATGGTGGCTTTAATTTTCTTAGGAAAAAATTTTTAACAGGCATTACACATACCAGCTGGGCCAGAGTAAGTAACCACTTTGATTTCCTATCATAAAATGAGGATAGTGATGGTACCCATCTTAATAGTACCTAGCTCATAGTTTTAGTCGAAGAATTAAATGAGATTCCATTTGTAGAGGGCTTTAAAGAGTATCTAGCATAAAGCAAGCATTCAAAAATTAGCTATTATCATTATAACCTTTAAAGTAAAAAAAAAAAACTACTGTATTTCTACTTTGAAAACACAAACATGCCCTCCTACTTACATCACTACGCATTCTTTATTGTTTTTTTTAATGTTTACTTATTTCAGAGAGAGAGAGCATGAATAGAGGAGGGTCAGAGAAAGAGGGAAACACAGAATCTGAAGCAGGCTCCAGGCTCAGCGCTGTGAGCATAGAACCCAACACGGGCTCGAACTCGCAAACCACGAGGTCATGATCTGAGCTGAAGCTGGACACTTAACCGACTGAGCCACCCAGGCGCCCCGCATCACTATGCATTCTTGATTTGTTTCCCATCACTTAAGAGGCAATTCTCTCAGCAGAGACAAATGCCAAGTGCAAAGCAACCGAGATGCCAGAGGAAGATGGGAAATGATTAACAACAGCCTCCGGTTCTATCATGTGGCATTTGCCATTGTGTAGGCCCCACACTAAGTGCTTTACGTGCCTGCTGCCAATAAACCTCAACAACACCCCGAGAAAGGTACCATCAGTCTCGTTTTACAGAGAAAGAAATCAAAGTTTGCACAGATTATTTGGCCAAAGATGCCCACGGCCAGGGCTGAGCCAGGATTCAGACTCACAGTTATGCTTCCAAAGCCTGTGTGGTATCGTGTATGACGGAATAGTACCTGAAAAAACAGCTACTCAGAGGAAGCCACTTAAAATCCACAAGAGTTAGAATAAGAGTAAGAGAGAGAGAGAGAAAGAGAGAGAGAGAGAGGGAAAAGAGACTTATGTGGGACTTGACATCCTAGAAAACAAAACTAAGTTATAAAAATAAGCATTTTATATTTAACAAATATTGTTGAAATCCCAACCAGGCCCTAAGTAAGTCTCAGCAGGAACAAAAAATGAGTCAAGAGTTGAGAATGTTTAGCATAATTCTTGACAAATAGTAGTATTGATATGACATAGAGGGAGTCACGCTCAGGTAAATTTTTGCTAAAATACTTAAGGGCATCTCTTAATTTTTTGATATTTAAACCACCCTCTTTTGAAGCATCAAATACATTACCCTTTGTCAATTTTCTCTTCTACAACCAACACAAAGACACTGGCCACCGACCAGAGGGGAAATGAGTGGAATAGAAGCTAGCACTAAGTAGGAAGACATGTTTGAATGGAGACCAATTTTACAAGGTTTATATTTGTTAACATTTTTATGTTATGACAGCTTCTGAAACATCAGTATTGGAATTCAGAATATAAGAAAACAAGAATATTGATACCGTTTTCCCACTACCTAACTGCTCACGAAATATAAAAAGTAAACTAAACGCTTTCTGCCTTATTTCAATCCTCAGTTTACCCATTTGCTATTTTCTGGTTGTATCTTTCCAAAACTGTCAACCCAAAAATGACAGAGTGGAGCTCCTATCTACCCAGTATAGAGACCTAGAACCAACAGAAATAAGCTTTTGTGGTCAAGTCTTAACAATTCTCTCTAATAAGTACACACATGTGCTCTGGCAAAAGTAACAAGAAACGTAAAGGTGGCTTTCCCTCCTTAACAGGACCCTGGACAATGTAACTGTAAATTCAAGCAGCTTGCTAGCAACAGAGCCAAAATCAGACCACGGAATATCCAGACTCTTTCTCAGGGCTTCAACTACTTCCTTATGCATTCCCAATCTCTCTAGACTCTTGGATAACTAAAACCAACAAAAAAAAAAAAAAAATGAAAATTAGCAGAACATGAAGACATGTCTGCATGTAACAAACTGGTAAGTTGAAAGCCCCTTAAGTGATGGTAGCTACACCTGTGAATGTACATAACATATAGGCTTGCGGAATCGCTATGTTGCACACCTAAAACTAATGTTCAACTACACTTCAAAGAATGTAAAAACAAGTTCTGTTTAGAAAAACAAAATCCATTAACATCTACTGATAACACAAATGGCCTGCATCTCTAAATAACACCTCTAAAAGAGATTCTTGTTCAGCAGGAAGAAGGAAGGAAGCATGGAGATGTCAGGAATGGCAGAAAGGCTCAAAGAGGAAGTTTCGTGATCTTAGAAAACAGTGTGTTTTTGGACGTCCTATTACAGTTTGGCAACTATCTTTTTTTGTTAAAATACTGCTGAGAGGCTTAAAAATATCCAGTCATATCATCTTTCCAGATATTTTAACTAAGGAAAAAAATAAATAACCCTGTCTTCCTCATCACCCTTGTCTCCACAATAGGCCTGACCCAGGGTTCATCACCATTTTAAAGTTAACATTCAAAACTTCACACCGTAATTTCAAATGGTCGCAAAGAGTATAATTTCTGGCCTAACTGTAAATACCGAGTTGTAAATAAAACTATTACATCACTTTTAAATACACCTATTGTATTCTAAGTTCCATCAGCATTTTTCACATTACCACATCCATTTAAAAAAATTAATGAAAAAACTCTTCAAAAGTTGCAAATTATGCACCATTTCCCTTTCTCCTTGATCTCATCTTTCTATTCTACTTTCCCTACAGTATTATTTCGTAATATACTTTTACAGATAAACGTACATCTTACCTCTCTGCAACAAAAACCTCTAAACACACTGAGATTTACCATAAAATTCAGTGTTAAAGGTTTCTTCTAAATTGAGTACAATACACAGTTACTATTGTAAGGACAAAAGCGCCCCCCAAAATAATACAATTATTCAATACACAGAAAATTTTATTGTAAATGTATGTGTATCTAAATGATCTGGATGGGACTCTTCCTCTCATTAGTTCATTCTCTGTAGATTATTGCTTATTACTGGGAGGAGACAAGATTCCACATGAAATCTATTATGTGTAGCTCTGACAGATGTAGGCATTGAAAATATGGGTTCACATAAGTAGGTAGATGGAAATGAAAAAAGATTTTTCTAGCAAACAGTAGTAATATTCATCCATGGGTATAATATTCAATAATTTACTAGTTGACCACTCAATAAGTCTTCTCTCAATTTCATGGACAATGAACAATGCAAACTTACTTGTAAAAGGATCATTTTCCATTACAGTCTTTCCCTTACTCAGCAGTCACACCAATATTTTCACTATTCCTCTGCTTGGCACCTTGGTGATACGGGGTAAGTGTGAGGTGTGCCTTCCCTTTAAAGACAGGTCATTCTGAAAGGGGAGGTATGAAAGGAGAACCAGCAGACCGCCTGGGTCACAAGCATTTTCTGAGGCAGGTCAATTTTAGGACTGATTACTTTCAAGGTCTAAGAATCTGAAATTGATTCTCTTTAAATTATAGGTGCCTGCATCTCCCTTGAAACGGCTTCAAAGTACCCCCAGATGTATACCCTCTTGGGTCTGAAGGCCAATGCTCTCAGAACTCCTACATGGATAGACCTCAAGTTCAAAGGCGGACAGGAATGACAAGGAAGCACAGGATAAAGCATAAGAGAAAATTATGCGAAGTCTGATTCTAATTTGGGCTGTTTCATACATACAGTCTTTGACAAATGAGACTCAGGTATCAAAATCTTAGTATCAAGGTGTGTTTTCATACCCTTTCATATCATTGGATGCGTTTTGGTTTTTAAATGAAGTTAGCCTTCTTCAAAATGAACACTGCCATCTCTTTCCTGACAGATCATATTCCAGTTAGCAAGATCAAAACAAGGGCACCGTAAGAGCAGCTGTCAGTCTCTTACAAAGCAATCCCGAAGCAGCAGGTTCAACTTTGGCTGCACATGTTCTGATTCAATTACTCTAGAGTGGGGCCAGTCACAGCAGCATTAAAAGCAAAAACAAAAACATAAAAAACTCCCCAGGTGATTCTAAAGTGTGACCAGGGTTGAGAGCCACTGAACTAATTAATACCTAAATGTTAAAATTAGTTTTTAATTCCACAAGAGTGACATTTATTTCTGATCTGTAGATTAACCCAAGATTAATCTATTTTAATTTTTAAAATATATTAATAGTTTAAAAAGCATTTTAGGTAGCAGAGTTCTATGCAGATAAAATGTACCATCTTCTTGACTTATTAAAAGAGGCATCTTTTTTCTACTCTTTTTTTTTTTTTTTTTTTGAGTAGAGTTGACCCATAATGTTATGTTAGTTCCAGGTGTACAACACAGTGATCTGACAAGTTTATACATAATGCTATGTTCACCCCAGGTGTAGCTACCATCTGTCCTGTTACATCACTATTACAGTATCATTAACTCTATTCCTTATGCTGTGCCTTTTATTCCTGTGACTTATTCATTCTGTAATTGGAAGCCTGTATCTCCCACTGCCCTTCACCCATTTTCCTACCCCTCTGGCAACCATCAGTTTGTTCTCTGTATTTGTAAGTCTGATTCGGCTAAAATAGGCCATCTAAAGCAAACATTAAATAACATTCCTCGACAAAGAAACCTACAAGATATACCATTAATCAATCTCCACTGGAAATCTGCTTAGTGGATGATATTATCTACAACACAGGTATGAGAAGAAAACATCAAATGAGATAACACTTAAGGAACCTAGCACATTGCTTTGTACACAGCAGAGACTCAGCAACTGTGCTTTACGCATTCTGAGCTGAGCATTCGTATGGAACATGTACATAATTTTCCAAGTTTACATCTCCGGTCTTCAGAGCCTTCCTTCATTTGATGTATTGTGACTTCTCAGATTAGAAAATAATGTGCTCAAACTCGTGTACAATACACACACCAAAATTTGATATCTGAACACTACAATGTTTCTAAGCTTCCTGGCTCAAACCTTAGAGTTTTTAAGTCACGAAAATATTACAAGCAAATGGTGAACACAACATACAGTAGGGCATGAACTGCCTATTATCCATATACACCCAACCATCCCTACGCCACACCCAAATCCACCAGATGTAATGCTAAATGATATCTGATTTTCCCTGCACCATTTCCTTATTCTAACCATCATTAAATGTGATTCATTCCTTCTTTCATACTCTCCTTAAATCCATTCTTACATCCTATTAAATCCCTCCTAGTTCCCACTGGACTCTGCAGTGGTCTGTTAGCGGCTCTCCCAGCCTGAAAGCTATTTTCCCCACAATCCACTCTACTGCATGTGTCAAGTTCTTAGCTGCCAATCGCAAAATCCATTCTATGTGTTTTAAAAGCACTTACTGCACTAGGGTACTAGGTTACCGACAGTTCTAGGATCCAGGCTGAATCATGTTGTAGAACTAGTCTGGTAAGGGAACAGCTACCAATTAGAAGATATCTGTCTTCTAAATTATCACTTTGACCATAGTCCTCCTACTAAAGAAAAAGCAAGTATAGCAGACACAGAGATGTGCTACCCAGATAGCCACCAACCAGAAAACATGTCCTTCGAAGGGCAGCCCACATCAAATGACCAATGAGGACAAGGGTATAAAAGCCCAACCATTTGTGCCCAACACTGGACAGCCCTGATGGGCCATAAACACTCCAAAGCTGCCCGTGGTGCTGGCCTCAGCTTTGCAGACCTGTACTGAAGTTTCTCCTCTCCCTCTGCCCAACCCTGCTTCTGCTCCCTCCCTGCCACAAGTGTTAATCCTTCATAAATATCCCGTACACCAACTCGGTCTCGGCAACTGCTTCTAAGGAACACACACTGTGACAGAAAACAACCTCTAAGAGCTTCCAATTACATGTACAGGGAAGGTTTTCATTCTCCCATTGCTGCCCCTTCCTCCATTTTAGCTTTTGATCTGTAAACAAGATAGGAAATGCTGAGGCTTGGTCCCCTTGCCGACATTTCCCCCATCATTCCTGCTTAGATGAAGTTCACCCTCTAAAAGATTCCTCAGCATGGGCTCCAAGGTACATAATTTCCCGACTTTGTGTATGTCTAAAGCTATTTTTCTAGCCTTTAGATGTGAAGGACAGCTTGGCTGAATATAAACGCGTGCTTATCACCGTCCCTAAGATCTTCCGGAAATGCGCCTCCTCTGTGACCTTGCTTTGTAAGTCATTTTGAGAAATGTGATGATGGCCAAATACCTTTAGCCCGTGTCTATCATTTCATCTTTTCACAAGCAGTCCTTGAAAATGTGGTTTGCTTTTCTCTGAAGTCTAAGGCTTTACCTAGACTGTATCTCCAAGTTGTTCATTTTGGGTTAATTTCCCTGGGTACCTGATGAGCTCTTCCAATTTACAGATTGGGTCTTCTTTTCCTTTCAGAAAGTTTTCTTGGATTTTAAACTATCACTGCACAATTCTGTTTCTCTTCTTTATAGCCCAATTATACCTAAGTTGTTGTTTCTTTGCTACCAAGTCTTCTGCTCCTAACACTTTCTCTCTGATCCTTTTTGCTTCATAAAATAGTTTAATTCCTCAGGCAAGAAGTCAAGCTATTAAAATCTGGTATGATCTTTCTAGAAGGCTTATCTTTGACACAGCAAAATAGGCCTGGTGCTCTGGCCATGCCCCCCTCCCTGCTCCTAGCATCCTGAACACACCCACCCTACTCACTTCCAGATGGTCTCTCCTTCCTGTCAGGTCCTCACCAGCTTATGGTCATGAGCCACTCACTCCCCATTCTCACTCCAAAGTGGCTTCCTATTTCTGAATTCTTACAATTTTATCACCCGATTCATTTTAGTAGTATAAGACATTTTAGCTGGGTGACACAATTGTAGTACTATCTCATATTATTAATGAGTCCTGGGCTCATAACTTATCCCCCAAACAGAACAAGAATTTGAGTACTAAGAAACAGAGTAACATTTTTCTTCTCTCCTTCAGTATGTAATATACTTTCAAATGCTAATTGGAATGATACACAGACGTGTTTATTCACACTGTAATTAAAGACTGAGTTATAGTTTTGGAGTTCATTAAAGACTAGTATTAATTATTTACAAATATTTATGAACACAGAATACACCTAAGTTGCCTTTATCCTCCCACCAGGGTCCCCTGACACTTGCTCTACATCCCTACGGTTTGCACCTAGCCAACCCTGTTCTCTCCTCCCACACGGCCCCCTGAACCCTAACCTCTGTTCCTAACCAGCAAGGCTGGTCACTCCGGAAAAACAAGCTGAGATTCAAGTGGATGCATCCATCCTTGACAATGGCATGTTGCCAGTGGCAAATGTGATCAAGAGGCAAAAAGTCAAGGATTCTGTTTTTCATCCTAAATTTCACTCATTTGTTAAAAAAAAATCCTTTTTGTAGAAACAAATCTTATAACTCAATTAAAAGAACTATAACATTTTGCTAGTTCTATGGGATAAATTAAAGAAATGATCATTTATAAGAAAATTTTATTACAACTCAGACTAACCAAGCAACAAAATAATTATCCTAGTAAGTGCATTTTTCTTTTGAGTAAGATAAAACAAAGAACCAAAACATTTAGCCTGCATTATATTTAAAGCAAAGGCTTCAGGATGTGTATTATAAACAATGTATTTTGGAAAGCAGTAAGTTTTGTATTTTCTTTCCTTATTAAAGATTTGCTTCTAGTCTCAGCTATGACTTTCATAACATAACCTTACATTTCATGACCTTTAACTGTTTTCAAAGCACCTTATATCCAGTGTCTTAATAGTACTTGCACTGAGGCTGGCAGAGCAGACACCAGCCTTATTTTGCTTCTTGTAATGAAATACTCAGAAGTCAAATAACTGGCCCGAAACCATGTCACTAGTAACCTGCAAGACCCTGATTCTCTGACTCCTGGTCCTGGCTCTGGCCACAAAACTAAATTAAGGCATTAATTTAGTACACACCCAATGGTTTTTTCTTAACTATTAACATTGAAGTTTATCCAATAGTATATCTTAACAGATTTTTCAAAGCTATATATCCTAGTAGTGGTATAATGTCTGAATTTGAAAAATGATAGTAACTCATACAATGAATGTACTCATTTTGTTGTACTTCAAATGGCCCATTTGTGCCACTTAACCTTAATTCTTTCCTATTTAATATGGTTAATTCTGTCCTGGTTTATGTTTAAAAGCCATGTTATATTCCAAGGGCAGGAAGGAATAATAACCGGATCCCTGAAATGTGAAAATTCCCTTGCATTCTAAAAATGATTAAGGGAAAAAGTGAATTAAACAAGAAAGTTATAGCAATGGAAAACATCACATGAACATTTGCTAAGTGTTAAGGTTCTTGAAAAGTTTCCTAAGTGAGAGAGCACTCTCCAAGTTAAGTGTGAGAAACTGAAATTATGTCTTTAATGCACAGTTTGCAGAGTTTAAGATTAACCTTTAGGCATCTCTGAGTTGTTCCAACTAAAAATAAATCTCAAGAATTTGGGTCAATAAAAATAAACATGGTCAGGGAGACTGGGGGGGGGGGGCGGAGATCATCCAGCAAGATGAAACTTTGCAATAATCGACTTTCTAGAAATTTCGTATCTAGGAACAAGGTCACAGACCCCATAGCTATCCTCCGAACAGAAGGCAATAATGTGAAAAATCTAAGATGTAGATTTCCCTGGAGTGACAGCTAGCACTCCCAGGGCAGAGAGATCAAATAACAAGAAGTTATGAACACCAAATGCTATAACTGTCTCTAATAGTCAAAGCAATCTGCGCAAATTGTCTCCATACCAGAAGGATAATGTATGACTAACACCAGCCTCCCAAGACAGTCCTAGTAATTTCTAATTTTCCCCTAATCTGCAGATCTTTTCAAAAGCAACGTTGAGTTGAGTATTTTCAGCAGGGCACGTTTAAGTGCACGTCAGCCATATTAAAAGTTTCTGTGGTTTAATGCCCAGTTTAACACGTAATAATTCACATGTCAACCAGAGTAGAATATGTTAATGGACCTTTGTGTTAAATCCCAAAGAGTTGGAGCAAATCTCGTATTCCAAAAGTTGACGATCTAACATATTGATAAGGTTTCTTGTGACAAAGGGAATGCTAGCTGCCAACGTCAACAGCCCTTCTCCCTTCCTCCTTGAAAGTCATTCTTAACTAGGCACACGGCAGCAGAATAGATACCTTTTCCCAGCAGACCTTGCAACTGAGATGCAATCATGTTGACTCAGTTCTGGAAGAGAGATGTATGTTGGAATTCTGAGGCTACTTCCAGGAAGTTACTTTAAAGGGAGGCTGAAGGCCAAATGTCGCTCCTTCCTCCTCCCTGGAGGGCATTATAAGCAGGATCCTGCAGGTTGAGCAGTCATTCTGAACCAGCAGACAGAGAAGCCAAACCTTGTTGACCACGGAGCTACCACCTGAGCTCTGGCCGGCTCACCGCTCTCTCAGATGAGCCGTCTGGAGGCAAACTCCTATCTCGTTTACTCCACTTCCATCTCATTTATGACATTGGGTTTTCTGTCTCATGAAGCTCAGCCTAATCCTGACACACTTCTTCACCATCATCGTAATAGCAGGGATGGTCAGAAGAGGAGTTCCTCCCACGTGCCAGAAAATACTTTATGTACATTATTTCCTTTAATACTTGCACAACCTTGGGAGGTATGTGTGCTAAGCCCCATGTCCCCAGTCAGGCATCGGTGTAGAGGATCATCAGGGTCCCTGCTATGGTGTCTTCATTCCCTGCCAAACCTATTCCCTGCCAAACCCCGCCCACCCTCCCCCGAAAACCTTTGAGAATCTTCTCTTTATCCCTGTCATGCTGACATCTCATAATATGCTTGCTTGGCCCCCTCATCCTTCATGTTGTAGGCTTTCCTCTGGCTCCTCCATTAGTTACCATCGTCACTCATTTTCAATACTCCAGAATTTTCTTTTTTTTTTTTAATTTCTTAATAACTGATAACTCCTCCCCCAAACATTTATTCACTCTGGGCTTTTTCTACCTTTTAAATTTCTGTCCTATTAAATGAGGTCCTGGGACAGACCACTAGCTCATGTTGTCGGTCTGGAGTCGATTTTCGCAATCAGGAATAAAAGAACAGGTGCACGCACGCGTGTGTCCGTCTCGCCGGACTAAGGTGGGTCCAAATCAACAAAACAGAATCTGTTCTTAACAAGACCAAATGTAAGTCCTTAAAGCTTTTTTTCCCTAAAGAAGGCAATTAACTACTTACGAATATGTTGAGAAAGAGAACCTAATAGTTGCTAGTAAAAAGAAGAAAAAGAAAAAAGAAAAGGAAAAAAAGAGGCTTAAGGGGTTTGTTTTGTTTTGTTTTGTTTGGCCATAATATCAACATGGTCCCAGTGACAAGACTGATACAAGTAATGAAATCTTAATCCTCATTAAAATAAACGGAGTCCAAACCAAAAACAAAACACACACACACACACACACACACACACACACACACACCAAAAAAAAAACTCATTACATATGGCACTATTCAGATATCAACTGAATCACTTTATCCAGTATTGGCCAGACTTATACTAAAAAAAAAAAGTTCAGATCAAATTAACATTAGAACTGAAAAAAAGTAAGGAATAATTTAGCCTGAAGAAGTAAGAAAATAGTACTTAGGTATAATCAACCTAGAGATGAGATTTGGTAACAGAGTCCAGATCTGTGCTGAACTGCCATCTGGCCCGTGGCAGAGAGCGGACTCGTTCTGTGTGGCTTCGGACGGCAGACTGGAATCAACTGGCGGAGGGCCTAACATGGCAAACGTGAAATGACAAACATCAGCTTAACAATGAAAGAGGCTCACAAACGGAGAGTCCACTTCGGAGGGGGTGAACCCCCCATCACCTAAATGAAGCGTTCAAGCTGAATAATCAGTCAAGTGTGGAGGGCATCATCAAAGGACTTATTTCTTCAGTAGCAGAGCTGAACTGCTGTCCAGATGGACGTGCCTGCGGAGGACGGACCTCGGCCTTGCCCAGCCACGCTGCAGGCCGCTGTGGGTCAGCAGCCACGGGCAGATGAGTGCTGGCCAACTTCCGAGCCTCCCGAGGACATGCCTGAGCCACAGCACCTGACATCTGAGTCTCACTAACTGTGGGAAAGTGACTGCCCGGGACCAGGGCTCATAAGATTTAAGGTGCAGGCTTGGCACCGCAAAACACAGAGTTCAGGCCGGACCCACCCCTAAAGACTAAAAAAGAAAGAGAAAAAAATGAGTTGTGTCTAGGATACGCCAGATAAAGGTTTCAGAAAATGAGAGGCAACCCAAGTTCTCTACATGAGACTGCATTCAAAGAAAAAAACAACACGCCGTCCAGGCCCACACACTACATACGTACTACAAATGCAGAATCAGCTATGCTGTGCGGCACTGCAAGATTTCACTTAATTCCAGCGGGCTTTATTCCATGACAGGTTGGGAAAAGCTCAAAGTTGATATAAGTGCAAACTTTGGAACAGACTCTCTCTTGCATATGTTGTATAAACTTCTAAATGGCAACCTCTCAATTCTCAGCCATAACGAGTTTCCAAAGTGACTGAAACAGAAAAAGAGGAGGCCCAGCCATGTCCAGAAGGGCCGAGTGAGAAAGCCTGGGAACCCAGAGAGTCACAGGATCTCAACTCCTTCACTGTCCACACTCTGCATAAATGCTAAGGGAGAAAACATTTTGGATCTTGAGAAGAGAGGGTTTAAAGGAACTATCTTCACCCTCTACCTCTCTCCCCACCTCCAAAAATATGCACCACACACACACACACATACGCACACACACAGTCTCTCTCTCTCTCTCTGTCTCTCTCTCACACACACACACACACACACACACAGAGTCTCTCTTACACACACACAAACAGTCTCTCTCTCTCTCACTCTCACACACACACACACACACACACACACTCACGTAGTGCAATTATCCATGTATGGTGTACTAAAGAATGCACAGCTTCTATTCCAGAATCCTGCAAAAAACATTTTTATGAACCAATTCACTAAAACACATGTTCCAGGATTTCAAATTAAACAGCGAGCCGGAAATGAGTGAGAGAGAGGGGAAGGCTGGTCTCGGCCCTTCTTGGCTCCACGGCTGCAATCTGCGTCTCTACCCAAAGTGGACGTTTAGGAAAAGTTCCCAGCAGGAAAGGGCCCCCACAGTCTCTTCATCCTCTTGGGGAGCAGCAAAAGCAGAGAAAGAGCAGAAGGGGAAGGGCCCCCTGCACAGGACTCCTCAAAACCCCGGGCTGCATCCAGGGCTCACTGAGCAACGTCTGTGAATAAAGCAAGATGCTCATTTTCCATCCTCCTACATCTTCTTCCACCCGCCTCCTCAAACTTACATAAACTCAGAGAATGGCAGGCGGACTGAAAAAGAGCTGTGCCTTAAATCCGACAAAATAATAAGAGAAAGCAACATAACATTTTTCTTTATTTAGCCAAAGACTTCAAAATGCTTAAACACTGGTCCCTGCTATTGAAAGCTCTAAGGATGTCAGTAGAAGCTGAATCTAGGAGACATATATCTGGGCATTCGTTGCACAGTTCTTTCAAGTTTTCATTATTTTTGGAATGTTCCATAAGAAAAAGAAAAAAGATTTAAGTATTTCTGTGTTGATGATAACAGATAAAACAGTAAAGAGTAGAAAGAAATGAAAATACAGTCCATGACAAGAAGAGCTGGTTTACTTGCGGTCCATGTACTGTCTGTGCATGGTGGGTGTGTGTGCTTTCTGTATGGTGTGTGTGTTGTGTGTGGAATGAGTGCGTGTGAGGTGTGTGTGGTGTGTTGGCTATGACTATATTGTATGTGGGGTTTGTGTGGTTCATTTGGTTGTGGTATGTGTGTGGTATACATGTTACCACGTTCTAATTTCAAATCTGTGTGTTCAGCACACAAACACCTTCCTTCTCCAGAACAGGAAAAAGCAGCTCCAACCGATTTGACTATGATGTGGAAAATACTCTACCTGAGATGCAGACTTTAATATATGTCTTGGGACGCCTGGGGGCTCAGTCAGTTAAGGGTCTGACTCTTGGTTTTGGCTCAGGTCATGATCTCATGGTTGGTGGGATCCAGCCCCATGCTGGACTCTGTGTTGCCAGCACAGAGCCTGCCTGGGATTCTCTCTTTCCCTCTCTCTCTCTCTCTTTCTCTCTCTCTCTCTCGCTCTGCTCCTGCCCTGATCACCCTTTCTCTCTCTAAATAAATAAACTTAAAAAAATCAAAATGTCTTTGAAAATATGAGTAACATATGAGATCTAATTTAGTGAAATTAATTCTCTAGGTAAATGATTCTATGGAGGACAGAGCTTTAAAGTGGACATTTAAAAAACGTTAGAGACACAGGTTTCTCTCAAGGGCCAGATAGGACTGCCTAAAACACAGGTGTAACTGGATGTTTTCAGCTTCACACAGTGTAAGACCTAACTCTGAACAGGGTAAGTAAGGACAGTTCTCTCACGTGACTCCCATGACTCGAAGTTCTAGACAGTTCCAGGGAAGGTTGGTCCAGTAACTCCATGATGTCATCCCAGTTGTGGAAACTTCCCACCTTGCCATCCCCTCGGCATCACATCCTCACTGGTACTGAGGTGAGGAAAACGTTCCCCAAAGACCTCAAACAACATTATCTTCAAAACTGTCTTCACAGGGGAGCCTGGGTGGCTCAGCTGGTTAAGTGTCCAACTCTTGATTTTGGCTCAGGTCATGATCTCATGGTTCGTGAGTTCAAGCCTCGCGTCGGGCTCTGTGCTAGCAGCTCAAGGCCTGCTTGGGATTCTCTCTCTCCCTCTCTCTCCGCCCCTCCCCAACTCACATGCATGCATGTGTGCATGCTCTCTCTCTCTCAAAAATAAAATAAACATGCAAAAAATTTTTAAAGTTGTTCTCATAAACATCCAGCCCTAAATTAGTCACTGGCAAAACTGAAGGAACAACCATGACACTCTCATGGTCACACTATATACACATCCATGCAAAGGAAACTGACTTAGACGGACATGTGTCTCTGGGGTTGGGGTTAGGGTTCGTCTTCCCTACCATGCATGGCCACCCCAGCTGAATAATAAGATTGGTGGGGGGGGGGCACTCTTGAAAGGTAAATATCCCTTCGGCCCAGTGGGTCTCCCCACCCCCACTGTACTAAAGCCGCCTGCATTTATCCTTTATGCACTAGGCTTCCACAGAATATTTTTCCTAAATAAAGTGTTTGGTGATTTAAAATCTTGTGTCTCATTTTTTGAAATTATAGCTTAGGCCAGTCTTCTGAAGTAATGCCTGGGCGAGTACTAGTCGATCCTTTCTAAAAGAACTTCTATCCATTAAGTCTATAGCCTAATCTATTTTGATACTCTCACTCTGAATGGGATTCTCTTCAACTAGCCGCCTCCCCGATTTTCAGTTACACCACCCTGCAGTGAGGTTGGCTTGGCATTCGAAGGCCTTGCTGGCACTCTAGGAATTCATCTCCAGACTTCTTTTCTGGCTGGGGCTGACATCCACTCCCTAAGCACCTGCAGAGCCACCCTGTTAACACGCCGAGACAGTTCCATACTTGTTCGCTGAGTAGCTACTCCCGTCTCCTAGGACCCTCTCACACCTCCCCAGGATTGAACAACCAGTGGGTAAAAACACCGCAGAGCATTCCCCCCTTCACACTGCGCTCCCAGCACCCGTCTCCGAGCCGGGTCTAGAATACCGCCCTAGTCAGCCCACTGCTGTCAGCTCTCTTACAGCCCCTCTGACAGCTCCAGCTCCACAATCCCCAACTCCGGTTAACTCAACCATTCTTCCCTCCCGGCCCTTTCCCCACCCCAGAATCACTCCTCACTGGCAAGAAGACAACTCCCCACTCTAGGTGACACTACCTTATTAAGCAAGGTCCTCAAATGGACAAAAATCACCTTAGCAGAAGGGGCTTTTGCTGGCTCCCGGCACTTGGGAGTCTATCAAGGATTATAGTTTGCTATTTCTTTATCTGTTTCCCCTCTTTATTGTGAGTTTCCCTAATTCAAGATGTCTCATTGTTTTTAATGTACCTTATAGCATAATAAGCAAAAATAGAAATAACATGGGGCACCTGGGCGGCTCAGTCAGTTGACCGCCCGACTCCTGGTTTTGGCTCAGGTCATGGGTTTGAGCCCTGCATCAGGCTCTGCGCTGACTGTGTGGAGCCTGCTTGGGATTCTTTCTCTCTCTCCCTCTCTTTCTGCCCCTCCCCTGCTTGCTCACTTTTAAAATAAAATTAAAAAAATAAAAAATACAAATAACATTTCACTACCAAATGAAAACACTGCACACTGTCAAGGGCACACCCCCAGATTCTCCGAGTAACTCTGCGTGTTTGTACAGTGTCATACAGCTAGTTCCATGCTCTGAACAGCATGTTTTAAGAGCAAAACAGAGCAGTATTTGGGCAACTCTATCATAGAGCCTGGCATAGACCCAGTCAACATGAGTACCTTTCATTAAAAGCTTTTTTTTTATTGAGGTAAAATTGACATATAACATTGTATTAGTTTCAGGTGGACAATATTAGGATTCAATATTTGTACACATTGCAAAATGATCAGCACAGTAAGTCTAGTTAACATCTGCCCATCATTTTTTTCTATCAAAAAATTTAGTATCATGAACATCTTTCTTAAATACTTTACTACACCATTATGTACATGAATGTACTATTGGACATATAAGTTGTTTCTAATTCTTTCCCAATATAAATTAGGCTGGTTATAATTTTTTTTCCCAATATAAATAGATGGATATCATTTTAAGTACATTTTTGTGAATTTATTCTACTGTTTCCTTAGAAAATTTTTTTTAATGTTTATTTATTTTTGAGAGAGAGAGAGAGAGAAAGAAAAAGAGAGAGCAAGGGACGGGCAGAAAGAGGGGGGTACATAACATTCAAAGCAGGCTCTGCGCTGACATACGAGAGCCTGATGGGAGGCTTGAATTCATGAACCACGAGGTCTTGACCTGAGATCAAGTTGGACACTTAACCAACTGAGCCACCCAGGAGCCCGGGGAAACTCTTTTTAAAGAGTGTAGTATCTTTAAGGCATACACACACTTTGATATGCACTGCCAACTGCATTTTCCACTCTTAAGAGTATCTTTTACATGTAACCCCTTTAATTAATTCTCACACAATCTTGCGAGGCAGGTGCTACTATTGTCCCAACTTTGCAGATGAGAGAACAGAGGCTCGAGTCACACAGCAGTAAGCTACAGAGACAGGGTTCACATTCCAGCTTCTCAAATGTAACAATTCCTGAAAAAAGTATTCTCCCCTGGAAGCCAGGGAAGGGTGTCAGCCAAATGGGTATTCCCTGATGCTTCAGGCAGCCGCTGCTAAAACAATGACAGCCTTCCCGATCTCAGAGCGGGCCATATGGGAGCAGCTACACACGTGGTGCTGTCCGAACGCCTTACGTGTATTTACTCAATTCTTACAACAAACGCCGCAGGAGATACTGTTAATACCCGTGTTTTAAAGAAGGGAAACCAAGGCAGATAAGGTTTTGGCAAATTGCCGGAAGAGGCCAGCTAGTAAGTAGGAAGTCAGATTCAAACCACAGTGGTCTCGCTCCAAGCACATTATTTAGCCACTGACTATCCTACCTTGAGGCTGGCAAAAATATCGAACCTCAGGTAAATGTTACCATATCTGCCTGTGTCTCACCATCTTATTTCACAGCCCTGCCCACAACCACCTTAGGTTCCTGACCTTGACCCATTTCTTTAACTTCCTGTCCCTAATACTGTCCAGCTGTCTCCTCCTAACTTCTGCCTGCTGCCCCCGCCCCCACCACCTGCCCCTTCCACTTACCCAACCCTGTCCCACTTTCTCTTCTGTTCTTTTCTACCCTGCCCTAACCCAACATTATATGAAGTCGGAAAAGATGCAAGTAAAAAGAGCTCAACACTAAAAACTCGGCTCATAAACACACATTACTTTCTGTGTTGCCAAAGTCATGTATTCTCTTAAAACTATAGATTCCTTGAGAGTAGAGCCTGTGTTTATAACCTACTAGTTAATCAGTGCGCCTCAGGGGCTTTCTAGTAACAATGCAATGCCAGTTCCTATTACCAGCATATCGCCTTTTAATCAGTAATTATAGCAGAATATTCATCTTCCCCAAGTCCAATTAGTAAGTTTGAGATATTTTATGCAAACCTTGAGACTCAGACAATCATTTAAGTGAAGTTTGGTGCATATTTATTACGTAACATAGATTCACAATAGTTGAAGAGCCCTCCAGCTGAAGCACCATTAATTTGGAAAATGTAATGATTTGGACAAGGGTGAGCAAAAATTCAAATTTCAACAAGCTCCCACGATTTTTAATCCAGGGTGAACTCGAGAGAAAAATATTTTAGTACTAGGCATTTCATTATTAAGAATTCTCTACAATCAACCCAATGTGTTAATTGTAAGTTATCATCATCATGGACATTTTCATCAGCCTCCTTGAGCTAAATTATGTATTTTTATGAAAACCGTTCTTTTTAATCATCTTTTGGGTCAAAGTTTTCAGCACTCCATATTGCCTTTTCCCAGCTTACACGAATTAACATTTCAATATAGGTAACTACATGGTACTCTTCTATCTTGTTTTTCTTGTTCTACTCAGGAAAGAGAAAAAATAAAGGAAGAAATGAAAGCAAGTGAGAATCTTCTAATCATTTCAAGTGACATCACGCCTGTGAATGTGAGAAACTCAAAGTCTGGTGGCTTGATCCCTGGACTCGGCCCCAACACCTCTCGGTTGCGGCAAGAACTGAAACCTCAAGAGGCACGGTTCTCAAAAGTCACGGTAAAACAGAGATAAGCCTATTTTCTTTCTGGAGATTCCAACGAATTAAGTAAGCTAGAACTTCTAAAAATAACCGGAAATGTTCAATGTTCAATACATGTTTCTACACCTGGAATCTTGGTTTCATTATCCCCGTTTTCCAGACAAGATCTGTTCTGTGAGCTTATGCGGAGCAAATGAGAACACACAGCCATGTGCTTTAAACTAAAAAGTGTGGGATGTTAGCAACTGCATAGGAAACCCAGTCTGTGAAAGCACACTTAGTTTTTAACAATCGGCATTTTAATTTCTAAATGAAGTTTTCAGGCTACGAAAGGAACACATAGTTCCTGCTCAGTGTAATAAAACTGAGTTCAGTTCAGGACTTTCCCATATGGTGCTTTTGGACAGATGCGAGTGAGACGCCCCCTCTGGGAAGGATGTGGCTCCAGGGGCAGCCTGCCAACTCCATGTGCAGTGGCATGAAGTAAAAGGCTCAAGTCAGCCTGTCCCTCTTAGCCCCCCTCCATGAAGTCCAGAACAGACTTAACATGTTAGGGCTTCAATTTCTATGAAAATTTCAGGGTTTCAATGTATATAAAAATTAAAAGCTAGAGGTGCCTGGGTGTGGCTCAGTCAGTTAAGTGCCTTTCTTCATTTCGGCTCAAGTCATGATAGCATGGTTTGTGAGACCAAGCCCCTCGCTGGGCTCTGTGCTGACACTGCAGAACCTGCTTGAGAGTCTCTCTCTCCCTCTCTCTCTGCCTCTCCTTTGCTCGCTCTCTCTCTCTCTCTCTCTCTCAAAATATAAAAAAAAATTTTTTTTAATTTAAAACTAAAGATTTAATTTATTTTCTATAATAAGTATGCTAAAGTCTCTTCATCAGGTTTCTTCTATTTTATGGCAGAAATCACATGTGCTGAGTGCTGCCAAGCATATCCCAAACCAGACATTACAAGAAAAATACTCCAAAAGTTATATAAATGTAGAAAACTAATACTGTAATAGCTTAAATACCTTTGGATACTAAAAGTCTTTACTTGGAAAACCAAAAGAAACCTTAAAAAAAAAAAGCACTATGTTGGGGGGCCTGGCTGGCTCAGTCGGAACAGCATGTTACTCTTGATCTCAGGGTCTTGAGTTTGAGCCCCATGCTGGGTGTAGAGATTACTTAAATAAACTTAAAAAAAAAAGTATTATGTTAAGAAATAAATGCACAAACCATACGAATTGGAATAAAATGACTAATGGGAAAAAATACTTCAAGTTGTCCCTAAAAAAACATACAGGAGTAAAAATGATTTTTACTAATTACCTGAACGACTACAGAGTGACAGAAAACTCACATGGACCACTGAGAAAATAATACAAAACACAGGTGACTTAATTTCATAGGATTAACACTAAAATCACCATCTACCTGATCAAAATCCCTAAACATGGGTGTAGACAAAAACGCCTACCATCCCGACTCTAGATTCTCCCTTTCTTTACCAGTATCCTGTTCCACTTACAGCCTGCCTACTCCTCCTTCTCTCTTATTAGACAATATTACAGGTGTGCGGTCTCCTGGAACACCTCCTTCTCCGGTTTCCCCATTTAACCCTGATTCAAAAGCAAAAAGAAAAAAAAAACATGAATAATGTGCATTCAAGTGGCAGACCTGGAACTCCGCGAGAAACCAGGTTACCTGGTATCTGTGTGTCCATAAACCCTATTCCATGTGCCACAGATGCATTTCAGACCTCGCGAGGACCATGCCCATGAAACATCTCTGAACAGGGGTATGGTTTGTCACGCTTATTTAGTTTGGTTTTAGCCTCATTTTTTTTTTTAAATCTCGAATTTCAGTTTCCAATGGGGAGCAACATAACTTTAATGGGCCTTTAAGAAATTTAGGCAATTAGGGATAACCTTCCTCCCTTAATTATGGTCTAAATGTGGTGAGTTAATGAAACCCCTTCCCAACTACCTAAGCATACTTTCAAATTAAAACGAAGCCTGAACTGACAACCCAGGTTAAATGGATTAAAAGATTAAGGCATCGGAAGCCAGTGCTTTCTCCCTCTCTCCCATTTCAACCACAAACCACCGCAGCTCTCTAAGGACTGGCAGAGTCACCGTGAAGGCGCCCAATTACCCACGAATTACACCAACCGTAACCAATTTCAAGATCACAGATCAGGCTTTCCCAAAACATGAATCTGCTAATTAAGTTACATGAAAGTCAAACTAACAGGCAATTTGGATGTGACATTCATCAACCTGAAAGCGGACTGATGGGTGAAGTATTAAAAAAGTCACAAAAACAGAGCTACTCCTTATGGTGAACATTATTACACACCTGGCTAATTGCAGTTAAAATACATTGAAGCACAAAGGGGCTAGTCTTAACACAAGCATTTCCAGGAAACAGCAAAAGGATTCTCCCGCCAAACCAATAAACGACTCACAGGGACCTCCTTTTCAGCTTGTGAGGAAACCCACAAGTACTCATCTGCTAAGTTTAACTGGTTAAGGAAACAAGTTTAAAGCACTTACACACACAGACACAACACTGCAAACATGGCCAGTCTTAGTACCTGTATTTTTCTGAATTCTAATCAGAGGAGTGTGGTTTGATTTCAAGGCTTTGCCTGTCTGGCTTTAGGATATACTGAAATACTTGCCCATCTTCCCACTTATTTCCCACAAGAAAAAAAAAAAAATCCGGAAGAGAAAATACTTGTTCCCAATGCTCATGATCATATGTAAATAACAGAGTTATTAAAGGTAGAAAATGATACACTGAAATCCTAACCCCCTGTACCTCAGAATGTGGCCTTCTTTGGAAAAAAGGCCTTGCAGACACAATTAGTTAAGATCAGGCCATAACAGAGTATAGTGGGCACCTTGTATGATTCAACTGGTGTCCCTCTAGGAAGAGGGGCAGGTGCAGACATGGAAAGACACAGGGAGAATGTTGTGTGATGACAGAGGCAGACTAGAATGATGTAGCTGCAAGCCAAGGAACACCAAAGGTTATCAGCGAACCAGCAGAAGCAAAGAAGAGGCAAGGAGGATTCTCCAACAGGTTTCAGAGGGAATGTGGTCCTACTGACACTTTGCTTTCAGACTCTGAGCCTCCACGGCTGAGAAAGAGTAAATTTCTGTTGTTTTAAGCCGTGCAGTTTGTGGTACTTTGTGATGGCAGCCCAAGGAAAAGGGAATACACTGCACTTGAACTTGGGTTTCTTCCTCTTGCATTTCTCCATCCTGCCCCCTCAGCGGGCGAATACTCCCACTGCACCATCAAAGAGCTGCAGGGAATCCCCAGTCTGTGGTTTGGTTGGGGAAGCTCTCGCTCTTCAAAGTGTCACATGACAGGCGAACTATCTGGGCCCTAGTCCTGACTTTCTTCCTTCTTTCCAGTTCCCACCCTGTCTCTGAGCACCATCCTGCTCCTGGCCAAGATTCCGTGACCTGGGTGGGGGTGGGGGGCGTCCAAGCAGGATGGGGAAGTTCCCTTCCCTGTAGGCGGTGCCTGTTCTGCTTCCGCCCACCCCAGTTTCTCACAGAATTTTTAGAACACTTCTTTCAGTTTTTACTTAAGTAATATCCTTCCTCACGCCCCAACACCACCCCCCCCCACTACAGACTCACACACTCTCACTCTCTCACACACACAGCCACGTGCCCAGAGGGAGCTGGGCCAGGAGGCAGATCTGAGTACACACACCGCCCTGTACTGTGACTGGCCACTCCCATCCAATAACTGAGACTTTTTGTTACTGGGCCAAGGTTTTCTGCCAGACTCACTTCCCTTATAATGAATGAATTATCCCCGAGAAAGTTTCTCGGTTCTCCCCTGGAAGCTGACCTGCAGTGCCCTAACCCACCTCTTTACCAGGCATGCCAGGCCCTGGTAGACCCCCAATGGGCAGGCACTAAAGCTAACCTGGAACTCCACCCTCAGCCCCATAACCACGACAGGACTCTTGTAGAAAAATTGGAGCAACTGGCTGAAACCTGATACCACCTGAAGAGAATATGTATATATTCTAAGTTTGCTAAAACTCTTGGGCCAGTGACAGTGAGCAGTGCTGGAAGAAAGAAAAGAGAAAAAAAGCCACTGTCTCCCAACTTCCAACCCAACGTTTTATCAACAAGGCCATTTCTGCTGTTAATTATCTCAACTTCAACCAAAGTGAATTTTGACATGTTCGTCCTCAGATGCCTGACCCTGGACCAAAGGTTCTCAAACTTGAGCATGCATCGGAATCCCCCGCATGACTTGTTAAAACAGATCACAGGCCCCTCCCCTGGAGCTTCTGATTCAGTAGGCCTGGAGTGGGCTCTGAGAACTGGTCTGACAGGTTCCCAGGCAGTGCTGATTCTGCTGGTCCCAGGACTACTCTTGAGAAACACTGCCCTAGACTCATCCTTCCTCGCTCAGAACAAGCCCTGAGCTGGGCGCTACAGGCACTGCACTGGCCTTTCCACTGTCCATCCCCTTCTCCCTCACAGTACAGCCTCAGGGTGGTCAGTAAGCGCCAGGGAGTGGCGGCTGGGTAAACTCCGCTGCAAAGCAAACTGGGTAGTCCCATCACTCCCGAAGCCAGGAGTAGTTCCAGCTGACTTTGGACCATTTTTGACCTGGCAGATGTAAGGGGAGGTGGGCTGAGGGGTGCTCCTGGGGATGAAGGTTCTTTTAACCTGCCTTTGGTTGTTCCAGTGGGAGGACACGAGGCGGGGCGACCTCAGTTCTCCTACAACCTTGAAGGGAGCTGGGCAGCACAGTGAGCCCGCTGAACAGAGCTGGAAGAACCCGGCTGCCTGGTGCTGGTGCTCACCTGATGAGTAAACCAGCCCAGAACCACCCAGCCTCCAGGCTTCTTGTTAGGTGACAGAATACGTCTTTCATTGTTTGAACTGGTTGAGTCAGGGTTTTCTGTTACTTGAAGCTGAAAATATCTAATCGCAAAGCAAAGCAAATAGGATAATATGTCCATCCAAGAACTAAAGACAACCTCTGAGGACACATTACGGTGGTATGCGTTCCACAAAATAATCCTAAAATTCCGGATTTAGATTTTCCAATTATTTCATAAAAACCTATGCAACTGAGTATCAGGGGATGAGCAACACTTGGAATAGAATAGAAAATGAAAGAAGCTCTCTAGGACACAGTGAAGTGTTACTGTACTGAAGTCCCAACTCTGGGTCTTTCTTACAAAGGTATGCTCATTTTTTTCAGGGGGTTGCTAGGAACCATAAAATACCAAAGAATTCAGAATTCTTACTGAAGGATTCAGTTGCTTCCACATACCAATCTTAGATATGGTCTCTACAGACAGTAGGTTAATTGGGAAAATGGTTTTCCATTTTCCATATCACTTTAGATAAAAGGTAGATCTAGAGAGAGGACCCCTTGCACTCTGTGCTTGCCCTGACCCTTCACAGCCCTGTAATCTTAAACTGTTTTACGTTTTGAACCTGTTTCCTCATCTACAAAATGGGAATCCCCGGTTACCTAAGGACAATGCATGTAAAAATACTTTGTAAACTACGAGGTATAATACAAGGGCAACTACTTCGATCTAATTTTTAATGGATTGACTGGATTAGCATGGCCTGATTTTAAGAGATACAGACTAATCAGGATCCCGGAGGAATCACCTAACCAAAACTTCTCACTCCATACATACATCTGCCACAGCAACCAACTGGCAACACTGGATTGTTATGCAAACTGGACTTCAACTATTATCGATCATTTAGTGGCAGCTAAAGGAGCCCAACATCCAGAAAGCAGTACAACCCTAAAAGTCAACAATGTACAAAGCATAACATCAATGTGAATTATTTACTATGTACATTTTCCCAATGGTCAATGTAAGAGGCCACACACAATGTCTTTGCTTTTACTGATGTATTCTCTGGGAACTACCTCAAGTGCAGCAGTGGGTTTCTCTGGGTATTTCACAGGTGGCAAATCATCTTTCCCATGGAAGAAGTTTGGTTTAGGGGGGATGGGAGGTTAATATTTTTTGAAGTTTAAAAAATTACTGAAGTATAGTTGGCATATGTTATATTAGTTTCGAACGTACAACACAGTGACTTGACAATTTCTACACACTCCCCAGTGTTCATCACCATAAGTATAGTCACCACCTGTCATCATACAAAATATTCACGATATTATTGACTTTATTCCCTGTGCTATAGTTTTCGTCTCCATGACTTATTTATTTTATAACTGGAAGTTTGCACCTCTTAATCCCTTTCACCTATTTCACTCATTCCCCCCACCCACCTCCCCTCTGGCAACCACCAGTTTGTTCTCTGTAATCAAGAGTCTGGTTTTCTCGTTTGTTCATTTGTTTTGTTTTTTAGATTCCATGTGTGAGAGAAATCATATGGTATTTGTCTTTCTCTGTTTGATTTCTTTCATTTAGCACAATACCTTCTAGGTTCTTCCATGTTGTCATATATGGGAAGATTCCACTTTCTTTTACGGCTGGATAATATTCCATTGTATGTATACGACACCCTTTCTTTATCCATTCATCTATCGATGGACACTTATGCTGCTTCCATACCTGGCTATTGTAAATAACACTGCAACAAACAGGGACGTATATATCTTTTCAAATTAGCGTTTTCATTTTCTTGGGTAAATATCCAGTACTGGAATTACTGGATCATACAGTATTCCTAATTTTAATTTTTTGAGGAACTTCCATATCGTCTTCCACAGTGGCCGCACCAGTTTGCATTCCCATCAACAGTGCATGAGGGTCCCTTCTTCTCCACATCCTTATCAACGCTTGGTGTTTCTTGTGCTTTATTTCAGCCATTCTCGCAGGTGTGAGGTAGATCCTATTATGGTTTTTGTTTGCATTTTCCTGACAATGAGTGACGTCTAGAATCTTTTCACGTGTCTGTTGGTCATCTGTATATCTTTGGAGAAATGTCTGTTCATGTCTTTTGCCCATTTTTTATTGGATTATCCATTTTGGAGGTGTTGGGTTGTATAAATTCTTTATATATTTTTGGATACTAGCCCTTTATTAGATATATCATTTGCAAATATCTTCTCCCATTCCATAGGTTGCCCTTCTGTTTTGGTGGTGGTTCTTCTTTGCTGTGCAGAAGCTTTTTAATTTGGTGTAGTCCCTATAGTTTATTAACAGATGAGTTTAGTTGTAGCCCAACAGCCACATGCCGTCCAGAGCCATGTCTTCTGATCAAAATATATGAACAAACTGGGTAAAAATAAAAGGAATTGGCATGAGGGAAAAAGCAAGTATGGCACTAAAACCATATTTCTCAAATTGGGATATGTATGTGTGTAGTAGAGAAAATAATGCCGTGAGGTAAATATGGCCATCTTCCTGAAACATATATTTTACTAAAAGATTTTTGGAGGGGGATAAAAGGAACAATCGGTAATTTTTAAAGAACTTCAAATTTAAAAAAATTAAAAAACTTCAAATTCTCAATAAATTAAAAACTTTTTTTTAATTTCAAAGAATTTTCATTTTCATAGCAGACTTTTTAAAACTATATCCCTGCTACTTGAGGGAAAACATTGGGAAAGACTACAATAAGCAAGTAAGACTTTCCTTGTATCATTTATAAATTAGTTGCAAAGGATATTCAAAAACAATGGTTCCAAAAACACATCTTTATTGAGCACAACATCTGTGAAATACCGTCCAGACTACCGCAGTTAATTATTTGTGAAGCAGCAAAATTCTTTTGTTACACTTATCAGAGGAGGGGTGGGAATCGCTATTACTCTAGAGTCCTACTTTACATGTGGAAGACTGTAACAACAAATGAATAATTTGATGACAATTCATTTAAAATTAGAATAACAAGCTCCTGGGAGACCCCATTATCTTAACACTTGTGTTCTTAGACAGAGAACTGCCTTGGGAAATTATATTTCTCTTTTGAACCTTGAAACCCCAAGCTCTGCTGCCCTCTTATGCAATAAGAAGTCTGGCGTCACACACATCCAGAATGCCTTCACAGAATTAATCAATATATTAGGATCCATCTTAAAAGGACTTTTATTTTTCATCATCCCATCATGATGAGTGAAAAGCAACCCAAAGCACAATTCTCACTACACAAAAGAAGCCCAAGACAATCGCAATGTCAGCTCATCTCTCACTGTGTAGCTATAAGCTTTCTCGAAGATAGAAGTTGGGTTCCCGATGGCAAAACACTCAAGTCTCTCTCCTGCTCAGAGTGGTACCTTCGCTCCGGCCTGAAATAAGCCCCTAATAAATCTGCTGTGTACTTTTCAGTAATCACATGGTCATTTCCGTAAGTACATCCTCCTGGGCTACTGAATCTGCTGGCTCTTACTGAAGGAAGCACGCCTCACTGAACAGACTCCACAGAGTTACTTTAGTGCTAAATGTTTGTGATGAGTAGCATAATCAGACAAGCCACTCAGTGGCATGTGGAATGAAGCCAGCCAAGAGTCAGACTTTGAGTGCTGAATCAAGGCACTTCTTCTAAAGCCACCCTTAGCCTAAAGTAATGAACGAACACCAGTGCGAGCTTCTGGCATGGATACACCACGTTCACAGGCCACACCCAGGCTCTGCAGATATCAATTCCGGTTTATTGGTTCAGGAATGTGAACATTAGTGAAACGCTTATTTTTATTCTAGATTAACTCTTCAAAATATACCTGGGTTTACTGAAATTGGTTCAAATATCTTTTTCAATATAAAGATATAAATTAGCACAAGCCTGATCACTCTAGAGTCTGGAAGAAGATAAATCTAGGGGAAGTAATAATTTTTTTAGGAGAAGTAATAATAATTTCAATGAAAATCAAAATTAGGATACTGATCCTATTATACTATTTTTCTAATTGATTTCAACTGAGGGCTAAATAATTGTATAAATAAGTCTCAAAAGTTTTGCCAAAAATTTCACAATCTAAAAAAACAAACAAACAAACAAACAAAAAAAGGTTTTGGTGACTTGAAAACAATTTTAATATATACCAAGAACCCTGTTTAAAAGCTTGTATTCTAAGGATATCTAAATTATGAGATCTAGTCCAGTCAAAGAAAATTCACTTTACACTGCTATGGCCATGAATGAAGACCATGACTGAATGCATTCATTCCTCGACCCTCCCAGAGCCCACGCGACCCTGTGGAAGGTGCCACAGGGCACAGAGAGATAGCGCTCATCACTCATTCTCTTTAAAAACACACCAACTGCAATAACCTGGCTTAAAAACCACAACCTCTAATACTAATACCAGTCCTTGGATTTCAATGGCAAATATAATTTGTGGGCTTGGATATGAAGAACATGTGGAACTGCACAAGCAATCCGTTTAAAAGACTTAAATTTAAAAATAGGAGCTTGCATCCCTTCATTTGGCAGGTCTTCACCTAAGTGTTAGGTACGAGGTTAGGGGCTGAGGAATCAGTCAAATGAGACTCAGGACAATCCCGGGACAGGCCATTTGAAAACGGGGATGTGCCCTGTGCTAGGATAAGTGCCACGGTGTGCCATGGGGAGTTGGTCACGTGGGCAGGTTAGCCAGAGCAGAGAGAGTATGAGCCCAAGTGCGAGAGAGGAAGTGAGAAGCAGGGGCAGGAAGGCTGAAGAGGCGAGCAGGGCCTAGATCACAAAAGGCCTCGTATGCCATGCTCAGGCCGTCTGCACTTCACCACGAAGCTACGGTTGTCTGCAGGAGGAATGGCAGGAAAGGACGTATGATTTAGATATATTACGCACGGAGGAAGACGAAGTACAGACCTGGGTCTGAGATGAGGGCAGCAGACCATCTGAAGAAGATCCAGCCATACCTGGTCATCTATTAGGTGGGGAGTATGAAGGAGTTGGGGGGTAGGCGGGGGGGTCCTGGTTTCTGGCTTATGCCAATGAAGGCACAGCGCGGGAGGACTGAGAAGGACCCGAGCCCGACAGCTCAGTTCCAGACACTGAGGTTAGCAGCACCTGAAAGCTAAAGGGGGCTCTCTGTGGGCAACTGGGCAGGTGAGACCCCTGGCTCGAAGGTACAGTAAGTGCCTTCTATATAAAGACCCAAGAGAACAGGAGAGAGCACCTGGGGAAACCGCAGAGGGAAAGAGAAGGATGTCCACAGGGGAACCCTGAGGAGGCACACAAAGGTTAAAAAGTTACGATCCTGTCAACAGGTGAGGCACTTTGGGGTTGTGCCGGAAACACAGCTTTCAACTTCTAAAGAACAACAAAGAAAAGTGAAAAGCAGTTCCATTCCCTGTGGGGGCTCTGAAATCCCCTCGGCTGCCAAAAGAAGTTTCCCTAACGATTAAGTGGTTTTTGTCTACCAATTATATCTTTCGGTGTGTTGCTGAAAGGTTAACAAGACTTTCCGCATGTTCTGACTTTGAGGATCTGCCTTTAACTGATGTAAACTGCTTCAGGAGAACACATTTGACTGCCGTTCTGATCACATAAAAGCACATTAAAAACACACAACACAATGACAACTTCTGCAGACGCTGCACCTGACCAGTCAGTACTGACGATTTTTATACAACCGTTTTCAGAAGCCGATGTACTATACTGCTCACCTCGGCGACGCTCACACTTTTCACATTCTAACAAATATACCCCAACAAGGCTTACGGGAGCTATGTACAGAGCCAGACAAGCTTCCCAGAGAGCATTCGATTCCAGCAAGAGCTCAAATCTGCTCTCACCTGCTCTCATCACTGAGCCCCAACCGCAACCTCTCTGTCTCAGCAAAGAAACTGATTACTGTTGATATTTGAGAACACCCAGGAGAAAAATGGGGACGCAGAGGCAAGAAAGTCTTTCAGATATTGCTTTTCTGGCTTTCAACCAAATACAATTACATAGCATTCATAGAGGATTACAAGTTAATACAAACAAAATCTTCACTGAGGCCAGTTTCCCTGAGAGCTTTCCCAAGCTGTGTTTGAGATCACGGGCCGGCTACCCCAGAACCCTCCGCCTCAAGATTAATGGTGGTCTGCTTTGGGCCCAGCCTGGGCCATCTGGAGAGTGAGACACGGAGCCTTCCTCCTATCTAGATTCTCAGCAGGGACAGATGTCAGTGCCACCTACACTTTTCTTGGGACATCTTGAGACTCTACGGTCAAATCTCTCACAAGTCCCAAGGTGCTTCTCTATGTGGGTGCTCTCAGAGACAAGGTCATCATGTTGTAGAACTCATAAGCACTGACTCTACTGACTACAAGTCCAACTTAATATCACTGAGAGTTGGCTTTGTGGGGTAGTAATTAAAACGAAAATCACAAAAATGTTTGAAAACTGTGTAAAGAGGTAGTAATAACTTAATAAATAAGATTAAGGATAAAGGACATTAAACTAGCAGAGCAGATCAAATATGAGGTTATAACCCAAAGTATAAATTAATATCCATAAGTCCATACTGATACAAATGACTGAACAAATGAGAGAATATAATAAACAAATTTCCCACAGAGAAGAATTCCAAATAATTTATGCAAGTGAAGCTTAGTTCCATTGAATGACCTGTCTCCAAAAAGTGTAGCATGGAAAGAGGGAAAAAAGAGTCAGTCAGGTGATCAAGGTCAACATCAAGGTGATAAGCCATGCTGATACCAGATACCCTCTCATGTCATGAGAAGACCAATATATATCTGTGGCCTTCCTCCCCGAAACCCATAATCCCAGTCTAACCAGGAGGAAAAACATGAGGCAACTCCAAACTGAGGGATACTGTACAAAATACTTGAGCAGTACTCCGCCAAACTGTTAAGATTTCAAAGACAACTGACAAACTGTCACAGTCAAGAGGTACCAAGGAGACATGACAACCAAAAGTAATGTGGTGTCCTGGATGGGATCCTGGACAGAAAAATGACACCAGGGAAAAACTAGTGAAGTTCAAATAGTGTGGCGTTTAGTTCATGGTAATGGACCAAGGTCGGTTTCCTAGTTGTGACACATGTGCCACAGTAACGGAAGACATTAGCTGTGGGATAAACTGTGTGAGGGCTATACAGGAACACTCTGTACCGTCTTCACGGCATTTCTATACATCTAAATCTATTCTAAGGCAAAAGGTCTATTTTAACTGTAGCAAGACATTACATGAGCTTTGGAGCAACTAAAATTTTCATTAAAAAAAAAAATTCCCAGGGGCATCTGGGTGGCTCAGTCAGTTAAGTATCCGACTCTTAATCTTGGCTCAGGTCATGATCTCACGGTTCTGGAGATGGAGCCCCATGTCACGCTTTGCGCTGGCAGCACAGAGCCTGCTTGGGATTCTCTCTCTCTCTCTCTCTCTCTCTCTCTCCCCGCTCCTCCTGTGCTCTCTCCCTCTCTCTCTCAAAGTAAATAAACTTGAAAAAAATTCCCAACTGTGCAGTAAAGGTAGGTGAATACTTAAGCATAATTAAGAATACTCAGGTGACTCATTTACATATTATAGGACATTACACTTACAGAGACAATTCTTGGAAAGAACTCCAGAACCTACATTTTCAGAAAGTTTTCTAATAGTACCATCCAACCCATGACATGATCTTGTCTTTACACATAAGGAACAAATTCTAAGCATTTAAAAAAAAAAAAAAAAGGGCAGAAGAAACAAAGAGGAAGAGGCTTGGAAGTTTGGAAGCCAAGTTCAAAGGAAGGCAACTATGGATAATATGACAGCAAAATACTGGAATATTTTATATTGAGAAGATTAAAATACGTAAGTCAGGGCTGATCAAAATGTGAATCATGATTAAGAAATTTTAAGATCAATCCAGTAGTGGTAAACAGCATTTTTTTTTTCCATGAAATAAGATGGACTAAAAAATTCTATGGAAGAATGGTAGTGACAGGTTGCACAACAATGGGTACTTAATGCCACAGAGCTGACATTTAAAAATGGTTAAAACGGGGGGCGCCTGGGTGGCTCAGTTGGTTGAGCATCCGACCTCAGTTCAGGTCATGGTCTCACAGTTTGTGAGTTCGAGCCCCGCGTCCACCTCGCTGCTTTCAGTGCAGAGCCTTTTTTGGATCCTCTGTCCACCTCTCTCTCTCTGCCCCTCCCTTGCTCATTCTCTCCCTCTGCCCCTCTCTCTCTCTCTCAAAAATAAATTTCAAAAAATGGTTAAAATGTTAAGCGTTATGTATAGTTCATCACAATAAAAAAATAAAATAAAGTATGTCCCAGGTAGTAAAGGTAAGCACTATTTTATAAATTAAGCATGGGGCGCCTGGGTGGCTCAGTCAGTTAAGCGTCCGACGTGGGCTCAGGTCATGATCTCGCCGTTTGTGAGTTTGAGCCCCACGTCGGGCTCTGTGCTGACAGCTCAGAGCCTGGAGCCTGCTTCGAATTCTGTGTCTCCCTCTCTCTCTGCTCTTCCCCCCGCTCATGCTCTCTCACTCCTTCAAAAATAAATGAACACTAAAAAATGTATAAATAAACCATATGTATACACATTCATACATCCACATATATGCCTAAGAGCAGGTAGGTAATCATGATGTAAAATACATCTCTTACCATGAGTCACTGTCAGAAGGCCACTGTTCTAAATCACTGCTGCAATTCTCCCTCCCCACACACCTTCACTGCAACCTGACACTATGTCAAAAGACCGATAGGGATAAAATCTACTAATACCTTAAAGTCTGACAGAAAACTGACAAAAAGAAACTAGTTCTCACTGCCGGGAAAGCAAAGAACCGAAGTACTCTACACAAGTGAAGAACAAAGGCTAAGGCCCAAGCCAACAGGCTGCACGCACCCACCCCCGGAGACGCCGCCCAGGCCTTCCACGCTCCGGACTCAACAGCATTAACTGCCTCCCCGCCATCTCCAGTGGGACGTGTCATACCAAGTCTGACATTCCGATGAGACGACCAACCAGAGTTCCTGATTTCCCTCCCCCAATTCCTTTCCCACGTCCGTCGTCATCCCTCCAGATGCTCAAGCCAAATTTTAGAAGCCCTCCATGACATACTTCTCTTTCCCTCACTCGCCACCACTGACAGAGCAATGAATGTGTTCCACCCCCAAAGTTCATCTCAGAACTTTCCACGTCCCTTCATCGCCACTTACACCAGCCTCGACTGAACCACTGCCAGCATCCCATGCCTTTTCTTGTTTCCATATACTCAAACAGAGGAGTGTGACAAACTCTGGATTCTGCCGCATATATTTACCCCGCATTTAAAATTTTATACAATGAGTTTAAGTGGCCACAAAGAATGTAATGTCTGGCATATTATAAATGATGGCATTTTTACTAAAACTCACAATCACTTCTTAAAATACATTCAACAGAATCTAAATACCACTGCAATGAAATCCACCATCATCCATTTTTTAAGTAATCTCTACACCCAACACGGGCCTCAAACTTATGACCCAAGATCGAGAGTCGCATGCTCTACCAATGAGCCAGCCGGGCGCTCTATCATTATTCATTTTCTAAAAACACATCAATAAACATTCTTGTAGAGCTGGATATTTCCTCCAAGGATTTTAACCTAATACATATATCTTTATGTTCAAAGACTTGTGCAACAAAACTATGGGTATACATTGAAATGTTAGGCTTTTAAGAAAAATTTCTTGTGACCACAGGGTTCAAGTGTTAAATATTTTTTTCTATTGAATTAAGTTACCATTACAATTTTTACTAGTACAAAACTGATCAATAAATTTTGATAGGTAATTAAACATAAAGAGACAAATTTACTGAAAATGCATCCTTTAATGAAATGGATGAGTGTCTTACTCCCATCACTGGTTCATGTAAATATTATTTTCCCTGCCCACCTTTCCTTAATATAAGCACTGAAAAAGCTTATTTACATAAACAGATGTGAATGGAAGGCGCATTGGTACAGCACTGTCCCTATATTCTCTAAACACCCTCAGTATTTATCCAAAAATCACAGTGATCTATCATTAAAAATAACTCTTGGGGCACCTGGGGGGCTCAGTGGGTTAAGCGTCCAATTTCACCTCAGGTCATGATCTTGCGGTTCTTGGGCTGGAGCCCCGCATCAGGCTCTGTGCTGACAGTTTGGAGTCTGGAGCCTCTTCAGATTCTGTGTGTCCTCCTCTCTCTGCCCTCTCCCGCTCGTACTCTGTCTGTCTCTCTCTCTCTCTCTCTCTCAAAATTAAGAGTTACAGAAGAATTTGTCATCTAACCTGAGTTAACTGCTTCTCCTACCCAATACCAGGATTTCAGAGCCACGCCTCCGCCCAAGATGAAGCACTTGGTAAGACTGGGGCTGGGTAAGAAGTATGCCTTTCTTTCGTAAAGCGGAGAAGAGAGATTACAAAAGAAGAGGTGGAAAAAAATAACACACAACCTCAGATCGATTTCAGGAGACTATATGGATGGTGGAATCTAAAAGCTGATTCCCTGGAAGTTATCCCTGTGCCCGGGTACCACTTAGAGTCTCCATGCACCTCCAAGGGACCAGATATCTCAGTCTGACAAGTGACTGAGACCGCACCATGACCAAAGTATTCTCTTAAATATGTAGTTTACGCCTTTCAATTTGCTAGCCTCTGCTTTAAATCCTCTAACAAACCACACCAGCCTTAAAAAAAATAAAACCCAACTTCCTTAATGGGGCTTCTAGGGTCCTACCCCACCTCACTATCCCACAAACCACCCGGGCCTTCTCCAACCTCCTGGAACGCTGCCAGTGCCTCCCACCTCAGGGCCTTTACACCTGCCATCACGCTGCCCTCGGTATTCGCCCTCTGTTTGCTGCATGCCTATTCCTCCACACCCTCCAGACTCCAGCTCAAATGTAACCTCCTGAGAGGGGCCTCACCTGACCACCACTTCTTCCTCATTATTCTATACCACAGCAATCTGATTCTTGGTAGTTATAATTACAATATTTTGTGTTATTTTCAGCAATGGCTAACTGCACCACTACATGCAACACAGATTTTGTTCATGTTTTATGCCAGCACCTAGCACTTGTGCCTGATGCTCAACAGATATCTGTGAGCAAAAGGACAGCATAAGTATGCCACAGAAAATGTGAAGTTGAGAGAGAGAGAGAGAGAGAGAGAGAGAGAGAGAGAGCGCGCGTGCGTGCATGGAAGGGAGATATTTCTAACAGCTTTCTGTACAACCTTATTTTAAAACAAAGGCATACTGGGGTGCCTGGGTGGCTCAGTCGGTTGAGCATCCGACCTTGGCTCAGGTCATGATCTTGCGGTTTGTGAGTTCAAGCCCTGCATCAGCTGTGCTGACAGCTCAGAGCCTGGAGATGCGTCAGATTCTATGTCTCCCTCTCTCTCTGCCCCTTCCCTGTTCATGCTCTGTCTCTCTCTCTCTCAAAAATAAATAATAAAACATTAAAAAATTAAAACAAAGTCATATTAATTATCAGAGAGTATACATACTCCAAAAAAGAAAGGTGTATTACAGACACATCAAAACATAAACATATACCAAGGCTTCGACAGCATCCAAAGTGAGCATAAACATTCGGCGTGCAGGCATTTGCTCCTGTTGTTTTTCTTACCTCTGCTCTTGAGAATGCTCCTCCATATCCTCTTCCAAATCACCCTATTGATAAAAGAACATGGTTTAACAGTTATTTCAAAAGAACACAAAAATCTCCAAAAGAAATAGTTCTTCAAATTAATCACGGTGATAAACTTGTAACAAATGTCTAAACACAGTGCCTGATACACATCAGGCAATCAGTAAGTATTTATTGAAAGGCTAACACTAGTAATGACACTACTAAAATCCATAAACAGCCAAGTGATCCCTTTGATATTTTAAGCAAAGATCCTCATTTAAAACCACAGCCTACATAATCTCAAAAATTAGTTTGACATCTCTTCTCTCCAAAAGCCGTTTAACATTTAAGTTACACAGAAGTTACACAAAATAAAGTTTACTGATAATATAGGAAATGGATTGGTTAGCTCGCAATCCCCCAGCTAGATATCTGACCTATTTTGACATCGACGTAAAAGAGGCTGATCAATTGAATAAATGGTATTAACACCACACTCAAAAAAGCTCTTCCAAAATCCTCTCCCAGACTAACCAGGCCAAGAACTGACTACATGTCATATAACAAGAGGGTAAAAGAAAAGGCACTCGAAACCAAAACAAGAGGGCAGATCCGATTAGATACCACAGGTAATCTGCCTGACGGACTCCGTGTTGGCCATTCTTTCCCGCAGCTCACCCCTGTTGGGTTCAGGACTACCAAGCCTTTCTGGTCCTCCAGCTTCTCTCGGCACTTACCGCCTATCTGCCCTCTTCCTCCCTGTCACTGCCAGCCCTCCCGGGCCCTACACCAATTCCCTCAGAATGCTGACCCGCACTTAGACCTGTGACCCGCACTTAGACCTGTGGCATTTTTACTAAAACTCACAATCACTTCTTAAAATACATTCAACAGAATCTAAATACCACTGCAATGAAATCCACCATCATCCATTTTTTAAGTAATCTCTACACCCAACACGGGCCTCAAACTTATGACCCAAGATCGAGAGTCGCATGCTCTACCAACTGAGCCAGCCAGGAGCTCTATCATTATTCATTTTCTAAAAACACATCAATAAACATTCTTGTAGAGCTGGATATTTCCTCCAAGGATTTTAACCTAATACATATATCTTTATGTTCAAAGACTTGTGCAACAAAACTATGGGTATACATTGAAATGTTAGGCTTTTCAAATCTCCAGCGCCAGCCCCCACACCTCACGCAATCACACGTGCGGATACGCAGGGAACGCCTTTCTCTCCCGAGAGCAAGAGTCCTGAGATTTTGGTGAGCACTGCACCAAGCCGTGGCCAGCACATGGCAAGTACTCCACGGTACTTGTAGGATGGATTCATTTACAGCTCCAGCCCTGCTGGCAAGTGCCTCCAGGGCATATGCATTTTGTCTCCCAGAAATAGTTACGACCAGCGCTGACTTATCAACATCAGGGGCCCCTGCCAAGTGGCTTCAGTTCTAACCTCCTTCTGTCAAGGACACCATCATACTCCTTGACCCGTGGGCAAACCTTGGAGTCCTCTTACACTGCTCTCCTTCCTTCACCTCCAGGCACAAAGACCTACCCACTCGTCTGAAATAGGGTACGGACCTGTCCTTTCTTCTCCATCCCTTCTGCCAGCAAATCAGTCCATACTATCAGCACCCCAGGCCTCCATTACTACCACATGCAGGGCTTCTTGCTCTGTTTAAGAATGCTGCCTCCAGGGGCACCCGGGTGGCTGAGTCGGTTAAGCATCCGACTTCAGCTCAGGTCATGATCTCATGGTTTGTGGGGTTGAGCCCCGCACTGGGCTCTGTGCTGACAGCTCTGAGCCTAGAGTCTGCTTCGGATTCTGTGTCTCCCACTCTCTATGACCCTCCCTGCCTTGAGCTCTGTCTCTCTCTGTCTCTGAAAATTAAATAAATGTAAGGTGCACCTGGGTGGCTCAGTTGGTTAAATGTCTGACTTCGGCTCAGGTCATGATCTCGCGGTTCGTGAGTTCGAGCCTTGTATTGGGCTCTGTGCTGACAGTTCAGAGCCTGAAACCTACTTCCAATTCTGTGTCTCCCTCTCTCTGTCCCTCCCCCACTCATGTTCGCTCTTTCTTTCTCTCTCTCTCAAAATAATAAATAAAAACATTAAAGAAAAAAAAAAAACACTGCTGCCTCCAACCCATCCAGTGTGTCACTGCAAGACCAATTTTCTTCAACATCAATCATGACTTACCACCTGCATGGTAGGGACCCAACATCCAGTGTCATCGTGTTAATCTCTGCTCAAGAGCCTACCGTGACTCCCTAACTGCTAGTCATCTGTACTCCAAGTTCCTTAACGTGGAACTGGGCAACTGTCAGTTGACTTTGACATAGCCATCCTGATCTCGACAGTCACACTCCATCTAGTGCTCTGGGCTGCAAGTCAAAGCATCCACTTTAAAAACACTGAACTGTCACCCATGTAAGGGTCTAGACAAGGCCCCATTCACACCTTTGCTAATGCAGCTCTCTAAGTGCCCTCCCACCCCTAAGCTTTAACAGACCCCTCCATGCACCCTGTTCTTCCTCTCTCCTCTCAGTTCCTACATTTCAGCACTTGTATGTTATCTCAGGGTATTACCAGCCTTATCTCCCCAACACCACCAGGCTCTCAAAGGGCGGGAACCAAATCCTGTAATTCCCCCACCCCACCCCTTTAGCAGTGCCTCAGGGCCCTTGCACTAGCTATTCTAAATCTCCCGCTGCTTTCGAGGGTGGGCTGAAATGTCAAATACAGGCCTTCTCAAAGGGATCTACCTTGACTTAAATTAAAACTCCAGTTCCCATCACCTGAATCTTCCTCCAGTCTGCCACCATATAGCACTGATGCCTTCCTAACAGACTAAATAACTTCCTAACAGACTAAATAATTTATTCTACTCCTTATTCACTCTCTATATGCCTCCAGTAGACTGGAAGCTCCACAAGGGCAGTGGTTTTGTTCAACGTGACACTCATAGCACCTAGGCCAGTGCTTGGCCCACAGTACACGCTCAGTGAAGGTCTGCAGAGCTAAGTACAGTCTAGCTGGTTCTTAAATACTAATGGATATATACCTCACACCTGTTAGAATGGCCATTATTAAAAAGACGAGAAATAAAAACTGTTGGCGAGGATGTGGAGAAAAGAGAACGCTTGTGCTCTGTTGATGGAAATGCCAACTGGTGCAGCCACTGTGGAAAACAGGACAGAAAGTCCTCAAAAAATTAAAAATTGATCTAATGATTACACTTCTGGGTATTTATCTGAAGAAAACAGAAACGCTAATTCGAAAAAGTATCTGCACCCCCATGTTCACAACGGCATTATTTACAATAGCCAAGATATATAAACAACCTAAGTGTCCACGGATAGACGAATGGATACAGATGTGGTATGTATGTGTGTGCATATATATCTGTATGTGCATATATAGATGTATGTATATATGTGTATATATATAACGAAATACTATTCAGCCATTAAAAACTCCCCATAAAATTGCACCATTTGTGATAACACAGATGGACTGTTACAGCATTATGCTAAGTGAAATAAGTCAAACAGAGAAAGACAAATATTTTATGGTCATTGTCAAATATAGAATTTAAAAAACAAAAACAAATACCAAGTTCATAGGTACATGGAATAGACTGGTGATTGCTGGCACGGGGTGGGGTGCAAAATGGGTGAAAGGGGGTCAAAAGGTACAAACTTCCAGTAATAAAATAAGTGAGTCTCTGGGGATGCAATGTATAGCATGATGACTAATTAATAATACTGCACTGCATGTCTGAAAGTTATTCAGAGTAAATCTTAAAAGTTCTTATCATGAGACAAAAATAAATGTTTTTGTAACTGTGTATGGTGACAGATGTAACTAGACTTACTGTTATGTTGTACACCTGAAACTAATACGAGGCTACATGTCAATCATACCCCCATACAAAATTTTTAATGCTTTTTTAAAAATTTTTAATGTTTACTTATTTTTGTGAGGAGAGAGAGACAAAAAAATGTGAGCGGGGGAGGGGCAGAGAGAGAGAGGGAGACACAGAATCCCAAGCAGGCTCCAACTGATCTGTCAGCACAGAGCCCGACGCGGGGCTCCAACTCCAGAACAGCTAGATCATGACTTAGGCCGAAGTCAGACACTTAACTGACTGAGCCACCCAAGTTTCCCAATAAAGAAATTTTTTAAGCAACAACTTAAAGACTACTGGTGGATATGAATATTTTTAAAGACTTCGTTAAGCTAATTTTTCTAACTCAAAACAGAACATGAAAGTACCTCCCTCAGACACAGGAACTTCACCACCACAACGCTTTTCCTGGTCAGACTGCTGAAAGTCACACAGAGCACAGGCTTCAACCCTACCACCACCTGGGTTCAAATCACACCACGGCTACTTTCACAGAGCCTTGGGAAAATTACTTAATGACTCTGGGCCTCAATTTCCTCATCTGTAAAAATCAAGTCATAACACTCGCAGTTTTTCGTGTATTACCACGAGTATTAATAACTCATAAAGTACTTAAACAATGCCAGTGATATTCAACCCATGTCAGCTATTTTTTGTTGTTGTTGATAGTGGAAGTAGATTAAACCCAAAATAAATCTCGATGACAAGAAGATTTCTAAATACTGGTCAATGATTCACTGGAGCAAGACGCTATTACATAACACAGTACCTGAGATAATAAATAATTCAGATATTCAATGTACCATTTCCGGTTGCATTTTCTACTAGTTTCCGTTATCTATACCCTCAGACTTAAAGGGGTAAGGCATGAGTTTTTTAAAGGCAAAGACTTTCTCATTCATCACCGTATCCCGGTCAGGCCCACGCTAAGTGGGTGCTAGATGAACAAACAAGGCCAGAAAAGCACTAAGCCTACCCCCACCCCCACACCAGACCAGCATGAGTCTGGATCAAGTAACAGCTGTTCCTACTCAGCACCGATGTCTGTGTCCCAAACCTAACTAGGGGCGTTAGGAATAAGACTTCTCTTCTCAGAAAAGGCTGAATGGATTAGAAGAACAAATTCTAGAGAGTCCTTCTTGCTACTAGAACTGATACAAAACAACAACAACACAATAATAGGAAATCAAAGCCTAAGGCATTCCACCTGCCATCTTCGAGACTAACCTCATAAGCAGGACAAGACACCGGTAACTGCCTCTCCTCCCCGAGGAAGAACTCATGGGCTAACCACTGAATGCCTTCTGTCTGCAGAACAGTGGGGCCGCAATGGGCCCGCCAAGCTTAAAAGCCCAAACCCTCTTACAGGGAATCCAGTTAAGGCAAGAAGGCACCCACCAGGCAAAGGAAAAAATCCAGACACCTAAGAAACTCAAAGGGAGAGACATGACCGTACTGCTGCCGAGTTAGACGTCTGGAAGGACTGGCTCTTTGGGAAAAACAGAGCAATAGCTTCGTCCTTTCGTTCAACAGACACACATGGGGCCTCCTCTGCCAAGAGTCAGGCTGCAGCGAACATCCTAGACGACTGACCGGGGCAACACACAAGGTCAGACTGCGGAAGGCCCTGGAGGCCAGAGCAGGTCAAGGGGATCAGCAGGGTTTGTACTTGAAGGCGAAGCAGGAAGGCGCACAGAGCAGTATCTTGCACTCTCACAATTACTTCTTGATAATAAGCTCATGAAAACACTTTTTGGTTCCTAACCATCACCGCTTTGGATTCAGTGTGTTGTAGTATGGGTGAAGTCAGAAGAGAGGAAAAATTCTGTAAATCTAAGAATAAAATCACATTTTCTCTCTCCCTTTTCATTATCACCAGGGATAGAGTTTTTTATGTTCCTACACCAAAATATCTTACCACATAAAACAGCATCTAGCAAAAAGATATGAATAATATTACATATCTGTACAACTGCAGAGAACATACAGGACTGAGCTATCTGCTCTGGTTCAAGTCCATCGAAGCAGGAAAGCCGTACTGTGCTCTCCTGGGACCAAATCTAGGCGTCAGTGTAGGTACTGCCAAAATAATACGGAACATACATGAAGTGCCTACTAAGTTCAAGATACTTTTAATCCTCACAAAGTCCTCGGAGATCAGCACCATTATTAACCCCCCATTTTGCAGAGGAAGAAACTGAGGACGAGTGGTGAAAAGGGAAGGAACTGTGAGTCAAATCCAGGAACCCTGGATAGAATTTGGGAGATGAAACAATTGTTATATTCGTTTTTATTAATGATGCACTATTCCTGGTCTTGATCACTTAAAGACCCATTAGAAAAAGGGGGGGAGGGGAGACTCAATCACCAGAAAACATTTCCAAAATAAATAACTATAAATAATAAGTGGTGGCAAATGTTAATATTCAATTTTTTAATGCCACATCTTCTGGTGTTCCCATTTCACCTATCACTGACAAAACTTAACTTCTGAAGCTGCCTCAGAGTCTCCCTGAGTGAAAGGAGCTCAACCTACAAATTAATTAAGCAGAAACCCTCAAATTTAAAAAACACCTATAAATACTCTTTTTAGCTGACTCCATGACACATGAGGGAGCTTTTTGTGAAAAACAAGTCAAAATACTTTGAAGAGAATTCTCTAAAAATAACTTTCTTCAGCACTCACTGCGGTTTGTATGTATATTAAGTATATGGAGTTTAGATAGATATGCATATATACCCGCAGTTTAGAGAGACAGTATAGAGCCATATATATCCTCACCCCGACCCAGATACATGCAGGGTAAAACAGTCTCGAAAAGATACACATATAGATAGAGACGAAGTATTTAGAAAATTATTCTGAATATCAGTTTCACTTTCATTATAGCTTTGATTAAAATAGCTTAGTTATAAATGCTTCTATACTGAGTACTCCAGAAAGACAACTTCTAAATTGCGACTTTTTTCCCCAAAACAAACTGTATTATACATATACACAAAACCAAACCAGAAATTAAGAATTTTAGAAAATAACTTGTATGGCTATAAATAATATCATTAATCATATCATAGGCCTTGACATTTCCATCTCTGAGCATAGTGACTAAATCTTCAACTAATGGTGCAACAAATGAGAGTCTATAATTTACTTTCCTTTCTGTCTGGGTTGACTTCCAACACCAACCGGTAAGAGGGTACAGGCTACAATTGCGTACAAATGCAAATGCGTATAGATATACACCAGTGCTTCTCAGCCCGGGCAAGTGTGCTCCCCGGGGACATTCTGCAATGTCTGGGGACATTTTTAGCTCTCACGACTGGGGGAAGAGGGAGGAGAAAGTGCCACCGGCATCTAGTGGGTAGAGACAGAGATGCTCTAACTGCCTGACATCCTCTAGTCCCCAGGACACCGAATTCACCCAGGACAGCCCCCACGACGCAGAATTCTCCAGCCTACCATCTCACTAATGCTGAGTGAACACCACCGATATACACAAATATCACGATTTTTAAAAAGTAAAAACGTCAAATTTTAAATGTGGACCTTTCAGGAGAATCGTGAACGATTTCTATTTGGTTCTTTTCATCTTCATGTACTTTCCAAACCTTCGACAATACACATCTGCTATTTATAATCAGAAAAAAAATCCATTTGGGAACACACTTTTAAGAGAAGGACAGAATACTTGCTCCCCATCCCGATGAGGCTTCTTCTCAAAGGACTGGTCTCATGCAGCTTGCTGGCCTTCAGGGAAGGTCCAGGAAAATTCTCTAAAAATCACCTCTCCACCTTGAAGCTGTAGCTCATTAGCCCTGGTTAAAGTGAATATTCCGAATATCTCAAAACCAGCACTCGAATGCTTCACACAGGAGGGAGAAACTGAAATGTAAAACTGCAGCTCTTCAGGGAACTTACAGCTGGACATCCTGTTTTTCCAAACAGCCACCAGAGACGACACAGAATTAAATGCTGTCACCAATGTGGGAATCAGTGAACAGCTTAAAAACTACCACAGGCAAGCTGAATATTCCCTTATAACTCAACATCCTCCAAAAACACAGTATCTGGGGTCACTACTGTTGCTGCCGAAAAGCAGTCAACAATATTGTATTTAAACGTATACATCTGCACTCAAATATTGAAAGTTAAACCTTCACACAAGGCTTTGCAGTGCCGTATCTCCTGTATGGTGCCACACATTCTCAATGAAACGCTAGTAATTATTTTTCCACATGCAATCATTGTATCATATGGGGAGAAACCCCCAAAACCTGAAATTCAAGTTGTTATGAGGGTGTATCTAACACGAATCAAAGGCGCCTGGAAAAAATCCAAGACTTCAATCTTTTAAAGTCACATCTTCATCGCAAAGCTACTAAACGCTAATGGCAAGTGCCACTCACTAACACTTCTGAAATCAATATTCCTGCTGTCCTCAGGCACACAACAGCTCCAGCTCACTCAGGGAACAGGGCACACGTCCCTCGCGCACCCAGGACTACGGCCCGCCGAGGGGCCCGCCCTTCCCCTCCACAAGGCTGCCGCTGGCCGCGGCCCTGCTGAGGTGGCCTGGGCTCCCACCTCCTGAACTTGGGGCGGGCGTGACTCACGCCCTGTCACATGGCGCGGGAGGAGGCTGGGAAGGCCACCGCTGCCAGGTGTTCAGGCTCTGCCCGACCGTTTATTTGCCTTGCAAAGTGGCCCGAGCGCCTGTGCCGCTGGGGGGGCCGACGGCCTGTCCTCCCTCGCACACCCGCACCAGCCCTGTCACCTGGTTGTCCTCACCTGAGTGGGCAGCAGGAGTTCCCCTTCTTCTGCCTGCCACAGCTCCACCACGTTCGGCAAGGGCTCAATCGCTGCACGAACACCAAAAAATACACCGCGTTTTAATGCACGGAAAAGAAACGCTTCCTGTTTCTCTATCATACCCCCAATGCACTCGCCTCACCAAAACAAGTCACTCTTTCCTTCTCCAAGCGGAGGCCACCCGAGGACAAGAACACAATGGAATGGGTGCAAGCGGGCGGCCCCTCTGACAGAGAGCTGGGAGCGTGCAAAGTCGGGGTTCCCGTGCCGGGGGGACAGAGGGGTTAGCCACCCCGCGGGCCGCTCGGCGCTCCGCATCCCACAGCATCTGGGCTGGCATCTGCGGGAAGGGTCCTGAGCGGCCAAGCTCGAGGACAAAGCTGCAGGAAGCCGGGCCGCGGCGGGGCCCCAGCGCGCGCCACACAAAGCGGGGGCTGCGCCCGGGGCGCCCGGGGCCCGCGCACAAAGGCTCCGGGGCGCGTGCGGCTAGCGGTCCGCGCCGCTGTCCCCAAGCTCCGCGAATGCCCAGCTTTCCGTTTGTCTGAGGGCGGGGGGCGCGGGAGGGGACGCTGTGGTTAGAAAATGTTATCAGCCGAGAATTGCAACCGCTTTCCTTCCTCCTCCTGCCCCTTTCCCCTTCCTCCCCTCGCCCTCTTATAGATTTCAGCAGTTCCCTAAAAGAAAGAGAAGGGGGGGCGGGGTAGGGAAGGAGAGCGAGCACAGCGGCGCAAGGCTGACCTTGTCCCTGAGCCCCACCCGGACGACAGCAGGGCAGGAGGACCTGGAAGACGCCCAGCAGGAGGTTCACGGCCGCGGCTGTGCGGCAGTAGCAGCCCGGCTGCGGGCGTCGGAGCCCCGCCATGCTGGTGCTCGCGCTCCTCTCGGGTGCTCGCCGCGCTCGCCGTTCGCTCGCTGGCGCCGGGGCCGCCTCGCCCCAGGCCCGCCCCCGCGCCGCCCTGCCCCGCCCCGCGCCGCCCCCGCCCCGCCCCCGCCCCGCCCCGCCCCCGCCCCGCCCCCGCCGCCGCCGCCGCCGCCGCCGCCGCAGCTGCTGCAGCTCGGGCCCCGGGCGCGCCGCTCGCTCTGCGCGCGTGTGCGCCACAGATAGGGAGGGACGGAACGCGGCGGGGCGCGGGGGAACGTGGACAATGCGAACGCTGCGGCCCAGGGCGCCCCACCCGGGCGCAGACCAGAAGGCTGAGGGCCCGCCCTGCAGCGCCCCGCGGCGTCCTTCCCAAATCGGTGGTCCCCAGGCACTGTCTGCGGCTGTGATGGGGTCGCTTACTGCTGTCGGGAGAGACTACCGGGCCACTGTCGCCAAGTGCGATTTGAGGAACTTTCGAGTGGTTTCCTCTTTGTTTGGGCACGCTGGCACAGTCGGGTTATTACCCACGAGGGAGGGGGGGCGGTTTTGGGGGGTGGGAGTGGGGAGTCGCCAGGCCAGAGGCCTCAGACAGGATATTAGTGGAAATAATGCAGTGGTTGTCAGGAAACGCTAGTGCAGCCACATGGCTACTGCCAGTTATGCAGCGAGGATATCCGGTGGCTGCAAAGTCTGTAATTTAGAATAAAAAGAGCTCTCCCAAGACCCGAGAGGCTGACCTCAGTGAGGCGTGGCGGTGGTGTGCCTGGCAGCCTCCGAGGAGATGGCCCAGGTTGTGACAGGTGGGGAAGCTTCTTCCTAGGGCATTTATAGCTGCAAAGACCCTACAAATACTCCCCTTAGGATTCATACTGCAAAATTCAGCCAGCCTCTTCGGAAACATGGTTGAGGTCGAGGACGTGATCGGTTGCCCGTTTCTAACATAAACTGGGTAATATACATAGTACCTGAAAATGTATTTTCTAGCCCCATTATTTCATGCCTATAACCAAAAAGTACGCCTAATATCTGAGATCCCTTAAGTTAAATATCGTGCCTTTGCCAGTGATACCACAAACAAAGGTTTATTCAGGAATGGCTTTGCATACTCTGGAAGTACTGGCAGTCTTAAGGTTTTTTTTTAAACTAGTTTGCTACTTCCAGAGTCGTTTGTATGAAATTAAGAGAATATGAGCAGTGTAGAATAAAGAGAAGTGGCTGGAGCACACCTGTCTGTTTACATTGATCCTCTATTTGTTTCTGGTGCCTTACAGTCTAGACAATGGAAAAGCAGTGGTCAAAATAGAAGGATGGATGCCAAAGAAGGACTAAATCAATCATGGATCCTTGTTCTCCCGAGGAAAAAGGCACTTTACGCTATCCAACTTCAAGACCTCCAGTATTTTCTCAGTTCCTTGTCTTTTTCCTGTGTTTCCTACTAGCATCTCTCTTCCTATAGCAAGGATCTCCAGTCCCATCCTAACCTGTCTTTTTTTTCCTTCCTTTTACTTCCCTGGAAGAGAAGCCCCTGGAGCTCAGAAGGTTCTCCTACTGTGTAAAGGGGCTGTCTTCTGTCAAAACATACTTGGCGTAGCGCTATGAGACCGTAACTGCACCTTCAAAGTTTGTTTTTCAGTGAATGTTCTGTCATTGGCCTATTTATTTACAGTATGTATTTTTAAGTCCTCTCATGACTTAGAAAGTTTGAAAACAAGCAAACATTGATGACCTAACAGGTTCATGAAACAAGTTTAATAAAAAGTCATGGTACAAACCTTTTTACTATTTTTTTCTTATTATTAATTTTTAAATTATCTTACCTTTTTCCTAAAAGTCTTTCCCACACTAACCAGTATCACAGAATCAATGACAATGACTTAAAAGAGGAATATTGCTGTGGACCATTATTGAAAAAAACAGGTCTATTTTGTTCTCGTACTGAAACTTTTTGAAGGCCTGCTTGATTTTCAGGTTGTGATCTTGGGCACTTTACAAAGTCGGTAATGCTATTTGACTGTTGTTCAAAAAGCCAGAAGCATGTATCTGCAGTGCCATGGGGTTGGAGAGGGATACAGGATTACACAGCTGTCTTCTTAGATAAATCTGACCTACTTAGCCTTCTCTGGAGGTATTTTTCATGCTGACTCATGAACAACAGGAAAGTTATGGCCCATTAAGTAGCTTCCATGTTCTGAAGTAAACTTACTCTCCAAAGAAGACTCCTGTGTCAGTGATGCCATTATTTGCCTGTAGGTAATAAATATTCTTTTGTCACAGAATTTTAGACCTGGAAAAATTTGGCTATTAGATAATAGCCCACTGCATCATTTTACAGAAGGAGAAACTGAAGCCTAGAAAGGCTGAGACATATCCAAGTTATACTAGCAAAGTTATGGAGAAGTAGGTATACATAATGTTAACTAAAGAAATTAATAGAAACAGGAATTAACTCAAATTATATACACAAAACTAAGCATGGAAGAGGCACTGAAGAGATATCTTACTCGAGTTTATCATTTTAAGGTGTACAATGTGATGATTTAATTGTACATCGTGAAGTGATTACCACTATCAAGTACATTAATACATCCATCACCTCACATAGTTCCCTTTGTGTGTGTGAAGATCTACTCTCCTAACAAATTTCAAATATAAAGCAGAGTATTATTAACTCTGGTCATCATGTTGAATATTAGATCCCCAAAACTTAAAACTTTTTTTTTCTTTTATTTAAATCCAAGTCAGTTAGCATATAGTGTAATAATGGTTTCAGAGGCAGAATTTAGTGCCATCACAAGTACCCTCCTATCCCTATCACCCCTTTAGCCCATCGCCCCCACCCTACACCCCCTTGAGGAATCATCAGTTTGTTCTCTGTATTTACGAGTCTCTTATGGTTTGCCTCCCTCTTTGTTTTTATCTTATTTTTCCTTCCCTTTCCCTATGTTCATGTTTTATTTCTTAAATTCCACATATGAGTGAAATCATATATTTGTCTTCCTCTGACTTATTTCACTTAGCATAATTATTCTAGTTCCATCCACGTTGTAGAAAATGGCAAGATTTCATTCCTTTTGATTGCCGAGTAATATTCCATCGTGTGTGTGTGTGTGTGTGTGTGTGTGTACACACCAAATCTTATTTATTTATTCATAAGTTGATGGGTATTTGGGCTCTTTCCATAATTTGACTATTGTTGATAGTGCTGCTATAAACATTGGGGGAGTTTATCAGTTTTAAGTTAGATCCACATAAATTAATTTAAACACATGTACACACACACACATACACACACACACACATATTTACCTAGGGGGCACCTGGGTGGTTCATTCATTTGAGCATCTGACTTGATTTCTGCTCATGTCATGATCTCATGGTTTCATGAGTTCAAGCCCCACATCAGGCTCTGTGCAATGACCACATAGAGCTGCCTGAGATTCTCCCTCTCTCTCTGCCCCTCACCCACTTGCACTCTCTCTGTCTCAAAGTAAATAAACTTTAAAAAAATTTAAAAATAACACACACACACACACACACACACACACACACACACACACCTAGGAGCACCTGGCTAACTCAGTCAGAAGAGCATGCAACTCTTGATGTTGGGGTTGTGAGTTCAAGCCCCATCTTGAGTGAAGAAATTACTAAAAAATTAAATAAATAAACTTAAGACACACACACACACACCTAAAGTTGACTAAATCTACACTTATTTTAAAATATACAAAATATTAACCATGTTTTTGACTTACTTCACCCTTATGTTTTTTTCTTAATGAGTATAGATGAAAACCAAGCGAGTCTATAAATGTGAGTCATATCTCAACACATTCTACATAAAATTGACAGCGAAGTATCAAGTCCAAATCACCTGTCTCTAGTCTAGAGAAGACCCAACACACCAGGTCACATGGTAAGACTGAATGAGATACTATATGGTAAGCATCTAGTATACGTGTTCAATAAATACTAGTCATGATATTATCTTACATGCACATTGTGGGGACATGCCAGAGCTTTCTTGAATATGGTAAATTTGATACTGATATTCAATTATTTGAATTACCTATTCATTATCCCTGATCCTTTATCATTCAGACATGCTGGAAATGGGAATGATTAATGAAAATGTACATGTAACATCTGTTTGCTATCTATCCATTTTGGGCTTCACCCCAGTCATGACAACAAAACCAAGAGTTTCATCAAACAACCACTACCATCATTGCTAGGATCCTAGCCTCATTTCCTGGGAAGGAAATGTCCAGAGGGATGGCTATTCAGAAAAGCAGAAACCTTACAGTTGTGGTCAGGTACTCTTAGGATGCAAATTGTCCCCTTGAGCTAAGGGGGCCCCGCATACGCTAACTTTATTCCATTTCACGTCATCTCAGGAAGCCTCGAATAGGTGTACTGGATAAAGGTTCTCTCCTTTCTCAAATGACTCTGTTGTGTTAAACAATGGTCCTTTTCCATTATGAAAATACCAAGCATCAGTATTCATAGTTAAAAATAGTCATCTTTCTCTCTGCTTTTTTTCAAAACTCATAAGACTGTACAATGAAAAAGATACATTTCATTTCATATAAATTAAAGTAAAAATGATAAAGTTTTTAATTAAAAAATAATTTTTTAAGAAATTAAAGATAAAATTGTTAAAGATAGTTTAGAATGTAATTTATACAGGATGCCTCAGATGTGGTCATGCTAAATGTTTACATATGGTTAAATGATATTAAATATGATACACGAGTGAAAAAAAAGTAAACAAAACAAAAAAGTAGTTACCTTCCCAGTATGCATTGTGACTTGGCATGGTTATTCGGCTAAGTTCTGGTCAATGAGATACAAGCAGACCTCTACGGATGTGGCTCCAAAGAAAGCTATTGCTTTCAAGGTGAAAAGGAATAGACTCGGCTAGTACAGTCCTTTTACCTCCTAGACTCTAGCAGTAAGGCCCAGAGGTTTGCAGCCATCAGGCAAGCCTGAGGAAGAAAGCTACCCATTGAGGATAATGGATGGGAAAGATGGAAGTCTGGAGGCTTGATGGAATTATGGAATTGCTAGATCATCTGCTTTTATTTATTTTTTTTAAAGATTTGTGTATTTTTGAGAGAGAGAGCGTCCAAGTGGGGAAGGGCAGAGAGTGGGGGGGAGGGGGATAGAAGATCTAACGTGGGCTCTGCGCTAACAGCACAGAGCCCGATGTGGGACTCGAACTCACGAACTGTGAGATCATGACGTGAGCCAAAGTCAGAGGCTCAACCGACCGAGCCACCCAGGTTCTCCTAGATTATCTGCTTTTAGGTAACTTGTTAAGTAAACAAAAGTAACGCCTTCTTGCTATATTCAAGTTTTCTGTTACTTATAGCTAAAAACAACTGCAAGTGAAAAAAAGCCAACCAAAGCCAAAATGAAAGTAAACAATCATTATTGATAATAACCAGTTGCAAAAGTATTAACAGAATGCTCATTTAATAAGGGAAAAATAGCAAACTATTTCATATAATTTTATATCAAATTAGGAAAATAAATATAAGCAGCAAAAGTAAAAAAAAAAAAAAAAAAAAAAAGATTTGATGGCTCCAGAGAAACTATGCTTATCATTTAGCATACTAGTTTATTCTCCAAAGGAAAGGACAGTGCCATCACCAGATACAGCACATTAAGTCTATGTGAGTGGCACTCACGACACATGTGAGCTCTGAGTGCTAACTGTGAGATTTTCCCCATACCTCCCCAGGCTGCTCTGCAGCCTCTTCCCTCTCTGTTCAACCTCTAAAAGTGAGAGTACTCTAGGGCTTGGTCCTGGATGCTCTTCATACTTTCTCTTTCTGGATAAACTCATCCAACCCCAAGTCTTTAAATAATATCCATAAGCTAGTGAGTCCCAAGTTACAATTTTAGCCTTAACCTGAAGTCCACGTTCATATTCCCAGCTGCCTACTTGTCATCTCCACTGAATGTTGAATAAGCATCTCCAACCTAACATGTCCTACTTGCTTCTACGTATCCAAACCTGGACATCCCCAGCCTTCCCAACTTTAAGCACACTGCGGTACCTTCTACCCAGTTGCTAAAGCCAAAGGGTCAACTTTAATCCATATTTCCTTTACACCCTTTACATCTATCAGTAAGTGGTGCCCACCTCCAGAACATTCCCCATACTTATCCTTTCTGAAATACTACCCTGATGTAAGGTGCTTCATCCCTTACAGAGACTCCGCTAGTGGTCTTCTACTGGTTTCTCTGCTTCCACTCTTGCCCCTTACATCTGGTTTTACAACAGCCAGAATGTTTTAAAACAGAATTTACTGGGCAGCATTCTATCTAACAAATGGAGGAATGCTCTGAGGAGTTATAAAAATTAAAAACAAAAAACAAAAAAACAGAATTCAGATTATGTACAAAACCCTCCAGAGGTTTCCTAGAAACTTAGAATAAGATCCAAACTCCTATCCTTGTCCTGTGGGGAAATGAGATCTGGCTCCTCCTTGCCTCTCTGACCGCGTCTTCTACGGGTCCTCCCCTTGACAACTGTTCTTCAGGCCAGGGGACGTGGTGTTCCCGAAGCCCACCAGACTTGACCCCCATCTCAGGGCCTTCACAGTTGCTGTCTCCTCCATGTGGGAAGCTCTTTGTCTGACTGTCACACATCCGGCTCCTTATCATTTACATAGGGCTGCCAAGTATGGTTGTGTAGAAAGAGCCAAAGAGTACGGACTGACATCAGCTCTCTGATTCGCCAAGCCATGCTCTGGCTCGAGGATGCCCATAGTGAGAAGAATCTTCTTCTGATTCTACAAAGGCACGGACAGATGGCCACACCCCATGCCTATTCTGTGTCCTCCCAGACGGAGGACCTTTTCCTGATCAAAATATTATTTCTTATGTCTAAGAAGAAGGGAGAATGAACAGTCACTGGACACTGATTTACATGCATGTCTTCTGTAAAAACACAACAGGATTAGTGGCCCCATTTTACATGTTACACACTGAGATTGAGAGAAGGAAATCGTTAATACAGAGTTAAAATTGGACTCTAATTCCACTGCACCATACTGTATCTAAAGATGAAGGAGCAAGAACTCACTTGGAAGCTTCTGTTTTTTTTCATGTTTTAATTCTACTTCTTATTTTCAGATTCTTGTAGGAAAGTTAGAACAATCTACAAAAGCCCAACTATAGTCATTAAGAATAAATTACTATTGCTACATATAGATACAAAACATACCCACCTACATACCCTCCGGGTAATAAATTAAGATCAATATGAAATCCAGTAAAACCTGTCATTTTACTTTTGAGTCTCCACACTTTTGGAGATACAGTTCTTATCCTTCTGACTTTTGTACTTATTACTTGCTTACAGTCTATTTGGGAAAGTTAGTCATAGAAACTTTTAAAATAGTGGCTGTATTAACTTATTTAATTGTTTACACTTATTATTAAAATCTTCTACTCGGGAAGTCAAAATGCAGACCAGTAAGTAGGATTTCTTTTTCTCTTCCCTGTTCACATTTTTTCTTCCTTATTTTTGAAAAGATATAAGTATAGGCTTCAAAACGTTGGCAAGAACCGCAATTCTGTAAATCAAGTCATTTTTTTGATGGATGATCTTGGAAAAATATTTTTTTAAGGTCCCACTTAAGCTATAAAGCCAGGCCACCCCTTAATCTGGGAAGCAGAAATAGTAAGTACTTTTTCAGGTCTATTTTGCAGTCTGAAGTGATTCCTTGTGACTCGACTTCCTTTTCTAGAAATAATGGTAGCTAACCCTCATAATAGTGCTTATGACATGTCAAGCCGTATCCTAAGTCCTTTGCATATATTAAGTCATTTAATCCTTCAAACAACCCTATGAGGTGGGTATTATTACCATTCCTATTTTACGGATGGGGAAATTGACGCAAAGATAGGTAAGATATAACTTAGTTGCCAAGGTCACAAACCAGTAAAGGTACAGAGCTGAAAAGGTACAGCCCAGGAGTCTGTCTCTGGAATCCGTGCCCTTGGCCACCAGAGCAATACTATCTTTATACCTTCGAGTGATTGCGAGGGTAGTTATGATCACTTTTGTACTATTGAGGAGCATTAGAAATGTATGCAAAATACACTGAAATTGGAGACACTGAAAATAAAGGCCATCACGGCACCAAAAAAACCTAACAGATTGGTAAGAGGATGTCAATACCGAATAGCCAACTCCTAGTCATTGAATGGGTCATAGTTCCAGAAATAATGGCATCCCAGTTGCGGAAATGAGTCTGTCTAGGTAAGGTAACCTGAATATATTATATGAATTAAGTTATATGAACCCATGCTGGCTGGAGAAACTCCCCAAACTAATGCCATATACCACTTTCCACAGCTAGATAGAATTGTGGCAGTAGTTTTTCAACAATACTTACATGACTCACTCACCTGAGCATTTGAACTGCAATTTTGGAAAATATGCTTCACGACTTTGAACAAAGCACTTCACCTCCCTGCACCTGTATTCTTACCTGTAAAATGAAGCCATAAAACAATATGATCTTTAAGGCCCTTTCCATGTCAAACATTGTATGCTTTTCTGTCCAGACCTGATAGCTTGGAAACAAGAAGCCTAAACTTTTTTGGTCGTCAATTCTTACTGCTTCAAAATCCACTGAGTAAAGCAACTTCACAGCTTCCTGAACCTGCGTGCTTTCAGATTACAATCATGTTAAGTTTGGCATTTAAAGTTCAAATAAAAAGTTGCCCAGTCAGCAGCAGGGAGCCAGATGTCATGGAGAAGAAGTAGTAAAGGGAGATCTGTTCTTTCCTTAGGCTCACACCTGGCTTGCCAGTGTAGGGCCTCGTAGCCAAGTGTACAGTTGGTAGAATCTAATGTCCTATCTACGGGGTGTGGAGTAAATTACTTAACCTTTCTGTGCCTTAGTTTCTCACTTGTAAAACGGAGATGAGAATCCTCTCCCTCACAAATTGTGGCAGAGAAATGAGTCTATGTGAGCCCAGAGAAGAGTGCCTGGCACATAGCAAATGCTACATAAGGTTTTGTTACTGCTCTTGTTTCCTGTATTAAAAGAAACAAAATGAGAACTGGAAGAAGGTAAAACCTGAGAGTTTGGATGGGCGCGGTAATAGAGAAGCTCAGGCAGTGGCCCTGAGAAGGCTTCTGCCAAGTTACCTTTACTGCCACGCCAATGTGAAACGAAAACCCTCATATTGTGAAAATGCCCCCATTTTGGCTCTTCCATTTGGACACATGTTTAAATTCCAGGCTCCTGAGCCAATATAGGGTTTCCTTCCTTTTCCTCCAGCTGCAAAGTAAAGCTGACCGCTAATTGAAAAAGGAATATTTTAGATAAGTTCTGATCTGTTTACTTTTGTATCCTCTACCCCCCTTTCAAGAAATTATAATAATAGGAGCAAACACACAGGCAGAGGTGAAGTAACTCCCGAAGGTCACAGAACTAAGTGGCAGAGCCAGAATTTAAACCAGGGCTGTCTGGCTCCGAGTGTGCACTTGTGTGGTAGTAACGATGACGTTTGGCTGCATCACAGACTACATTCAGTGTGTGTGCGTGCGTGTGTGCACGTGTGTTTGAAGAAGAGAATAAAGTATACCCTTAAAGGACTTGAACACCTGATGCATCATTGAAAACTACACTTGCACGGAGTACAAAACATGGCGACTGGCTCTGCGTCGTGCTAAACGGAGGCTCCCTGTGCACCTTGCTCAGGAAAGAAGCTGCAGACACATGATTAGGGAGGCCCTCCACTAGTGTAGTGAATTAGTTCCGCGCAACTCACACCCCTCCCAGGCCCCTGGTTGGTCACAGCCGCCCGTACAGGACAGCAGGTCCGATGGCTCAGAAAGAGAAACCAGGCGGGAGGCAAACTAAAGGCCTGGGACCAACCTGAGGCTAGTCCGCTGCCAACAATAGCTTGGCGGTAACAGCAGAAACATCCCCCGCTGGAGTGCAGCTATGAAGCCTGAGGACTCCGGCCGGCAGGAAGCAAAGGGGCAGAATCACAAACAGCGGGTGTGTGAGCCTACAGCGGGTGTGTGAGCCTCGGGCAGTGGCTGCCGCGACTGCAGCCAGAAGGCTGCACAGAAAACTCCAACCTCAGCCATCAGCTCTTCCAGAGATCTGGATCCCCAGAAAGTAGTGAGAGGTGCAAGAGCACGGTCCAGGACTCGCGAGACTAAGGTTCCAGTCTTAGCCGACTCTATGCCCTTCTGCAATATATACTCATATACTTATAGAAAGGTACAGAACACATATGCAGTTTCCTCCGTAAGCAGCACATTAAACTGGACGTTGTAGGTCAATTGCATGGAGTGTTGGAGGTTACTAAATTGGTTAAGAGGCTTTGGCAATCATCTGGGTGTGGAGAAAAGTAGTATCTACACTATAGCCCTGGCAGCTATTTTGCTAAACAGCAATCAAGAGTTTTTCCCTTGCCAACATGGAGGCAAATTCTTTTGAGTCAGCCCAATAGATGTGAAGGAAGGACCAATCCCACTCCCCTTGGAAATTATTTTTGCTGTATATTAAAACTTTTGCTATATATAAAAAATTATATTGATAGATCAGCCTCACTTAGAAGTGCACATTAAGATAACTCTGCAGTATCATTTTATAATGATTAACAACAACAAAAAGAACCCACAAAAAACAAATCATTATAAAACCCAGTTTGGGCAGGATTCAAAAAAGCCAACTTTTTACATTGCCAGGGACAGATTGAATTGGTACTTTTTCTTAAAGGCAGCCCAAATACAGAATAAGAGCCATAAAAATGACCATAACCTCTAAAATTTATTTGAGAAAATAATTTTAAATAAAAGATATTTTGTAAGATACTTACAACAATGTTATTTAATAGTTCCAAATGGAAACAGCCCAAATAAATTGACAGATGTAGAAATGGCAAAGATAACTATGATAGATTCAGTAAAATAAAAAGTATATAAATAGGTTCTTTAAACGCTAAAAACACACATGTATAAGGTTGGAAAAGAAGGATTTCTAGGCAATGAAAGCAGGAAGGGGTAGAAGACAGTGTCTCATGTGGACAGAATGGGGGTTTGTGAAAGAGTAAGGAGGTGGCAGCTCCACTTGGAAGGGGTGGAAGTGCCAGGGTCAAGGATGAGCTTTGTCAATTTAAACCAAAGAGCCATGGGAAGCCATGATCATAGAGCATTTTTCTATCAAATGATTTTAAATTTTCAGTTGCGAGGAGAAAACTTATACATGTGTAGTAGGAAGACCATAGAGCAGGTCATCAAAGAGAAGGTGGGTATGGGGCCGTCCATGTTGGTTACCTAAATGGGAAAGGGGATCAATGACTGGATTTTCCTCTGCTTTTTGAGTGAGCAGGTAACTAAAGAGGTCCCTGAAACAAGAAGCTGGTACGCGAGCCAGTGGCTCAAAGGGAGCAGGGTTCTGGGCAGGAAATGGCTAAGACAGTCTCTAGTTGTCAGAGGAAGTTGATGAAATGAAGGCAAGACTCCGGGAAAATGTTGCTCAATTATTAAGACCAAATATTTCAGATCACCTCTGAAGAAGCCCAGATGTTATCTTAGAATAAAAAGGTAAGAGCCGGAGAGGATTTGATGAAATTATGTGTGTATAAGTGCTTTGCCAACTGAAAAATGCTTTATAAATACTTGCCGTGGAGACAAGGGCTTCAGTCTAAAAAACAAAACAATGCAAAACAACAAGAAAAAAACAAAACGAAAAAACAAAAAAAGATTGCAAAATTAGCCAGTGTGTTTTTTAACTATAATTCTAAATCAGAAGGTAACTTCATAAATTCTTATAGTTATAATTTTGAAGAAGAGTTGGTAAAATCATAATGTTTTTTCTATTTGAAGCTATGATTTTTATCTTGACCATAATCATGTTTACTCCTTCCAGATTTTTGGTAATCTATAAGCCAGCCCTGATTAAATCGATCATGTTGTGAATTAGTGAAATAGTCTAAAAACGCCAAAATTGGCCACGATTGGCTCAATGCTTTTTGTAGTCTTGACATTTTAAATCAGATGACCACTTATTCATTCATGCATGCATTCATTCAGGATAATTGCAAGAGAGACGATGTGTCTATGTAGTAAAGCAATCTAAAGGCACAGAACACCATAGACTTTAAAAAAAGAAAAAAAAGAAAGTAGACTTACATGACATAAATTGTTCTTTCTGCTGATCTAATGAGTAAATAAATAACTTACATCTTTTCAACGAACACCATTCGATCGTTCTCGCCTAATCTTAGCATTGGGCTTCGTGAAGCCTGCTGAGTTGTGCCAGCTAAATGCTTGCACTTACACGCACTTACATGTTTCCGTAATGTTTGGTTCGCCAGGGCCAAGAGTCAGCTTCTACCTCATGCCTCAGGGATATCAGGTTTCAACTCATGTCGTCTGCGTCTTGTATACCTCCCCTTGTGCCTTATTAAAAGGAACATTTTCCATTTGCTTTTCTTCTCGTGACTGCTGGGTCCAGGGTTATTTTCTTCTCCACTGTTGTTAAACATCACCTGTATCATTAGGCCCAGATGTATAAACGGATAGAGCAATGCTTCTAGCTGAGGAAGGGAGTCATCCTGACTAGAAACCAGTTCATCCATGCAATGAAAAGTACCGTTTCGTTTTTGATGGCCTTCATTTAGCATTCATCCTTGAGCTGGATTTTGTGTTGCCTTTATAAACACACACACACACACACACACACACACACACACACACACACACAAAGAGCCTCGTTCTTTTTAGGCACGTCTCCAGCTGTGAGTTTAGCAAGGCTTCCTGCTAATGGGGAGACAGAATTACAGCTCCAAACATTCCCCTGCCACTGATCCAGAACATGTGTTATCATATCACACACTGCCGATTGATTCCAAATCCCTGCCAAGAGGGCACAGTCCGCTTTCCAAATATCTCAGGCTCTGGGACAGTGAACTGTAAAACAGAAATGTGCTATGCCTTCTCCTTTAATTTGGTGTACACGTGACTGAGTTTGTTGAACATTTTTGATTCTTAGAATATGTTTGGGTTTGTTTGTTTGTTTTTTCTGAAAACATAGAACAGCCTACAAAATATCTGTAGCTTAGTGACAACAGACTTAATTTGAAGATTCCCCAGTCTCCTCCTAGTCACTTCCAATCTCTTGGTAAGGGCTGGTTAACAGGAAACAGGGCAAGATGGAAAGGAGCTCCCATTTAAGAAAATAAAGTGACTCTCATTCAACTGATGAGAGACATAAACAGTCTGAGTATGATGGTCCCACGGGAGTAGAAGGCTAGGATTTCAAATGCTATATAAACAGTTGCAAATCTCTGCAATTCCTCTAGAAATGGACTCTTAGTGCACATGGCAATGTCAGGAATAAACATATTTTCAGTTCTGTCCTATATCATATTGATGACCTGAGTTACTATTGATTTAGTCCTTATTTAAAATAAGTGTATAAACAATCCGAAATAGTGCAGCAAACAAACATGGCTAAAACTTGTCTTTATTTTTGTGACTATTGAGGACTGGAGAGCGGGGGCAGGGAGAAGAGAGAGTAAGTGTCACTGGCAACCTGGCATTGGGAACATCTTGGGGATAAGCAGGAAGGTTGGACTCCTCAGAAGTCCTCAACCCCAAGTCCTAAGAGCCCCAACTTGGTTACTATGGCGATACCATTCCATGCCAGTAATTTCACCTGACAAGGTCTCTATTGTCTCTTTACTCCCCCTCCCTTTTTAATGTTTATTTTGAGAGAGAGAGAGACAGAGCGCTAGCAGGGGAAGGGCAGAGAGAGAGGGAGACAAAGAATTCGAAGCAGGCTCCAGGTTCTGAGCTCTGAGCTGTCAACACAGAGCCCAGTGCAGGGCTCGAACTCACCAACTGTGAGATCATGACCTGATCTGAAGCCAGACGCATAACCGGCTGAGCCACCCAGGCGCCCCTCTTCACTCTTGAACATTAGCCCATCCCACTCTTCTCTGACCCAACTCTTCTTCATTAGGTCTGAAGAAATAACCACATATGCACACATAAGAACAGGCGGTTAATACTTGGTGACAAGTGAGTTAATGCCAGAGGGTGAATTGCCAGGGCAAGCACTCAAACTTTATAGAAGCGGATTCTGCATATTTTCAAATCAAATCTCACTATACACAGCAGAGTCCTCGTGTAATGGCGGCCCGGCCTGGTTTCTCCCTCAATGTATTAGCTCGTGCTAACCAAGAAAAGAAAAAAAAAAAATCTGCTTAGCTGCATAATTATCCCGAATTGTTTTTGCGTTGGTGTGGGATAATGAAGACATAACTCCACTAGCCTTCAAGAGGCCTGGCCTCCAGGATCAGCTTATGGTCAACCAACTCAGTGAGTTCAGGCAAGCCACTCACACTCGCTAGGTCTGTAGGTCTACAACAACAAAACAGAGGAGCTGGGCAGGTGGTACCTACTAACTCTCGCTCCTGGTCTCAAATACAGACACTCTTTTCTTATTGGTCCCTTCTTCTCTGAGACGAAGGATTATCCGGCACACTTCCAGGCCTATTTGTTTGATCTTGCTGATTTAAAACCTTTAGGGAATGGAAACAATAATGTTTGAAGTAGGAGTGTACATTATCAAAACAAAGGAACTTTAATCTTTTTATATAATTTTTAAAAGATGAAATTATGTCTGTTTGGGAGAGACAATACATAAGATTATAATAGGAAAGACTAATTCATCTATTTAAGTATAATAAGTGTTTTCATTTCCTGAAAAGCCAAATTATGAACAATGGGTATAAAACTAGATTTAAATTCTATAATAATAAAAGTGGGTTCTTCTCAAATTTCAAGATGTAAGTCTATGTATTAAAAGTCCCTCTTGAGAAATGTTCTCGTATGTTTATTTCTACTTATTGGAGTACAACATATATCATGGCCAGCATTTTGCTGTAAAAGCCACTGACTTATAAGCATTTGAATTCACTGACCTAAGTCCAAAGCCAGAATGTTGGAACTCTCTGGAAGGAAGCTCTAATTAGTCGTAAGATGAGAGTAGGTAAGAAACATATGTAGCAAGGCTGGAGAAATTTCTCCTGTGTAACTTGAGGAGTGGATGGGCGGCAGAAGTGGAAGACATGATTTTAAATAAGGAGGTCAAGGTGGGCCTCATTAAAAAGATAACAATTTGAGGGGCACCTGGGTGGCTCAGGCAGTTAAACATTCAACTTCGGCTCAGGTCATGATCTCACGGTTGGTAAGTTCGAGCCCCACATCAGGCTCTGTGCTGACAGCTCGGAGCCTGGAACCAGCTTCAGACTCTGTGTCTCCCTCTCTCTCTGCCCCTCCCCACTCTCTCTCTCTCTCTCTCCGTGTCTGTCTCAAAAATAAACAATAAAAAAATTTTTTTTAGGTAGAGTTAACAAGATTTCCTAACATAGATTGGATATGGGAGATGAAGAGGAAAAAAGGAGCCAAGAACGACTCCAAACTTTTTGTCCTGAGCAACCAGAAGAGTAGAGCTGTCATCAACTGAGATGGCAATAAAATGAAATATCTAACCTACCCATAAGTCTGTATTCTTCCTATTTAAAAACAATATTTACTGAGCTCTTACTATTTGCCAGGCACTGTGCTAAGCATTTTATTTTATTTAAACATAATAATGCTGCTATGAGTTATGTACTACCATTCACAGATGGAGAATCCGAGGCTTAGAAAGATTAGGTTAGTTGCCTGCAGTCATATGTTTAGTGGGTGGAGGGCTAAAATTTGAACCTAGAAAGAGCCCCCACTCTTTCCAATATCTAATACCACCACTCCACCTGGTCAGGTAATATTCGATTTACTTTCCTCTCTTAACTTTCCTCTTGACTTCTATAGTGTAGGAATTCACCACAATTATCTGGGTATGACATTGTGTAAGATTTAGAACAAGTCCTCGCTTTGCAGAAAATCAGACCCAGGACCTATTATCTCAGCCAATAGCAAAAGTACTCACATCAGGGAAATGCAAGTCAAAAATTACAATGAGACGTCAGCTCACACCTGTCAGAATGGCTAGTATCAAAAAGACAAGAAATAACAAGTGTTGACAAGGTTGTGGAGAAAAAGGAACACTCATGCACTGTTGGTAGGAACGAAAATTGTTGCAGCCACTATGGAAAACTGTATGGAGGTTCCTCAAAAAATTAAAAATAGAACTACTGGGTACCTGCATGGATCAGATGGTTAAGTATCTGACTCTTGATTTCAGCTCAGGTCATGATCTCATGGTCATGAGATTGAGCCCCATGGTGGGCTCCAGGTTGAGCATGAAGCCTGCTTAAGATTCTCTCTGACTCTCTCTCTCTCTCTCTCTCTCTCTCTCTCTATCCCTCTGCCCCTCTCCCCTGCTCATGTGTGCTCTCTCTCTCTAAAATAAAAAAAAATAATAATTTTTTTTAAAAAGTATTAAAAAATAGAACTACCAATTGATCCAGTAATTCCACTTCTGATCAGTATTTATCTCAAGAAAGCAAAAACACTAATTTGAAAGGGTATCCACACCCCCATGTTCACAGCAGTATTATTAAAAATAGCCAAGATACATTCTTTTAAAAAGATTTTATTTTTTTAAGAATTTCTATACCTAAGATGGGACTTGAACTCACAACCCAGAGAGTCGATTGCATGCTCCATTGACTGAGCCAGCCATGCGTCTCCTGAGCATCCACTGATGTATGAAAGGATAAAGAAGATGCACACACACACACACACACACACACACACACACACACAATGGAATAATATTCAGCCATAAAATAAAAAGAAATCTTGTTATATGAGACAACATGGATGGACTTTGAGGGCATTATGCTAAGTGAAATGAGTCAAACAGAGAAAGACAAACACTGTATGATTTCACTTATACCTAGATTCTAAAAAACAAAACAGAGGCACCTGGGTGGTTTAGTTGGTTAAGCATCCAACTTTGGCAAGATCATGATCTTGCTCTCCGTGAGTTTGAGCCCCACATCGGACTCTGTGCTGACAGCTCAGAGCCTGGAGCCGACTTCAGATTCTGTGTCTCCCTCTCTGTCTGCCCCTCCCCTGCTCATGCTCTCTCTCTCTCTCTCAAAAATACATAAAGATTAAAAAACAAAGCAAAACAAACAAAGCAAGCCCCACCGCATAGCTAGAACAGACTGTTGGTTGCCAGAAGCTAGGGGAGAGCACAAAATGGGGGAAGGAGGTGAAGAGGTGCAGGCTTCCACTTATAAAATAAAAAAGTCACAGGAATGTAGTATACAGTATGGAGACTATAGTTAATAATAGTGTATTGCATCTTTGAAAGTTGCTAAGAGAAGTAATCTTAAAAGTCTTCATCGCCAGGAAAAAAAAAATTTTCCTAACCGTGTATGGTAATGGATGGCAATTAGACTTACTGTGCTGACCATTTTGCAATCTATGCAAATATCAAATCATTTTGTTGTACAGCTGAAAGCAATATAATGTGAAATGTCAATTATACCTCAATTTAAAATAAAAAGGAATATAGGCCATCAGCTACATCTAAATATACGTACACATTTGAGTCAGTGTCATCAACCCTCAATGTCAAGGTGGATAATGACCTTCCGGCCAGTGTAAAGGAGATACGTGCTCTGAAATCCTGGTCCCCACAAGACTATGGTTCCCCATGAAAGGGAACTTGTTTGGGTAGAGGTGGTGTGTCCTGCTGGATTACTGGTCTAGAAAGGGCTTTCAGGACTCCCTTGGGGTAAGATGACAGTAGGCAGGACGGAGCTCATCAGATATCACGTGGTACACTTGTAGACACCCAGCAATTACGAAATGAACTGAAAATTAGGTCATCCAAGAGCTTTTTCCCAGAGGTACCTCACCCAAATAGGAAAACTGAATAAGCAAATCTCCCAAGTAAACCAGTCTTCAGGAGGCTACCCTGGACTTACAGGTGGCAGGCGTGAGGAAAAAATGAGCAACTCTGTCACCACATGTAACGTGTGCCCTGAGCGAAAGGTGGTGAGAAAGACACAAGGAGCAGAATTTCATGGGAGTCGAGGGAAAGCACTGGAGTTTTTGATGAATTCTGTAGATTCGTATCTCTGAGCAATAAGAACTATATTTGAATAATGTCAGGAGGGGCAGGAGTAAGGACGGGAGGGGGGTCTTTTTCTCTGACTTATTTCCAGGGGAGGAAATGTTAGCCCCACTCCCAGAGGCCGCGTGTCTCAGAAAACGCTGATTCCGAGAAGGGGAAGGCTGGCCCGGGCAGAGCTGTTGTGTTGCCCTGTTCACAGCAGCGACACCAGCTTCACACTACGGTGATTTCTTCAGAGTCTGAAGACATTATGGAGCACCCTTCACACTCTCAGCCGTAGTAGGACTCGGGCTGTGAGGCCTGTCTGGGTTCCATCCTGGTGGTTCTGCTCTGCGTGGCTCTGGGCAACGTTGTTTTTTTTTTTTTTTTTTTTTATGTTTTTATTTATTTTTGAGAGCAGGAGAGACAAAGCATGAGTGGGGAAGGATCAGAGAGAGAGGGAGACACAGAATCTGAAGCAGGCTCCTGACGCGGGGCTCGAACTCACAGACCGCGAGATCATGACCTGAGCCGAAGTCGGACGCCCAACCGACTGAGCCACATAGGCGCCCCTGGGCGAGTTTTTTAACCTCTTTGTGTCTCAGTATCTTCATCCATAAAATGGAGGAGAATAAGAGTGCCTGTATCATCGTGTTGTAGAAAGATTAAATGGGAGAATTCTTTTATCAGTTTAGAACAGTGACAGGTATATCAGAGGCACTGAAATATGAACACATATTGTTAATATTATTATTATTGCTTAGTAGTATAATACAACCATGGCAGTCAGTAAAACTTCTTAGGTGATTACTAGGAAAAAGCTGGAAGTCCCTGGCTATGATCGTCTTCTGAAAGCCTTGTATTTATCCCCCATACACGGGCAGAGCACCCTTCTAGTGCGGTACTTTCTGCAGATGTCCATTCTAGTTCATTTTCAACCAGTGAAAATCTACATCCTTGGGTCTTCTTGCTCCCTGTTCTGGCTGCTACCGCTTACTACACACAGAAAAAATAAATAAATAAATTAATTAATTAAATTAAATAAATTAAAAAAATAGTCACGGCGTCTCCCAATTACCATGTCAGTTTACATGCAAGCTTGTTATTTTGTGCTCACGCCATTCCTCCTCCCTGTAATAATCCAGCCTCCTTCTGCCCTTTTGAATCTTGCCTGTCACTAAAGGGCCACTTTTAGTTCCACATCCTCCAGAAAGCCTGCCCAACCATATTCCCAAGCCGAGTACTTCTGCTATTGTCTTTTTTGTGCTATCTGTAATGACTTATTTTAATCAAATGATACTTATTCATGGGATCACTGTTGAGTTTAATCCCTCAGCAACTATTTTTCCTTAAGTTATTACATTCTTTGGCTTCTTTTTTCCAGTTTTCTTTTATTTCCTTAAGTAATCTCTATACCTAATGTGGGGCTCGAACCATGACCCCAAAATCAAGAGCCGCATGCTCTACAGACTAAGTCAGCCGGGTGCCCCTTTTATTTTCCCCCGGTTTTACTGAGATATAACTGACATGACATTTTAGTTTCAGGTGTACAGCAGACTGACTTATGTAGATACTGTGAAATGATCACCACAGTAAGTTTAGTTAATATCCATCACCACACTTAATCACAGATTGTTTCTTCTTGTGATAAGAACTTTTATGATCTACTCTCTCGGCAACTTTCAAATATACGGTATAATGCAGTATGTTAGCTAGAGTCACCGTGCTATGCATTATACCCCCAGGACTTACTCATCTTATAAGTGGAGGTTTGTACCTTTTGACCACCTTCACCCATTTCACCCAACCTCTCGCCCCCTGCCTCTGGCAACCACGCATCCGTTCTCCAGACATTCTTCAACTTCTAATTCTTTCACTCATCTCCTTCCCCGAGAACTCACTCAGAAACAGCTACCTGGCCTGAATTCCCACAGACTTCATCACTGCCACGTCCCAGGCCTGTGTTGTACCTCCGGAACCCCTCCTTTGGTCGCTACCAGAAAGTGCTTAGACTGCTCACTGTCGCAGAACCTTCAGACATTTCAAGACAGTTAGCAATTGAGGGCATTTTGAAAGCTCTATTGTTTTGATGCTCTGACTCAAGCTTTCCCCTCTGAGCTGGGCTGGCTCCTACACCCGGGTTTCGTGTGCAGACATCTCAAGGGCGGTCGGTAAACTCCTGAATGAGCTGACTCCACAAAAGTGCTTGCATTACCTCAAACTACACAGCAGTCAACTCTCAGAGAAGGAGTCCCGCGGCTGAAAGTGCCAGCCCACCTCTCGCGGTGCCAGAAGTTGGAGAACTTCTGAAAACAAACAAACAAAAACATAGTGTCATTTCCACTTACTTGGGCCCGTTGTTGGTTTTCAGATATTTTTATAACAGGGAGAAAGGCATTGAACTTAAAAAGGGGAGAGGGGAAGGAGAAAAGTTCAATTTCCCCGTGGGCCTCATCGTTTCTCTTCTCTCTCCATGTAATCACTCTGGGTTTCTCATCCAAATGGCTCCACCTGCCACACCCCAAACTCTATCTCTGGCCTCAATTTCTCTTCCTTGCTGCATATTACTGACTGCACACAGAGTGACTCTCCTTGGAAATGTGTTGGCTCCTCAGGCCCCAGATATTCAAAGAGGAGTTAATAATGCCTCCTTCCTCCCACCAGCTTCTTGTCTTAGCTTACCTGTCTGTTTTCTCACACAATGCTCACACCAGACCAAGAGCTTGATGTTGGTGTTAACTCTTTCAATTTTCTCCATGGTAACAGTGCTACTCTGGATGCCCTCTTCAAGGTCCATCCCTCTGCTCGCCACTCACGGAAGGGCCGATGTTTGGTACGTCTAGCCTCCTTTTACTCATCCTGATGTTGCTGCCGGTGATTCCTCTAAAACACAGATTTGACCTAATTATTTCCCTGCTTTAAAACACTGAATGGGTTCCCGCTGCCTACAGAATACACCCTGAATTCTTAGCAGGGCCTACAGGGACCCCAAACCCTGATTCTTGGCCACACTTCTGGCATTCCTTCTCCAGTTCCTCTCCCCAAGTCACCCTAAGCTCCAGGAGTGAACTAATTGTGTTTCCTGAATACCCCATCGAACTTCCCAATCCCATATTTTTGCGATGCTGTTCTCTCTCCACATGTAATACCTGACCCTTTTCTTTTGCATTTCTACATTTCTTCTACGTTTATCAGTTTGCCCTTTCAAAAGTAATTATAGCCATGATCACTCTATGCCAAGCAGTGCACAAAACTACTCTTAAGTATGTAACAGGCAACCCCTGCCCTCAAGGAGTGGCAGAATGGTGAAGACAGACCGATAAACAGATTTTATGATCACACAAGATGATAAATGCTGTGATGCCCAGTCTCTCTTACTTGATGAAGCTGTTCCAGCTCTCTCAGGTAGAATTGGTGACCTTTTTCCTTTTTTATTAATTTTTATTTATTTTTGAGAGAGATATAAAGAGAGAGAGAGAGCATGAGTCAGGGAGGAGTAGAGAGAGAGAGAGACACACACACACAGACTCTGAAGCAGCTCCAGGCTCCGACCTGTCAGCACAGAGCCTGACATGGGGCTTGAACCCACAAACCGTAAGATCATGATATGAACCAAAATCAGATGCTTAACCGACTGAGCCACCCAGGTGCCCTGAATTGGTGACCTTCTTGTCTATATGACCCCATGAGGTTGGTCACCCTCTCATCAGTGTTTCTCTTAAGTAGACTTGATCACCCTTTTTCTGACCTTATTGGTCCTTATACCCCTCACACTTGATACATCCTATTTGCCTGGCATGTGTCTCAGAACCAGGGGGCATTCGTCAGGGATACTGAGCTCAGAGCCTACAAGTGATTCCCTATTGAACTCAGTCTAATGGCGATAAGCATCAGGGTCAGCAGCAGTTGAAAGCACCACCCAGAGCCCTCGTATAAATCTAGAATAAACCTCACTTCTCTAGTAAACTTTATAAAACAGTTTTATCATGACTTCTATCCATAAAGAAGCTATCTAGGCTTCTGTTGGAGGACAACAGATAAAATACCAAGTTGCTGATCCCTCTATCTCCACCCTGATGGTGGGGAGAGAAGAAAGTTGCCCAGAATTGGCACAGAAGGGTCTGAATTCATTCCATCAGTTGACTCACTTAGTTAATGAGACCCTCTTTTGAAACACAAGTGTTCCCTTGGGGAATGAAGCCTATCAGCCCCTTAGACTTGGGCTACTGTTTTAACCAAGTAATTTGAAGCACCTATGGACTACTAAGTACTTGGTGACTATGGCTTAAATATGCAGATGACATACAAGCTGAAGGTTTTCCAATTCTGAGAAACTGGAAACTTTACATGAAGTGCATTTTTAAAAGGAATAATTTTAGGACAAAGGGTAGTTTTAAGGAAACAGCTTTGTTTTGGGTATGGCTATGCCCATGTATACTGTACTTGGAAGACACTGAACAGTTAGGATCATGCCCATGAGGGGTGACAGGCCTGCAAAAATGCAGGTAGGGGCAGGCAAAAGAGCTTCCTTGCTTCCTTCCTTCCTCACTTTCCTTTTAATTAATTACTTTATTGATTTCGGTTTAGGATTATGATGATATACCTTATTTACAAGCCATTTGTAAATCATCTGGGGTTGTCACACCCTGGATGATATGAACAAATTCAAATTCGTTCGGACTTCCATCTTCTTCACTTGGCCCACATCCTCACCTTAGATCAAACACTACCCTCACTCTCATTTACCATACCTGCCCCTGCTTCCACTTCCGGGTTACTTAGTATACTAGGGGCTAGAGTGTCACCTCTCTCAAACCTATCTATCCTTCATTCATTTATTCAATCAACAAATATCCCCTCCCCACCCCCATTCACGGGACCGTGCTAGAAGGGAACACAAGCACCAGTAAACACCAAGATGGACTTAACATCAACCTGGCTCTTGTTTGGGTGCCATTTCCTCCATTAAGAGGTCATTAATAGTCTGGCTAACACTTCTGAACAAAAAAGCAAATCAACCAACAGCTCAGGATATTTTAAACCCAGTCACTCTGGAAAATGTAGTTTAACATTCCCATTTCTTGCACCCCACTGCCATACTGTTTCCACCATACAGAATGAAGGACAGAAGTGCTTTTCTTAGACTGGATGGAGTTGTATGACTGGACCTGAGGTGGCAGAGGGGCAGAGGTGTTGAGAATGAGAAATTACAGGAGGAGAAAGGGGGAAACTCAACAGCCCACAGTAACTCCTTCTCAAACTAGTGACCCCAATCCAGAAACCTATTCTGGTAAACCCTCGGTGACTTTTGTTTGGTTTTATTTTAAGTTGAGTTTATAGACATTACTTTCAAAACTAAAGTGATATAAATAACCTTGGAGGGCGTTCAGAGAAGAAACACTGTGAGAACCACCATGACTAAAGTATGGGCAAAGATACCTATTAATAGACGAAGACATGGAAATCACTTACTGAGGGAGAGAGAGTTTAAGATCTACCTAAATGCTATCTTTAGTGGATAAAAGTTCAGAAAAGGAATAGACCAGTAAGAAAAGAAACATACTCTTGGAGCCACTCCATTTTAGAATCTCTATTTTTTTTTTAAGTTTATTTATTTATTTTGAGACTGAGAGAGAAGGCAAGTGTGGGAGGAGCAGAGAGAGAGACAGACAGAGAGAATCCCAAGTAGGCTCAGAGCTGTCAGCACAGAGCCCAATGTGAGACTCAAACTCATGAACCGTGAGATCACGACCCGAGCCAAAATCAAGAGTTGGACGCTTAACTGACTGAGCCCCCCAGGCGCCCCTGGAATCTCTATTTTTAAAAGGCATGATAAATTTCTCATAGTGTTGTTAAAGTGAAGTTGACAAATGAAGGGTTCCTAAATACTCTCTGTAGAATGCGGCTTCGACACAAAGAGTAGGTAGGAGCCTCTGCATGGAGAGTAGCGTAGGATTTTTAAAATAACATTAAGAGTACTTAGTACCACTGCACACCTAAAACTGTGCACCTAAAAATAGTCAAAATGGTAGTATATTTATATTATAATATTTTAACCACGCACACAAAGTCCATGGAAGAAAGCTAGAGTTAACATATTTCCAATTGCTAAATAATGTCACTTTTTAGGAAAATTCATACATCACAGCCCCCGAACACACTAACTTGCCTGCTTTTCTGAGACTCAGGTAAATCCTTAGTTTTCCTGCAGAAGGCAAGAACTCATGAAAGAAGAAATGGACAGTTAGGAGACAGGCCTGGGACTTGAGTCCAGATGCAGAGTTATAGGATGTAATGGACCATCGGTGCCTTCTCGGCCACTTGTGTGTGGAATTCCAGTTAAGGCTGGGGAGTGGCACCCCAGTAAAGTAGGTTGGGTGGGATAATGCTTCTTTACATGAGGCAAAGATGTCCCAAAGAACAGAGTCCAGAAATATGGATTCTTGGGGCTTCTTCCTTTCCAATGTTACCCCTACAAGGTCCTCTTTCCTCTACTCCCGAAGTTAGATCTTCTTTCCAGCTTTTTTCATGGAAGCATCAGCGGGTAACTAACTAGTGAACTGAAATGACAGGGAGCTTAATAGTTCCTTCCCTTGACGATCCCGAAGAGGTAGAAGAAACACTGACTTGATTGCCCTGCTTGAAAATAGACATCTTTACTAGTTCCAGCCTTCTAGAAAAAAAAAAAAAAAGATTAAAGCAACTCATAATGAGATCTAAGAAACACGAAAGAGTTCTCTCAAAAGAAAATACATCTAAAAATCTTTAAACATTTTTAAAGATTCTTAAAAACTGTAGTGGCTACCCCTTCCTTTTGGTAGTTCTCTTGCATTATTTTCATGGGAATCGTATCTGTGTGTTGGCTCTAAGTAACTGTTCGTATTTTCTTAGGCTCCCGCTTGGCCTGCCTAGCTGGGCCAATGAGTTGTTGATCATTCCTGGTGCTGCCTGGGTGCTGTGTTTCACAACACACACTTCACAGCCTGATCTGTTTTGGAGGTTATTTTCAGGGCCAGCTGGTCACCATTTCAAAACACAAGGTGATCACGCCCTCCCATCCGCCATTAGAGCAGACACCCTGCCATGAATTAAAGAAAAGACCTTTAGACCTTGGGGCGATAAGATCAAAAGTCACCCCGATGGCAATTTTAGAGCTGATAATGAGAATCTTATTTCAGTAAAAGGCATAGACTTTTGAAATTACGGTTGGAGCTGAAAGGAGAAAGTCATTCATTTCTTTAACCCACTTTATCTAAAGACCAGAACCGAGCTAAATACCTAGAATAAAAGTGTCCAAAATTTGTATCCAGGTGTGGTATTCCTGTATAAGGTATTCTACTTGAAAGAGCAGAAGCATGCCTCTTCCTATTTTTGCCCCCATATGTTCCACCCAGAAACCCATGATGGGGGTAGAGAGCAAAGGAGAGGTAGAGGGAAAGCACAACTCAAAGGGACGGAGGACTAGCTGGGCGCTCAGTTTCCTCCACTAGTAGAAAAAAATGTCTGCCTTTGGTCTCTTGTCTGTGAGATTAAAAAGAACTCATCCCAGAAACTAAGAGGACCTTGACCAATGATACCTTGAAATCTAGCTCCAGCCTCCTTTTGCAAACTAATGAATGCTAAAAAAAAATCTTATAGAGGTGGCAGGTTTAAAACAGTGGTATGGATACATACACTTTATTTTTGCTTTTAGAAAAAGGAGATCCTTTGTGATCATGTCTCCCACTGAAAAAGGAGAGTCCCATTTAGGTTTATAAAGGGAGGAAATTCGGACACATGCTACAACATGGATGAACATGATACTATATTGAATAAATTGGTCACGAAAGGACACTGTGTGATTCTACTTACATGTAGTACCTAGAATAACCAATTCACAGACACAGAGACTAAAACGGCGAGACTGCCAGAGGCTTCAGGAGAGGGGATGGGAGTTATTGTTTAAGAACTAATGTACAGAGTCTCAGTTTGGGAAGATGGAAAAAAAGCTCTGGAAATGGGTGGTGGGGAGGATGGCACCACAACGTGAGTGTATTTAATGCCACAGGATGTACACTTAAAAACGGCCCAAATGATAAAATTTTTTTAAGTTTATGTATTTATTTTGAGAAACAGTGAATGAGCGAGTGAGAGCAGGGGAGGGGCAGAGAGAAAGGAGAGAGAGAGAATCCCAAGCAGGCTCTGAGCTGTCAGCACACAGCCTGATGCGGGGCTTCGAACCCACAAACGGCAAGATCATGACCTGAGCTAAAATCAAGAGTTGGATGCTTAATGGACTGAGCCACCCAGGCTCCCCTCAAATGATAAATTTGATGTTATCTATATTTTACCACAATTTAAAACATTAAAAAAAAAAAGGGTAGGCCCTCATCTGGTGACAGTTCTGCATGCTGGCTCCTTTCTAGATGTTTCATCATGGTGTAATCTATGTCTGGTTCCCACGACACAGCGTGAGACTCATGAAGATGGGTTCGCTCATAGTAAATACCTTTTGAATCACAACTGGGAACGTGATGGTGACTTTCTCAATCGCACCTGCCCTTTGCAAGCCGCCTCCCGCAGGTGAGGTGCGCAATTTATTTTTACAAATGGCCTCGAGCGAGAGTTGATTAAACTCTGGATATGATAACTTCTTGGAAGATGTTGCTTTCGTCCTACTTTCCTACCTTCTTCCCTCCCTCATGAGCACCACATAAAAAGTGACTGTAATCCTTTTTTTCTTCTTCTGTTTTAAGTGTTAGCATTCAAGTTGGAAGGGAACTCCATTCTCTGAGTGCAGACAGGACACATTCCACCCTGGGAACATCCCTCGTTCCAAGCTAGGTGGCACCCTGTTAAGGAGCTGGTGTGTTATCTGGCCACGGAACCAGGGGCTAAGGTGTAAAGGGACATTTCCTGTGTATCTTCCCCTAATATGGTGGCTTCTCTAGGGGGAGAGGAGTTGGGGAGCGTGCTGGGAAATAAAGCCTTCTGGTCCCCAAGTTCCTCTTTCTATTTCTAGAATTTTCACTTCCCCTCCTATCAGAAATCCCCACGTGGGGGTGCTTTCTCCTCGCCCTTCCTTGTCATTTCCCTTTCATTTCTCCCCTGACACCCCCTCTGGGCTTGCCCCGGCTCCCTGCCACTGCTACCTTCTCCATCTTCACATCTTGGAGTCCACCTTCCCCAGAGTACTGGCAGGCCACTCCCATACCACACACACATCCCTGCTTTCAGGAGTACCCTTCACACTTGCAACCCCGGCTGGCTGTTCCTGGTGCTTCCTCCCAGCACAGAGAGTGGGTCAGGGAGTCACGTCTGCCTTCCGTGTGCTTCCATTTGCTAGCTTGTGCCAGACGTCTGGGCTGAAAGGGAGATAACCCGCCGTGTGCGTGTGAAATTGTCTGCCGCCCTCGGGCTAAGTCAGAGTGGAGTTTCACAGGGAAGGCTTTGCCTCCCGCTGTTTCTTAGAGCCATGAATCCCCATTTCACCTCAATGGTGTCTTCTGGAAAAATAAGACTGAGTTTTTATTGGATGAGCCTCCTCTGAAAACCAAAATGTCATCAGGTCCTTTGCTACTTGTCAGAAGTTCCAACCCTGTATAAACGTCTAAGCCCCGTGTCAGCCGACCATGTTTAAAGGACTCTGACTGGGCAGTGAGAATCCTTTCCGTATCTTTCCATTTTAGAGTGCTGGCATGGCTCACCCTCATTCATTCATATCCTACTATTCCAGAGTGAGTACGATTGCCTGGACATGCGAAACCAAAGCATGTTTTTGCACTTTGTCCCAAAAAGAGAAGTTTGCCCTTCGAGTGGTTATAAATCTCAGTCCACAAACTCATTTTTGTAAGAAATATACTTCAGTCTCTTTTGTTTTCTGTATCAACTAGTTTCCCCTTAAGGTCCCATTCTGCAGGATGAGAGATTTAATCTCAGCTCTCTTTGAGGCTCTCTCCTTCCTGTTTCCCAAGATTGTGCCACAGCCCTGGGGTCTTACAGAGTATCAAGGGCTTGTGCATCTGATCTTCTGTGCATAGATGTCACCAGCTGCAAAGATGTCCATTCAGGTCCAAGGGCTCCTGGGAGCTTCACTGCCATATTTGGGACATGGGAATCCTTGTCCATCTACACACGTCAGAGCTATACTTCTCCGGGACTTGCCTTCTCCTTAACGGTGCAACTAACAAGCAGTGTGTACATCCCTTCCATTCTTAGGACCCTCAACGTTCTCTCTCTTTCCTCTTCCATCCGGCCTGGAGCAATTTCTTTCTAATAGCAGGGAAATCTTCCCTTTGTGTTTTTGGCCGAGATATTTTGACTATGCCCACTAATCCCCACCCCTGCTTGCCTTGAAACCAGCGGTCTACCTACAACCAGGAATCCAGTACCCTCTCTAGCTCAGGCCTTTGAACACAAGCCAGGGTTTCTGCTTTCCAGGGCTGCCGCCAAAACAGTGAGCACAAGTCCCACCTGAAAAGATAAAGAGGTCCCCAACTATGACTTCTGGTGACATTCTCGGCAGCTGTTTTTGAACACAAACAATGAACGTGATAGTTACAAATGACTTTTAGATATCCGACTGATTAAATGAAACCCTTGTCCTCCCAAAGTAGTTGTCTAGTCTTTACATAAACTTGTATACGAAGAGTAAAAAGCTGCAGGTCTCTAAAATTAGTTCAAGAGTTATGCAAATTCTCCCTTCTGGAGAAAATTAGCAAGACATTTCTAAGTTTATAGAGAATATTTCCCCCTAGCCTTTAGGGTCACAGAACAGGCTCAAACCTGTGTCTCGCTTACTAATTTTTCTACCTAAGAAAGTGAAACAAAAGTAATTGCAAACATCTAACGGCATATTAAAAGACCGTTTTTACTCAGTATGCATCTCGGAGAAACATGCCGCTTCTATCCTAATCTAACTCAGAAGCACTCAGTTTCATTCCAAACTCAAAATCATTCAAGCAGACTTTTAATGATGGAACGGGGGTGTGGGTATGACAGCCTCTCACATGCCATTTATCGGTTTATTCAACTTCTCTGTAGGTTGCTACTCCAGGAGTATTTAAAAATAATCTTGCCTTAAAGATAGTAATGCATATTCATCTATGAACTTGCAGTTTACATAACACTCTATATCCATTTTCTTTTTGGATCCTCATAATCACTGTAAGTGGCTGTGCCAGTTAATAGCAGCTGACATCTGCCTCCAGATAAGTATCAAACCCAAGGGCTTACTTAATGGGGGGGATTCCCAGCTAGTTCTCTGGAGACGTGCAAAAGATGCCTGCCACCTACGTGTTGGAATAACCACAACTCCTCCAACTTTTTTATTTTTGGGGAAACCTGTGAATTGCTTTATTTTCAGTGTACTATATGCTGAGAAATAGACTCAAGTGGTTCCAAAAATGTACTAAGAAAAGGGCCATAAAATGGATCAGTGTGAAAAAGAGTCATAATATATTTATATAGTTTATCTGTATTTTATATATAATTTTTTTAAGTAATTTATTGTCAAATTGGTTCCCATACAACACCCAGTGCTCAGGGGGAGAGTGGGTGAGAGGCACAGAGGAGGACACTTGTTGGGATGAGCACTGGGTTTTATATATATTTTAATGTATATCATAATCCAAATTCCAAGTAATATGTCCTTGGTATTCCTATACTGGTAATACCTTTGTATTCCTATAATTTTTACAAATTAGAAAGTATTCAGTATCTGAGAGAACAGGCAAGAGAAAAGTGGGGCCTTAGAAACCTTGGTTTTCTATGGGAATTTCCTACCTTAGAGAAAAGATGAGGACAGAAAACATGAGGGCCAGAGGCAGTTCTTATCACAAAAATAAACAACACACACACACACACACACACACGGACTGCTAAAATGACTGTAAAAGTTCTTCCTGTCTTTTTTCCCTCCAAAATTTAAATGGCAGAGTTTTTCATTTGGCTGCATTTAAAGGGTAAACTGACACTATCATTTGAGCAGCTACTCAAACCCGAAACTGTGAGTCACCATTAAAATTGTCTTCTTTCTTACCCTCTCCGCCTCCCCCATGCCATCCAACCAGTCATCAAGTCTTCTCTATTCAGCCTGTACAGTGTATTCAAAATCTGTCCACTTCTCGCCTTCCTTGCCCTAATCCACGCTCCCACCGCTTCTTATCTAGATTATTACAAAAACACACCCGTCTCCCCTCTCCTAGTCTTGCTGTCCCTCCACACGCCATGGCGAGATTTCTCCTACACCTACAGAGTTCCCTGGACATGCTGATGGACTGCGGGAAGAAACTCTTAGGACTTCTATTTATCTCATCCTTTAAAATGACTGTTTTTCTGTATTTTATGATATACATAATACTTTGTAATTAAGCATCACCTCACAGAATCTCCGGCCTTTCCTGTGTTCATCTGCCTTGCTCTAGAACACAGTATCTGTAAGACTCAGTCCAAGTTAACCATCTGTTTTCCTTTGAGGACTTTGGAGATGCACGTGGACAATTATTGTTTCACCTGGACTCTCCAGCATCCTCTGAAAAGCTTTATCATAGCACTGGTATGTACCTATTTCCACCTATTTCCGTTTCTGTACCAAGACTGATTATCTTCCGGACTTGGACCTTGTCATTCATCTTAGTGAATGGTTTAAAGGAGGCATTTCATAAGTGACTGGAGATCTCTGGTGTTCAAAGAATGTATTTTGTAGAAAAAACAATCAGCTTGCTTAATTTCATAATTCTCAAAAAGTCACAACTCTCCCTTAGAACAAAGCAGAAACTCTGGGACTCTTCCTAACACTTTTTGAGATATGTTAAATCCCAGTATCTTACTCTTCTTGAGAATTGGCTTGGTTAAAGGGGTGGGAAGAGAGTTAACACTCTGCCTAGTTCTGCTTTTTTTCTTTTCCCTCTTAAAGAAACAAATATAAAAGAGAGGGTGAGTCACTCAGGGGCTGAGGGCAAACCTGGGATAACAGCAAAGAGTACCTGAAAGCTTACACACACAAGGATAGAAGAAAGCGAAGAAAAAGGCAAGACACACCTGATGCTCTTTGTGGTAATTACACAAAATGGAAATATAAGAGAGTTAGAAAAATCCTTTCATTGGGACGCAGGACAAGATGAATTTAAAATAAGCAAGTAATTGGGTTTTTTGTTAGAACAGCGACCTCACACCAGATCATTTATGCTCCTACCTCTTCCTCCCTGAACGACTTTATCCCAAACTCAGTTTAGTTGATCCATACAGTATCTACCAGATTCTACACACAGAAGATTCTCAATCTTAGTGCCTGGGCTGTTTAACTTTTAAGCTTGGATCCTAATAAGGGTTCGACTTGCTCACTTCAGCACAAAGGACTGCTGTGGAACAGTTACCATACTTGGGCAGAGAAGCCTCCGGAGGGAAAGGGGGAGGGGCACTTGCTTCAGCACTGCAGTTACAGAACCACAAGGGGAGCGCTGTAAAGGGAAAGGCTCTTTCTACCTTTCTTAAAATAAATCCTAAAAATGTGTAAAAGACACCTAACACACATATTTGAGTTGCTGGAGTTAGCGACTTAAATATAATGAAGACCCAGAATATCAATTCAATCTGATGGGTTTATGTGGCTGCTATTTTAAATAACTTTAGACCTTTGGTGTCCTCAAGAAATGATCACAGAAGCATGTGCAGTATGTTTCAGTAATAGCAGAATAAATGTCATTTCCTTTTGCATTGACAAGGAGTCATGGATGTTGACCTACAGACAGTCCCCAAACAAGCTGCATTCCAATAGCTCATTTCTAAGTCAGTCGTTAGGCACTTGGAACATAGTTTCCCATAGAAACAATTTTAGATGGTTTAGATTTCCAGATATGGCTAAAGAAGCCTATTTGCCGATAAGTAATTTTACCAAAGGCCCTAACCACCAGGTATAACAATGCTTTTTTATTTTTTTATTTACAAAAATTTTGTTTTTTACTTTTATTCACTTTTGAGAGACAGAGTGAGACAGAGCATGAGCGGGGGAGGGACAGAGAGAGAAGGAGACACAGAATCTGAAGCAGAATCTGAGCATTCAGCACAGAGCCCAACGCGGGGCTCGAACCCACAAACTGTGAGATCATGACCTGAGCCGAAGTCAGATGCTCAACCGACTGAGCCACCCAGGCACCCCAACAATGCTTTTTTATAAGAAAATGTTTCCTAACTTCCTACCTGGGATTCCTGTAACTCATCTTCCCTTGTCCCAGAAAGAGCGGAGAATGCCCTAAATGTTACAGGCTGGTTGGGAGGTGGTGGTGGTATGAAGGGGGAGGGGGAGGGGACATGCAGTGAAAAGTAGGCTTCTCCAGTAGCAACAGCCAGGACTCCAAGGATGCAGTCCGGGCCCTGGAAGGCAGTGCACCTGTGACAGCGACCTCTGTCATTATATTTGAATTGAGGAGTATGTTATTTCTCCTAGAGAGAACATCCCAAGTGTTCAACATGATAGAACTACCTTCTACTGAGCACATACTCTGTGCTACAGCACGGTGTTAATTTCCGTGTCTACATTATTTCACATAATTCTATAAACTCAGGATCTGTGAGGCCAATTATTTTATCTGCATTCAAGAAAGTGGGCACAGAGGCTTAGAGATAATAAGTAATTTGCTAAATTCATCCAGTGAGAGCCGGCACTTGAACCCAAGCTTCTCTGACTCCAAATCCACTATTCCATACTGTTTTCCAAGGACTTGGGGATTATTTCTAACAGCTTATTAGTTTTCCATTTAACAATTTAATTAAGGCAGTAACTATCCCCCTCATCGAATGGACCCAACTAATAGACTAAAAAAAATAGGAAGTGCTTCCTATGAGGATGACGTAAGGAGGTGTGTGCTGGAAATCCAGGGGATACAAGTAAGCGTCCAAATATGAACATTTAGATAACTTACAGAGCAAAAGAAGAGCAGAGCCCCAGGAACTGACATACTTTAACTCATTCCGCAGAGCCTTCTGAGAGGTCACCGTGAGCTGGCTGGCTCATGAAGGATGCTGGACCTTGGAGAACTGGGTTTAGACAGAGGGCATGCCCGATGAAGGGCTCCGCGCTCCGATGAGCAGTTTGCAAAGTTGACAAAGTGAGCTCGATTTGCTTGCTGTTACAGAGAAGTGGAAAACAAGATTAGAAAAGCTGGGGTCAGTCGGTGCAGAGACTTCTAGGAGTTCTCTGTTACAATTTAACTTTTTGAACGAGTCATATATAGTTCATAAGTAATTATAAAAAGAAACAGAGGTAAAAGTCTCTACTCACAGAAATAACCATAAATTTCCTGTGAATCCTTTCAGACATTTTCGTGCATATACAAGCAGTTATAAATATTGTTTCCCCTATGTTAAAAGGTAGCATATGACCTGTAAATTTTGAATAGCAATTACATATATTTACATGCATAGATATATTCTTACTATTTTAAATGGTTATGTTTACTTGTTAAAGTGTAATGGTATTTCCAGGTGTGGATTTATTAAACAAATATCAAGAATTGGGATCCAGAATAGGGACAGTGATGTCTAGAGGTGGACTAACCCAGAGTCGACTTTACATGTATGAAAACCGAAAAAGTGTGGCTTCAGGCTGGTGAGGCGGGCGCTCCTTTTCGGTGTTACCATTAACATCTCGTATGCTCCTCTCCTTGGCTTTCTTCATCATTTTCTTTTTTTATATATATAATTTTTTTAATGTTTATTTATTTCTGAGAGAGACAGAGCACAAGCAGGGGAGGAGCAGACAGAGAGGGAGACACAGAATCCGAAGCAGGCTCCAGGCTCCGAGCTGTCAGCACAGAGCCCGATGCGGGGCTCGAACTCACAAACCGTGAGATCATGACCTGAGCCGAAGTCGGACGCTTAACTGACTGAGGCACCCAGGCACCCCTCTTCATAGTTTTCTAATTACCTGTTTATGTGTTTACTTCACTCACCTGATTAGAATTCGTTGAGGCAAAGGCTATAGAACACATTTATCCTTATATCATCAATATGTAATATAATGCCTGGCAAATAAGAGATTTCAAAATAAGTGTCCAAATGAGTTAATGAGTGGAGAAAAGGTATGTTGAATGAATGTGAAAAACATGTGCAAGGAATGACTTGAACACCTTAGCTAAACTCTAGGGTATCAGAATATAAGATGGGATAGTAGCTTATTCTCTCTGTTAATACTATTTGATGAAACACTGGAGAGATGTGTTAGGAAACATCAGGCAATGGAGAGAAAGAGGGAAGAGATTAAGGGGGAGGGGAAGAGGAAACATAAAGCAAGGTCTCCGAACAACCAGGAAGAAGTTGGATCATGGGCAACAGCAGAGAGGTTGGCCCCAAACAGGAAGTACGGGTGTGAAAATATAACTGGAGGTAGGAAGGTTAGAGAGTTGGAATTATGCCTGAAGGGCTCAAATCTTTTTTTATAGAGAAAATTGAGAAAAGTATGGTTGAGCAGAGGGGCCTGAGTGGCAAATGTTAGAAATACTTGTGGGGACTGCAAGGAAAAGCTGACTAGAAGTTAACAGCTGCCTTCTGGAATAAGGCCAATTATAACTTCAAGTAAAAGCCTTGATAAGCAATGCTCAGAGTCCGTTGGGGGCAGGGGATTATGAAGTTGCAATTCTTTTGTGTCAAATTCTATGCGAGGTGCTTTGGGCCTACAGAAATGAAAACTCAACATGCTCTCAAGGAGCTTCTGTTTAGTGCAAAGAAGACCATCCGACCCTTCAAAGTAGATTTGTTTCCAACATTACCACCTTACTTTTAAAATGATCTTATTATAACATTGCAATATAACATGGTCACTGCTTCTCTTCTGTTCATACATAAGGAAAGTTGAGCAATCTCTTAGACACTTTCAGCTATGGTTATGCAAAATAATTTTGATATCAGGGTACTTTATTCCTCAAGGCTGTGCTATGCCAAATGCTGTTACTGTTCCAAAAAAAGAAGTTCTCTTTCTGGATCCATTAAGGGAACCTTGATTACTAAAGTACATTTTTATCTGGTCAACCAAACAAGCAAACAAACAGGCCATTTCAATCTCTGTAGATACAAACTGATTTTATTAGGGTACTTAAATGCAAAATATTTGTTCCAGGTGACCTAAGAATCAAACCAAATCTGCTTGGACGGAAACTTGCTAAGCAGGTTAAAACTCAGGTGTAGGTCCCCAGAGCTCACATAACACAGGAAACACATGTAAGCAAGAGGGACACTTACTTAAACATGGTAACGACCACAACTGGACAGAAAAAAACTACACATCTGTTCAATTTAAATGTGTAAAAAGTTCCCATAGTTACTTTTCAAAATGTTATGAGAAACATGATGCCTTCCAAGTTCAGGCTTGCAAAATAACTCACCCTTTCTGTATCAAATCCAGTCTCCAAACTGGTAAGTTACATTTTAGGAAGGTTGTTTAGAAAGCATTTAGGCTTCAACTTTTAAAAGCCAACCTTTAACCTAAAGACGGGTGAACAGGAATTACAAATTATCTTTTTTATTAATAGGTTCCAGCTAAAAGGCAGTATTTTTTACAAATCTGTTTTTGATAATAGATTCCCAGCTCATTTGATACAGATCTGTTTAACAAAAAATTATGTGGAGCTCATTTCTAAAAACCCAGGGAAAAAGCAGTTCAGAAAGTCATCAAAACCATTATTACCCTTCCTCTTCTTTCTAGAAAATTCAGCTTTGCCTTATGTTTCTTTCTTTTTACAGGGTCAGTTCTTCATGAATAGGGACTCCTTTTCTTTCTTTATTTCTTTTTTTTTTTTGGTCAAGGAATTCATCCTCAAAACTCCCAGAAATGTGCAAATGGATATGTTTGGAAATGTTCTTTGAAAATATTGCCTGAAAGAGCATGAAACTGAAAATAAACCAAATATCCACTAATTTTAGTGTACCTTTATAAAAAATACTACATAGCAAGTAAAAGAAACTTTTTGAACAAACTTCACAAACTTTTAAATGAAAACAAACTAGTGTTGACCTATATGTACAGAATGATCTAATTTTTGTCTTTATTCCTGTTTAAAATTATACTTGACTATCTTTAGATACCAGAGAGTCCCAGTGTTACCTAAATTGTTTCAGAGCAAATAGAATGAAGGAAAACTTCCACATCTTTTTTAAGAAGCAAATAAACACTGATATCCAAATCTGTAAAGACAGCACATAAAGAAAAATTATAGCTCAGTATCACATAAATATTTGTGCAAAAATTCTAAATAAAATGTTAGCAAAGAATCTAGCATCACATTAAGAAAATAATTCACCATAACCAAGTATGTTTTATGCCATGAACGTATGAATGTTTGAGCATTAGAAAATGTATTAATATCATTCACCTTATTAATGGCCTTAAAGAGAAACATTATATGCTTATATCCATAGATGGGGGAAAAGTGTTTGACAAATTCAACAACCTTTCCTTATACAAATATTTGAGAAAATAGGATTAGATGAATACTTAACATTATAAATTATATATTCAAAAAAGCCAGCATTTTAATTAATGTGGAAATACAAATGGCATCCCTAGTAAGATCAGAAACAAAAACAGATGCTCTCAATCTCCACCACAGTGTTATAAGTGGTATCAGCCAATGCAATCAGATAAAACAAGTAGACGCATAAGAATTAGGAAAGAAGAATCGAAACTATGTCTATCTGAAGATGATATGATAGGATACTTGGAAAACTTCAGAGAATTATAAACAAATTCAAAAAAGGAAGCAAGACAGCAGGATATAAAATTACAGTTGACCCTTGACAACATCGGTTTGATCTGCATGGTCCCACTTACATGGGGATGTTTTTCGACAAATATAGTACAGTACTATAAATGTATTTTCTCTTCTTTATGATATTCTTGGTAACATTTTCTTTTTCTCTGCCTTACTTTATTGAAAGAATGCAGTAAATAATATGTATGGCATATAAAATACATTGATCGACTATTTACGTTATTGGTAAGTTTTCCAGGCAACAGGAGGCTATCAGTGGTTAAGTTTTTGGGAGTTAAAGTATATGTGAATTTTCGACTCTGTAGGGGATTGGCATCCCTAACCTCCACATTGGTCAAGGATCAACTGTAATATGCAAAATCAAAGCCTTCAGATACATAAATAATAACCAGTTAGAAAATAAGATGGGAGAGAAGATTCTATTTACGATGGCAACAGAAAGGATAAAATATTTGAGAATACACTTAAGAATTTCAACAAAGAGATAGAAAATATTAAAAAAAAACTAGTAAGAGCTGAAGGATACAATAACTGAAATGAAAAATACACTAGAGGGAGTCAACAGATTAGAGGATACAGAACAGATCAGTGACCTGGAAGACAGGGTAATGGAAAGCAACCAAGCTGAAGAGCAAAAAGAAGAAAGAGTAATAAAAAATGAGAAAAGGTTTCGGTAACTCTGCAAATCATCAAGCATAATAACATTTGCATGATAGGGGTCCCAGAAGAAGAAAAGAAGGGGGCAGAAAACTTATCTGAAGAAATAATAGCTGAAAACTCCCCTAATCTGGAAAAGGAAACACACACTTAGTTAGATCCAGGAAGCACAGAGTCCCTAACGAGTTGAATTCAAAGAGGCCCACAATAAGATACGTAATAATTAAAATGGAAAAAAGTAATGATAAAGAAAATATCTTAAAAGCAGCAAGAAATAAAAAAGAAAAAAGTTACATATAGGGGAAACCCCATAAGGCTATCAACTGATTTTTCAGCAAAAATTTCAGGCCAGAAAGGAGTGGCATGATATATTCAAAGTGGTGAAAGGAAAAACTCTACAACCATGTACACTCTACCTAGCAAGTTTATCATACAGAATTGAAGGAGAGAGAGTTTTACAAAACTCTTTTACAAGGCAAAAGTTAAAAGAGTTTATCGCCACTAAACCAGCCTTATAAGAAATGTTAAGGGGAATTCTTTAAGTGAAAAGAAAAGTCCATAACTAGAAGAAAAGTATGAAAGGTAAAAAATAGAGTAGATATTAAATTAATTAATTATAAAGCAAGTATGGAGGTTAAAATACAAAAGTAGAAAAGTAAATCGTATCTACAAAAATTAGTCAAGGTATACGTGAAATTAAAATATGTGAACTATGACATCATATACATAAAATGTGTAGAAGGGAGTAAAAGTTTAGAGCTTTTAGAATGTATTTGAACTTATGTGGCCATCAACTTAATATAGACTGCTATATATAGGATGTTATCTATGAACCTAACGGTAACTACCAATCAAAAACCTATAATACATATACACAGAATAAAGAAAAAAGAATCTAAGCATTACACTGAATAAAGTCATCACACCACAGAGAAAGAACAAGAAAGGAACAGAGAAAAACTACAACAACCAGAAAACAATGAACAAAATGGCACTGAGTACATGCCTATTATTTAAATGTAAATTAACTAAATGCTCCAATCAAAAGACATAGAGTGACTAAATGGATAAAAAAACAAGACTCTTTCATATGCTGTGTACAAGAGACTCACTTTAGATCTAAATATAGGTACAGCCTGAAAGTGAAAAGGATGGAAAAAGACATACCATGCAAATGAAAGTAAAAAGAAACCAGGGTAGCAGTACTTTTATCACTGTAGAAAGTGACAAAGAAGGGCATTATGTAATGACATAATGATAAGGGATCAATCCAACAAGAGAATATAACAATTGTAAATATCTACACACCCAACACAGGAGTACCTAAATACATAAAGTAAATACTAACAGACATAAAGGGAGAAATTGACAGTATAATAATAGTGGGTGACTTTAACATCCAACTTCTATCAATGGATATATTATCTAGATAGAAAATCAACAAGGAACCAATGGCTTTAGAATGACACAGTAGACCACATGAACCCAACAAATATATACAGAACGTTCCACCCCAAAACAGAAAATACACATTCTTTTCAAGTGCACATGAAACAATCTCCAGGACAGATCACATGTTGGGCCACAAAACAAGTCTCAATAAATTTAATAAGACTGAAATCATATCAAGCATCTTTTCTGACCATGACAATACAAAACTAAAAATCAATTACAAGGAAAAAACTAGAAAAAAAACATAAAAACGTGGAAGCTAAACAACATGTTACAGATAAGACAACCAGTGGGTCAACCAAAAAATCAAAGAGACAATAAAAAAAAATACACGGAGACAAAACCAAAACCACAATAGTACAAAATCTCTGGGACGCAACAAGAGTGGTTCTAAAGGGGAAGTTTATAGGAGTGTGTGGGTGGCTCAACTCAAGTTGAGTGTACGACTCTTGATTTTGGCGCAGGTCATACTCCCAGGGCTGTGGGATCAAGACCCTTGTTGAATTCTGTGCTGAGCATGGAGCCTGCTTAAGATTCTCATTCTCATTCTCCTTCTCACCCTCTCTCCCATTTGCCTGCTCTAAGATAAAGAAGAAGAGAAAATAAAATAAAAGGGAAGTTTATAGCAACACAGGCCTACTGCAAGAAACAAGAAAAATCTTGAGAAATCCAACCTTACACCTAAAGGAACTAGAAAAAGAACAAGGCCAAAGTTAGTAGAATAAAGGAAATAAAAAAGATTGGAACAGAAGAAATACATGAAACTTAAAAAACAAACAAACAAACAAAAAGAATCAATGAAACTAGTTCTTTGAAAGCTTAAACAAAATTGATAACCTTTATCCAGACTCACCAAGAAAAAAAGAGAGGACTCAAATAAACATAATCGGAAAAGAAGGAGGAGAAATAACTGACACCAAAGAAATACAAAGAATTATAAAAGAATATTACGAAAAATTACATGCCAACAAATTGGACAACTTAGAAAAAATGGATAAATTCCTGCAAATATACAATCTTCCAAAAATCAGTCACGATGATATAAAAAATTTGAACAGACTTCTTACTAGCAACAAATTGAATTGGTAATAAAATAACTCCCAACAAACAAAAGTCCACGGCCAGATGTCTTCACGGGTAAATTCTACCAAACATTTAAAGAATACCTACTCTTCTTAAACTACTTAAAAAAAAATAGAAGAGGAAGGAACACTTTTAAATTCATTCTACAAGGCCAGAATTACCCTGATACCAAAATCAGACAAAGGCAACACAAAACCAAAACCAAATCAAACCAAACCAGAATTGCAGGCCAATATCCTTGATGAACACAGATGTAAAAATCCTCAACAAAATATTAGTAATTAGCTAATTAGCAAACTGAATTCAATAATATATTAAAAGAATCATTCACCAAGATCAGATGGGATTTGTTCCAGGGACACAAGGGGTTTCAACATTCGCAAATCAATCAATGTGATACATTACATTAACAAAAGAAAGGATAAAAACCATGACCATCTCAAGAGATGCAGAAAAGGCCTTTGACAAAATAAAACATCCATTCATGATAAAAACTCTCAACAGAGTGGTTTCAGAACGAACATATGTCAACATAATAAAGCCCAAATAGGAAAAACCCATAACTAATGTCACACTCAATGGTGAAAAAAATTAAAGCTCTTCTTCTAAAATCAGGAACAAGACAACGATGTCCACTGTTACCAATTTTATTCACACAGTACCCGAAGTCCTAGCTGTAGCAATCGGACAAGAAAAATAAATAAATAAGTAAAAGGTATCCAAATTGGTAAAGACAAGTAAAACTGTCACTATTTGCAGATGACAGGATACTACATATAGAAAACACTAAAGATTACACTAAAAAGAACCCCCAAACTATTAGTACAAAAGAATTCAGTAAAATTTAAGGATACTAAATTAATACACAGAAATCTGTTGTGTTTCTATGCACTAATAATGAAGTAGCAGAAAAAGAAATTAAGAAAACAATCCCATTTATAACCGTACCAACAAGAATAGAATACCTAGGAATAAATTTCATCAAGGAAGTGAAAGACCTATACTCTGAAAACACTGATGAAAGAAACTGAAGGTGATACAAATGGAAAAATACACCAAGCTCATTGATCGGGAGAACTAATATTGTTAAAATTTCCATACTCCCCAAAGCAATCTAGAGATAACAGTGCAATCCTTATCAAAATACCAATAGCATTTTTCATAGAACTAGAACAAATAATCCTAAAATTTCTATGGAACCACAAAAGAACTTGAATAGCCAAAGCAATCTTGAGAAAAACCAAAGCTGGAGAAATCGCAATCTCAGATGTCAAAATATACCTTAAAGCTATGGTAATCAAAACAGTATGGTACTGACACAAAAATATAAACACCTAGATAAATGGAACTGGACAGAGAATTCAGATATAAACCTACGCTTGTATAGTCCATTAATCTATGACAAAGGAGGCAAATTTATGCAATGGGGAAAAGGCAGTCTCATTAATAAGTGGTATAAGGAAAAACGAACAGCTATAAGCAAAGGAATGAAACTGAACCACTTTTTCACACCATACCTCCCCAAAACACCAAATGGATTAAAGGCCTAAATGTCAGACCTAAAACCATAAAACTCCTAAAATAAAATCTAGGCAGTAATTTCTTGAACATTGGCCTTAGCCACATATTTATGGATAAATCTCCTTAAGCAAGGGAAATAAAAAGCAAAAATAAACTACTGAGAATTCACCAAAATACAAAGCTTTTGCATGGCAAAGGAAACCATCAACAAAACAAAAAAGCAACCTACAGAATAGGAGATTATATTTGCAAATGATATATCCAAAATATATAAAGAACTTAATAGAACTCAACACCAAAAAACCCAAACTCTCCAATTAAAAAATGGGCAGAGGATCTGAACATTTTTCTAAAAAGGATATACAGATGGCCAACAGACACATGAAAAGATGTCCAACATCACGAAACATCGGGGGAAATGCAAACCAAAACCACAATGAAATATCAACCCACACCAGTCCAAATGGCTAGTATCAAAAACACAAGAAATAACGTGTGTTGGCAAAGATGGAGAGAAAAGAGACCCCATTTACACTGTTGGTGGGAATGTAGACTGGTGCAACCACTGTGGAAAACAGTATGGAGCCTCCTCAAAAGGTAAAAAATAGAAATATCAGGAGCACTTGACTGGGTCAGTCAGAAAAGCATACAACTCTTGGTTCTCAGGGTTGTGAGTTCAAGCCCCATGTTGGGTGCAGAGATTACTTAAATAAACTTAAAAAAAAAAAATCACATGGTCCAGGAATTCCATTACTGGGTATCTACCCGAAAAGAACAAAACACTAATTTGAAAAGATACAAGCAGCCCTATGTTTATTGAAGCATTATTTATAATAGCTCAAATATGGAAGCAACCCAGTGTCCACTGATGGATGAAAGGATAAAGATGTGGTATATATACACAATAAAATATTACTCAGCCATAAAAATGAATGAAATCTTGCAATTTGCAAAAACATGAATAGATCTAGAGGGTATTATTCTAAGGGAAATACATTAGACAAAGACAAATACCATATGATTTCACTTATATGTAGAAATTAAGAAACAAAACATATGAACAACAAAAAAAAAACTCTTAAATACAGACAGTAAACTCGTGGTTGCCAGAGGGGAGGTGGGTAGGGGAGATGGACAAAGTAGGTGAAAAGGATTAAGAGGTACAAACCTCCAATTATAAGATAAGTAAGTCATGGAACTGAAAAGTACAGCATAGGAAATACAGTTAATAGTACTGTAATAATGTTGCATGGTGACAGATGACTGCACTTAACATAGTGAGCACGGAGTAATGTACAGCATTTTCAAATCACCATTTTGTACACCTGAAACTAACACAGCATTGTATGTTAACTCTAGTCCAATGAAGAAAACCCCAAAAAACTGTACCTGGAAAAAAAAAAAAGAATACACTTAAGAGATGTGAGAAATCTATGCAAAGGCAACGATGCAATCCTTGGAGAAACACAAAGGTACACCTGAACAAATGGAAAGATATCTCTTGCTCTTGGTTCTTGAATAGGATGCTTCATCGTCATCAAGGTATCAAATCTATGTGAATTTATAAATTACAAGCTAGTTAAAAAAAAAATAGCACCAGGAGTTTTTGTTCTAGAATGTGAAAAGCTGAAACTAAAGTTTGACCTCAGGTCAGTTTGTCAACGTGAACTAAAACTAACTTAAAGAACAAAGCTATACGCTGGCATTCCTCTAAGAACAGAACTCATTACGATTGAGCCAGTCTTACTCACCTCTAGTGATCCGCTGCCACGTGGAATGAGGATTTAGGATTGCCAAATCATCCAGTTTCCAAAATAAACTGAAAAATCTCAATTTGCATGTGACATTTTACACGTGAACGTTAGCGACTAATTAAAAAAAATAAAATGCAGTTTAGGCAAAATAAAATCCACCTTGCAGATCATATGTAGCCCACAGGCTGTTAGTTTTTAATCTTGAGACCTAACTTTTCTGTAAAGGTTCAGATAGTAAATAATTTTAGCCTTTCCAGGCCATAAACAGCCTCTATTGCATATTCATATCCATTTTTACATCATTAAAAAATGTAAAAGGACATCCTTAGCACAAGGGCTTAAAAACCAGGCCTTGGATTTGGCTCTTGAGGTGGTAGCTTGCCTATCTTGGTTACTAGAGATCATCAGCTTTGAGATTCAACAAATACTTCCAAAGACAGCCATGTTAGCTGACTTCTATCTCTCACAAAAAAATTTTTAATTAAGCTGGCATAAGTAAAATATATTTAAATTCACTGCAGTGGGACATTTCACAATGTAGTACATTTTTCTCCTGGTATATGGAAAATATTCAGGAAGCAAGTCTTGAAAAGGAGTGTATGCATGATTTTAAGATACATTCCTACCATCTGTTACGTTTTAACTGCTCTTACAAATGAAGCCATATTGCCTGAAAAAATGTTTCCTATTTTACTCCAATCATGTTCTCAAAAACAGTATTATCAGGTTTACAATTTAGACTTTTCTGTTCAAGCACTATAAGGGTGGTTCTTGTTTCTTGGCTGGCAGCTGTACTCATTTCCTTTTTTAATCCCTTAAAGAGAAGCATGTTTGATAAAGTTGGATAATAGCATCTCTTTCTGAGACAGGCCAAGAACTTTATAATCTTATTAGACTAGCGATGTGGCAAACATCAGAGGAAAAGTCACATCCAATTCGTCGTTACAGATCACTTCGGTACTGGGCCAACCTTAGAAGGGCATCAGTGATATGATCTGGCCCTGAACAACTGTGAAGCTTATTAGGAGATATAAAATCTCTTTCCTAGAATTCTTAAAAAAATTTTTTCATGTTTATTTATTTTTGAGACAGAGAGAGACAGAACATGAGCAGGGGAGGGGCAGAGAGAGAGGGAGATACAGCATCCGAAGCAGGCTCCAGGCTCTGAGCTGTCAGCACAGAGCCCATGACGAGCTCAAACTCGTCAACCATGAGATCATGACCTGAGTCGAAGTCAGACGCTCAACCAACTGAGCCACGCAGGCGCCCCTCTTTCCTAGAGCTCTTTAAAAATAGGATAGTGAAAGACTTAAAAAATAAGTACATGTGAAGAAGATTGATAAGATGGATATCAGCTCTCAAATACCTTTTAAACTTCACAATTAATCGAAAAGATATTGGGAGTATCAATCATAGCATTATTTACCAAATCAAATTTGACCCCGGATCACTACTAATTTGACTCTAGTTCTACTCTGGTTGTACTCAGTCTTTACATCAATAACTAAACCAACCCAGGACTAAGGACTTCCTAGAGCTTGGCTGAACCAATATCCCTATGCTTCTTCATTAGAATCTCTAATTTTGGGGAAGAACAAACATGAAGTAGCTCATAAAACTTAAGGACAGTGGTGTGCTAGAGTTGGCAAGCTACGTGTTAAGTAACAGTGAGCCACCTGTTAAACACAGCCATCATATAAGGCTAAATTACATAAACTATGATGAACACAATACATTAAAAACAATGATACTGACGTTAAAAACTCATCACTCCCTAATTATTTTACATTTTACCCTTATCTGTATTCTTTTTTTAAAATGTTTATTTGTATTTGAGAGATAGAGCAGAGTGTGAACGAGGGAAGGGCAGAGAGAGATGGAGACAGAATCTGAAGCAGGTTCCAGGCTCTGAGCTGTCAGCACAGAGCCTGATGTAGGGCTCGAACCCATGAACCACGAGATTGTGACTTGAGCGGACACCTGACTGACTGAGCCACCCAGGCGCCCCATACCCTTATCTGTATTCTTGACATTACTTACATGTATTCTATCTGCATGGTAGGAATACTATGTAATGGTGTGCTATTGAGCATTTTCTCCCAACTCTGCATGGTCATCATGTTGGTAATCTGAAATTGACTGTACTGAGAGTATTTACACCACATGAATAGACAATAATATAAATCAGTCACAATTTCACTTTCCAAAGAGTCAGTTTAGTTATAAACATTTAAAAGCACACTACTGGCTTGAAGGGTAGCACAGTCTCTGGTTGCTCATGTGCAGATTCCATCTCAATCATTCTTGTGCTAACCCCATAAAATAGACTCCAAAAGAAAAAAAAGAGAAAAAGAGAGTTGCTGAGCAGAATATACATTTTTCTCAAGTGCCATAGAGCACTGTTCAGGATAGATCATAGGCTAGGCTACAAAACAAGTCTCAATGAGTTTAAAAAGGATGAAATCACATCAAGCATCTTTTCTGACTGTTAACGGTTTAAATCGAGAAATCAATTACAAAAAGAAAACTGGAAAAATCATGAATATTTGGAGATTAAACATGCTACTGAACAGTCAATGGGACAACAAAGAAATCGAAGAAGAAATTAAAAATCGAAGAAACAAATAAAAATGGAAATACAACATACTAAAATCTGTGGGATGCAGCAGTAGTAGCTCTAGCAGGGAAGTTTATAGCATACAGCCTACTTATAGAAACAGGAACAATCTCAAATAAAACATCTAACTTAACACCTAAAGGAAGTAGAAAAAGAATATAGTCCAAAGTTAGCTGAAGAAATAATACAGATCAGAGCAAAAATAAATAGAGACTAGAAAAGACAATAGAAAAATCAATGAAACTAAGAACTGGTTCTTTGAAAAGATAAAATTAACAAACCCTTAGCTAGACTTATCAAGAAATAAGAGAGGGCCAGGGCACCTGGCTGGCTCAGTCAGTAGAGCATGTGACTCTTGATCTTGAGATTGTAAATCCGAGCCCCACATTGGATGTAGAGAGTACTTAAAAATAAAATCTTTAAAGAAAAGAAATGAGAGGGCTCAAATAAAATCATAAATGAAAGAGGAGAAATTACTATTGATGCCACAGAAATACGAAGGATCATAAGAGACTATTATAAATAATTATACACCAACAAATTGGACAACTCAGAAGAAATGGATAAATTCCTAGAAACATACAATCTTCAAAGACAGAATCATGAAGAAATAAAAGAATCTCAATAGACCAATTACTAGTAAGAACATAGAATCAGCAATTAAAAACTTCCAATGAATAAGTCTAGGACCAGACATCTTCACCAGTGAATTCTACCAAACATTCAAAGATTTAAGACATATCCTTCTCAAACTCTTTCAAAAAAAAAAAAAAAAAAAAGAGAGAGAGAGAGAAGGGAATGCTCCTAAACTCATTTTATAAAACCAGCATAACAAAACCAGACAAGGCCATCTCACACACACACACACACACACACACACACACACACACACACATTATAGGCCAATACCCTTGATGAACCTAGATGCAAAATCCTCAACAAAATATAGGAAACTGAATTCAACAACTCGTTAAAAACATCATACACCAGGGTGCCTAGATGATTCAATCAGTTGAGTGTTAGACTCTTTTTTTTTTTTTAACGTTTATTTATTTTTGAGAGACAGAGCATGAGCAGGGGAGGGGCAGAGAGAGAGGCAGACGCAGAATCCGAAGCAGGCTCCAGGCTCCAAGTCATCAGCACAGAGCCCGACGTGGGGCTTGAACCCACAGACCGTGAGATCATGACCTGAGCCGAAGTTGGCCGCCCAACCGACTGAGCCACCCAGGCGCCCCTTCGACTCTTGATTTCAGCTCAGATCATGATCCCAAGGGTCATAGGATTGAGTCCTGCATCGGGTTCCATCCTGAGTGTGGAGCCTGCTCTCTCTCCCTCTGCTCCTCTCTTCCACTCACTCTCTCTTTCTCTAAAAATAAAAATAATTAAAAAAAAAAAAAAAAGATTATACACCATGATCGAGTGAGATTTATTCCAGGGATGAAAGAATGGTTCCACATTAGCAAATCAATCCGTGTGACAGACCATTTTAACAACATGAAAACCAAAAAGCATATGATCATTTCAAGAGATGCAGAAAAAGCGTTTGACAAAATTCAACACTTATTTATCATACAAACTCTTGACAAAGTGGATATAAACAGAACATAACTCATCATAATAAAGGTCATACGTGAGAAGCCCATAGCTAACATCATACTCAACAGCAAAAAAGCTTAAAGTTTTTTCCTTAAGATCAGGAGCAAAACAAGGATGCCCACTCTCACTACGTTTATGCAGTACAGTATTGAAGTCCTGACCAGAGCAATTAGGCAGGAAAAAGAAATAAGAGGCACTCAAATTTAGAAAGGAAGAAGTAAAACTATCACTATTTGTGGACATGATTTTATATATAGAAAACCCTAAAAACTCCACCAAAAAACTATTACAGTAAACAAATTCAGTAAAGTTGCAGGGTACAAAATCAATATACAAAAATCTTTTATGTCTTTATAAACTAACGACAAACAGAAAAATCCCAAATAGGCAAAGCAATCTTGAGAAAGAACAAAGTTGAAGGTATCGCATTTCCCAATTTCAAACTATACTAATTAAAACAGTATGGTATTGGCATAAGAACAGACACAAAAATCAATGGAACAGAATAGAGAGCTCAGAAATAAACCCAAGCATATATGGTCAGTTTGTGACAAAGGAGAATATACAATGGGGTTAAGGGTAGTCTCTTTAATAAAGGGTGATGGGAAAACTGGACAGACACATGCAAAAAAATGAAACTGGACCACTAGCTTACACCATACACAAAAATTAACTCAAAATGGATTAAAGACTTGAATATAAGACCAGAAACCATAAAACTCCTACAAAATATATATATATAGGCAGTAAGCTCTGTGACACTGCTTTTGGGGATATTTTGTTTGAATATGATTCCAAAGGCAATGGCAACAAAAACAAAAATAAACAAATGGAACTATATCAAACTAAAAACCTTCTGTACAGTGAAACAAACTGTCAACAAAATTAAAAGGCAACCTACTGAATGGGAGAAGACACTTGTGAATCATATATCCAACAAGGGTTAATATCCAAAATACAAAGAACTCCTACAGCTCAGTAACACACAAAAAAATAATCCAATTAGAAAAGTGAACAGAGGATCTGAATATACATTTCTCCAAAGATATGCAGATGACCAACAGACACATGTACAAATGCTCAATATCACTAACCCTCATAATATAACACCTCATTCCTGTCAGATTTGCTATCATCAAAAAAACAAGAAATACCAAGTGTTGGTAAGAAGGTGGGAAAAACGAAGCCTCACATACTATTGGTAGAAATGTAACATTGTGTAACCACTACGGGAAAGAGTATGGAGGTTCTTAAAAGAGTTAAAAATAGAACTACCATATGATCTAACAATTCCCCTTCTGGGCAATTATCTAAAGGAAATGAAAACACTAACTTGAAAAGATATATGTAGCTTTATGTTTTTTGCAGCGTTATTTATAAAAGTGAAAATATGGAAACAACCTAAGCCCATCCATAGATGAATAGACAAAGATGATGTGGGAAGGGCACCTGGGTGGCTCAGTCAGTTAAGCACCTGACAGGCTCAGAGCATGATCTCACGGTTTGTGAGTTCAAGCCCTACATTGGGCCCTGTGCTGACAGCTCGGAGTCGGGAGCTTGCTTCAGATTCTGTGCCTCCCTCTAACATTGAAAAAAAAATTTTTTTAAATAAAGATGTGGTACATGCATGCACATGCACGCACACACAAATGGAGTACTACTCAGCCACAGAAAAGAATGAAATCTTGCCATTTGCAATAATATAGATGGACCTAAAGTATATTATGCTAAAGTGAAATAAGTCAGACAGAAAGACAAATACTGCATGATTTCACTTATATGTGGAATCTAAAAAAAAAAAAACAAAAACAACCAAGCGAACAGAACAAAACTAAACTCATAAAGAGAATACACTGGTGGTTCCCAGAGGCGGGTGTGTGTAGGGTGGTGAAACGTGAGACGATGACCACGGGGTACAAACTTCCAGTTATAAACATATATGGAACACTGGGGTGGCTCAGTTGTTTAAGTGGCTGACTCTTAGTTTCAGCTCAGGTCATGATCTCATGGTTCATGGGTTCCAGCCCTGCATCTGGTTCCACGCTGACAGCTTAGAGCCTACCTAGGATTCTCAATCTCTCTCTCTCTCTCTTGCTGCCCCTCCCCTCTTGCACTCCCTCTCAAGTACCATTTAAAAAATAAGTCATAGAGATGTAATGTACAGCATGGTGACTAGTCAATAATGTATTGCAAATTTGAAAGTTGCTAAATCTTGAAAGTTCTCATCACAAGAAAAAAAGTTGCAATTTTATATGGTGACAGATGGAAACGAGACATACTAGGGTGCTCATTTTGCAATGTATACAAATGTCTCATCATTATATTATACACCTAATATAATGTTGTATGTTAATTATACTTCAATTTTTAAAGTGCCACCCAAAAAGCACCTAAATATTTATAAAATAAAATCTTTTAGGGATTAGAAATGCCTTCCTTTTTGGACATACATACCTTCTCTTTAAACAAATAATTCTATTTTCTAATAAATAGCAAACTATGTCTGAGAAATTTTGGAATTTCCACAATTAGTGTTTTTGGGAAAGGCTTATGATGGGTTATTTTTATTTTTTGTCCTTTGCCTCTCATATCAAATACTTTCTTCTGTGAAAAGAGCTGTTGCCCAAAGGCAACATAAAAGTAGCCTTGAGAACAAAGACAGACCAGTTCGCTCCGCCCACCTCCAGGAAGTAATTAAGAAGGCCCAGAGCTACTTCATGCAATACAAAGGCAAGATTCACCAACAAATGGCTCGGATGCTGTTTGGGTCATTTCAGACATATGGAGTATCTCATTCAAGTTACTTAAAAGAACATCAAAATTAGTAAGAAAAAAATTACGGCCTGTGAGTAAAGGGCAATACACACATTAGTTTGTTTTTTTCTGTAAGTTTTTCTTGGAGTGCTACGAATACTCTAAATACCCAAGCTGAATTGGAAAAAAAAAATTATATACACAGGACAGACACTATTTTTAATTTACTTTATTTTAGGTAGTTGAAAAAAACCCCCGAATGCTAGTTGGTGATGTGTGCCATACCAATACCGCTGTATCATCCAGTAAAAAGTGCATCAATCAGGACAAAGGGCCATGTGCTTGTTCTTTACAGTAAAAGGACATCAGAAAGTCAAAAGAAAGTAGTTTCAGGACTGAGGAATTACTACCTACCTCTAAACTTGAGTATACGAACATTCTGCATTTTATTCTATAAGAAATTTGCAAATATGATGCAGTATGCTGAGAGTCATACTGAGAATCCAATCACATATATTTTTCACTAAGCAATGAAAAAACGCAAAGCATGCATTAAATTTAGCTTTAAAGGTTACTTCCAAGCATTAATGTGTCCATGTATGTCTATAATAGAACCTTTAAAGGTACCCTTAGTTCTCAATATTTAATATCTGAATGAAATTTAAAAATGTTGTCATGTCATAATGTCTTTGATCTCTAAGAAATTAACTGTAAACCTAAGTTAAGTGAATGGTTTTATTTGCAGGAACCTAGTTTGATGACCACCTGGGAATATGGTTATAATTCTGCTTTTGATCTATCAAAGAGTGAAAACCATCTCTACATTATGCTTTATTTAAAATGAACAAAATGAGAAACACAGGTATAGGTATATGGCAATTCAGTACATTTAGTTGGATAATATTTTTAAAAATCACATATTCATGAGCACACAGATCCTTTACCAACATCGAACATTTTAGTCTATGTAGTCAAAGTCTTCTGGAATTCCAAAATTTTTATCAATTTTATTTTCTTCCAAACCAAATTTTCTTTTGGCCCAAGATTTTATTGCAAATATATTATCTATAAAGAAAATTGAGAAATATTTTTAAGAATTGAAGACACAATCATAAAACATTTCAAATATAATTATACTTTTTTTTGTTACTTCTATTACTTTCACAAGTATCAACATAAGAAGTCTGCTGTATTTTTTTTTAAATCAATTTATTGTCAAATTGGTTTCCATACAACACCCAGTGCTCATCCCAACAAGTGCCCTCCTCAGCACCCGTCACCCTCTCTGCTGTATTTTCAAAAGTAATGGCAATTAATTTCAGAAGAAATAAAATAATTAGTATTTTGAGTAACCAGATCGCATATTTAAACATTCAGCACGTTAGCTGTCAGTAAAGAATACCTGCGTTAAGAATAACCCAAAAACAAGGGAAAGGCTAATAGTGGTGTCTCTTCCACATTTCCACAGCATAGGCCAGGACCCTGCTACCCCAGTAATTACAGTTGCTCCTGTTCCCAGAGGGTGCATATTCTCTCCAGACCTTTTTCCTTTCCCCACAGATAGTAATGGTTTCCAGATAATCAGGTCAGGGTGAGGGAGAAGGGGTGAGGAGAAAGAAGGTAGCTTGCCTATCTTAAGACTAAGGTAAGAAAAGATAGCCTTTTTGTCCTCTAGGGGGAATTTAAAATGCGTTTTGCAGCTGGAAATAAGTGTTGTATTTACTTAAAAGAATTTATCCCAAGGAAACAAAATAAACTGTGTACAAAGATTTATGGTTACATCTTTATCGCAGTGTAATAAAAGAAAAAATAAAAGCAATCGAAATATCTAATTTCTTGGAAGGGCATCTCTGCGCAGGCAGTGAGGAAAGCAGGGTAACCCCAACATGTCACAGTGGCTGCACCAGGGGAATGGAATGACAGCGATCACTTTACAATGAACATGTTTTATAAAGAGAAATGATGGTGTGAAGTTTTCTGGTTCAGAATATTCTACAAAATGTTCAGTGCTGTATCGACAGTGATAATGAGGGGTTAAAAGAGGTTCCTATAGTGTCACAGGCTGAACTGTGTCACTTTCCCCAAATTCACATTCAAATTAATTGTAGTCCTAGCATCCAATACCAAACAATGGAAACTGGGTCTTCAAAGAGATGATTAACTTAATAACAGCTTATTAACGTGGGCCCTAATTCAATCCGCGTGTCCTAATGAGAAGGAAATATGGATACACCGATACTAGGAGCATGCACTGGAAGGACCTTGTGAAGCCACAAGAGATGGCCACCTACAAGTGAAAGAGACAGAGACCTCAGAAGAAATCAAACCGGCTAACACCTTGGTTTTGGACTTCCAGCCTCCACAAGCGGTGACAAAATAAATTTCATTTGTTTAAGCCACCCGGGCTGAACCACAGGCACACCTCACTCGTTTTATTGTACTTTGCAAACATGCAGACAGTGCATGTTTTACGTACTGAAGGTGTGTGGCAACCGTGTGTTAGCAAGTCTACAGCACCACTCTTCCAACAGCATTTGCTCACTTCATCTATTTATTATGTCACATTTTGGTAATTTTCACATATTTGAAACTTTTTCATTAGTATTATTATATCGTTATGGTGATCTGTGAGCAGTGATCTTTGATGTCACTATTGTGATTGTTTTGGGGTGCCACAAGCAGTACCCATATAAAACAGCAAAATTAACTGCTAAATGTTTTGTGTGTTCTGATGGTCCCACCAACTGACAGCTCCCTCGTCTCTCCCCTCTCCTCAGACCTCCCTGTTTTTCTAACACACATTACTGATGTCAGGCCAATGAATAAACCCTACGATGGCCTCTAAGTGTTCAAGTGAAAGGAAGGGTTGCTCATTCCTCATTTTAAATCAAAAGTTAGAGATGATTAAGCTTAGTGAGGATGGTACGTCAAAAGCCAAAACAGGTTGAAAACTCGGCCCCTTGTGCCAGACAGCCAAGTAGTGAGTGCAAAGAAAGAGTTCTTGAAAGAAATCACAAGTGCTACTCTGATGAATGCAGAAATGATGAGAAAGTGAAAGTCTCATTGCTGATGTGGAGAAAGTGTGAGTGGTCTGGATAGAAGGTCAAAAAAGCCACAACATTCCCTTAAGCCAAAGCCTAATCCAGAGCAAGGCCCTAACTCTCCTCAATACTGTGAAGGCTGAGAGGTGAGGAAGCTGCAGAAAGAGTCTGAAGCTAGCACAGGTTGGTTCATGAGGTTTGAGGAAAGAAGTCGTCTCCATAACATCAAAGTGCAAGGTGAAGCAGCAAGTGCTGATGGAGAAGCTGAAGCAAGTTATCCAGAAGATCCAGTGAAGACAATTCATGAAGGTGGCTACAATGAACAACGGATTTTCAATGTAGACAAAACAGGCTTCTACTGGAAGAAGATGCCATCTTAGACTTTCACAGTGACAGAGAAGTCAGTGCCTGGGTCCAAAGGACAGGATGACTTGCTAGGGGCAAATGCAGCTGGTGACTTTAAGCTGAAGTCTATGCTCATTTACCATTCCCCAAATCCTAGAGCCTTTAAGAACTCTGTTACATCTACTCTGCCTGTGCTCCATAAATGAAAGAAAGCCTGGATGCCAGCACGTCTGTTTGCAACATGGTTTGCTGAATACTTTAAGCCCACTTTTGAGACCCACTGCACAGAATACAAGATTTCCTTTCAAGATATTACTGCTCATCAGTAATACACCTGGGCACCCAAGAGCTCTGATGGAGATGTGTGAGATTAACGTTGTTTTCATACCTGCTAACATGACACTCATTCTGTGGCCCATGGATCATGGAGTTTTGACTTTCAAGTCTTCTTTTTTCAAGAAATACACTGCGTAATACTATAGCTGCCATAGATAGCGATTCCTCTGATGAATCTGAACAAAGTAAACTAAAAAACCTCTGGAAAGGATTCACCATTCCAGATGCCATTAAGAACACCCATGATTCATGGGAAAAAGTCAAAATATCAACATTAACAAAAGTTTGGAAAAAGTTGGTTCCACCCCTCAAGGATAACCTTGAGAGGCTCAAGACTTCAGTGGAGGAAGTAGCTGAAGATGAGGTGGGAATAGGGAGAGAACTAGAATTAGAGGTGGAGCCTGAAGATGTGACTAAATTGCTGCAATCTCAAGACGAAACTTCAACAGATGAGGCATTACTTCCCATGGATGAGCAAAGAAAGTGATTTCCTGAAATGGAATCTTACAGAGAAGGTGCTGTGAAGATTGTGAAATGGCCAACAGAGGATTTAGAATGTTACGCCAACTTAATTGCTAAAGCAGCAGCAGGGTTTGAGAGAAGGGACTCCAATTTTGAAAGAAGTTCTATTGTGGATAAAATGCTAACAAACAGCACCACATGCTATAGAAAATAATTCATGAAAGGAAGAGTCAATCGATGTGGCAAACATCATTGTTGTCTTATTTTAAGAAAGTGCTGCAGCCACTCTGACCTTCAGCAGTCACTACCCTGGTCAGTCAGCGGCCATCAGCATGCGAGCAAGCCCCTCCACCAGCACAAAGATTACAACTTGCTGAAAGCTCAGATGATGGTTAGCATTTTTTAGCAATAAAGTACATTTATTTTATTTTTTTAAGTTTTATTTTATTTGAGAGAGACAGAGACAGTGTGAGTGGGAAAGAGGTAGAGAGAGGGAGAGAGAGAATCCCAAGCAGGCTCCACGTAACCAGTATAGAGCCTGGTGCGGGACTCAAACTCACGACGCCATGAGATCATGACCTGAGCCAAAACCAAGAGTCGTATGCTTAACTGACTGAGCCAGCCAGGCGCCCCCGCAATAAAGTATTTTTAAATTAAGGTAAGTACATTGCTTTTTTAGACATAATGCTATTGCACCCTTAACAGACTACACTATAGCATACATATAACTTTTATATGCAGTGGGAAACAAAAAATTCATTTGACTCACTTTGTTATAATATTCACTTTATTGCAGTGTTCTGGAACCAAACCTGCAACATCTCCCAGGTATGACTGTATTGTATGTTACCCTAACAAATTAACACCTGGAATCTGATCACCTTTTTTAAAAATATTGTTTTAGGAAATTTAATTCCAAGTATCAAATAATGATAACTAAATGTTTGGAATGAAGCTTGTTTCTAAGTGAATACTACTACATCAAACAGAATAACATTAACGAAATATCTCCAATTCTTTCAATTAAAGTATAATGGAATAACAACAGACACCAAAAAATGAATCTTTATGTAACAATTTAAAACAAATCTTTAGTTTTCATGAGGATCTAAGAGAGACTGCTAATAACATGAGGCACTCCAGAATGATCTGTTTAGTTTAGTGTCTGCATCACCATACATTCTTGTCAATGACAGTCAAATACTTATCTAGGGCCCACTGCTACATAAAACGGGTATTAAGTATATTACAGGCACTCTTACATAACATAAAGAGCCTATGCCTTCAAGCTGACATACAAGTAGAGAGAGAAAAATCAATTTATTACTAAATAATTCCAAAGTGTTATGTATGTTAAAGAGAAAAGATCAAGTATTATGTGCACAGCTTCCAGAACAGGCTCCGAAAGCACAGAAAGAGTTCCAGGAAATGAGAGAACAGATACAACACCGCAGGAAGCTTGAAGGAAAGGACTTCAAACCTGGATTGGGAGAGAAAGAAATAAGGCACCATAGTAAGGCTATAGGCTTTATAGAAAGGAGTTACTGGTTCACATGAGAGGAAGAAATCATTTTATCACAAACTTCCAAAGATTACACTTGATCTGAGTCAAAAGGCAAGGAAGCAATTAAACCTCCAAAGATTAAAACAAACAAAAGAACAAATAAAAGCCTATCCACAACAATGCTTAAAAGGCCAATTCAAAAAGATTAATTAATAACATATCTTTGGCTGCAATGTCACCTGCAATCTTGATAATTCATTTCCCATCAAATAATTTTCCTATTATGTGGAAATTTTTATAAGTGGATTAAAAAATAGGTGTGTGTGTGTGTGTGTGTGTGTGTGTTTTAAAGAAACAGCTCTAAGACTAGTAGAAGTTTTGTTAATTTCTATGGTGGTATATCCAGGCTATGTTTAGAACTAGGACGACAGTACCATGTGCGTGAGTCTGTTTCTAATCTCACAACATCTATCCACTCCCCCATTCACTAAGATGCCTTTTACACACAGTCATAACGTCAGTATCTTAATTATTAAGCAATGTTTTTAAAAATTTGTTAAATCACATTTAAATTGCATTTAATGCCATAGATCATTTAGATGTGATAGTTCTACTTACATCTTCAGGTAATCTCTCATTTTACAAAGCTGAAATATTAAATTACTGAACTAGTAAATATCCTCCATTCTAGATACACTTTAAGGACGTTTTTGAGTAAAAGGAAAACCAAACCTTAAACTAATAATTACAGAACAATCTTTAGTTACAAGTATTACAGATGTTTTCTTTTTGTTCGTTTTGAAGACAGGTTGGTTTTCTGAGGTGTGATTTGTTTTAACTCCATGCTCTTATAACACTTTTCTGTTGGAAGGAGCAAGTTGTAACTTCAAATGGAAACATGGTTCCTAACAGCTGTTTCTGCTGTGCTATAAATATCTTCTTTCCTATATGATTTTAGAAGTTTCAGGCTCGGAACATCTGGGTGGCTCTGTTGGTTAAGCATCTGACTTCAGCTCAGGTCATGATCTCACAGGTCATGAGTTCCAGCCCCACGTCCAACTCTGTGCTGACAGCTCAGAGCCTGGAGCCTGCTTCAAATTCTGTCTCTCTCTCTCTCCCAAAAATAAACATTAAACATTTTTTAAAAAAGTTTCAGGTTCTTTCTCAGCTAATAACATTAGGGGAAAAAGAAGTTGTTCAAATTTTTCCTTTTTTTCGTCGTAACTGGAAGTTTATGATCAAGTGGAAAACAAAAGGATTTTTTAAGAGGAGAATGGGAAACGGGGAGTATTTGTTCATCTATGTGTCTAACGTTGTGCTAAAGGGCTTACAAACTGTTTTATTTAATCCTCCCAAAATGTTCAGTAGATATAATCTACACTGAAGAAGCAAGTTTGGAGAAATTCAATAAGTCATATAGTGAATAAGAAGCCCAATTTGGATTCCTTTCAAAAGTCAAGTTCTTCCCACCGTGCACAGAGACACATTCCCACTGCTTACTGAGCTTAGTTTGCAGCTTTGTTGAGAACTATTGGGGGAAATCACTTTGTGACTCTGGTCTTATTTTTAATCTACTTGCCTTTTTTTCTCACTCAAAATTTTGTATTTCTCAAATCCATATGGTATCACTGTATTTACTATTTATTTATACTTATTGGACACACATTTCATTTTTCTCTTTTCTTTAATGGGAGCTTGCTGTTTTTACCCTCTTCTGTCCTTATCACTAAAGCATTACATTATTTGTGAAATGTATTACTTCTGTAATAAGTAAGATTGCAATTTTATAGGAACCAAAAACCAATTACATTGATTTTTATCAATTTAGATTTTAATTCTAAAATAGACAAGAGTGATATAAAAATAATTTTTTTAATGTTTATTTTTTGAGAGAGTGGGAGAATGCAGGCAAGGAATGGGCAGAGAGAGAGACAAAGGATCCAAAGTGAACTCTGCGCTGATAGCAGAGAGCCCAGTGCGGGGCCTGAAACCACGAACCATGAGATTATGACCTGAGCTGAAGGCAGATGCTTAACCAACTAAGCCACCCAGGCACCCCTAAGAAGAGTGATTTTTTTTTTACTATTAAAAAAAATTTTTTTAATGTTTATTTATTTTGGGAGGGGGGGCAAGAGAGAGAAGAGCAAGTGAGCAGGGGAGGGGCCGAGAGAGGAGACACAGAATCCAAAGCAGGCTCCAGGCTCTGAGCTCTCAGCAGAGAGCCTGACGTGGGGCTCGAACCCATGAATGGGGAGATTATGAGCTGAGCCAAAGTCGGACGCTTAACCGACTGAGCCACCCAGGCGCCCCAGGAATAGTGATTTTTAAACATTTAAACATTTAAAATATGGAGGCCTGGACACGTGGCAGGAAACCTGGCACAAATCTTGTACACCAGTGACTAACCACCTTTGACTCAAGGCAGTCAGTTTAAATTTCTGGATCCCTGCTTCAATACGACCTTACCCACACTCTCCAACAGAAACAGAGTAAGGATGAGTAGTACATATGAAGGCATTACAGACTCTCACCAGGATGGTAGAGTTCAGGTACCATCACATTGTAATACTGGAAAAACATCAGTGTAATTTGTAGACAGGTTTTAACAATACTAATCATACCTGTATATAAATGACAACAATCATTATTTGTGAACTTTCTTCTAAACTTTAAGAGAAAATGCTTTATTAATTCCCATTTCTTAGAGCATCTCTGGTGTAGACCAGAGGGTACCTCCATTGGCGAATGGGTTAATGAGGCATTCGTATGGAAGCAGGTATACAGAGAAGATAGTGTCATGTAGTGGGGAAGAGCTCAGGCTCTGGAATAGAAAAGCTGTGTTCTAATTGCTGTCCCACTGCCCAGCATCTGTGTCCCTGTGGGCTCCTGATGGCTTCGAAATGGCAATCCTGTTTACCTCACAAGACTGCTGCAGAGATAAAATGAGACTGCACCACACTCTTACGATGCCTGGCTTATCGTCCGCCCTCAACAAATGTTAGCTATTATTATTATTGGCAAGAAGACAAATCTTTTGGATTCCATGAAACTCTTAAAGTATCTTGCATTAATATAAGGAAGATTAAGTGATTAGCCCAAGTGGCTTTTCTAGGAAAAATCACACAAAAGTTAAACTTCAAGCAATCATTGGTTTTCCAAAAAAATGTTGTACTTTACAAAATGATTCCGGATAAGATTTAAAAAAAAAATAACCTTAAGTAAACAAAATGATTTAATATATGAAAACAATATACACATTTATGAAAATGTCTTTTCTTGAAAAGAACTAGGCACAATTGCTTCTGCATTTCATATCATAGTAAGTATGGAAAAGTTTAACTATAGCTTATCAGTGCCATTATAATACATACCAGTCCATCTGTTAGCGGCTTCTTTGGCTACCTGATTTGCTTGACCTGAAAAAAAGTACATACATGAATAATCGTCTACTTACAGATTCATTTTTTACATGAACAAAAGGTTATGCAAATAAAACTCTATGTAAAAAGCTCAAATCATGACATATTATATCCCAAAAATCTGCTTAAATCCCCAAAGAAATTTTAGATAGTTGCAATTAGTCATGAATAGCCATGACTGTAAACAATTAGTTTGAAACACTGAGTCATGAATGTAAACAATTTCCTTTTCATAAATGTCCATTATTAACATATTTGTTCCTTTAAAGATAACGTAAGTTTAAGTGAGATGTGTTTCTCAATTTACAACATCAAGAGGATAAAATAATTTGAGTTCAACAAGAATTTTAGATTATATATATTAGATCACAATAAACTTGACCTTAAAAAAATTTAACAGACAGTAGTCCCATAGGCGGAAATATTTAACTTACATTTAATTATACATCTTGCTATTAAATGTATCTGTATCTATGTCTTTCGAGTTAATCTACACAGCATGTAACAGTTCCATGATCAACTGAGCATAAATATTATTTATTATGATGGCATTTTTTGAAAAATAATTTTTATACCACAGAATTCACTATATTAAAGTGTATAGTTCAGTAGGTTTTAGAATATTCACAGGGTTGTAAAACCATCACCAATACCTAATTCCAGAACATTCTCATCATCCAAAAGAAAATCCCATACCTATCAGGAGTCACTCCATATTACCTTTCCCTGCAGCCCTTGGGGATCAGGAATCTACTTTCCATCTCAATGAATTTCCTTATTCTAGACATTTCATATAAACGAAATGATACAATATGTGTCTAGTTTCTTTCATTTAGCATTACGTTTTTTTTTTTTTTTAGAAATTCTTTTTTTTTAAATTTCTTTTAATGTTTATTTTAGAGAGAGACAGAGCGTGAGTGGAGGAGGAGCAGAGAGAGAGAGAGGGAGACATAGAATCTGAAGCAGGCTCCAGGCTCTGAGCCGTCAGTCCAGAGCCCAATGTGGGGCTTGAACCCACGAACCGTGAGATAGTGACCTGAGCTGAAGGTGGCCGCTTAACCGACTGAGCCACCCAGGTGCCCCAGCATAATGTTTTCAAGGTTCATCCATGTTGTAACATGTATCAATACTTCATTCCTTTTTATTGCTAAATAATATTCCATGGTATGGATATACCATATTTTGTTTAGCCATTCTTCAGTTGACAGACATTTGGGTTGTTATTGCTAATATGAATAACAATAATTTTTGTGTGAACATGTTAATTTTCTTGAGTGTTGGCTCAATTGGTAACTCTAATGTATAACATTTTGGGGAACAGATTCATGGTCTTCCAACATAGCTATATCATTTTAAAATCCTACCAGCAAACTAAGAGTTCCAATTTCTCCACATCCTCACTAACAATTATTTTCCAGTTTTTTTTATGTTTCAAGTTTTTATTTGCATTTCCCTAATAATGAATGATGTTGAGCATCTTTTCAAATGCTTATTGACCATTTGTATATTTTCCTTTGAAAAATTAATACTTTGCCCATTTTTAACTTGTTTTAATTATTCACTTGTAATTTTTAAAAAATGTATACATCTTGGATATTGGACACTTGCCAGTTACAAGATCTGTAAATATTTTCTCCTATTCTGTGGATTTTCTTTTCACCTTTTTTTTCGTTTTCTTTTTTCATTTTCATTTTTTAGAGAGAGAGAAAGAGAGCACATTTAGGGGAAAAGGAGAGAGAGAAAAAGAATCTTAAGCAGGCTCCACACGCAGGGCTGGATCCCACAACTTTGGGATCATGATCTGAGCCAAAATCAAGAGTTGGATGCTTATCTGACTGAGCCACCCTGGAGTCCCTCTTTTAGCTTTCTTGATAAGGTATTTTGATATACAAAAGCTGTTAATTTTGATGAAGTCAAATTGATCTATTTTTTCTTTTGTTGTTTGAGCTTTGGGGTCCTGTCCAAGAAACTGTTGCCTTATCCAAGAATACAGAGATATACACTTATGTTTGCTATTAAGAGTTTTATAGTTTCTTACATTTAAGTCTTTGATCTGTTTGAGTTAGTTTTTGTATATGGTTTGAGATGGGAGTCCAGGTTGATTCATTTACATGTAGATAACCAATTGTGCCTAGCACCATTAGTTGAAAACACTAATTTCAACTAATTCATTCCTGATTGAATGGTCTTGGCATCCTTGTTAAAAATCAGTTGGGTTTAGGGGCACCTGGGTAGCCCAGTCAGCTAAGCGTCTAACTTCAGCTCTGGTATGATCTCTTGGTTCCTGAGTTTGAGTGACACATGGGGCTCTGTGCTGACAGCTCAGAATCTGGAGCTCACTTCGGATTCTGTCTCCCTTTCTCCCTGCCCCTTCCCTGCTCACATTGTCTTGGTCTCAAAAAGAAATAAACATTAAAAAAAAATTTAAAAATCAGTTGGGTTTACTTCTGGACTCTCAATTCTATTAACCTCTCATTAACCAGTATGTCTATTTTTTTTCTTCTAAGTAATATCTACACCAACATGGGGCTCAAACTCACAACTCCAAGATCAAGAGTTGCATGCTCTACTGACTGAGCCAGCCAGATGCTCCTGTGTGTCTATTCCTATACTAACACCACACTCTCTTGATTATTGTAACTTTGTAAGAAGTTTTGAAGTTGGGAAATTTGAGTCTTTCAACTTTGTTCTCTTTCAAGATTTTTTTTTTGGCTATTCTGGGTCCCCTGCGTTTTCATATGAATTTTACGATCAATTTATCAATTTCTACAAAAATGGGGTTAGAATTTTGATAGGTTTTACATTGAATCTGTAGATCAATTTGAGGAGTATACCATCTTAACAATATTAAGTCTTTCTATAAACATAAAATGTCTTTTATATTTATATAGGTCTTTAGTTTCATTCAATGTTTTGTACTTTTCAGGACAAATATTGCACTTCCCCGACTAATTCTATTCCTAAGTATTTCATCCATTTGGGTGCTATTGTAAATGCATGTTTTACATTTTCAGGTGGTTCATTGTTAGTATATAAGGTACATGTGATTTTTGCATTCTGATTTTCGTATCCTCCAGCCTGCTGACCTCACTTACTATTCAACATGGATGCTTTTGTTTCTTTCTTGCCTAATTGGACTGGCTTGAATTCCCAGTACGATGGTGAATAGAAGTGGTGAGAAAGGTCAACCCTGGAGAAAGCATGCAGCCTTTCACCATTCAATAGGATGTTAGCTGTAGATTTGTTGTAGATGCCCTTTTTAAATTGAGGAAGTTCGCTTCTATTCCTAGTTTGTTGAGTGTTTGTATCATGAAAGGGTGTTGGATTTTGTCAAATATTTTCTTGTCTACTAAGACAATCATGCTATTATTGTCACGAATTACATTATATATTTTGTGCCCAACAAAATAGGCTTACCATTATCATGTATGCAGCTGTATTTTAAGTAAAATAGGAGAACCATGAGGAGATACAAATAAAAATACATTTATACTGTCTTCTATATTTACCTCTTAAGTAACCTTTACCAGCGTTTCTTCATGTTACCGTGTAGTGTCCTTTCACTTCAATGAGAAAGACTTCCATAATTTTTTAGGGCAGGTCGGCTAATGACAAACTCTCTCAGATGTTGTTTACCTGGGAATGTCTTACTTTTCCTTCATTTTTGAAGGAAAATACTTCTGGCTATAGAATTCTTGGCTGATAGTTATTTTCCCCCTAAATCACTTTCAATATGTCATCCCAATGCCTTTGGTCTCTATGCTTCCTAATAAGAAACAAGTTGTTAACCTGATTGAAGGTTCCTTGTATATGATGAATAATTTCCTCATTGCTTTCAAAATTCTCCATCATTTGACAGTTTGAGTATGATGAGTCTATATGTGCATCTTTTTGAGGCTGCCCTAAATTGGGTTTTGTTAAGTTTTTTTGATGTATAATGTTTTTCATCAAATTTGAGAAGTTTTCAGCTCTTATTTTTTCAAATATTCTTTGAGCCCCATTCTCTCCCTTCTCCTTCTGGAACTTCCATCATACATACGTTGGCACTCTTGGTGCCATGAAACAGGTCTCTTGAGACTCCAATGATGTTTCTTCATTCTTTTTTCTTTCTGTTCCTCAGATTGAACTATCTCAACTCAACTATCTCCAAGTCACTGATTCTTTCTTTTGCCTGTTCAAATTGGCTATTAATCAATCCTCTGAGTGAAGTTTTTGTTTCAGTTAGTTTTCAACTCCAGCATCTCATTTGCTTACTTTTTAATAATTTCTACATCTTTGCTGATATTCTCTATTTAGTGAGATCTCATTCTCAGATTTTCCTTTGGTTCTTTAGGCATGTTTTTCTTTAGCTATTTTAACATATTTAAAACAGGTGACTGAAAGTCTGTGTCTAGCAGCCCAACATCACGTATGTTTCTGTGCTTAAACCATACTTTCTTTGTAGATCTTGTGATTTTTTTTTTGGTTGTTGAAAATTGGGGCATTTTAAATAACATAATGTGGCAACTCTGGAAATCAGATACTTCCTTTCTTCCCAGGGTTATTATTTTGGTACTTATTATTATTGTTTAGTGATTTGTCTGAACAAATTCTGTGAAGTCTGTATTCTATATTAGGTGAGGCCACTGAAGTCTCTAGTTCGCTTACTAGGCAGTTAATAATTGAACAGAGATTTCCTTAAACACCTGGATTAAAACTCCAGGTCTTTCCTGAGCGGCTCTCTGTGTGTGTTGGGGTAGGTTTCAACACTCAGCTGGGCAATTTACAACCCTGCCTTAGCTTTCAGTTCCTGCGTGCCCTGACTGCCAAGGTCTGCTAGAGGTGGGAGATGAGGAACTTTCCAGGACTTTCCTGAGAATGTGCACAGCCCTATGCACACTGGCTTCTAGATTTCCAAAACTACGGTGCTTTTCAGGGCACCTATAACATGTCTTTCAGCCTCTCCTTTTAAGCTCTTTGATTAGTCTACTGTTTGCTTTAACTGGTATTCATCAGCTGAAAGAGCTGTGAGGTTAAAACTCTTGTCTGTAACTGTTTTAGACAAATGCACCCCAGAAAGAGGCTGTTAGCACTGGGCAAACTACAAGCCAGATCAAAGAAAGATAATTCTTCCTATTGGTGGTTTTAAGAGAACCACCAAAGATGTCAAATAGTGACAGCTTGGGAAAATGAAGGTCTTAAAGAGCTCCAGCTCCAATTTACTGCCTCAGATACCAGGAATGCAGGGCTCTTATTTTTCAATGTTACTGTTGAGCTACAGAGTAGGGTAGAAGAATAGGGCAAGTTAAAATACCATAAAACTTATTATTCTTGCTGAGATTCAGCCACTTTTCTTGAATAGGCAAATCTTTGGTTATTTTCTAGAATTCTGGAAAAGTTGTGACAATTTTTGTGCCAGCTTTCCTGGAAGGATAAATTTTCAAGGTCCTTTCTCCATCATTTTCACTGTCATCTGGCATTTCCAAAAATATTTCTTAAGTACTTCTAAGATTTGCTTTCAAGTATTTTTGTAGGAATTCAATTTTTACTACAACTTATTTTATCTGTTCTCACGTCAGTAATGGTCAGAGTAGCTAAAATTAAATTTTATTTTTCATACGTTGCTTTTACTTCTCACTTCTTATATATCTGCAACTAATCTTGCTAATACTTAATGTAGATACCAATAATCAGCTAACAAGATGAAATATAAATATTTCCTGCAAGAATTATTGAGAAAGAAGTAAAAGATAATACATAGCCATGTCTACATGAACATAAAAATTACAGTTATTATCAACAGAAAAACTGTTTCAAAATAAACTGATTAGCCTAATGGTTGTAATATGGGCGCTATAGCCACACTATTAAGAACCAAATCTTATTAAAATCAATTTGTGAAACTCCTAATCCTTTAATCCAGTATAATCTTTTCTGCAATAACATGATAGTCAAAATCCTATGAAACCTCTCATTATCAAAAAGCACGTTTTAAAAGCAATAATCTCCTTGGGAAAGGAAATAAATCTCATTTGGGTAAATAGAGGTTAAAATCTAAAAACATTCTCTAGATTTAGTAATGAGGAGATTACTGCCATTTACTACTTAAATGTTTAAATTTCTTGTATCTGTGGGTTTATAGTTTACATCAAATTTGAAAAAAAAATAGCCTTTACTTCTGATATTTATTTCTTCAGGAATTTTTCAGTCTTAGGCGTGCGTGCGCGCACATGCGCGCGCACACACACACACACACACCACCCTATGCCTCCAGCATACGCTCCTTTTGGGACTTTAATTACGCATGTATTAGGTCACTTGAAGTTGTCCTACATTTTAGGGATTTAATGCTATTTGCATTAAAAAAATTATTTTGCCTTTCTGAGGTTTATTTTGGATACTTTCTACAGCTAGTCTTCAAATACATGAATCCTTTCTTCTGAAAACTGTAATCTGCTATGAATCCAATCCAGTGTATTTCTCACTTCAGATACCGTAGTGTTCAACTCCAAAACCTTGACATTAGTTTTTACATCTTCTATATTCTTTGTTTTTGTTTTTAATGTTTGCTTATTTTTGAGAGAAAGAGAGAGAGAGAGCGAGAGCAAGTAAGGGGCAAAGAGAGAAGAAGACACAGAATCTGAAGCAGGCTCCAAGCTGTCAGCACAGAGCCCAACGCAGGGCTGGAACCCATGAACCTGAGATCATGACTTGAGCCAAAGTCGGATGCCCAACCTACTGAGCCATCCAGGAGCCCCTATATCTTCCGTATTTCTACTTAACTTTTGGAACATATACAGTACATTTGTAATAGCTCTTAAAGTTATGGTCTTCTAATATTACCATCTCTATCAGTTCTGAGTCAGTTTTGATCGAAGGATTATTCTTTTCACTAAAGGTCATGTTTTCCCACTTCTTTCCATGCCTGGTAATATTTCATTATATGCTAGACACTATGAATTTTATTTTGTTGGGTGCTGGGTATGTTTGTATTCCTTTAAATATTCTTTAGCTTTGTTCTGGGATGCATTTAGGTGGCTTCGCAAAAGTTTGATGCTTTCAAGATTTGCTGTTATGATTTGTTAGATGCATGGAGGACAAAGCTCAGTGTAGGGCTAATTAGTCCTTGCTAGTGAGGTAAGACATTCTTGAGTTCTCTACCCAATGCCCTGTAAGTTATGAATTTTTCCAATCTGCCTGGTGAGAATAGGCACTACTCTTGGTCCTGTGTGACAGCCAGGCACTGTTCCTTCTAATTTTTTGAAACTGTTCTTTCCCCAGCTTTGGGTAGTTTCCTCACATGCATGCACCAAATACTTGAGGGGAACCCTCTGTAGATTCCCAGGGTTCTCTTTCTGTGTAATTTCTCCTCTCTAGTAGGCTGTCCGGTGAACTCTAGCCACACTGGTCTCCCTGATTCTCAGTTCCATCTGCAGGGCTCTGCCTAGGTTCTCCTTCCTTGTGCCACAGCCCAAAAACTCAATAAAATAAGCTGACACAATTTTAAGACCTAATTTGTTTCCTTTCTCTAAGAAGCATTGTTCTTTATTGTCTGGTATCAAGTATCTTAAAAACCTAGGTAATATATTTTGTCTTTGTTGTTTTTTAGGCAGGAGGATAAATTCAGTCTGTTACTATTGTCTTGCCTACTAGTAGAAGTGCCACATCTGAATAAAATTTTATTTGTTAACTGTTCTGAATTTTAAAAGCAGAGGAAATGGACATTTCTCTATAAAAGTATGAACTGAAGTTAGTCTAAAATTCCTTTTAATAGGTATACAGGCTTTGACAGGTTTTTTTTCCCCCTTCTGATTATAGTGTGGTAGCTTTCCACAGAAAAAAATATCTTACCTTAAAAAAATTGAAATCTTTCCTTCACATCTAAAATATATTTATAAAATAATGTGATTATCCTACATAACTGCTATTAAATATGTTGTCATTTTCTACAATTAATGCATTTTATAAAGATAGATAATATTTTTTAATGTTGTAAAATAAAAATACAAAGCCAGGAACGACCCCTATCGTTCATGCCCTATAAAGATCAGAAGTGTACAATGTAACACATGTAATGGATTCTCCATTACGGAATTCTACAGGATCCAAGTGTGCATCCATCTTAGGTGACTACCTAATTAAATATGAAAACAGAATCTAGGTCTGATGTTGATGAAGAATGGTAAAGTCTTAACTCACTGTTAACTCACTGTAAACCAGAAAACATTTTCTTTTCATTCATTTAGACCTCAGAGCCTGCATCACACTCATTCACACTGACATGTCTTCTTTAGGTTGAGAAATAAATTGCCAAACAGAAGGGTTAAGATGAGAATAGAATTCAGGCAACCAGCATAAACTACAGTTACAGCTTCCTCCTCAACTGTACTATTCTACTGTCCAGAAAATTCATCAACCTTTATACCTTGAAACTTCTTCCATCAAATTTTATCACCTTTCTAAGAGGTGAGTCAATTGCCAAAATTGCTGCTTGATTCGGAGGTACAAGGAATGGCAACAGCTGAAACTACATGCCTGAAATAAAAGTTTTCCCAGTTCATGAGTCGGTCTGGCACAATTCTCGACCCTTGTGGACCTCCTGCACCCCACGAGGATCCACTGGTACAGGATCCCCATCAGAATAGGTCAGAGTAGGTTTGTAGGACTAAACAGGTTTCAGTTATTCCTGAGTGGACAGATGTAATCAAAATTATGAAAATGACTGTAAAAAAAAAAAAAAAGGACTGTAAATCACAAGTAGAAGTGCGGTCAGGCAGGTCATGGGTCCAGGGAAAGAGCACTGGCAATATAATGGGGACTGCGAGGCAGAAAAGCAGAAGCCTTGACTGGGCATGGCTACAAGCTGTAGGTCCCTGACAGAAGAGAGAATAAAATGGGTAAGCAAAGAATTGGCACTATCAAGGAGAAGTCCCAAATTTACACGAAACTGCAAACGGGAAGGAAGGCAGAGCCAAGGAAGAGTAATAAATGAAGGATCAGATTTGATAACCATGAAAACGGAATTTTCATGATGACCCGCTACAGGGCATAGACATGAGGATCCTAAAATTAAACCACCTGAAGGCATTCAATCTGGGTAAGAAAACTGTTCTCAAAGTTCTCTTGCATGAGAAGCTGCTCAAGACACACATTTGATGTCCTCTTTGACAAGCAGTACATATTTCCATTTAAAGATGAATCATGAGCAGGCCTAGCTTTCTCATAGTAACCTGCTACGCTGCTTTGAGGGGCTCGTGTTCATGGGGTGTCATTTGATATTAGTTAAAATTTTGAAACTGATTAAAGTGGCTCATTTTGTAGATTTGGTTAGCACTTTATTTTGCAGGATGATGATAAATGAAATTAATCTGTGGGCAGCATTAAAGAGCTAATATGTCTCTCTAAATACCTGATTTATAGAAAATGACTGGCTGGAGGGGGCAGGTGGGTTCTTCTATCGCCACTTCTCTATGAAAATCACCCTGGGTAATCGGCTGAACCAGGGCCAATACATATCATGATCTCGGCTGTGGACTACATGTGCCTGATTAATGCCTCCCGGAGTGGTGCAAAACAGGGATCTGTCTCTACAATTAAATTTAAGGGGCGCCTGGGTGGCTCAGTCGGTTGAGCATCTGACTTCAGCTCAGGTCATGATCTCATGGTTTGTAGGTTTGAGCCCAGCGTCAGGCTCTGTGCTGACAGTTCAGAGCCTGGAACCTGCTTCAGATTCTGTGTCTCCCTCTCTCTCTGCCCTTCCCCTACTTAAGCTCTCTCTCGGTCTCTCAAAAATAAACATTAAAAAATTAAAAAAATAATAATAAATAAAAATTAAATTTAACTTTAGATTACACTAACTGAATTGCTTAAATATTTCTTAATTGTAAGGAATACCATCAAGGAGAGCAAATTACTCTCAAGCTAATTTTAATTAATTAATTAATTTATTTATTTATTTAGAAAGTGTGAGCGTGAGTAGGAGAGAGGAACAGGGAGAGAGGGAGAGAGGGAGAGGGGGAGAGGGGGAGAGGGGGAAGGGGGGAAGGGGAGAGGGGGAGAGGGGGAGAGGGGGAGAGGAGGAGAGGAGGAGAGGGGAGAGGGGAGAGGGGGAGAGGGGGAGAGGGGGAGAGAATCTTAAACAAGCTCCATACTCAGCACGGAGCCCAGCACAGGGCTCAATCCCATGACCCAGGGATCATGACCTGAGCCGAAATCAAGAGTCAGAGATGCTCAACGGACTGAGCCACCCAGGTGCCCCTCAAGCTAATCTTAAAGTACCAAATATTTTCAATTCCTCTCAAAGCCTTCGATCATATATTGTGAGTTCTTTCTAAAAGTTTCACTTGGTAAAGGTCCCTAAATGAAAAGACAGACTAAGTCAGAAAAATGTGAAGAAATTTATACATATTTTCCTAGGCAATTACATACAGTGGCCTTATAATATGCTCTTTTATTTCCTCAAATATTGAAAATTCTATCTTTACATAAATACATAAAAATTATTCAAAATAAAGCTTTGGGGACTGGTTTTCAAGTAGAGAAAACATCATTGGTATATTCAAAAGACAAGTCAATGCACAGACTGATTTTCTGTAACTTGCAAACTCGTATCTTTGGTAATATCTTTCCTAGAAGATAATGGGGGATTTCGTCCTCAGGTCACCCAACTTAACTCCTTCCTTGGCTCTTCAGTTTCCTAAGCTTATATTTTATATCTTTATCTTTCTACCCTATCTCCCTTCCTTACCCCTGAAATGCTTTCAATTTCAAAGTTGTCACTGATCAATGCTTTAATGTTAAGACTCTTTAATGGAAATATTAATGCAATATTAATACTATTAATGGCTTGATTTTCTCATTATACATGGAGAATGGTTACCAGGCAACTAGAAGTATAAAGTCTCTTTCATTAGAAAAGTTAAAAACCTTTAAGATATGATATAAACTTACGTATTTCTTCCACAACTTGTGGGTCACATTCTCTGTATTTTTCTACTTCTGCCTTTAGCTGTTGCCTTTGGTCTTGAAGTGAAGAAAGCTCTTTTGCTAGCATGGTTCGCTCTTCCTGCATTCAAAATAGTTTTATGTACAATTAAGACAAGTAAAAATGCCATGTGTTTTAAGGTTATACGCTTCATAAACATTTTCATTTTATTTCTCATAACTAATGTGCACTAGGCTTTGGACATTCTATATACGCATACCTACATTCACAGTATAAGGACAAACTCAATTCTCATTTTTCTCTGAAATCTCAAACATCTTTCATATATTTTGATTAACCAAACGGGAATATGTAGAATGGACGGACCACTCATAAACAGATGAGAGGTCACTGATGATGTATGAACTTAAAGATGACTGTGTCATCATGTTAAAAAAATGATAGTGCCTCTTGGATAGTTTCATAAGATTGTATCTATATGTAGAAGTAATATTTTATAGCAACATCATCATCATATAATTTTCCTTAAAAGTGTGGTAGACAATTTTTAACCTTTAAGAATGATTAACCTTGAAAAATATTTAAAGAAGTCAGAAATAACAGAATTACTGCTTGTGGTCTCCTATCACTTTCCTTTAAATGTAAACCAGAACAAGCTTGTAGAACAACAGGATCCAATAAACACCACTTGAAATTCCACGCCAGAGTTCTCACTAACCGGTAGAAGTCACACTGCCATAGTTTTCAGTTCATATGTGTGAAAGGTTATGGTATGGACTTATAGGATAAGCCTGAAGCAAAATCAAGTAGAGTTCAAGCTGCATGATGGGACTTATTTAAGGTCCCATGCTAGCTTATATTTTAGTACTTGTATTTTTTGACTTTTGCCTTAACCATTCTCTTCCGTTCCGAAGCGAAGAAAGCTCCTTTGCCAGCATTTGTATGAGGGAACGCATATACAGGGCATCATGGTCTGACATAGCATAATCCAACAGGCCTCTACATGATAGAAATGTTCTAGATCTGAGCTCTCCAATGCAGGAAACATTAGCCACGTCCACCTACTGAGTACATGATATATGGCTATTGTTACTGAAAAACTGAATTTAGTTGTATATATTTTAAATTTAAATGTAAATAGCCATATATGATTACAGTGTATACTGTATTAGCACAACTCAGAAGAGATTTAAAAATAACTACAATAGGGGCGCCTGGGAGGCTAAGTCAGTTAAGCATCTGACTCTTGGTTTGGCTCAGATCATGATCTCACGAATTTAATGCATGATCTCATGAGTTCAAGTCCTGTGTCGGGCTCTGTGCTGGCAGCACGGAGCCTGCTTGGGATTTTCTCTCTCCCTTTCTCTCTGTCCTTCCCTTGCTCTCTCTCTCAAAATAAATAAACGTTAAAAAAAAATAACTACGACATAAGGTAATTATCATTTGCCATCCACACCCAAATTATACACACTCCACAATGAGAAATGAGAGAAAAAGCAAAATGGGGACAAACCTGTGAGAAGGCAGTGATAGTTCTCCAGACACCCTGAGCTGAGAGACATCTCAGACTATTACTAGCACTGATATTTTTGGCAAATTACTTAACTTTTTTGTGCCTTTAGCTACTCAAATTAAAAACGGAGACAGTAATAGTGGCTACCTCCTTGCACTGTTGGCAGGATTTGATAAATATAAAATGCACTGGGACAGTACTTGCCGGGCTCATGGAAAGCAGATTATAAATGTTAGCTATCTCTTCATCGCCATCATCATCACTGTCAGCAGCAGCAGCAGCACCATGGATAATACCTCGTAAACAGCACCTAGGTGTTTCTAAAATATCCTGATTGGTGTGCTCATGATAAATCATCATGCTCGGGGGCCTTTCTAAACTACTACAGTCTTCTGACAGCTGCAGGCACCAACTAGGTTTTCCCCCAGTTGCAACAGACCCAGTGGGCTGGGTAATACACAGCAGACAACTTTTGGGCATGGGTATGTCACCGTTAGTTAAAGGTGCTTCTATAATTTATTGCCAATGTTAAAGAAAAAAAAAGGAATCAAATAAAGAAATGGTAATTGCTCTGTTAATTAAAGAAATGTAACAGCTTCAGGTTATGCCAGAACTTACGTTCCCTTGGATAGTCTTCAAAAATTACCATACTCCAATTCCTATCTGTGACTGCTGACTATTCACATAAAAGAAAGTATGTGAAATAATTGTGAAAAGCCACTGTATACCTGTGGTATATTCTTTTTTACAATGTGACAGGTTTTTGAGTCATTTCACAATCAAGTGGTTCAAACAGAGGCCTAGATGGAATGCTTAATGGTGCCTGTTGATCTTTAACAGTTTTTCGAGTCATAAGTCCATAATTGAGATAAAGATGAAACCAGAAAGTGATTTTTAAAAAGCCCTAACATAATATTGAGAGAACATTACACTTCTTAAAATAAAATAGTGTCAATACTCATTTAAATAATTTAGAAATATTACAAAGCCCCAAGGATAATATATTGATAGTTTTCAATACGTTCTATGCCAAGACTCATGACTCTGAAAATTTTACGTAAGTATTTATAAAGGGCTTACTTTGTGCCAGGCCCTCTTCTAAGTGCTTTGCAAATATAAGCTAGTTCAATCCACACGATAACCCAAAGAAGTAGATTTTATTCCCTATTTTATGGTTGGGAAAACTGAGAACAGAAAACTAGGACACTTTCATACCCAGGCCACCTGGCCCCAGAGTTTACGCTTCTATGTTATGCTGCCATATACAATATAATACAATAATAAAAACTAAATCTCGACCTATCATCAGTGAATCCTAGCAGGTCCAATGTCCACGTCCTCTGCTGTACTCACCTCTCTCCTGGTAGGAATGGCATACTCCTCATAGGTAACTCTGTGTTCGTACTTTTCTAGTTAGAATTGACATTATAAGAAATCTACAGATACAAACTTACCGTTTCATGTCGGCCAACTTTAGCTTTCTGAATGCTTTTCTGTAGATTTGCATGCTTTTGGTTTCCCTCAGATAACTGAAGAATTAAAACAAACAAAATGCCTTCCAATGATGAACTTGCTTAACATGTAATGTATAAATCAAGAAGTCAAGATGAGATTTGTTTTCAGCCCAAGTCAGTGTAACAAATAAGTCAAAAACTACTAATTTGAAGAAAACTAAGTACCATGAATCGTTAGGGAAAAATGAAAAAAAAAAACTGAAAAATATTTCCTCTCATCCAATCAGAAAAATTAATAATATGCTTTCAATCTTTTCTGCAATTTTTATTTATCAGGTCCTCCAACTCCATGCCAAGTAACTTGGGGTATATTATTTAATTAAAAATTGAATTTTAAGTGACAAATCACTAAATTCTACTCCTGAAACCAAAACTATATGTTAGCTAACACAAATTTAAATAAAAAAAAAAAGAATTTGAAAATTCAAAAAAATGTTTTATATACGTTCTTTCTTCAAATTTCATTTCGCTTCTGCTTAAAGTGAAATAAAACCCTCTAGACTATCTCTTACAGACTTGTAGTATTATGGTCTATCCCACTGACAAAATCAAAAATGAATGCCTCACTTATTCTTAAATCAGGTACATTATGAGGCATTACATACTTGATATACTAAGTTCTTCAATAAGAAAAAAATCTATTAGCTTGTTGCAGATTTTATGCATATTTTACATACCTTAAAAGTGATCAGTTCAAGTACTGTACTAAGCTTAGAAAGTGGGAAGTTATATGTGGAAATGGATTAAATAATACAAGCATAAAAAGACCATAAATATAGAATATTCATTAGCATATAGCTGGACCCATACCAAAAAGGACTGCTTCCCTCTGTCTCAATTTTATTGATTTTATCTGGGCCTACAACTAAAAAAGAATCACAGGATAGTCCCAATAATAAATTCACCACATCTCCTGCTAGTTAGAAATTTCAGACTCATATAATTGAGTAAGAGCCTTCTTAAAATCTATTCCACTCCTCCCTCACTCTTCAGTTACAAACATTTAGAAAACAGTGATTGGATGAATTTCTTTAGGCAGATTATAAGAAGCTGACGTTTCATAATATGACCTAGTTATATGTAGAGGGTAAATAATACTTATTATGTGTCATAGATTAAAAATCAAACAGTATCTTCAAAAAATTAATGCTTTACCCTGACTTTAGGAAATCTTCCATTTCTCAATATGCATAAAGGAAACCTTGTCAGCTTTCCTTTAATGGTTCTCTAGTCACTGACTCTAATCCATGGCACGAACAAGATCCATCTGTGATGCCAAGAAGACACCACCACCAAACCAGTTATACCTCTTCTGAGAGTAATTATCTTCCTAAGTTAAAAAAAAAAAAATGTGCTGTAGATTCAGGAGCCAAAATAAGCTTAAAGTCCTAGACTTAACAAGAAGATCTAGTTTTTTAAAACAAGGGTTCCCATTTATGAAATAGTACCATGTTTAAAAAGTTGATATTCTACCCTGCAGGACTCCCCTGAAATAAGTAATAAAGGCATGTGACATTTAAATTCAGGAGAAACTTACAGTGAAAAATACATATACCTATTAGCAAAACATATTTCCATTAAAAATGTTTTTTAAAAAACCAGGTAAGAAGATGTTATCCAGATAGTTAACAATTATATAAAAATAAACCAATAATTACTGGATACATATCTTAATTATATTGATGAAGTATCTTCCAGGTATTGTATGGCTAATTGTAATTATGTATAACTTAAAAGCATTTGAAAGAGAGCTAATTCAGGAATTCTTTAACTCTGAAAATAAGATTTGTTTTAAATGTGACTTCATGATTTGTCATTTGAAGTATGTTGGTAATGCGGGAAGGCATAACCTAAATGATACGCTCAAATGAGAAGCATCTGCTAATTATCCAAAGTCCTGAGGCAACTTGGTTCAGCTCAACAGAGAAGGACTCCTGGTTCTCTGTTCTCAAAATCTCAACTACCACAAACAATGAAGACAACTTCTGTGAGGAGGCCCTTGCTAACTGCTCTTATCTATACATCTCTCAGAAGCAATACTGCTAAAGTTCTTATTACATACCCTGGAATTAAACCAGACCCAGGCTTTCAAGTAATAAGAGCGGAGATTTTTAGCCACTGTACAGATATTATCTAAACCAATGGTCTCAAACTTGAGCACGTATCAGAATCACCTGAAGGGCTTGTTAAAACACAGGTCACCGGGCTACACCACGCAGTTTCTGAATAGTAGGTCTGGAGTAGAACCTAATAATCTGTATTTCTAACATGCTCCCAGGTGATAGGAGATGCTGACGCTTCTGGTTTAGTGGCACCACACTTCTGAGAACTACTGGTCTAAACAAAAACCTTATTATTTGTACAATAACGAATGCAACGAAAATACACGAGATATTTATATATGGGAGAATATTATCTAGCTCATCAGCAAAAATGAATTAATGTTAAGTATTGTAGCCTGAACTAGAAACAAAAGATCTTAATAATTCTGTCACTAAAATACAAAAGACCACATTTACACGAATAAATAAATGAGTGATACTCTATATTCCAGAAGGGTACTCACCATAAAATCCCTTTGAAGAGCACTCTATATACATTTCCATAAATAAAACAAGAACCAACTATATACTATATACCAAGTCCATTTCCTATTTTCATTAAATTTAAAAAACCCAGAGACTCAGAACAAAAGTAGCAACAACAACAGATACTACTTATAATTAGTAAGAAGAGGATTTCATCTTTAGATTTGAGGATCTGACACAAGGCCTCTCTTTAATGCATTCCAGACCACCTATACAGATACTGAGGGGGGAGAAACATAATGCCAATGTTTTCTAAAGGGCTAATTCACTGCCTGGAGGAACTGCCTATTCATAAGAGGAACAGAAAGACTAATTCAAGCTGGCTGCATTGGAATTCTGATTTGCTCCTTTTAAGAAATAAAAAAATGTCAAAGCATCAGGGAAGGAACATAGAGGTTTTCGATAGGTGGGAAAGACTGTCAGGGAACAGAGAATGCAGAAAAGAGGTAACAGCAAGGGAAATCAGATCAGTCTACTGCTTTATCAAAACTCACACACAGTATATTCTGGAAAAGTAGATTCTATGTCTTTTGTTTCTCCTTAAAAAAAAAAAGAGCAGTATCAATAACTTTAATATTTAATATATCTAAAAAGTCTTGTTAGTGTATCTACAACTTTAAAATTTACTTTTTAAGGTGATATTTCATTTAGGCATCAGTGACAAGGAAACTAAGAACACGGAAAAGACATATATAAAGATTAGAGCTAAGTAACTGCCTTAACAATAGAGAAATTTCAAATCAGTATTTCATGGTATGAATGCATCACAATTATGTAGCCAAAGGAAATGTTTTGGAAGAATTTTTAATGACACTATAAAATACAGAATAGAGTTTTTAAAAAGCTGGAAACACAACTGTCAATACATTTGAAAGCCTATCCATGACAAAAAAAAAAAAAAAAAAAAAAGCCTGCAAGAAAATGCACAAAATTTTTAAAATGGTTATCTCTGTATTGTGGATCATTATTTTTAAACTTTCTATATAATAAGCATCTGTGACTAATATTTAAAAAAATTATTTTCCCATTATAAGCAATATATATTCTCAAGAAATTAAAATTAGTACATTTTTGTCTTTTAAAAACTCAAACAGGGGCACCTGAGTGGCTTAGTAGGTTAAGCGTCCTCTTGGTTTTGGCTCAGGTCATGATCTCACAGTTCATGGGTTCAAGTCCCACATCTGACAGCGCAGAGCCTGCTTGGGAGTCTCTCTCTTCTCTCTCTCTCTCTCTCTGCCCCTCCCCCACCCACATGCACACACCCATATGCTCTTTCTGTCAAAATAAATAAACTTAAAAAGAAAAGAATCAAACAATGTAGAAGTATTTAAACGAAGTTCTCATTTCTACACCCTTCCCACAATCCCCTCTCCACAGATGACCCTTGTAAAGTCTAGTGGGCTAATCTCAAAGAGCTCAATTACTGGATCATAAAAGTATGTTTAGTTTCATAAGAAGCTGCCAAACTCCCTTCCAAAGTGGCTGTACCATTTTGCATTCCCAACAGCAATGAATGAGAGTTTCTATTGCTCCACATCCTCACTGGCACTAGTGTTGGGTTCATTTTTTTCTAGTGTCTACATACTATTACTTTATTATTCTGCTTTTATCAGTAGCTATTTGATTAATGTCCCATTTTCCATATAGCAAGCCTCCAACACTCCCATCATTTGACACAGATCTCCATTCACATGTGGAATCCTTCTGTAATGTACAGTAGGAGCAAAATTGCTAGGTCAAAAAAATAAACATTTACGGATTTTTAGTGCTTTTTCTCACAGAAATTACACATAATATTTAAACATTTTAACCTTTTTAAATGTATAATTCAGTGCTGTGAAGTACATTCGCAATGCTGAATAACCATCACCATTATCCATGTCCAGAATTTTTCATCACCCCAATCAGAAACTTTATACCCATTAAAGAATAACTCTCTCTTCCTTCTCCATGCAGCCCCTAGGAACCTCTACTTTGTCTCTATGAATTTGCCTATTCTAAGTACCTCATACAAGTGGAACCAGACAACATTCATCCTTTTGCGTCTGACTTATTTCACTTAGCAAAATGTTTTCAAGGTTCATCCATGTTGTATGTAGCATGTATCAGAATTTCATTCCTTTTTAAGGCTGAATAATACAGATTTCATTTTATGTATATACTGCATTTTGTTTATCCATTCATTTGTTGATGGACATTTGGGTTGTTTCCACCTTTTAGCTATTGAGAACAATGCCGCTATGAGCACTGGTGTACAAGTAACTGAGTCCCTTCCCCACTTTCAATGCTTTTGAGCAGAGACTTCAGAGTGGAATTCCTGGATCATATGGTAATTCCACGTGTAATTTTTTGAGGAACCACCATATACTGTTTTCCACAATAGCTTCACCATTTTTACATTCCCACCAGCAATGCACAAGGGTTCAGTTTCTTCAACATTATCATTTTTTCTTTTACAACAGCCATTCTTTGTGTGAAGTAAATGTTTAACTTTTCCTCTGGTCATTGCGCCCTTCACTGATAGTACATAACAGGTTTACTCGCTGCAGGTTTCCCCAGAGTGGGTATTAGTAGTTTAAAAGATTGATAATCTGATGGCTGCAAATGACGTTCCATTGTTTTAATTGCATGTCTCTTTGATGATCAAGATTTAGTATCTTTTCATGTATCTATTGATCATGTATATTTTTTCAAAGATTTAACATTCTTTGACCATTATTTTATTGTATTATTTACCTTTATTTATTTTTAGGAACTGTGTATGTGAAGGCTGGTAATAATTTGGCTCTATATGTTTAACTTTAAAAAATTTTTGTTAACGTTTATTTATTTTTGAGAGAGAGGGACAGAATGTGAGCTGGGGAGGGGCAGAGAGAGAGAGACACACACACACAGAATCCAAAGCAGGCTCTGAGCTGTCAACACAGAGCTGACATGGGGCTTGAACTCAAGAACCATGAGATCATGACCTGAGCTGAAGTCGGCCTCTTAACCAACTGAGCCACCCAGGCACCCCGATATATGTTTAACTTTTAATATTATCTTTCAGTGTACAAGTTTTAATTTTTTTTGTGCAAATCACCCATCTTTTGGCTTCCAGATACTGTCCTACATAAAAAAGTCTCTCAAACTAATTTGTACGAATAGTTTCCTTCTATTATCTGTAGAGTATTCTGACCTTTCACTTTTTATTTTATTATTATTTTTTAATTTTTTAACATTTACTTATTTTTGAGAGAGAGACAGAGCATAAGCAGGGGAGGGGCAGAGAGAGAGGGAGTCAAAGAATCCAAAGCAGGCTTCAGGCTCCGAGCTTTCAGCACAGAGCCCGATGTGGGGCTCAAACTCATGAACTGCAAGATCATGACCTAATCTGAAGTGGGCCACTTAACCAACTGAGCCACCCAGGCACTCCATGACCTTTCACTTTTTTAAAGGCCTCTGGTTTCTTCTGGAAATGATGTGAGGTATATCTCTAAGTTCAATTCATTTCAATGGATATCCTATTATCTCTATAACTCATTCAATAGTCTGTCCCTTCTCTACTAAACTGATAAAGATGAACAGAATCTTTGTCATAAAGTAAGCAAGTATACACAAGCCTGCTTATAGCTTCTCTTTACTGCTCTACTTATCTGTATTCTTATACAAGCATCAAGGTTTTTCTTTGTTGTTTTTTTAATGTTTGTTTATTTTCGAGAGACAGAGAAACAGACTGTGAACAGGAGGGAAGGAGGAGGACAGAGAGAGAGGGAGGCACAGAATCTGAAGCAGGCTCCAGGCTCTGAGCTGTTAGCACAGAACCTGATGTGGGTCTCGAACCCATGAACTGTGAGATCATGACCTAGGTAAAAGTCAGACACTTAACCAACTGAGCCACCCGGGCAACCCTACAAGTATCAAGTTTTAATTACTATAGCAATATATTTATTTTGATATCTAATAGGGAGAATCTCACCTCATTGTTAACACTTTCTTGATCCTTCTTATAATTTCTCTACCACATGAACTTGAGAATCATCCATAATAATCTAATGGGAGTTTTTTGGTTACCACATTAGCTATATAGACATAAATTGACATTTTATAGTTTTCTCATTCATGAATATATTGCTCCATTTATTTAAAAGTTCCTTCAGATGCTTAGGCGGCTCAGTCAGTTAAGAGGCTGACTCTAGCTCAGGTCATGATCTCACGGTTCATGAGTTCAAGCTCCGTGTCAGGCTCTGTGCTGACAGCTCAGAGCCTGGAGCCTGTTTTGGATTCTGGGTCTCCCCCTCCCCTACTCACTTGCCGTCTCTCAAAAAATAAACGTTCAAAAAAAATTTTTAAGTGTTCTTTCACATCCTTCAGTAGACTTTTGGAGTTTCCTTCATGTATGTCTTGCCCATTTCTTGTTAGGGTTTAATAAAGTTTTGGGTGTTACTGAGGGATAGCCAATGACTCCTAGCCTAAGTCTATCACTGTATGGAATGCTCTTTGCCACAGCTGATGTCAAGTGTTCCTGAATCAGAATGAAATAAAAGTATTTTGTTCAGTGGTTCTGGGAAACAACTCTCCGTTGACCTCTGGATTCTAAACTACAAGGCTACAAGCAAGCAAACAGCCCCAACCACTGCTGGCAGCCATCTTACAACAGTGAAGAAAGTCAACTTCAGTACATGGGTACCAAACAAAAGGCAAAACCAAGATAAATGCAGAGAAATAGCCTCACAATCTTATTAAATGGTACCTGAAGTAGGTTCTACTTTTGACAATTTTTAATTTAATGAGCCATTAAATCAATTTCACCTTTATCATTTATGCCAAATAAATTTGGGTTTTCTGCCACTTCTATAGTAAACATCTTCACTCTTAGAGAAGACAAAGCTTTAATAATAGTCTTTAATAATAGTCTACTTCACATACTGCTGGATAGCAATGAATGCTGTGAATTGGGATTATTTTGAAAGGTATCAGATTTAAAACATTCTTATTCCTTTATATTGATTGGGTTGTAGAACTAAGGTTCCAAGAACAGGAGTGAGAAGAATAAATTAATATATGCCAGGAAGGCTCCTCATTCAATAAGCTTTCATGAAGTGCCCACTATATACACACTTATAATAGTATTGGCTTGAATCTTTTCACTAAATTAATAAAGTAACAAATAACTCAAGCATGTAGTGAGCACTGAATGCTGAATATTTTCGTATTAAATTGTTTTTCCTTATGCAATAAGACAGCATTTATCAAAAGACAATGCTCTGTGAAGCTAGTAAAAATATAGCAAACTAGTACTCCATTTAACAAGATCACTTTCCAGCAATCCGACCTGTGGAGCACAATAAAGAACCTGGAAATGAGACAAGTACACTAGAAATCTTAAATTATGAGAATTCCATTAAGAAAGCAACACAAAGGGAAAGTGAAGCCATTCAGTAAGTGCATTCCTGCAAACCCAAAGAACTCAAACTCTCACACATAATACACCTGCTGAAGACGAGATCACAATAATCAAAAATTATCATGTGAAGAAATGAACTGTCAGAGAGCAATGCACAACTGACAGGAGTTAAGCATTCTTTCAACTAGAAATATCAGGAGTATGTACGTTCACTACTAAGATTAAGTAATAAAAGGAGAAATAGAAGACTAAAGAAATTACAAAAAAGAAAAAGCAATAAAATTTGGAAATGCACTATTTGAAATAGAACTATTTTTAATTTCTAGGAAGTAATTTAAAAACATTAAAAGTAGTTGAGAGATATAGAAGATAAAGAAAATCCAACAGAAGCCTTATAAGTGTCTGTTGTGAAAATTGACTTAGAAGTTGGGACTACAGTCAGAATCCAATTAAAAGTCCCTTAGATATTTTGAAAGCCAAAAACATGCAAAATCCAACTGATGGAGTGAAGCAGGTTCCATACAAAGTTATAGAGGATTAAACTCTTCAGACATGAGAACTGGGTAATATGATAAATTCTGCAATGACGGTTAACCAGCAGAGGTTACTAGCTGTCTACCAACAACCATTCTTCCTTATAAAAAGACCCCAGTGAATAGTGAAAATAAATAGGAATTATTATGTCTGTCAGTGCGGTAGGCAAGACTATGTCCTAGTTAGGGAATCTCTGTTAAGAAATTCATCTACTTGAGAAGGAAACCCAAAATCCACTTGGAAGTTCAAGCCTAAAATTATGTGGAATGGCCAGTTTCTTCAATAAGGGAAATTTTTTTTTTTAAATCAAGGGGAGACTTAGAATTAAGTATAAAGATGGGGTTTTTATTATTTTTTGTATTAAAAAATAATCTATACATATTTTGCACTGTATCCATGGGGTTAAACCATAAAAGCAGCTTAATTTCTGCCCCCAACGGCCATTTTAAAAACAGCTCTTTGAGGAAAGTACTTCTCTGCCACTGGAAGAAGAGACAGGAATCCCATGATTTCTTTGATGACTCTTCATATCTACAATTATTTTAAGTTGTCAAGCGAAGCCCTGATCAGAAATTAAAATGTTTAACAAAATAATCAATACTTGATTCAAAGATAAGACTTCCCTTTTCAGCAACGGCTGGCTGCCAGTGGGCCTTTTGCTTCTATAGAAAAGGCACATTGTCCTCTTTCATGGAGCGTTTCTGTTCTCCCTCCAGTCCACTAACTGCAGTTTCTGCTTCCTGTCCCCCACCCGTACCAAGACCTGGAGGAGGGGAGAGAAAAATAGGCAAAGGGGACAGATGTTGTGAAGATGCCTCAATACTATCTGGGCTTGACAGATGTTTACACTAAATCCTTGCATGGCTACACTCCTGGGTTCTTTACAGACTTCCTTGTTGTGTCCCCCCAAATATAATCCCCAAGATGTGGAAGATACGTTCTCTGAGGGCTACACACATTCCATTGCTCACCACCTCTCTTCTCCAGCTTGCCCCGCGCACTCCCTTCCAGGCTGGTTTTTCAGAAGTTCATTCCTCACAGACTTTATGCTAAGTCTCCATGCTCTGTGGGGAAGAATTTAACACGGTCCCAAGTGGGCTCTTGCTCTCTCACTTTTGAATATGGCTCACCTGTAGCCCATGGGGACAGTCATATCCAACAAACTCCAGGATTGCTGCCCAATTTCTTACTTTTATATAATAATTGATAGAATCAGTCAATAGATTTACATAGATGTTAAGATCAGCAAAATTATTTTCACATAAAGAATTGGTTATTTTCCTATTGTCTCTCAAGAGCACTGGGAAACAATATGCCCACATTTTACTCTTACCATTTCTGAATACTTATAAGAATTAAGATTGTCCACTATTAAAATTTCTAATGAAAATATTGCTGAAATGCTATTTAAAATGTTTTGATCCAAAACGTTATTCAGTTTAAGTAATTAAATTTCATTAGAAGCCACCAATCTAAAATATAACACATTACTTGCTAAGAAGTATAAGTTAAAGAATTTAAGCTCAAGTTTCTATTTAATTTAAATAGACGTTAAATTTAAGGCTTTAAATTTCTATTGAAGTCATGTTATAATAAACTCCACATTAAATTTATAAAGCCAGGGGCTCCTAGGTGGCTCAGTCTGTTGAGTATCTGACTCTTGATTTCGGCTCAGGTCACGATTTCGAGGTTCATGGGATGGAGCCCCACAACAGGGTCTACACTCACAGCGCAGAGCCTGTTTGGGATTCTCTCTCCCTCTTTCTTTCTGCGCCTCCCCCACTTGTGCACATCCTCTCTCTAAATAAATAAATAAGCTTTAAAAAATAAATTTATAAAGCCAAAGAACAAGTCATAAAGCGACAACAGTGTTGAGAAATCATGATTAGAGTACCTGTGCATAGAGGCTTTTACCTTTTTAAGAAAATAAAGTCCATTCTTTTTTTCTATTTCTGCTTCTTACGATGGAAAGATTCACGAGAACTTGGATTCCAAAGGCTTAAAAAGGTAACCAAAAAGCCTTCTCTTCCATAGCCAAAATAGCTTTAGCAGAGTAAAGAGAGCAACCGAACACATTCAAATGGTAAACTAGCTCAAGAATTGAGAACAGGCAATCAACGTAAGATTTGCAGCAAGCGAATAATTGAAAAGGTGAAATACATATAGCTTTTAAAAATACAATAATCAACAAAACTTAAAACTGAGGTTGTTTTGTATCTAATCTAAACCTATTTTTCAAAAAGGTATAGTGTAGGAAATTTACAGTTATAAACAAATATAAATACTAGGGAGCCTGAACAAAGCCCTGTATTTGAATCTGATGAATTACAGACCTGGAAGTTCGAACCATACCTTTGGTCAAGTAAGAACCATACTTTAAACAATAAAAGCATGCAACTAACAGGGCTATTTTTGTGAAACTTCTAAATACATAAAGCAGCCACAGACATTTTAAATACTTAAATATTAAAATGTATAAAATATTGATTACGTGTTTTGGGGCAAAACAGGCCAAACAAATTAAAATTAGGACTATCCCAGGAAATTAATATATAAATTCTCCTATCTTGACACTGCCACCACCTGGTGGCATGACATCAAAATTGCAGGCTCAGTTTTTTGTGGAGTAAATCTTTTCTATGTTGGTTGATTTGGGGAGAAAACAGTTATGAATGAAGAATGGATGTCACAAACCTGCCACTCACATGAAGCATAGCTGAGTACAGGGAATGCTACAGCTCCAGAGTGAGGCTTCTCAAACATCCAACTAGCTCTGATAGCATAGGAAAATAATTCCTGAAGAAAGTTTTAGAAGCCTAACCCAAAACTACCTACTATGAAAGAAAATACAAACAAATACAAAAAAGAAATCTCTGAAATCTAAGTTCTATCAAAAATAAATCTCTGAGGGCGCCTGGGTGGCTCAGTCGGTTGAATGTCTGACTCTTGATTTCAGTTCAGATCATGATTTCACAGTTGTGAGCATGGAGCCTGCTTAAGATTCTCTCCATCTCTCCCTCTGCCCATCCCCAGCTCATGCTCTCTTTTTCTCTCTCTCATAAAAGAAAATCTCTGAATGATGGATATAAAGTCATGTAAGTTTCACAGCTGTAATATTACCTATTATAATTTTTTATTAAATCATTTACCAATAAAAATACTTAATTTATATACTTCCCCATCCACTCCCAATATTTCAGTCACTCAATCTCAACAAACACATATTTAAATTCTTGATTATCTGAGACGATGAAGAGAACAAGAACATTCAATTTAAAAGACATGACTTTGAAGGACAGATATAATTTTGCAGACCCTGTTATAGTTGTCTCTCTAAAGCTTTGCTCTGTAAACAGAACTCTAACTTTGTTCAGATTGGGGTGATAATGCACTCAGAGAGGATGAGTTCCCTCCTAGTCCCAGAGAATGAATTATGATGGCTTACCCTTCAGGCATGAGCATGTAACTCAAAGCTGGCCAATGAGACATAAAGGAAAGCCCGCTTGGGAAAGGGAGCATTTCAGGATTTTCTTCCTGGATGAAAAAAAGATGTACAAGAAGCAAATCCATTTTTCTTTCAGCTTTGAACACTGTCCTGGAAGATACAGTAGCTGTAGTAGCTACTTGCATTCAAAAAGGGAAAGCCAAAAATGGTAGAGAAGTCAGTCCACACCTTAGATAACAATCTGTGGTGAGATTAACCAATTCTGACACAGCCCACCTTCAAACTTCTTATTAAAAAACTCTGTTATTTAACCCAATTTGGATCTACTTTTCTGTTATTTGTGGTTGAAAATACCCTGACTCATGTGCAAAACAAACAAACAAAAATCTCCAAAAAACAATAAAGTTGGGCATTTCCCAAAGTGTGTTCCATGGAACATTAATCCCTCATGAAAATGGGGCAAGATTCACAATGTATATGATAGCATATTATAGACTCTGAGAACTCAAATAAATGAGTTTATCTTTATTAATCCAGGATTTTCCAATGGCTTTGATACATGATGTTTATGAGGCTGAATTTTGCCCCCCACAAATGAGATTACTATAATCATGACTACATAGCAGAAATCATCTCTATTGCTATATGTTGTAGACCAGAAGACAAAAATTATAGGCCAAGGAGGAAGGCTCCTAGACCAAGAACACAATAGTGGGGGCGGAAAGTAGGCAGAGTTGTATTGATTTATGTATTCATTCAACAACATTTATTATGTCTCTACACAGCTCAGTAACTGCTTTCCAAGCTGGGAATAAAACATGATTAAGATATATCTGCCCTCAAAGACATCTGCCATGGAAATAAGGCACATAAGACCTCACTCCATAAAATAAATATATACAAGATGGTCAAAGTACAAAGAAGTACTAAACTGCTGAGGAGGAAGGATAAAAACTTAGAATAAAAGATTCTTGAGGTGAGTCTTAATGGACAGGCTGGAGTTTGTTAGTTCAACTAGTAAAAAGAGGCAACGAGGCACAGCATATAAAAACACAAAGACACAAAATGAGTGGCACTAGGAAGCTATAAACAGTTAGGTATAACTGGTCTGTATAGCTAGCGAAAGGTTACGAGCAAGTTATTAGGCTGGCCAGTGGCAGGAGCTAGATTACAGACAGCCTGAAAGTCAGGCTGAGGAATCTGGACTTTATTATTCAGGATTGGGAAAGCATCCAAAGGACATTAAAGATAGCTACTATAGCACACAGGAGAAAGTGAAGTCTGGAGACAGAGAGACTAGCGAAGACAATAATTCAAAATTCTGGGCCAGAGATAATGAGAGTCTAAGCCAAAACAGTGGCAGTGACGCTGGAGAGGAAAGGAGAGATCTGAGAGGTATCGACTGAGGTTTAAAATTAGCTAGATATGAAGGAAAGGAAGAAAGAAGAAAAAAAAAAAGCCCTAAGAGAACTACCTGGTTTGGGCGACTGACTAAGTGGATAGAAGTGCAGAGTCTAGAAGACACAGAGAAGCAGGTTTGGGTAATGAACTGAGCTGCAAATTACTGAATGTGATTTGCCATCAAAGAGAGATGCTGATAGATAGCTGAACACACAAGTATGGAGCTCAGTGCAGAGGTATGGGCAGGAAATACGAACGGGGGAATCAAAGGTATGCAGATGGCAATGAAAGGCACAGGAGTAGATGAGATTTCCCAACAAGAATGTACAGAGCAAGGAGGGAGAGGGACTGAGGAGAGAACGCTGGGGGACCAGCCTGGGGATCCTAGTTTGTCAATGGTTACCTGGACTGGAGTTATTTTTCCCCATTTCAAAAACCTTTACAGAAAACATATATTTACTTAAGATGGGGCTACATAGGCTGAAGTCTCATGAATGGTAGTCTTAAATGGTAGTTCTTCAAAAATAAGAGTCAGGTGAAAGGAATAAGCAAAGCTTTCTTTACAATTTGGGAGACTGAAGTATTTTTTTTTTAAGTTTTTTTTAATGTTTATTCATTTTTGAGAGACGGAGATAAAGCATGAATGGGGGAGGGGCAGAGAGAGAGGGAGACACAGAATCTGAAGCAGGCTCCAGACTCTGTCAGCACAGAGCCTGACGTGGGGCTTGAACTCACAGAACATGAGATCATGACCTGAGCCGAAGTCGGACGCTTAACCGCGTCACCCAGGTGCCCTGAAGTATTATTTTAAAGCCTAGATTTATATCAACTAAGTGTGTTCGCACTAGTTATTTCATGTCAATTCTGAAAAGCTCATACTGCCGTGCATTAGCTCTCTGGTTGAAAAAAATGAAAAAAAAAAAAAAAAAGAATATGAGTGAAATAAGAGTCACGAATCTAAAACAGGGCCTTGATAACAGTTTGGAAACACCAGACTAGGGTTACCACGGGAATGAAAATAGAGCAAACACAAGAAATATTAAACTAACTAAAGAAAACTGACAATAATTGGTGATAGATTACAGGAGATGGTAGAACCAGAGTTAATCTTCCAATGCGAAGGTATCAAAATTGTAGAAGTGACAGCCCCCAGGATGATCTCCATTTTTTATATTGTTAGACATATTCAGTTAAAAATACAAGTCTGGAAAGAATATGAAGTTTCTTCTAGAGCTCAGATATTAGTTACACAGATTAAAACTGCTGTCTAAGGGAGTAGGTATGGAGAAGAAAACATTCTTTAGAATCAATCTTGAAGGACATGAGAGTGGAGAGAAGAAAATAGTAGTAAATGAAAGTACAGTTGGCCCCCCTTATCTGCAGGGGATATGTTCCAAGACCGCTAGTGGATGCCTGAAACTGCAGGTGGTAGTGAACCCTGCATATACTGTTCTTCTCTATACCTGTGATCAAGGTTAACTTAATTACACACAAGAAGAATAATAAACTAAAACAATTATAATAGGGGCGCCTGGGTGGCTCAGTCAGTTAAGCATCCGACTTTGGCTCAGGTCATGATCTCATGTTCTGTGAGTTCGAGCCCCGCGTCGGGCTCTGTGCTGACAGCTCAGAGCCTGCAGCCTGCTTCAGATTCTGTGTTTCCCTCTCTCTCTGCCCCTCCCCAACTCATGCTCTGTCTCTCTCTGTCTCAAAAATAAACATTAAAAAACAATTAAAAAAACAATTATAACAGTGTATATAATGAAAGTTACATGAATGTGGTCTCTCTCGCCTTCAAAATATCTTACTGTATTGTACTCACCTTTCTTCTTGTAATGATATGAGATGAAAAAAATCTCTACACGATGAGATGAAGTGAGGTGAATGACGTAGACACTGTGGCACAGCATTAGGCTACTGAGGACCTTCTGACCACACATCAGAGAGGAGAATCCCCAGCTTCCAGACACTTGTGGAAAGTGAAACTACTGACAAGGGGGGACTACTGTAGAATGGCCAGAGAAATTTTTTTTTTTTTTTTTTTAATATTTATTTATTTTTGAGAGACATAGAGGCACAGCATGAACAGGGGAAGGGCAGAGAGAGAGGGAGACACAGAATTGGAAGCAGGCTCCAGGCTCTGAGCCATCAGCACAGAGCCCGACGCGGGGCTTGAACTCACAGACCGAGAGATCATGACCTGAGCTGAAGTCGGCCGCCCAACCGACTGAGCCACCCAGGCGCCCCAGCCAGAGAAATTTTTATTGTCAAGAGTAAAGAGTTCTGTAAGACAGTCAATCTCAAGAGAACTGGTAGAAGGAAGAAGTTATGAAAAGAGAATAAGCCGGAAAAAAGGCACTGAAAGTACTGATGCCAGAAGCAGTCAAATCCAGGAGAAAAAAAATGAGGCAGCAGCCATGATAAATAAATTAAAGAGTTTGCTCTCTCTCTCTGTGCTAGGATAGTGCCTGCTCACGTTCTCTGCTGAATATGTTAGTTAACGTACAATTTATTTATGATCTAGTTTCTGAAATAAAATATGAATTCACAAGGACATAGCTAGCATGGTATCACAGTACATACATAGCGAGAGCACAAGAATTTCCTGAGGGACTGAATGGCTCCCCGTTTCACTTAGTGTACAAGCTGTGCAACAGTGCAATGGCCTCCCACTGTCTGGCCATCCTCCTTCATTAATTCTCACCTAAGTTCCTACCAGTCCAGTTCCATTCATTCTACTCTAGTCACCCTGGCCTCTTTGATGCTTTGTAAACTCACTGTGTATGCTGTGGTCTTAATGCCTTTGCACTGGCTGTCTTCTCTGGAGAGTGGAGATATTCACAGGTTAACTCCCTCCCCTCCTTCCACTTTTGCCTTCTCAATACGGTCTCCTATGACCAATTTTAAATCTGCACCCCACCTCCCAATTCTAGAACTACTTTTAATGTTTTCTCATATACTTACCACCTAGTCATACTATACATAGTCTGCTTAGTAATTATGTTTATTGTTTGAGGTCTGTCTCCCTCTACTAGAAAGTGAGCTCTACGAAGGCAAGAATCTTTGTTTTGCTCAGGGACACATGTCCCAAGCACCCAAAACAGTGCCTGGCCCAGAGCAGAAGTTCAATAAATACTTCTCGGATAGATGAACAGATGAATCACAGTGACAGACAGAAAATGAGTCTGCTGGGGTGACGAGGCTTTTTCAGCACTGTATCTGAGGACGTTTCACATTCAGGTATTGGAAAATTCCAGGATAGGAAGAGAAAGCTGGTAAGGAGGAAGCCAGAGGAGGAAGCCAGAGGAGAGAGCATAGAGACTTGGCATGGGTCTGATCAAGCACAGGTGGCCGCGGTGAAGCAAGTGGGGATGTGAGCCGTGGAACTCTCCATGTGAGAGTTAGGAAAGCTATGACCCGATGCTCTCAATCTTTCCCATCAAGCAGAATGCAATACAAAACTTCTGAGAGACTGGGAATTTTATTTAAGAACTAAACATATTAAGTAGTTTTGTAATTTAGCCTATTAAAGAGGAGAAATAAAAAGTTGCCAACTATTTACGTTTTTAATATGAGCTTAAAAACCTCAAATTCCATAAAAACCAAAGTCTCTTCTTATCTGGGAGAGATACTAAAAATAATAAATCAAGAATGGAATTACTAACATTTTTTGTAATGGCTTTTATTTCCTATTGAACATCAGATGAAGAATATATGTTTAATATAATTAAGACAGAAAGAACTTCCACCAAGAAAAATTAGCTTGATTTTGATATATTACTTCTCAGGATTTTACTTCCTAAGAGGAGTCCATTTTGGAACATTACTTAGGCATAATTATCGAGGTTCATAAGGTGATTGTGCCATTAGGTGATGATCTTCTGGCTTCCTACAGGAAAACAATGGAATTCTTCTTTCCTCACTAACAAAGGGGCAGAAGACTTTGACAATAAAGAGGTAGATATAAATTTTACCAAGGGAGAAAGTTGTACTGACTTCTACAAAACATTTTAACAAACTGAACATAATTTGGCAATCAATACTAACTAAAGCAGCAAGTAATGTCACTCCAAACAATTTTTGTGATTACATTTTCTTTTGTCGCTTTCCTTTTTCTTCCTTCACGTATTCAAAAACAATGACAAGAGCAATAAATTTCAAACGCAATGAGTCTCCCTGTATTTTCTGCTGTCAAAACAGTCACCTACAGGGCGCTTGGGTGGCTCAGCATGTTAGCCGTCCAACTCGATTTCAGCTCAGGTCATGATCTCACAGTTCATGAGTTTGAGGCCTCTGTTGGGCTCTGCACAGACAATGCAGAGCCTGCTTGAGATTTTCTCTCTCCCTCTCTCTCTCTGCTCCTCCCGCGCTGCTCATCACTCTCTCTCTCCCTCTCAAAATAAACTTTAAAAAATATATAAATAAAACACAAAAATAAAAAATAGTCACCTACCTGCTCTACTATCACTGAGTGCCTCTGGCAGGCCAGGCCCCGAGGGGGATGTAGTACATACAAGATCTCATTGGAGGCTTTAATATTGCTATTTTATGGATTAAGAAACTAGATTCAGAGACATTAGGTAATTCTGACTAGGTGGTAAATGGCAATATTGCTAGTTGAATCCAGGTCACCTGGACATCAAAGCCTATGCTTTTCAATGAGAATCCTTCCCCTCTGGGTATCACACACTAAGTCTGTCAACATATTACATACTAATAAGCAATGTCCAGAACAATTTCAAATGAAGGATCTTCAAAAAAAACACAAACTATATTTTGAGCCACACAGCATATATTTAACTAAGATTAATCTTTTGAAACAACATATCAAAAATAAAATGGTATCTTTGGTCAAGAAGAATGCAGCAGAAACCCCAAAAGTACTGAAATAAATAAGAACCTCTGGCATTAAAAAAAGTGGAAAAACCTCAGGCAGACAATATTTATGGAAGTATAAACATATACCAATGAAAATGCATTTGCACAGCAAAACTAGCAAAAAAATGACTAAACAAAAAAGAAAGTGGTCAAGTATTTCCATATTTCAAGGAAAAATCAAAACTGAAATATTATTTATTGATTATAACACTATAGCCCTGCATCACTTCTGCAGCCTAAGGCGGGGGGAGGGGGAACCAAAGAGAAAGCAGAGTGTTTTCCATATAATACAGGTATTCGTAGAGAATGGACTACATTATCAACGAACACTTTATTATCTGATCAGTTATGCTACAGTTAAAGAACTTGATACTCCCATAAAATAATGTCCTATTTATACTACTATGCCTGCGGCCAATCCTTTTGGTTTACTGACTCACCTAATCCACTTCAACCTCCTTCCTCCCTTACCCATTACCACTCCCATTTTCCTCTACAGCTAGAGGTGACGGTGTGACACTGCTTCGACCTATAAAAAAGCAAGCAAAAGTCTGTTGGAGAGCTTCTGGGAAAGCTTTTGTTTTCCTGTTTTCCTGCTAAGAGAGACAACCATTCCAACCACTTCCTCTCTTCATTTCAGATAGGACAGAGGGGCTGTGGCAGCCATCTCATGACCCTGATGGAAAAGCCCAGCGGATCACAAAGATGCCGACTCTGATACCACTGAGTCACTGATCAAGATCAAGAGACACCTACCTCCGGACTGTATGTGAGAAAAATAATCTTCCATTTAAGCCACTATTAACCAGATATTCAATTACATACAGACAAAAGTAATCTTTATCAAACATCTTAGAAAACTTTAAAGCTGGTAAGAACACAGTTTAGAAGCTGTGTGATGTGTTCATTCATTCATTCATTTGTTCAAATGGTTAAGTGCCTACTCATATCGGGCTTAGTGTTAGGATATGGGGGAAAAAAGCTGAAGATAAAAAAAGTCTCTTAGTTTGAGACAATACTTAATATGAGAGCGAGATGTGTAAATGCGACAAGTGTGATAAATGCTCTAATAGAGCATGAACAAACTTCAATGGTAGCAAAGAGGAACCATGAGATTTTTTTTCTTTTGTTTTATTTTTTCAGAATTCAAAGTCTAGAAAGTCAGAAATTTCAAAGTCAGAAAACTACAAGACCGGCCCAAACCAGTCCTGCTCTGTCCTCCCACACGGCAAATTAAAGACAGGAGAGGAGGAAGAGAGTTTGAGAAGGAAGCAAGCAAGTTAGACACGGTGAGGATTTCTGATAACCCTGACAGATACCAGAGCACAAGAGGTGCAAAGAAGCACCGTAGCCTATGTCACCTGGAGCACAGGGGGCCTGGAACAGCTCCGCCTCGTTCTTACAGACCACAGGGGTAAGTGAGTGAGGGCACCATGTTTGAGAAAAAGAGAGAGTGCACTAACCCGAATGTAAGATATAGCTGCAAGGCAGAGGATTAGGCAGCACCACTGATATTTTAGGGGAGACCAGCCTGGATAAATGCTGAGGACCAGACTCTTCAGCCAAAACCATTCTTACACGTAAGCCAGAATGCGCATTATGTAGTTCTATACACACCTGGTCTTTGCATAAAATAACAAACGCTAAAGCACTGCTGTATATTAGTCATTGTTGTAAGCAATTATATATAACATATTTGTTACAACTATCCTATGAAGTAGGAAATATTACGAACACTGCACATATGAGAAAAGAGAGGCAGAAGAAATTTCTAGTAAATGGAAGAAGCTGGATTTGAATCTAAGGAATCTGGATCTGGAGTCTACTCTTAAGCCACTGCTTTAACACCCTGGCCTCTGTATCTGCTATGCCCTTCACCCTCAACTCCCTTATGAGCTCCCATACATCTTTCCAGAACCAACTTAAATGTCTCCTTCCTTAACTGCAAAGGCTATCCTCAGCAGAACTAACTTTCACCCCTTTTTGTACTACCATCTTCTTCGGTAGAACACATATCACACCATCCTGCGATGATTTGTGGACATGTGCGATGCGTGTCCTCACTACACTGTGAGTGAGGTCTTGGGGACAGGAACTGCCTAATTTATCATTACATGCCTCTCATCAGTCACAATGCCTTAGTAAGCATTCACTAAACATTTACTGAACCGAATGAATTTCAGTAGAAATAATGCCTATTTTTATTTAAAAACATTTCAAACTTGTCCACGCAGCCCACTAGTGAACCGACTCTTTACTCACTCAGATTTGGCATCAAAGAATTCTATATACTCATTTCTAAAAACTAGTTTAAAAGATAAATCTTTAAATTATCTTAAGAGAATCTAGTAGTGCCTCCCAAATCCAGCTGTGTCTGAAATCCGGCTTAGTGTGGATTTTCCAATGTAATGTTCAACTACTCCTAGAAAACATGTCCCCCAGACCTCTCCCACTAGAAATAAAGGGGTTGCAAATCAGAACTCAAATGAAGGACTATGGAAGGATGATTTCTATAATTCTGACCGCTTAATTTGAAAAATCAGTTAAAAACTCTCCATAGACTTGCTGCAGCACTAGTGGAGTCCTCTGTATCAGTGGACGGGCTCGTTAGAACTAACTTCATATCCTTCGTTTCCTTTAATTCTTACTGGCTGGTCAAACACCTGTCAGATGCCAAGAACCGTGCCGAGTCCTGAGGATGCGGGCTGACTATGCGACAGGGTTGGGTAAACTAACACCTGCAGTACAGTGTGGTGGGCTGTAGTCACACTCAGGATGCTATGGCAGCAAAGAAGAGAAATACCCAAGTCAGAACGGGGAGTCCTGAAAGGATAGACAGGGGCATGGATACAAAAATAAAAGCATCTTGGACACAGTATCCCTTTTGGGAAAAGATTTAAAAGTGTACATTTCAAATTCGTAGTGCTAAGAGACAAATGATATAAAATATTTAAAAACTCTGCCATGGTAAGAATTTTACGTCCCCCCTCCAAAGTTCCTATGTTGAAATCCTAATCCCAAAGGTAATGCTGATAACCTTAGGTAGGTAAGGCCTTTGGGAGGTGCTTACATCATGAGGGTGGAGCCCTCAGAACAGGATTACTGCCATGTAATGAGGCTCCAGAAAGATGCCTAAGCAATTAAACCATGTGAGGATACAATAAGAAGCCTGTGACCCAAAAGAGCGCTCCCATCTGGGCAGCCTCCATAACTGTGGGAAGCAAATTTCTGTTGTTTATAAGTTCCCCAGGCTATGCCATTTTGCTATAGCAGCCTGAATGGACTAAGACAAACTCTTCAAATGATACCTGGCTAAGAGCTCAATGAATTTTGGCTGCCATTTTCAACATCAGAATCAGCGGCCTCCTTGGTTCCCCTTGGGAATCTCCTCCATTCTTCTAAATCTACTTAACCTGCGGCTCAAAATAATCATTTCTAAGAAGTCTCCTTTAAGTATGTTGCATGTATAAAAATCGTGCATCCTCTAAACTCATAAAAATTAGGACCCATAGAAAAGACAGTATTTGGCACTACTCTTACATAAAACTAAAAAGTTAATTATGTTTTTTCACAAAAAGTTAATTAACTATTTAAGGTATTTATCTTGCCTTACCAGGTATAGTGTAAATTCTTCAACATGAAACACACATTCTATTATTTATATATTGCCCAACTGAGAACAGTGTATGCACAGAGCAGGCATATAGTCACATCTGTCAAAGCAGTTGATGCAAGCCCTACACAGTTGATGGCTTATTTGCCATCTTAGAAAATGTTAAAGAAAAACATAAATTATAACCATGAGGCTTTTAGACTGTCTTTAATAATGATAAATATATATAACCTAAAGGCAAGAGAGAAAAAAATGTTTCCTGATTTAATTTTCAGATTTACTACAAGAGTGTCCATTCTCAAGAGATGAATACATTTCTGCACATAATTGGAATCACTGGTAGAACCAAAGCAGACAGACAGACAGACAGAATGAATGAATGAATGAATGAGAGAAAGAGAAAGAAGAGAAAGAAAAAAAGAAAATGTGTGATAGGGAGGGAGGAAAGAGGAAAATTTAGTGTTCCCTCACTCTCTAATCTGGAAGTAATTAACAAGAAACTCAAAGGAAATTAACCTTTCACTTTGGCGATATGCAGATTAAACTAATCCTTCAGTGCAACCTTGAATTTGGAATCTGGTTCACTGCCACACTAAATGAGTACCTTCTATCTCTATATAAATCCCACCATCACTTGCAGCAGTTTTAATCTCTACCACTCACGAAACTAGCCATATTACACTTTTCACTCTTAACTTTAGCACAGCCTACAAGTTCTTTCTTATAAGGCATAAATCTTAACTTCTACTTTTACAAACTACCTCCAGTATATTATAAAATGTTTTGCACATAGTAGACCCTCGAATATTTATTCTGACTGAACAAATAAACTTACAGTATATACTTCTGGGTGAGTACCAACTTAGGTGAATCTGTGGCTACCGTAGACTGAGTACTTAGTTCGCCAGGCTTTACACATATCACTTAATCTGTACCACAACGCTTTGAAGTATACTCTCCATTTTACACATTGGGAAACTGAGGCTTTAAAGAGCTAAAGAAATTTTTCCAAGATCCTACAGTCAGTAAAGTAAGAAGTAAAGCTGTGATTTCAATCCATGCCTGACTTCTACCTACTTCTCTTTCCGTTAAGCCACATTGCTTCTCTAAAATGATAAGCGATGTTCAGAACCATGGTCGAGGGCCACAGAATGATACTGACATGCCATCTCAAGTTTCAGTGAAAGAATAAAGTAGGTTTAGGCCAGTGAAAAGGCACTAAGGTTTTGTTTGTTAGTTTTTTCTTTTTTTCTTTTTTTAATAACTATATACGACAAATGTCAAGGGCTATCAACCTTTCACAAATGACATATCAAAATCATGTTTTTCATTTACCTCTGGAGTGCTTAAAACAGAGGGTACAGGACTACTGCCTAGGTGTGCACCTCTGACTTGACCTGATTTCTGAGTAGGTGTGTAAGATTAATCTTTGAACTCCAATTTGTCAATGGGGGTGGGGAAGGAGGGATGTGTCACAAAATACATTTGATGCCAACTCTCAGACCTGTATGGAGAGGGATATATTGACAGCAATCAGAACATCCTATTCCTCAAACATTGAGAACAAACAGTGATATGAAGTTCACTTTTTAAAAATAGATTTGCTGTACTAGAGATTCTTACTAGATCTCTTCCTTACTTCTGTTAAGGTTTGCCAAGCTCCCCCACTTGCTAAGTAGATACTATGCTAAATCCAGAGACGAAGAAATAAAAAATGTACATTTGGCCTTTTTTTCTCAAAGGTAAAGAGTTCCTCTCACTCAAGAAGTCAATCGGGAAATGTTTAATCAGCACCTGTTATGCCCAGTTTCAGACACAAATAATTGCCCAGAAGAAGGTAAGATATAACCCCCAAAACACCAACCATAAAGAAACAAATTGATAAACTGGCCTTCAACAAAATTCAAAACTTCTGTTCTTCAAGAAACAGTTAAGAGAATGAAAAGACAAACTGAAGACTGGTAGAAAAAAGTTCAGAGAACATTTATCTAAGAGGGGATTTGTATCCAGAATATATAAAGAATTGTCTAAACTCAATAATAAAAATGACCCAAATTTTAAAAAAGGAAAAAAAAAATTTTTTTAAGTAAAAGATCTGTATTGACACCTTGTCAGGGAAGACTTACGGATGACAAAGAAACACATGCAAAGATGCTCAACATTATTAGTCACTGGGGAAATGGAAAAAAGCCACAATAAGATATCACCATATACTTATTAGAATGGGTTTCATACCAAGTATCGACAAGGATGTGGAGAGACCGAGACTCTCGTACATTCCTGATGAGAATGTAAAATGACACGACTGTTTCAGAACACAGTTTGGCAATCTCTTAAGAAGTTAAACATATACCTGCCATATGATCTAGCCATTCCATTCCTAAGTATTTACCCAATATAAATATGAACATGTCTCTACAAAGACTTTTACACAAATATTTACAGGAGCTTTATTTCTAATAGCCCAAAACTAGAACACACAAAACACCCAAATGTCTATCAACAGCTAAACAGACTGTCACATATTCGTACGATGGAACACCACTAAGCAATAAAAACAAATAAATAATACAGCAACACGGATATATCTTAAAATAATTACGCTAAGTAAAAGAAGCCAGGAAAAAGAAGACATTACTATATAATTCCACTTACATAAAAGTCTTGAAAATACCATTTTTTAAAAATGGGGGGATGCCTGGGTGGCTCAGTCGGTTAAGTGTCCGACTTTGGCTCAGGTCATGATCTTGTGGTAGACGGGTTCAAGCTCTGCATCAGGCTCTGTGCTGACAGCTCAGAGCCTGGAGCCTGCTTCAGATTCTGTGTCTCCCTCTCTCTCTGCTTTCTCCACCACACCACCCCCCCCACCACCACCACGCCACTCATGCTCTCTGTCTCTCTCAAAAACAAACATTAAAAAAATTTTTTTTAACTCTTGGAAATATAGTGACAGAAAGCAAATCAGTGGTTGCCTAGAGTTGGAGGCAGGGGAAGCAGTGCAAAGAAGGGAAGGGCAAGAGAGAAAGATTAAAAGGGGGAATGAAGAAACTTTCAGGGATGAAGGATGTGCTCATTATCTTAATTGTAGTGATGGTTTCATGGATGTATATGTATGCCCAAACTCAGCAATTTTATAAACTTTAATATGAGAAATTTTTGTATGTCAATTATTCTTCAATAAAGCAATTAAAAACTAATCAAGACTTATACATATGAAAAGTTTAAAAAAATATAAAATCTGTGTTATGTATCCTCTAAGATGGCCAAAATGATCCCTGCCCCTTGCTATTTACACCCATTTGTAATCTCTGCTTGAAACTGGGGTGTATTTAATGTCCTGTTTCATTAAATACACTACAGCAGATGCAAAGAGATGTCACTTCCAAGATTAAGTTACAAAAAACCCCAGTAGAGTCCTTCGGTCTTAGACTCCCCACACGTTTGCTCTGTGAGCTGTCCTATGGAGAAGCCCAGGATATAAGGAATGAGGGAGGCCTCTGTCTAAAAACTATCAAGGAATTAAGGCCCTCAGTCCAACAGCCTTCAAGGGGCTAAATCCAATAACCATATGATTGAGTTTGGAAACGAATCCTCTACCTGACGAGCCTTCTGATGAGTATGCAGCCCTAGCCAATTGTCAGACTACAACCTCAAGTGAGACTCTGAGCCAGATGTACCTAACTAAACCAACCGCAGTAACTGGGAAATATCTATATTTGTTTCTTTAAGCCACAAAATTTTGGAGTACACAGTTACAAAGCAACAGACAACTAATAAAAAAATCTAAATCACATTTATATAAAACAAAGTCTTCAAAGTAATTGTATCCATTTAGAATACATTCAACTACATTAACAGAACATTTGACTACAACTGTATTAAAAGGTCCAGAGCCAAGACAGTCCAAGGTTAGTGCAATCTTTCAAAATGCCACTAGAGACCCAAGCCCTTTCTATTCAGGCTCTGCCTTTAAGGGATAGGTCTCCATCCTAATGCATGTTATTGTGGGGTTACAATACGATCTCACATCCACATCACGGAAAAAGAAGGGGAAGGGGTTTTGCCTTTATCAGGAAAGCAAACACTTTCCTACAAACCTCAAAGCTACTCTTCCACTTATATCTCGCTCATCAGAACTGTTTTCCAATGCCACCCTTAGTTGCAAAGCAGTGTGAGTAGATGAGCATTTTTTTTGGTAAGACAACTGCTACCTCAACCAAGTGTTTTGTTAGTAAGGAAGGGGCAATGCTTCTTATACAGGCAACCAGCAGTATGAGCCAAAGCAAAACACCATATTATGGTAAAACCAAGAAGATTACAGTTTAGAGAAGGCCAAAAACACTGTAAGCTATGGGGCCTTGAGACGGTTTCTGAAAAGAGAGATGTTTAGAATTTGGCTACGTAGAAAAGAAGAGCAAGAGAATTCTCAAAGAGAATAAAAGAACAAAAAACCATGAAGACAGGAAAATGCAATAAGGCCTAAAAGTATATTACCCTGTATAAAGTTTTTAATTTCATGATTAACTTTTCAAAATACTGCTGAGTGATGAATATGCCTGTTGTTTCCTAGCAGGGAAAAAAGGTGGCATCATGTTTAAAAGATAAAACACGGGAAAAGGGTCTGAACAGACATTTCTCTAAGGAAGATACACAAATGGCCCATAAACACATAAAACCATGCTCAACATCATTCGTCATCAGGCAAACAGAAAGCAAAAACCATAATGAGATGCCACTTCACAACCAGTAGGATGGCTAGAGTCAAAAAAGTCAGGTAATGATACATCTCAGTGAGGATGTGGTAAAACTAGAAGCTTCACACACTGCAGGTAAGAATAGAAACTGGTGCAGCCAAATTAGAAAGAAGTCTGGAAGTTCTTCAATTAATCATGTTGTCATATGACCCAGCAATTCCCAGGAGAAATGAAAACACATATCCACACAAAAACTTGTACATGAAAGTTTACAGCAACATTGCATATTAATAGTCAGAAGGTGGAAATAACCCAAATGGCCATTAACTTATGGATAAACAAAATATGGTATATTCATACAACAAAATATTATTTGGCCATAAAAAGGAATGAAGTACTGATACCATAACATGGACAAACCTTGAAAACATTATGCTGAATTACAGAAACCAGTTGAAAACAATACACAGAATGTGATAACACTCGTATGAAATGTCCGGAATGAGAAAATTTACAAGAGACAGAAAGTAGCTTACTGGTTGCCTATGGCTAAGGCAGGATAAGTGGGCTTGGTCCATGTTGGTCCCAACCACCGTTATTTCATAGCTGGATTATTTCAATAACTTAACCTACTTGGTTTCCCTGCTTCCATTCTTTGTCCACTAAAGGTTTCCGAGTGCCTAGGATAGTTATCACAGAAGATAGTAGGTATTCAATAATTTAGTTGTTATTATTCTGACTCCCAAGTCCTATGTTCTTTTCCAGCTTTTTTCTCCTGATTTCTTTTGCAAATATCATGGTAGGACAGAGAGTGCTAATCGGCATTCAACTCCCTTCCTATTTGGGGAACTGCTGGTACTAACAGGAGGCAGCTACCTCCCATCACGAAAACTGGAAACTCCATGGGATGCTCGGGTGGCTCAGTCAGTTAGGCATCCAACTCCTGATTTAGACTCATGATCCCACAGGTTCATGAGATCAAGTCCTGCACTGGGCTCTGTGCTGACAACATGGAGCCTGCCTGAGATTCTCTCTCTCCCTCTCTTTCCCTGCCCCTCCCTGTGCACACACTCTCTTCCTCAAAACAAATAAATAAACTTAAAAAAAGGAAAAGAAAGTAGAAACCCCAATTATTTATTTCGCCAGTTCCCCTGGCAACTAGAGTGTGAGAACGTAACCCAGGCTTGGCCAAATCACATGGACCTCCACAAACTGTGACTGGTAGCTGGGACAGAAGTTTTCTGAGGGGTTTTTATGTTTGTTTTCTTTCCTTTTCTTTGGCAGCAGTAACATCTGGTTCTTCAGCCTGAGTCAGAAGCACCAGTGGAATCATCTCCTGAGGTCGGCAATGTCAACAGAGCGACGTGCGGTGTTCGTGGCTCTGGGCAGCGGAACCCTCACCAGACAGGCTTCATGCTGGGACTCCGGCTGTGGTCTGGCTGTGTACCTTCCCTCAGTTCCTGCCTCCTGTTAGAACTGGGTTTCCAGCCTTCCCAGTGATTCTGCAAGTCCATCTTGTATGTTTCAGTAAATTCCTTTTCTGCTAATGTCAGCCAGGGTTAATTGCGTTCCTTATAGTTAAAAACAATGACTATCACAGGGCTCCCTACAAACTAACTCTTCAACCTCTCAAACCCATGAGCAACATTTTAAATAGTGGTGTTTCAGGAGGATTCTCCTGTGAAGAAATGTAATCTCATATTACCTCCAAACAGAAAGAAATTCATTTCCTTTACTATTCTTTTTTTTTTTTTTAAGTTTAGTTACTTATTTTGAGAGAGAGAGCATGTGTGGGGAAGGAGCAGACAGAGAGGGAGACAGAGAATCTCAAGCAGGCTCCGTGCTGCCAGCACAGAACCCAACACAGGGCTCAGAACTCATGAAACCATGAGATCATGATCGGAGCTGAAACCAAGAGTCAGATGCTTAATCGACTGAGCCACCCAGGCGCTCCTCCTTTACTATTCTGGATTAACTTTTCCCGGTCCTGTTATCTTCTCGAGAATCAGAATTCTTCCTCACCTCACTCCAAAACAAGTCCATAGCCCATCTCCCTGAAGTTCCATTTCTTACCTACACTGTAAATTCCACATGGTAATTCACCCTCTCAACTGCATAAAATAATAAAAAAATACTTCATTAAATGTAGTGGAATCTTGTAGTACAGACTAAACTAAATGCATGCTCTTGGAAACAACCAAGATTTTCTTTAATAGCTGAATGAATAAACAAACTGCGGCACAACTATAAAATGGAATATTATTTAGCAATAAAAAGAAATGAGCTATGGAAAAAAAAGAAATGAGCTATCAAGTCACCAAAAGACATGGAGGAAACCTAAATATATATTACTAAGTGAAAGAAGCCAATCTGAAAAGGCTATAGACTGTAGGATTCTAACAATATCATATTCTGGGAAAGGCAAACTACAGAACAGTAAAAATATCAGTGGTTGCTAGGAGTCAGGGGAGAGGGAAGAATGAAGGGGGAGAAGGAAGGCTGGAGGAATGAGTAACTCCAGCGCAGGAGATTTTTAGGGCAGTGAAGCCATTCTGTACGATCCTGTAATTGCAGATACATAACATTTATGCATTTGTCAAAATTCACAGAATATACAATATAAAATGCAAACCCTAATATATACTATGGACTTTATATAATAACAACGTATCAATTATAACATGTGCCACACTAATACTAAATGTAAACAATAGGGGAAATTTTGCATTTGGTGGGGAGTAGGGGGTGGTACAGGTACCTGATTTTTCAAAAGCTCATGTTATGCCACTTTGCTTTTATGAAAGACCTACATTAGTACCTGTTTTTGCTAACTGAAAGAAACCTGAAGGGTATTTTTGCTTTTACAAAAAAAAAAGTAAAAAGCAAAAAGTGCCCAGCGTTCATTTTGCAGCAAGCCCTTACAGAGGCAGAGTGCACCAGAGCAGTGCGAGTGGCCCCCACCCAGCTCCTTCCCTGGGAAGTGTACTCGGCGTCTCACATCGAGCTCCAGAGCACTGAACTGTGTCTATGAGCATCTGTGCTTTACTTTGATGGCTTTTGTGCAGCCGTCAGCAAGATGTACCCTAAGGTATCAGAAAGGCCTAAGAAAGGTTACTTTTGGGGTCTAGAATCAAAGATTTTTTCCATATAGATAAATGGTAATTGCTTTTTCGCTTTACGCCATTTTAGCTCATGAAAGGTTTCATAGGAATAGTCCACTTTTGGACAGTGGGGAAAATTATACAGCTGACCATTGAACAATGCAGAGGTTAGGGGCAGCCCTCATGCAGTCAAAAATCCACATATAACTTTTGACTCCCCAAAAATGTAAGTGCTGGGGCACCTGGGTGGCTCAGTTGTTTGAGCCTCCAACTCTTGGTTTCAGCTCAGGTCATGATCCCAGGGTCATGGGATCCGGGGCCACATCAGGCTCCGTGCTGAACATGGAATCTGCTTGAGATTTTCTTTCTCTCTCTCTCTCCCTTTGTCCCTCTCCCTCGCTAGTGCTCTTTGTCTCTCAAAAAAAAAGTTAACTGCTAATTGTCCACTGTTGACCAGAACCCTTGCCAATAACATAAACAGTTGATTAACACATATTTTGTATGCTATCATATACTGTATTCTTACAATAAAGCTAGGGAAAAGAAAATGTAGACAATCATAAGAAAAAGAGAATACATTTGCAGTACTATACGTATAAAAAATTCCATGTATAAGTGGACTCATGGAGTTCAACCCATGTTGCTAAAGGGTCAACAGCACTTGGGAACTCTCTGTACCTCCCCACCTCTTTTTCTGTAACTCTAAAAGGAACTAAAATTCTATAAAATAATATCATGATGTGAGAAGATGAAGGTTAAAACTTTCTAAGATCCTTGTATTGTTTGGAAGAAAGAGATGTTGATTATCTCTAGACTTTGAGTCAAATAATGCACGTTAAAAGTTTAACAGAAACTACATCAGAAGATTAAATAAAAACAAATTTCTTTCTCAAAAAGCAAATCCTTTTTAACTGCGGAGGCTTACCTGAGATTCCAGAACCTCCAGCTTGCGTTTCCTTGCGTGAAGAGCTTTACTCGGAAAAGCCCAGTAATAATTAGACGTTCCGATCCTCTCACAGTCAACCATGCCGTCGTCCACTAAGCTTTGAAGGACATCTTTTACTGACATAGCAGCTAAAAGAGATAGTTTTTAAAGACTACATTAAGACACATCCTATACAATTAAAAGGCGAAAAACTAGGAAAACACTTGCAACAAATATTACAGAGGTAATAAATTAACATAGGAGCTTTTAAAATAAAAAAAATACTACAATGGAAAGTACATCAATGAACAAAAACAAAATATACACAGCCAAGAAACAGAATTGCTTAACCCCACTAATAATTGAAAAATACAAAATAAAGCAATGACATATGATTTCTTGACTACCAAATTAAAAATACCAAAAAATATCATAAAAGAATTAGGGTAGTAAGTACTGTCATCATGGGTACAGAACATGGCAATATATATCGAAAACCTTAGATTTATGGATACCTTTATGTAGAATTCCGTTATTTTTAAATTCAGCCAAAGAAAAGGAAGGACATGCATAGAATGCTTATCAAAGCACTCTTTTCAACAGCAAAAAACTGGAAACCAGTCCAATAATTGGACTCGTAAAAGTATTTTATTGTGGGGCACCTGAGTGGCCTAGTCGGTTAAGCGTTTGACTTGATTTCAGCTCAGGTTATGATCTCACGGTTTGTGAGTTTGAGTCCTGCATTGCTGCTTGGGATTTTGTGTGTGTCTCTCTCTCTGCCCCTCCTCCACTTGCTCTCTCTCTCTCTCTCTCTCAAAATAAATAAAACTTAAAAAAAAAGAAAGCGTTTTATGGTGATGGGATACTATACAATCATTAAATTTATGTTACAAAATATTTAGTGGCATGGATACATGTACATTCAAAATGTATACATATCCATGTAGTATATAAACGTAGTATATAAAATATAGAAAAATAAAGTTAAAATATGCACTAATATGACAGAAGTTATCTTTGGTAGGTAAGAAGCAATTTTTATTTCCTCTTTTTGTTCATTTTTATTTTTTCCAACAATGAATATGTTTTGCCTTTTTTGCTAAGAAAACTAAAAAAAGAAAAAATCTATTGTGAAAAACTAAACAAAACAAGAAACTGAAAGTTATGGTTAAGAGTAAGATAAAAAATCAGAAATTTTTCAAAAATGGCATATAAAAATGTAAAGTTATTTCATAAATATTTGAAATTCATATTTGAATATTTGAACAATTCTTACTTTCTATTAAGTAAAACTGTACTGAGAAATTATCCATAATTATCCACTTTAATTTTTTTCTAGACTCCTAAATATAATAAAATCTATTAGAAAACTAAAGATTTAATAAATTAAAAAAAATGGACACCGAATGTACAAAACATTCAACCTCACTTGTAAAGAAAGACAAAGTGAAATGAAATGTCAACAACTCTAAAAATGAAAACACCGTTCTGAGAAATGAATGTGAATATAATTCAGTACAGCCTTTCCTGAAGCACTTGGAGCATACATATTACATGCCGAAAACTACACAAGTGTCTATTTCCCATTCTATTTCTAGGAACATTTCCTAATGAAGTGATAGGAGATGTGGGGAAAGAGAGGTATGGGTGAGGAGAGAAAGGGACGAACAGGCGGAGCGCACTGAGTTTTTAGGGCAGTAATAAAATCCTCTGCACGATACCATGAGGATGGATCCGTGTCATTATACACTTGTCCAAACTCAGAATGCAAGGCAAACCATGGACTTTGGGGGATTAGGATGTGTCAACTGTAACAAACGGACCACTGGTGAGTGATGCTGACAAAAGGAGAAGCTATACATGTGGGGGAGCAGGAGGCATATGGGACATCTCTGTACCTTCCTCTCAATTCTGCTGTGACCCTAAAACCGTCCTAAAAAATTACTTGTTCAGAAAAAAATTCATAGATAGCATGTAACACATTAATTTTAGCAGCAAAATTTGGGAACAACCTAGGTGTTCAACAATAGGTAACAGGCTAAGCAAATTAGGGTATAGCGGGTGGTCAAAGAATAAAACATTAGGAGATACAGATGTTGTCCATCATTTTTTTTTTAAGTTTATTTTGAGAGAGAGAGAGCACACAGGGGAGAAGGAGAGACAGAGGGAGAAAGGGAATCCCAAGGAGGCTCTGTGCTATCAGCGCAGAGCCCCACGAGGGGCTCAATCCCATGCACTGTGAGATCATGACCTGAGCAGAAATCAAGAGTCAGTTGCTTAACCAACTGAGCCACCCACGCACCCCACATCATCTTTTTAAGCAATGACAAAAGGAAACGCAGATGACATAATGCTGTATGAAAAAATACATGAACACAAAACTGCAGATACAGATGGTTCCCTCTAAAAAAAACAAACAAAAAACCAGATACATACACAAATAGAACCAAAGAATAAGACATCAAAATATACCAAAATGTTAACAGTGGTGATCCCAGAATAGAAGGCTTATGAACAATTTTACTTTGATTATGTATAGTTTTTATCTGTTAAAATAAACATGTATAGCTTATACAATGTAAATAAGGTTTAAAATATATATATATATACATATATATATATATATATATGTATATATATCATATATAGTGAGTTTAACAGTGACCCTTCAAAAGATAACCCCCAAATCCTGTGAATATGACCTTATTTGGAAAAAGGGTCTGTATAGATGCAATTAAGGATCAGAGATGAAATCATCCGTGTTTTGGGGTGATATGGCCCAAATCTAATGACATACGTCCTTATAAGAGGCAGAATAGGAGAAAATAAAGAAGTCTACGTGAAAACAGAGGCAGAGACTAGAAGAACGTGTCTATAAGCCAAGCACTACTGGCAGCCACCAGAAGCCAGGAGAGAAGCAGGAGACAGATTCTCCTTCAGAACCTCCAGAAGGAACCAACCCTACCAACATTCTGATTTTAGACTTCTGGCTTCCAAAACTTTGAGAGAATAAATTCTATTGTGTTAAGCCACCAAGTTTGTGGTAATTTGCTACAACAGCTTGGAAAACTACTACACCATGTAAAGATAGGAAGTCACATTTAACAAATACTAGAACATAAGTGCAAGTTTTACTTCTCTTGAAGTAAATAAACCTATAAATAAGTAAACGTGAGTATTTGCGCATGGACGTGTGCATGCATGTGTGTGTAGGTACAGGTATGCGTGCATATTCCATTCTAATTTTCCTAAAGCAGATACTCCAAATGCAAGAATCATGGCCACAGCCCAAAGACGTCATGTGAGGACTTTTACAAACATTCTTCACCCATAGAAATTCATGTTTTCATGAAGTGAAAGACTGTAGCAGAAAAGATGACCACCATTTCACAAAACGTCTCGGCACATCTTTGATACTCACTAATGCCTTTTTCTTTGGGAGCAATCTTCTCCATGTCTTTTAACTGAAACACATCTTTCTGTTTAAAAGAGTTTTAAAAAAGATGAAAAACAGGCATTTATTTTCTACTGTATATTTATATTAACCGTAATAATGAACTTAGTACTAAAAGCTGTGCCTGGTAATGAACCGTGCAACAGAATTAAGCATTTTAGAGCTCGAACAAACTGCAATTGTCTTGTTCGATACCTTTGAAAGAATTTAAAAGGGACAGATTTTGCATGAACATCCAGTTCTTTAACGGGAGATCGGAAGGTAAAGAACATCTTCCCACTGAGGTATAAAAACTACTTACAATGAATCATTTAACAGGAGATCATCACCTTCTCTGACACTGTGATTTTAAGAAAATACGGTGATTTGCTTAGCATGTATCACATGTCAAAGGTTTAGCAGTTTTAATGAAAAGCAAAACAGACGATGGGTGTCTACTTGAGATTCTCTCTCTTCCTCTGCCCCTCTCCCCAGCTTGCACTCATGCACGCTCTCTCTCTAAATAAAACAAAGAAAACAAACTCAGTGACTACTGAACTTTTGGAAGCTGTTAACATTCATTAGTATCATGTTATTAACTGAGACTAGGGCTGAAAATTTTTCAATTTCAAAGAGCCAATTTTGATACTCGAGAACATTAACTATCATAAAGGACAAAACAATTTCCCTCATAGTCTCCCTGGCTTTCCACTGCCTGGTAAGAATTAAATCTACTTTTCTTGCTGAGACCATAGGAAAAATATTTTAACTCCATAGAATAGTCAAAATCCTCACATACAAATTTCATCAATGTATCTTCCTAATCATCATTATTAATATGATGATACTCTGTTCTGAATTGCCAAGAGAACTTTTGATAAGTCACTGAAGAGAGGTAACATTAGTAAAATTACACTGAGAAGGCAGTTTCTAAAATAAAGCTCCCCAGAATGTTTTGCTTGTTTTACTGAGAATCTGAAATATCAAAATGAAAATGTCAAGAAGTATTATTATCTTATTAATTTCATATTCTATTTTGCCATTTTCTCCCATCTTCTTCACATCTCTATATAATGAAAGTAGCCAGCAGACTGTGGCCAGACTAGAGTTTGAAGGCCCTGTCAAGTATTAGGCTAAGACATAAGAAATTAGTATTTTTGGTAGGTCTAAGATTTGGACTTGAACTGGAAGAAAAAAAAAAAAGCTACTGTTTAGCCACATGGTAAAAAAAAAACAGCCTCTCAAGTCAGGTGCCTGGATTTGAACCCTGGCTCTGCCACTTAGGACCTGAAACTTCAAACATAGTTCCTGTTAGTGGCAGGCACAAATATCTGGAACACATTAAGGAGGCCTATGATATATATGCTACACTATATTCAGATTTATAAACTCAAAGAGGCAGCACTGGACACTGCCTCTAAAATCAGACGATCCTCCCTGGATTTGAATCCTACTACGACCACTTTACTTTTTGAGATCCAGGGCTGGTATCTTGGGCTGTGTCTCAGACGTCCTCATCAGTAGAATGACGATCATAACAGCACTGATCTCAAAGGGTTAAAAAGGATAAAATCAGATTATTTACACCAAGTACTCAGAGCAATGATTGGCACCTAGGAAGCACTCAGTTGATGTCAACAATTATCATTATTATTCCCAGGCAGAAAGGGGACACAATCAAATATGTGCTCCAGGAAGATCACTCGGTACCAGCGTGTAGTAGGAGTTTGCACAGAAGCGAACACTGGGGTAGGGTTCTTTCATACTGCATAGCTTCACAGAAACCAAAAATGTTTGCAGAATTTTATCCATTCTTCGGGAAATGGATTAGCACTGATATCTAATAAAAAAGGTACAGTTAACACTGAATGACATATACTTAAGGAGAAAATTACATAAAATACAAAAATCTTAGAGAAAACAACTCACCGTCTCAAAAAATATTTCCATCATGCGGGTTCTCTTCTCCTCTGCACTCAGTCCTTTTTTCTTTGACTAAAGCACAAAAGTAAAAAAGTAGACACTGCATAAAAACAAACAAACAAACAAACAAAAACCACTGCATCCTAAAACAACTTAGTCTGGGGGCACCTGGGTGGCTCAGTCAGTTAAGCGTCCAACTTTGGCTCAGGTCATATCTCGAAGTTTGTGAGTTCAAGCCCTGTGCTGGGCTCTGTGCTGACAGCTCAGAGCCTGCAGCCTCCTTCAGAGTCTGTGTCTCCCTCTCTCTCTGCCCCTCCCATGCTCATGCTCTGTCTCTCTCTCTCAATAATAAATAAAAATATTAAAAAATTTTAAAAATAATAAATAAAACTACTTGGTCTGAAACATTACCTGAAATGTTACGGTCTTGTCTGCCAATGAGTTCGCTAACTCTCAGAGCCGGGCCTAAAGATTCATTTGAACTACTATATGCAAAGCCTTGTAGGAGGTGCTGCCTATATAATAATAAGAACTGTGATTGTGACAGAGCCTGGCGGTTTATAGAAATTCAATATTTATCGAATGATCCAATGATAAGTCCCTGTACTTACCTTCAAAAGACTTATAATCTCTCAAAGAAAATAGATGTAACTAATAAATGATGAAATATAATTAGATGTAACTAATAAATGATGAAAAATAATAAATAAAACTACTTGGTCTACGTGCATTCACAAATGGCTACCAGGGACAGAATTAATTGGGGAAGGCTGAGGGCTATCTAGGAAGGCTAGAGATGAAAAGGATTTTGGCAAGTTGAGAAATGGTGAGAAGGTGTCCCGGGCAGACCACACACAGCCACAATGTTATGGAAGTACGTGGAATGCATCAGAAAGACGAGCACTCAGGGATGATTACAACGTAGTGCATGTAGAGGGAGTGGCAGAGAAGGTGAGAAAGGTTGTTGGGGGCCAGATCACGGAAGGCTGACTGTCTAGCCGAAGAGAACGTATGTGATTCTAGACAGTGAGAAGCTACTGGGCGGGTTTCTAAAGCAGAAGAGTGACAAGATTAGAGTTACATTTTAGTAAGATGGCATATGGTAGCACTGTGGAGGATAGGCTGGAGGAAGGAAACAGTTTTCCAAGGAGATAAGGGAAGCCTACTGCAGGTTACTACTATTCTATGATTATAGTTTAGCCAATTTAAAGTAAGGATAATTAACATGTAACTAAAATGTCTGCTGGTAATTCAATTTTATAATATATTGTATTCAGAATACATAAGGCTGAAATCCAATTTTTTTAAAAAGCCAAATTCCCTCAATGCAAAGATTCACAGAAAATAACGAGAGAACCATCATGTCTAATAGAGAATTCCACACTACTGTTTAAGTCATCTGCATCTTTCTCACAAATCTCCCAGGATCGTGAGGCAACACAAACTGTTTAGTAAGAATTTTAAGACACTCTACACCACTTTAAAAAAGCAGACATTAAAAACGAAACAAACAAAAAGACTTTGCAACCAAATACTCCATTGGAAAATGAAAGCCTGTAAGAGATGAGGAAAGGGATTTGAAATTGCCATCCTGCATACAAACTAGAGTCCACGAGCCTTCATTCTACTCGCAGAACCTAGAAACCCACTAACTGATCTTCACAGCAATAAAAGTATCAGGTGTTCCTGGAAGAGTTGTACAGATGAAATACGTAGGCTTACGTTGACGTTTCTCTGTTTCTCTGCCTGCTCTCAAACACTACCGTTCCCCCTGGGTTCTCTACTGATCCCCTCCTCTCCTCACACCTTTTCTTTGATCTTATCTGCTTTCATGGTTTTAACAAACACTTAGGCTGAATCCTCAAATCCTACATCGGTCTCAGAATGCTCCTGAGCTTCAGTCTCATGTGTCTACCTGCCTGCTGGACAGACTTCAAACTCAGACGGTTTAAACTGAGCTCTTCTCCTCCCACACCCACTCCCCAAACCTGCAGTTCCAGGTCTTGAGAGCAGTTAGATACCACCTTGTCACCCAAGCCAGAGGCCTGGCCGTCATCCCAGGTTCCTCCGTCCCTCTTACTCCACATCAGACCAATCCCCAAGTTCTGCCAATTTTAGTGCTTAACTATTCCTCTAATCTATTCAGTCTGCTCCACCCCTATAACCTCTACCTCGATTCAGGCCTTCATTATGTGTGCTGTCTCCTGCAACATCCCTGCAAGCCCCTGGCCACACTCTGTCTCACCCTCTCGGGCCACATTCCCCACTGCCAGGAAGCAAATCTAACTATGCCTTTCCCTTGCTTAAAAGCCTTCAGTGGCTCCGAACCATCCAGAAGTATCCAATCACTCTACAAGGCCCTTTATCACCTGAACCCAATCTACCTCTCACAGATACCACTCCCCACCTCAAATTTGACCATACCATGGAGTGAAGTCACTGGAGCTGTAATACAAAAATCAGATCGTCCCTGACTACCATGGTTCACTTTTTCAACTTTATGATAGTGTGAAAGTGATGCACATTCAATAGAAACCACACTTCAAGGGGCGCCTGGGTGGCTCAGTCAGTTGAGCGTCCGACTTTGGCTCAGGTCATGATCTCACTGCTGGTGAGTTCGAGCCCCGCATCAGGCTCTGTGCTGACAGCTTGGAGCCTGTAGCCTGCTTCGGATTCTGTGTCTCCCTCTCTCTCTGCCCCTCTCCCACTCGCTCTGTCTCTCTCTCAAAAATAAATAAAAACATTTAAAAAAAAAAAAAAAGAAACCATACTTCGAATTTTGAATTCGAATCTTCTCCCAGGCTAGTGATAGGTGGTATAATACTCTCATGAGGCTGGGCAGCCACGAGACCATGAGGGTACACGACCTAAACACAATCATTGTTTTTCACCTTCAGTACAGTTTTCAATAAATTACATGAGATATTTAATACTTTACTATAAAATAGGCTTTGTCTTAGATGCTTTTGCTCAGCTATAGGCTAATGTCTAAGCGTTCTGAGCATGTTTAAGGTAGGCTAGGCTAAGCTATGATATTCCATAGGTTAGGTCTATTAAATGCATTTTTGCCTTAACGATATGTAACTCCACTGTGAGTTGAGGAAGATCTGTACTTGTAATTCTCCACTCGCAGCAGGCTCTTTCCCATTTCTGTGTCTTTAAAAAAATGTTCTATCTAAAACACCTGTTCCTCTCTCCTATTCAAAACTCCAAACAAAATCTCCCAAGGCATTCTGTGAAAGAGCTTCCCTGAGCTCACAGGACAGGCTGAGTGTCATTCCATGTGTTCCCAGAACACAACTTCATCAAATCGATTTGTATACTCGTCTTTCTCAGCAGACTGAAAACTTCCTCAGAACATGCACTGCCCTTGCCTTGTGCTGGGTTAGAGCAGACACAAAGGCCATCCCTTGACTTCAGGACCATGTATCTACAGCCCTAACTGTAAACTTTGACACTGTTCAGGCTCCCAAACCACACAACATCCTCTGCACTCCCATAAATACGACACAGGGTAAATTAATAATCTGTGCTAACCATTTATGGCCTTTCCTGGGGAGAGAAATCACAGAAATCTCAGGTGGGCAAGCTCCAAAACACCATATGCCTATTCACTAAACCCAGAGTCGGGAGCTAGCATTCAATACTGCTTTAATTAGCCTCCCTTCACACTGGCCTCAGCAGTTCAGAACAACCAAGCATGAAATCTACACCCAGTGAGAAGGCTCTTTGGGCTCATTTTTCTAGTCCAATGGGTTTCAAACTGCCATTAGAATCATCTCAGGAGCTTTTCAAAAATACTGATGCCAAGGCACATGCCATATGAACTGAATCAGAATCTCTGAGGCCAGACCTTGGCCTGGGCACGCATATCTCGCAAAGCCTCTCTACAGTACTTTAACTGTACCCCAGGGTGGAGAACACTGCTCTTCTCACCCCAGAATCTAGAGACAGGTCAGGGGCACTGGGGGGCAGTGAGGATCCCTTTAAGACTTTGCTCTGTAGCTGCATCAGTGGAAAACAGATCCAAAGCTTTAAATGGGTCCTAGTATTTTGGATTATTAAACAGCTCCCTGGAAAGACTCCTGGACTCCCCAAGAATCTGCCACCCCGAAGCAGACGATGAGGAGAGTCTAGTGTCCTAGAGGCACACGGTTGTAGGACAGCTCGTATCACTCAGTTCAGAAGCTACGACAGTTACTCAAGAAATATGGATGGACGTATTACCCACGTACATTGTTTTCAGGCTAATTTACTCATCGGTCTCTTTTATGACTAGAAATAGTTTTTATTATTAACCACAGTAGGCGAGTATCATGGCCAGAATTAAAATAACTAATGTAAAAGGACAGCATACTAATTCATATTTAGAAATTTCTCCAAAAAAAAAAAAAAAGAAAATCAATAAGGGCTTACTTGTTAACATTAAAGAAAATCTGCTGACAACATAAGTTAGCGATACATTCAAATAGTAAGGAAGGGGACTCGAGTCTTGACCGGAGGACAACAGAGCTTCCTGGTCAACTAATACATAGCTAGCTATTTCCACTTTTCAGAAGACCTACATTAGTACCTATTTTCACTAACCAAGAAAAATCCTAAAAGCATTTTCACTTGTACGGAAAAAAGGCAAAATGTGAAAAAAGAAAACAGTGTTCAGCGTCTGGTTTAGGGACGGCTCCACCAAGCGCCTTCCTTGGGAACTACATTCAGCATCTCAAGCATAAGCCGCCATAGCTGTGAAGTGAGTCTATGAGTATCTGTGCTGCTGTACCTCAATTTTATTTTGTGCATCTGTTAGCAAGATGTGTCCTAGGATATGTGAAAATCCTAAGATAGAGGAAAAAAAATCTTCAAACTTTTAAAAAAGTAAAAAACCCGGGCGCCTGGGTGGCTCAGTCGGTTGGGTGACCGACTTCGGCTCAGGTCACGATCTTGCCGTCCGTGAGTTCAAGCCCCGCATCGGGCTCTGTGCTGACGGCTCAGAGTCTGGAGCCTGCTTCAGATTCTGTGTCTCCCTCTCTCTCTGCCCCTCCCCTGCTTGCACTCTGTCTCTCTCCCAAAAATAAAAAATAAAAATAAACGTTAAAAAAAAAGTAAAAAAACTGAAAAGCCTAAGAGAGGTTATTTTTTAGGTTTAGGAAATGCTCAAAATTTTTTCCCATATAAATTAATAATTGCTGCTGCTTCCCCTTACATCATTTCAGATGACAAAATGCTTCACAGGAACACTACTCTTTCCAAGAATGGAGGAAACTTGTATTTTAAACCACTTAAAAAACAGTACATCTAAGGAACCTTTTCCAATTAGGAGTTACGGAATTCCTAAGATCAGCCCTGCTTACCAATTACAATAAAATTTTGAAAAATTAAAAGCAGATGGTATCTGTTACCCTCGAAAGTGGCAGAGTACGTTACATTTCTCCTATTCCAAAAATATGCCTGCATTTGTTTACCCACTAAGCCCAACCAAATCAAAACAGCTATTAATTCACAATCAGGGAAGGTAACAAAAGTTTGCTTTGATCAACATAACACTAAACTTCCTTCCTGAGCACACTTTAAAAAAATAGGATTTATTCCTATTCCTAAAAAAATAGGTTTTATTCTATTTCATGCTTCTCCATTATCAGCGGGAGGCATCTGAAAATAGTTAACAAGCATATCACCATCTAGTATTAGAAGGTGATTTATGTGTGAAGAGAGATTAGGTAAAAGGGTAAAATGCATTTGTGCTGCATAGTTCTCAATGGTCAGTTGTATTAGGCCAGTAACTCTACTGAGAAATATTGCTACCACACAGCACTGGGAACAGATTTAAGTTGTGGTCCTGTTTGGCTTCTGAGATCATTTTATGCCCAGGTGGCTGCCTTGTTAGTTAAACCACAAAGAAGCCGTTATCAGTTATAATTACATCTGGACAAGTATCTTCAAATAAATACCGTGCAACCTAGATCCTTGCCCAGCAAAATAACGGCCATTAACTAAATTAAGATATTAAAATCTTAGATTCATTTAATTAGATGTTGATTCTCTGCCAACAGAAGCAGAAAAAAATGACATGAAACTGAAGTTTATGGAAATGATTTGATGAGGGGCGCCTGGGTGGCTCAGTCGGTTGGGCCTCCCGCTCTTAATTTCGGCTCAGGTCATGATCCCAACGTCTTAGGATCAGGCCCCACCACCTGGCTCCGCGCTGAGCATGGAGCCTGCTTGGGATTCTCGCTCGCTCTGTCTCCCTCACTCTAACCCTCTCCCCCGCTCGCGCTCTCTAAAATTAAAAAAAGTTTTTACATGATTTGATGAGCTAAAAGACATTAAATTTACAAAGATACAAGAACGATTTGAGCTGTCGCCAGGACTTAACCTACCAGGGCAAGCAGGGAAGGCTAACTCAGTGCAGTGCTTCCCTAATAAACAGGCTAACTCTTTACCAACCGGCAGTTCAGAGTACAAAAAGACATCGATTCCAGCCCTTTGGTAAAAGGACAATAGATTTTCAAAGAAATCTAACTGGCATACAGGGAAGATTCGTTAGGTTACTTCTAAAAACCGTGAGCCATTCAGAAACGTGCTCTACAAATGGTAATACATAGCACCGTTCTAGGTTCCAAGATGCCGGCTCGCTCGCAGCACCGTTCCCGTTCTTCCTAAGAGGCTGCACTCTTGGCAGCAGAATCCGGGGAGCCTGGTGCAATGGTTCTGAAGCGACTCGTGCTCTGACAGGTCGCTAGGTGTGTGAGACACTCGGGTCACGTTCGCGGACGCCTGTGGCGTAGAACCTAACCCGCCGTGGAGGGCTCCGGGGACTGCACGAGGACGGCAAGAGCCGGGAAGCGGCGGACGCCCCGCGGCGTAGGGGTAGCAGGCCCAGGGCCACGCCTCAACCTCTGGGCTCCGGCCGCGTCGACCCGGCGGCCCCTCCATTGGGAGCCAAGCCCCCGAAGCCTGCCGAGGTCACAAGCTGCCGAGGGTCTCCGCCGCCCCGAGAGCGGGAAGCAGAGGGATCCTGGAGCGTGGCCTCAGTTCTTACCATAGCGAGTCTTCCGAAGGCCGGGCCTGCGCAAGGCGAGGGGCGGGGCGGGACTAGGCGGGTTTGATTTTGGCGCCGACACCGCCAGGGGGCGGAGCAGCGACGGGGAAGAAGTGGGAGGGAGGCCGACCTCCGCCCGAACGGTGCGCGGCGACCCCTGGCGGCTCGGCGGAGCAGCCGGCCGGAGAGGGGCGGGAGCGGCCGGGGTGTTCCTTGAGCCGGTCTCTCCGCGGCTCCCGCGTCTGCCCTCCTGGTGTAGAATGTGACTCCGTTTTTTTTTTTTTTTTTAGAAAGTTTTGAGCCCTCACTTTAGGGCCTGATGGCCTCGCGCTGCAGACACCCGGCCTAAGTTGGCCTTGAAAATTAGAGGCAGTTTGGCTGCCGGGGAAGGAAGCGCTGCCCGCATTTATCCGGATTTGCCCAGCCTAGAGCGGCCTTTCTTCTCTCTCTTATTCTTCTCTGCGGCCTCTCTTCACTGTTTTCCCAGTTTTTAAATATCACTTTGCATTGTTTGTCCTTTAGGTTTGTTTGTTTTAAATAAACAAAATAATGAGTTTCAAATGAAAGCTGTGGAAAACCTGCTGCCTCAATACCGGAAAATACATGAATATTCAGTTCTAAAGCTCAGGTGTATTAGCCTAAAGGCGATACAAAATTAACTCAGACTTATCAATTATTTTGAAAATTATTGTACGTTATTTTGAACCATTTTAAAGTAATTTTACCAAAAACCTGAAGAGTGGCATCTAAAGTGCGAATTAGATCTCCTATTGCTTCTTTAAGAAACAGAAGCAAGGGGCCCCTGAGTGGCTCAGTGGGTTGAGCTTCCGACTCTTGATCTCGGCTCAGGTCATGATCCCACGGTTTGTGGGTTTGAGATCAGAACCTGCGCAGGATTCTCTCTCTCCCTCTCTCTGCCCCATCCCTGTTCATACTATCTCTCTCAAAATAAACATTAAAAGGAAAGAAAGAGAGAGAGAGAGAGAAGAAAGAAAGAAAGGAAGGGAGGAAGGAAGAAAGGAAGGGAAAGAGAGAAAGAAAGAAAGAAAGGAAGAAAGAAACAGAAGCAAGGGAAGGGTTATATTGATTGCTTAGCGTTCTATTAATTTAGTTTTCCCTAGGGTGCGTTAGGACACCTAATGATTGATGGTAGGTGAGATGATTTTAAAATTGTAAATGGGTAGCCATTTAACAAGTGTTTTAATATGTACTAGAAGAAGTGTAAGTAGCACATTATACTCCGCATTTCTCATGCATTGCTCTAGATATGGATGAAATAGGTATGTCAAAAAAACGAAACTGGTATTTAAGAAAACACTAAGTCACTGCACTGGTGGTATATAGCTTTGACAGAAATCATAAAGGTGACCCTTGTGGGAAGGCTTACCTTACTTGGTTCTCGAACTGCCATACCTCTTCCCTCCATCGGCAATGCCCTTTCTCCATTTGGCTTATTATCCCCGTTTAGACAGCTCAGATGTCTGGGAGATCTGACGTCTGATTCGCTTCAGGAATATTTTTCCGGGTTTCCCCGCTCCCAGGGCACAGGCGGGCAGGGTCTCTTCTGTGGCATGCCGTAGCAATCTGCAGTTCTGTCGTAGCACCCCGCGTTCGTTTCATAACTTTTCTTGGACAGCCTCCCTGTGATGTCAAACTCCTTTCTGTGGCAGAGGTTAAGCCAACTATTTTGGTGTCACCAAGACCTAGCACAGTGCCCAACACGTGGTAAACACTCAATAAATGTGTCTCAAATAAATGTACCAGGCATTTAAGAATGCCATCTCTTCATTGACTTGGGGATAACCAGGTATGGTTTTCAGTTGAAAATTCAAAGGATATTTTACCTTATTAAAATCTTAATTATTTTTATTGGGTAATGCTTTCCCATTTATTATCCTTACCAACGGAATTTTGAAATTATCATATATACCATTCATACGTGTTAAATTAAACAAGGAAGCCATTAGACTGTATCGTGTAGCTTTAAGGCTGCAGCAGCCTACAAGGGCGAACCGAAGTCTAAGCCTGTGCATGCCTCAAGGTTAGGAAATCAGAGCACTAAAGACAATTCCGTCAGCCAACAAGACTGTAAGCTTTAGTGAATCGAAGAGTTTCTTCGGTTCTGTTCTTTCCCTATGTAAGTCATTCTGCTGGCTCCTGTTGCCAGAGTAGTCCTACCCGCTTCCGGTTTGGCACTGCCTGATTAGAACTGATTTTGCTCAGACTCCTAATATGCCTCAGCTTAGCTTTTAATAGAGGTCTTGAGACACCCCAAGTTTTGCAATATTATGGAGCAGGCAGGCAGAGTATACAGGTTTTTAAGTATGGTAAATAAATATTTGCAGCATCCGAGAAGGACTCATGAATTTGAAGCCTCTGTCCACATACTAGAGTATGTGTTATGGTACCCAAATGGCATTTGTTTATTGTACAAATTTGTGTTCTACAAAATCCTGAAGCCTGCATGAAGTTCATTCTTTTTACTTTATCTGCGGCCTGCAAAGCATGTGAAGACGAACTGGACAGCTCACACCAATAAGGAGTTCATGTTTTAGTCAGAACTGCCCTTCCACCTCACCACCCTGCTCCATAGAGGGACCTGTTGCCCTTACTCCAGCCACAACCCTCCCCATAGGCAAGGAATCTGCGGGGGGCCAAAGAGACACACCCACTCATCACCCACAGCCTCCCTTCCAGACTAGGAACCTGGAAACCCAGAATCCCCTGAGTTTTCCTAAAAACAGAGCTTGAGACAAAGATGTGCTGGTAATTTATGTGGGAGCGAGGAGGCAGAAAGGGTGCGATGGGAAAGGAGCAAAGCCACTAAACACGTGTGCACTTCTCAGCGTGGGTATTTAAAACTCTTTACAAACTTATGTTTTGCCCAAGAGAATGGAAGAGTTTGTGGAAGGGGAGAACACAGGAGAGATGAGATCTGAGGACAGAACTCCCCTGGAGAGGGCACTGTGAATCTCCAGGTGCCTTCCAGGCCCTTGGCCGCCGTCTGTCTTTAAACCCCCAGCATTCTTGCTGCACACAGGTGTGATTCTTGCCATGTCCATCTAACGAACTCTCTGCCCTCTGGGCCATGCCTGACCAGACCAGGGCTAGGCGCTCCTGCCAAAGGCAGAGTGTACAGGATGAACAAAGAGCAAGCCACTTGCCTTTGAGGTGGCCAAGGTGGCCTTGGACAGTGATAAATGGACTCAATTGGGTCTTGTCTTGGGAAAGATGAGTCCTAAGTGCACATAGAGCAGGTTGCTCACTGGAACTGTAGCTGTCTCCTCAATGTCCCTGAATCGTAGTTACACTTCTCTGAGATTCCTGATGTGCACCCCAGTTGTGGAATACCAAACCTTAGAATGACACCCCCAAGGAGAAGAGACACATTCTCCTGCCTCCGCTTCCCTTGCTCTCTCAGGAAATATACCCCAAACTGAAGATAACCTTCTGATGGCCCTTCCTTGAAATTCTGAAAAGTGTGCCCTCTAGAAGAAACGTATTGAGGAAGCAGGAAACGAAAGTAATTTGAAGACAAAGACGAGATTAAAAAATTTTTTTTCATGTTTATTTTTGAGAGAGAAAGAGAAAGCGTGAGCTGAGGAGGGGCAGAGAGAGAGGAGGACAGAGGCTCCAAAGTGGGTTCCACGATGACAGCAGTCGGCCCGGTGTGGGGCTCGAACTCACAGACTGTGAGATCATGACTGGAGCCAAACCCGAGAGTTGGATGCCCACCCGACTGAGCCACCCAAGTGCCCCAAGAGATAGTCAACATTATCAACTTCTCAGTCACACCACATCTCCTGAGTTAGAAGTGACAACGAGGGCTCCTGGAAGGTCGGAAAATCTCAGATGGTCTGTGGCTCCACTAAAGGGGCTTCAGTACAGAAACGGATACACGGTAGATCTCTGGTAGTAAAAGTTCATGGAGTGGGGGTAGGGGAGATTGGGAAAAAATGTCTAAACGAGCTCCTCAGGGGGATGATAATGGAAAAAAGGTTGAGAAACCCTGGCGTAGAGTAAGTATACACTTTGTCATCCAAGCTGGGCACATCTGTTGTGAACGAGCGGGGCTGTTGTATATAACTGTGTGGCATAGAGCAGGATGGTCCCCATGAATCATAGGACAACTCGCAACTTCCCTTGTGCTTTGTTAACACTTCTCTTACGGTTCTTACCTTCGTTTGCTCTGTATCATAGTTACTAATGCTCTTTCAATCTTCCCATCTGGGAGAACAGGCACAGGAAGTAACGTACCCCTTTTCGTAGCCGTCTCATTTCTCATTTCTTCTTGAGCATTCTCTGGCCTCACAACATTGAACTATTTGTTCCTTCCTGAAGAGCTCACGCGCTCTCCCTGTCTTTTAACAAACGTTGGCTCATAAGTGGTCCGGCCACACCACCAGCCCTCTGCTGTCCTCTGGGGTGAGTTCTTAGCTGCCAGTTCCCTCAGCCCCATCCAGACCCCTGCCACCCTCCCCATTCCTGGCAGGGTGCCCGAGCCTAAGCCACGAGGGAGTCTGAGTCACGGCGTGGGACCCCAGGAGCCCATGAGGGTCTGTACTTACTCAGCGAGTATCCCTATGTCCAAGGGCGCATGACGTTAAATAGCAAAAACCACCACCACAGGTCAAGAGGCCACAGAAAAAAGGGAAAAGAGTTTTACATTCTTTTTGAAGGGGGGTTCCTGCATTTTCATATTGCATCAGCCCCCACAAATTATGTATCCAGCCATTATATATATTATACATACACATGCACACACACGTATGTATATATACACACACTGAACATGAATATATTCATATGTTCTACACACAGTAGATATTACATACAGTATTCGCTAATGAATGCACATAAAAGCAGCTCATAGTATTATAATAACCTGGCCTGGCTTACTAACCAAACTTGTAAGCTCTTAAAGTTCACAGGTTTTATCATTCATCTTTATATCCCTTACACCTACGCTAAACTCTGGTGTATCACACAAGTGCTTCGACATTTGTTCAATGACAGCAACGACAATAAAGGACAGTAGGGTGGGGCAGGGGATAGAATGTCATTTGCCCTCCCTGCCTCTTCACTTAGGTTAAAGAATAAACTGCCGCTTTAATTGAACTTGGCTGCTCTGGAAACGAGTGCAGCTGGCTTTCTGTGAAATGAGTTCTCAAAGGATAATTTCAGAGATACTTAAACGTTAACTGGCTCTTATCAGGAATGCCATGCTCTCTGCTTCTGAAAACCTCCAAACAGCCCATGAGGGTAATGGTGCCTGCTTGGTTAAAAAATAAAATAAGTGAAGACTGGAAGCAGGATTAAATAAAGCCGATATTCACGGTTACTAGTTAGTAGCATCACGTTCAGCCCGTTTCTCACTTGTTCATCTATCCTTCCAAGACTGACTTCGTTTCCTCTCGTAGAGTTACAACCTATCGTAGATTTTTTTCACCCTCCAAAAAAACAAGAAATTTTCATTGTGTCCCTCCATTGTTCACAAAGGATACGCAAAACATAAATTTTAGTATTCATTCCATCACAGCAAAATATAAATCCCAGACTTAATGGAAAATCAAAATGCCTATAAATAAAAAAGTTCAAGGCATACATGTAAGATCATGTTTATTTATAATTAAAGAAGAAAGACAAGAGTCCTTTATAGGAGAACAAAAGACCAAATATCAAATCCATATACCATTCAAGACTGAGAGCTTGTCTGTCCTCAAGTCTTGTGGGAAAGATACTGGCCTGTAGGTTAGCGGCATCGAAATCACAACTTTGACATTATGAAGAGAGATCAATGTTAATTTTATTCGATTTAAGAAAGCCAGGGGAGGGGCGCCTGGGTGGCTCAGTTGGTTCAGCGTCTGACTTCGGCTCTGGTCATGATCTCACGGTTTGTGGGTTGGAGCCCTGCTTCAGGCTCTGTGCTGACAGCTCAGGGCCTGGAGCCTGCTTTGCATTCTGTCTTCCTCTCTCTCTGCCCTTCCCCCACTCACCCTCTGTCTCTCTCTCTCTCTCAAAAATAAAAACGTTAAAAAAAAGGAAAGCCAGTGGAAACTATCTTCTTCGGAAGGATATGACATAGTGATAACCTATTATTTGTATATTTATCATCAGGTTCCTTTACAGCGGAACCTCCAGAGGACTCTCCAGGCGTAATCTTTAGATGTTGGGAGTGCTGCTTGGAAATGTTTGGCCATTGGCTTGATGTAATATAAAAAAAATCTGTTGTAGTGGAGCCTGGGTGGCTCAGTGGGTTAAGTGTCTAACTTCAACTCAGGTCTTATCTCGAAGTTGGGGAGTTCGAGCCCCACATCAGGCTGTCTGCTCTCAGCGTGGAGCCCGCTTTGGACCTTCTGTCTCCCTCTCTCCTGCTTCTGTTCTTTCTCTCAAAAATAAAATATTTAAAAAATAAATGAATAAATAAACCCCTAACCTTTAAAAAAATTTCTCTCTCTCTCAAAAATAAATATTTTAAAAATAAGTAAGCCCCTAACCTTTAAAAAATTTTATTGTAATGAATTTTGTTTTAATTAAATTTTGGAACCTAAAGACAATATTCACAGTGAGGTCACTTTCTAGTTCTTCACCCCCTGGAAACGTGACTACTCTGACTGCCAGAAGGTCTGTCCTGTGCTTCTTTAAGGATTATAAGCATATTGCTTTGGGTCTACTTGGACTTCTAAATACATTTCCTAGACATACGTGTCATGATTTTGCAAATTCCTGCTGAAGATATGTCCTAAATCGTCACCAGATTATTAGCATCATGAACAACAAAAATTTCACTAAGCTTTTCTCACTATTATAAACAGTTTGGTTGAGGTATTGATATCTTCCCCATATTGGAGACCAGCCCTTCATTTCCCTTTACCGAAAAAGCACACAATACATAAAATACGTAAACATTCACCCTGGAGATGGAGAAAACAAGCTTTATTATAACGATTTGAGATTTTGTGCATGGTAAAGGTATACACATGAATCTTGTTTCTCCTATGTTTCAAGACAGAATTAATTTAAAGTTTTATTGTAGACTAAAGCATCCAAAATACCGTGGTACATATGTAGCTACGAACATACAAACACTTTGATGCACAGCGTTCATTCTTTTCTTTAAATAGGCAGTCAGCATTTCGATTCATAAAAGAACAAATGAGAATAGATCCGTATCAATGTCAGAGCGCGCAAGACTTAGTGTTTCTATACACAAAACGTTACGAAACAGACCTATAAAGATGGAATGTACAAAATTTAAAAAGAAACAAAGGAAGCAGAAACCCTTTATACTCATACACGGGATTGAAGGCTATAGAATTGAAAATGATATAAAGAATTCTATTACAAGAATACACTCTGTTGATGACAGAACATTCCCATGTCATAAAGCAAAAGCATTGAGTTTAAGGCTGTGTTGCTTTTGAAAGTTAATGGACGTGCTGTACATTCATTGGGACAACATAGCCAATTTATTAATCTATTTTAGCATATTATTAGCTTTCATACATTCTCCACAAACAGACCACACAATCACTGCCACACAGTTCATCTTCAGAAAGTTTAAGATTAACATCATGATTTGTAGCTTACTGTCATTTAAAACCAAACAAAAAAATCATTTATTTATACCAAACAAATCTTTAATGGGCACTTAGTTTCCTTTATGGCAATACTAGATTCCTAGTTATCAAAAATATTAAAATAATTGTAAAGTTTAAAACCCTGCAACATTTTCAGAATGCAATAGTCTCATGACTTTCGGTTTTAAGCAAAATTAGATGATGTTCTCAGCAAATAGCTTCAACTGTATCCTACCTGGAAATGTCTTGTTTTTAAATTAGTAAACTAAAAACACCCCTCCCTTTCCAGAAGCTGGCGAATAGGGAGGAGACTATAGAGTCCAAATGTACAAAAAGGTTTTTCCCTTTTGAAGTAATCTGCACGTTACCTAATGTTCATTTGCTGCTTCCACCAACTAACTCAGTAGGAATTAGCAAAGCATTTATGTGACTCCTTCAGTGTTAAGGACATAGACACTCGCTAGTGTACTGCTATTCCAGTCAACTCCACGTGAGGACATACCCTGTATATTTAATAGAATCAAGTGCGTTCCAGTTGCATGGACCTGTGGTATTTATTTGTCTCAAATCTAGTCAAAGAGTAAATTAAAATAAGGAAACTTGGGATTTGTTTAGTTGCTGGAGACTAAAGTTTGATCGAGATACTAAGTACCATTGAAAAAATGGTGAACAGTCATAAAGGCTTTTTAGTCACATGTTTCTGGATGGTCAAGTCGCCACGTCCCCCAAGTCCAGCAGGGGAGGTCTGTTTTGGAGGGGATGCATTGTCACTGACCTTTACATTCAAACTGGCAATATTCTGCCGTAAGTGCCCAGGGGACATGTGAATGGGGAATTTCTCAGTGCTACTTATCATGAACGTATGACAGGTTCTGTACACTTGACAAAGAGGAATCAAACAATAATGATAGCTCAGGGAAAAAAAAAACTTATTTTAATATCCTTCTCAGTTTACCAGAAACCATTTTCCATAGAATGTGACAAAATTTCATTTAAATCTTGTCTACTCTATCTCATCAGCAGCACTTTCCCTCCTTGAAGATGCTCACTAAGAAATACAGTAAATGCTCCTATGTATCCAAATGTGAAACATTATCTATACTTTAACATACATGATTACATATTTGGGGGGGGAATACAGTGTTTCTTAGAGTGCCCACAGCCCGTGTTTAGTAACAGATAGTGGAACAGGTCTGAATCAAACTATCTATTTTTCCATTCCAGTTTGTGCCGATATTGACAGATTAAAAAAAAAAAAGCCTTGTATTCAATCTATTATTGAGATACCCAGCCTGGTACGGTAGGACGGTGAGTTAATTTCTAAATTCACAAGTATGATTTCAATGTTGTGCAAAAAACTCTTTTCAGTAAACTAGTCTTAAGACCAAGAGCCTGTGACAGAATCTAAACAGGAAGCCATTTTTACTTGTGAAAACAAATGAAAATTATTTTAACCAATTTAAAAGGTTTTCTTTTACACATTCTAGGACCTATCAAGGGTCTAGCTTATCTTTTATGCAGAATGTTAGTGAATGGCAAAATGAGATTCCCTCCCTAGAGTGTAAGCTCCGAGCAGGCAAGGATTCTTGTCTCTTTTGTCTATTGCTATATCCCCAGTGCCTCGAATAGTGCCTGGCACCTAGTAAGCACTCATGAAACATGAATGTCTAAATTCAACGACTTAGTTCGGTGATGTTAGGAAACAGTATCCTATTTAACATCCTAAAAATGTTATTGAACTTTGTAACTTTATCACAGTCTCAAATATTTTGAAAACTCTACCTAACTGAAAGAAAAAAGAAAAAAAAATTCTAAACCTAAATGTAAATCTTCCTGAAAACATTTTTTCAGAGGTCAAACTGGGCCTAATAAATTTGATAGACAATTGGAAGAAGCTAGATTTCCCTTCTAAATTTAAAAAAGTCCTATATATAAGACAATGACTGGGTTATAAATTAATAAGCAACAATCATCACATATAATTACACATATGGAAAATGTTTTCTTATAGTACAGTTCTAAGGTGCTTTCAGTGAAAAAGATCCCAACGTCATTTTCAAAGATGCCAAACACGACATCCTATTTGGTAGAACTGAGTAGAAAATCCAACAGTGGAAACAGACCACAGCTCACCTTACAGTATCGATGACAGATTAACAGTTGACGAAATTTTTCTTCACATTTCTCAAAACCCATTTATACTTAAATTAAAAGTAACTCCAGTTCAACATTTCTTTTTCTTTCAGCCTGTTTTTGTTTCGTTTTGTTTTGTTTTTGAAAGCACAGAAGGCCATTTTCTGACTAAAAGTCAGCCAATACCATCATTCCTGGAAAATGGTGAAAATTAAACCTGTTTTAGGGCTTGCTCTACTCGGGACGGCTTTAAACTGCGCAGTCAAGGGTGTGCTGGACGATGCTTCTGTCTTTCAGAGTGCTGCCTATTTCAATACACCAAAGGTTCAGCTATATATATATATATGATACATTCTACCTTACCCTAATCATGGATACATAGTCCTTTAATGCCTCTACTATTCATTAGACAATGATAAATAACCATAACATGCCCTTACCTGTAATGCTTTCGAGAGAACACGACTTTGGTAACACTTGCTTTCTAAGGGGAAACCATTAATCAATCACATGCCTTTGGTTGACACCATCCGTCCTCCAAAGGGCTACTTATGGCTCTCTGTCCTAGGACACTGGTGTCCTACTACATGTGCTGACATTCTGCAGGAGGTAAAGCTTTCGCTTTCACGAGGTGGAAGAGGAGAGACACATGAGAACATGGCACATAAAACGTGACTGACTTTTTCTTGATTACATGCCAGTGCACTAATCTGGAGTTGAGGGGGGCTGTTTGTTTACCAAAACGTAGCATTGCTGTTGTAATATGCTTTTCAAAGCATTGGGAATTTCAGGTTTCCCTGAAAATGGACTCTGTTTTTTGATACAAGGGGAGCAGGAGAGAAAAGGTGAGAAGAACACACTAAAAGGATCTTTGACCTAACGCAGAAAGGATGGGGTATGTGTGCAGTGGTTTTCAAGTGCTAAACTCAAGGGGCCCGCCTAATCACGCCTGAGAGGGTTTTGCAAGACGTCTTATTTTCTCCTAACTTACATGTAGTTACTGAGGACCAAAAAATGTCGCATGAGTTAATATCGACTGTAAAAGTGAAGTTAGAAGATCCCCCGGGTCTTGTAATCGAAGTTAAATAAAGTACAACAGATTCTGTTTTTGTTTTGTTTTGTTTTGTTCTGTTTTTGGAGGCTCTGCACAAAGGCTACCATTCACAGGATTAACAAACACCTTTAAATATTCTAGGTTTTTTTCTTAGTGCTTGCTTGATTTGCAAAATCAGTTCAACTACATAAATCCCTGTCCCAGAAGCCATAGTTCACAGGTGTGAAACGCTGCGGTTTCCACAGATTTAGAAGGGATTTCTTTCTTTCAAACCCTAAAGGCGAATTACAGAAATCAGATACGCAGTTTTTAAGGAAATTGTTACATTCAGAAATCACCTTGGGAAGTTCACCAATGATTCCTTCTAGCATGGAAAGTCTACTGTACTCTGGTCCCGCGTCGAGAAATCCATTCCAGTTTATAGTGCAAGACCTTTGGGATGTGGGGGCCCAGCTGCCCACCACTACTGTAAGTACCGGTAGACCTTGAAACAGTGGTTTCCAGAGTCTGCAACCACAACGTGCCCGTCCGAAGTCAGGGCCAGGCCTTGGGGCCCGTACAGGGGGTCAGCAGATGTGTTAATGTAGGACAAAAAGGATCCGCTTCCGTCAAACACCTGCAAAAAGTATAAAGTCGGAGAGTTACTGGAAAAGTTATAGTAATATGATGAAACAGGAGTCAGAAACCCCTTCTGATGCTAATATTGTCAATATAAAAGCATGCGTGTAACCCAACAGGTTTGTTTAGGTCACTTTCATCCATCCGATCCTTCCTTCCACTTACCTTGCTCTTTTCTCCTCTCACTCTCTGTCTCTCAGAGTCACCGACAAGGAGCATGCCACTGGCTACCAGACCTCACCTACATTCTTACAGCGGTCAGTTGAGGGGAATGGTCCTCAGTAGTGCCTGAAAACGAAGGACCCTTGCCTCCCACTCTCAGCCTTCGCTTTCCACACTTTCAGCCTCACGTCCCTCTTTTATCCCCAATCGTAAGACAGAAAAATCAGCAACTGAACCACAGAGGAATGGTTCTGAGTCATAACATACAATGAGAAAATAAAGATCATTATTTGTCATTTTCATTTTTTTAACATTTATTTTTGAGAGAGAGAGAGAGAGAGTGAGTAGGGAAGGGGCAGAGAGAGAAACAGACACAGAATCTGAAGCAGGCTCCAGGCTTCGAGCTGTCAACACAGAGCCCAATGTGGAGCTTGAACCCATGAACGCTGAGATCATGACCTGAGCCCAAGTTGGTTGCTTAACTGATTGAGCCACCCAGGGGCCCCCATTTTTTTCCTTTTCAGAAAAGAGGGAGTTAAAAGAAGTCAATCGTTCAACATGTACATTTGTGGGGTTTTTTTAGAAGATTTTATTTTTAAGTAATCTCTACACCCAGTTTGGGGCTCAAACTCACAACCCTGAGATCAAGAGTCACATACTCTACCAACTCAGCCAGCCAGGTGCCCCATAACATGTACATCTGGATACGAAGTAGTCTTCTTTCGGGCTGCAAGCTTCTGCCGTGATGAAATACAAGGAACATTTCTCTTTTACAAGGCCCCACTGGTTTCTTTTGACCATTCTGTTTGGCCCATAGGTATTTGACAAGGCAGTGAGACTAGGCAGGTGCTAGGAGGACCATAATACAAACAGCTAAGCATCTGTAATCTTCTACAGAACTGCTCTGTGAACTTGGTTCCCAGTCTGGCTTCTAGCTTTCCATCACAAAAGAATGGCTCTTTCAAATGTAGATGTACATTAGCATAATGAAGCAAGATAAATATAATGGAGAAATAAAAGCATTTATAGTCTCAATCCTTTTTCTGGGAAGTAAATACAGTATCAGATTCAAACGGCTAGCTACTGCTGTCTTCACAAAGACACCTGGATGCTACCTGATTTAACAAGTGCATTCTGAGGTCTCAGAAATTCGGCACGAGGCCATACTGGCAAGGATGAATAGCCCTGTCTGCAGATGTATGTTTTGATTCTTGTGAGTGTCTACACAGAGAAATCGAGGAAAGAATAGTCTTTCTCAATCTGAGGATTCAAAACCTTTGTTCTTAATTTAGAGAAAAATCATACTTTTTTTTGTCTGGGAGAGACTACACACCTCTTCTCAAAATAATGTTTAAAATTCTTTTCCCCAGAATGTAACCACTTTTATTATTTTTTATACCCAATTAAAATGTCAAATGCCATTCACGACACCATTAATCCTAAACCATGAAAACATACTTAAATTTATTATTACATTTAAAAATGTTTTTTGCTCACTTTTAATTTTGAAATAACTATAGGTTCACAGGAAGTTCCAAGGATAGGACAGAGAATCCTGTGTACCTGTCGCCTAGTTTGGTAGAATACTCCCGCAAAACCAGCTGAGTCTGGCGATATATTTTGGGGGAGTTTTGAAATTATGAGCTACATTTCCTTAACAGTTGTTGGGGTATTCAGGTTATTTATTTGATATTGGGTGAGTTGTGGAATTTGTCCTTTTTGAGGAATTGGTCCATCTCATCTAAGTTGTCAAGGATGCGCATGTCACAGAATTTCCGTGTGCCTGCGGAGTCTGTAAGGATACTAGCACTTTGTGTCTTTTCTTTATCAGTCCTGTTAGAGGTCTGTCGATTTTATTGATCATTCCGAAGAACCGACTTTCTGTTTCATTGATCGTCTCTACTGTCTGCCTTGCATCACACTCATTTCTGATCCCATCTGCACTCCTTCCTTCCCTCTGCTTGCTTTCAGGCTGTTTTGCTCCTTTCCTTCCGAGTCTTTGAGGGAGGAGCTTGGATTAGTGATTTCTGACTTTGTAATGTAAACACTTAGTGCCAGTAATTTCCCTCTCATGCAGAATGGTGGTTACCAGGGCTGGGGAGTGGGGGAAATGGGGCGAAGCTGGCCAAAGGGTATAAACTTCCAGGTAGAACATGAGTAAGTTCTGGGGATCTAATGCACCGTACGGTGATTATAGTTAATAAAATGATTTTATGTACTTGAAAGTTGCTAAGAGAGTAGATCTAAACGTTCTCACCACAAAAAAGAAATGGTGGGGAACCTGGGTGGCTCAGTCAGTTGAGCGTCTGACTTCGGCTCAGGTCATGATCTCGCGGTCTGTGAGTTCGAGCCCCGCGTTGGGCTCTGTGCTAACGGCTCAGAGCCTGGAGCCTGCTTCAGATTCTGTATCTCCCTCTCTCTTTGCCCTTCCCCTGCTCATACTCTATCTCTATGTCTCTCAAAAATAAATGTTAAAAAAAATTAAAAAAAAAAGAAATGGTAATAACATGATGGTGACAGACGTATGTCACCAGGCCAAAGCCATGGTGGTAATCATTTTGCAATATATAAGTGTATCAAATCACATTACACACCTTAAAGCTTACACAAGGTATATGCCAATTACATCACAATAAAGCTGGGGGGAAAAATCTCCCTCTCAGGACTGTCTTAGCTGCACGCTACGAACTTTGATATGCTTTATTTGTATTTTCATTCAGGCCAAGATATTTTTATTTTTATTAAAAAAAATTTTTTTTTACATTTATTTATTTTTGAGAGACGGAGTGATACAGAGCATGAGCAGGGGAGGGGCAGAGAGAGAAGACACAGAATCTGAAGCAGGCTCCAGGCTCTGAGCAAGCATTCAGCACAGAACCCTATGTGGGGCTCAAACTCATAAACTGTGAGATCATGACCTGAGCCGAAGTCCGACCCTCAACTGACTGAGCCACCCAGGCGCCCCCAGACCAATATATTTTTAAATTTTCCTTGAGACTTCCTCTTTGACTCAGGTTATTCAGCAGAATAATGTTTTTAAATGCATAAAACAAAACACATGGGATTCTAAAGGAAACAATCATATTAAAACATAAGTATCAAAAATGTACAAAACTGTGATACAGTAACGTGTGCTTTTTCAACCAACACATTAAATAACAAGAAATGGTGATGGATCTAATACTGACTGGTTCTGAAAGAGTGATGGGCATACAAGACAACTCAAGACCTCTGCTACAGTGATTCCTCTTGGCGACAAAGTTACAGAGACTACTAGAACTACGGTTGAAGGAGCCTGCCCAGAGACAAGCGGATAGCTGAAGGCCTGATCGACTCTCGACATACCTTGCAAACAAGAGTGTTGGGAGTCAACCGGGCCTTCAGCTACCCACTTGTCTCTGGTAGGAACTTATGGCCTTGAGATGAGCAGGAAGGCGTGGCCATCTCGCACCTGGCAGTTTGCTGCCTGGCTTACTCCCAACACTTGTTTGCAAGATATGTCGAGAGTTGATCAGGCCTTCAGCTACCCGCTAGTCTCTGGGCAGGCTCCTTCATACGGTGATTGTTGCCTATATTCATAATTAAAGAAAAATGACAGTTTTTAGTTGGAAGCTAGTAAAAATAGTAATATAATATTTTTGTTCAGTGGACCTCTCGAGTTCTATCCACAAACACTTGTGTGTTAAAAATTCCCAATTCAGCGTTTTTCGCTCTGGTAACCTGTTGATGTTTTTTCCATTCCACCTTCCTTAGTTTCTGGTGAGATTACCTATGGTCTGTGAAAACATAGCCAATGAAGAGTGGAAAACACCCCAGTTGGGAGACAGCCAATTCTTCACCTTCAACAAATACCAGTCACCCTAAACAAACACATTAGCATTCTCCTGTACCTGGATCCTGCTGTTTCCCCAGTCGGCTACAATGATGTTTCCATTTGAATCCACTGCGACACCTGTTGGAGCATTAAACTGCCCATTTCCTTCTCCATTGGAGCCAAACTTCAACATGAATTCGCCCTCCTGATTAAACACCTGTAGGAGATATTTTTAAATGATTTTATTTTAAATTAAAAACAGTTGAGTCAACATTATGAGTTTTAAAAAAAATATGTATCTGAGCAGATTTTTTATTACAAGACCTACGATTTAAGGCACTCTAAAAAAAGAAAAAAAATCTACAAAGTAGATCTCCATATCACTTATGGTTCCCTAATTTACTGTATAAATTTGATTTATCGTGTGTTAAATCACTGATTTCTAGCTCACAGATGGTTATTGAATACTTATGTATCAATTATAAAATATATATGAATATAAGGCAGGATAAGAAAGTGGAGCTATAATTTTCAACAGGATTATTCTTCCTGCCTCTAAATAAATAGCTAAGTTTCAAGGACAGACATTGTATTTCCCACAGGAGGGATGATCAAAGTTGGATCGGGACCTGGAGTTTTTTGTTAGGCCAGGGGCTCAGAATTTATTACAATTTTACAAAGTCAACATGAGAAAGAGTAAGTTGGACCTCACTCTTACAAGGGAAAATTGTGTGTGTGTGTGTGTGTGTGGGTGTGGGTGTGTGAATTTGCGCACAAGTGTGTGTGTAATGACACAGGTGAGGAATAAGAGGTTTTTTTAATATATTTTTTTCAGAATATATATTGAGTTACAATAGAGAGGTTATATGACCCTGAGGCTCTGATGGGTAGAGCATACTGAGGGGTGGAGGCTGAGAGAAGTGGGGAGCTACACAGAACTCTTAAGAAAATTCTCTAATATCTGATACGGACATGCAATGGCTTGTGGTTAATTAAACATTTTTATTAATGGAGTGTTACAATACATGTATCCAATACAGATTACTGATTTAGAGAGAAAGAAATTTTTAATATGTGGTTAGTTATAAGACTACAGTAAGTGTAATTTTATCTTGATGATTTAGACGATATTTAATCATTGTGAAATATCTCCAGGATATTATTTTAAGCTTCCATTATGATGCAGCCTACGTAAGTTGAAGGACTCATTAACAAATCAAAAAGTATTACATGCAAAGCACCACGAGAGTAAGGGTTCCTGAAATGTGAAACTGAGGGAGTTCACTATATCCGAGTGCAGACCTAATTTGAGAATGATCCCGGGGCCTTTTACAGATTCTCCTATTGCCATCTCTGTGATCATGAAAGATTAAAAGGACTCTCTTTCTCTTAGTTATGTTCACTGGAGAAGCAAAGGGAGACACAACCATCTCTAAAGGCTAACCTCCCTTGAAGATAAAGAAAAAGAATCATGACTGCTTCTTGAATTCATTACATAACTTGCCAAGTAAGCAAGCTACCTCTTTGGTTCTCCGGAAAGGACAACACCAGAACCAGCTTTTGCTAAGATGTTATGTTTTAAAAATCTTTCCTGACTCCTTTTATCTCCTTTCACACGAGACATTCTTGTTTTAAAGGCCAATGAGATTGTATGCGGGTGAGGACACAATTTATTATTCTCCGATCATTCCCTTATTAAGTCCTACCAGGGATCTCTTTGTTTGTATTTCTCTCTCTGAGGAAGCGTGTTTTCCTTGGCATGACGCAAAAAGCACAAATGCTTCTGCTCCATTTTGTAATGATGCGGAATGCCAAGTTTAGTCTTACTTGTTTTGCAATGAAAAGAAAATACACACTAAAGGTAGCTAAAGAGCTAGACCATTTGTTAGCCCTGACCTATAGGAGCAGTTTTTACATTTTCCAACAGAGAAGTGAATTGAATCCAGAACCACTGCTGACTGCCATGGGTTACGTGGGAAACAAAAGTCCAGCTATTCCATAAAAGCTACATGGCAACAGCGGTCCAATGGAAGAGAAAAAACATAGGTTTTCTTAAGTAAGAGGAAAACTGAGTTTCAATTACCAAAACAATCTACCTCTGCTGTACTGAAAACTTGAAGCGTTTTCAGAATCTGAACAATTACAAATTTCTCGTAGTTTCTATTTTTCCCACCTAAAATGTCATTTACTTGCTTATAAATTATTCAGATGAAAACGTATTGAGAGGCGGATGCATGAGCTGAAATGGTTTTTACAGCTTTGCTTTTCATAACAGGTTTTTATAGCAAGTTTTTATAACTTTGATGATAATCTTTTCCTGATTTTGAAATTCTGCTCACCTCAAATACCACCTCCACTTGGAAGTCTTCCCTGATAGTTTTAGTTACAGAAATCTGCTCTTTGTTTTCTTCTGGATACTTACAGAACTTTATATGTACCTATAGGAAAAGAGTAATTTATCGCTGTCTGCCTTGCATTTTGGTTACTTACATAGGTTTTATTTCCTTCTACATTGTCAGCCAGGGCTGGGGACTAGGAGTCCTCCCACATATCAATGCCAGTTGATTCATAGAGACGGCCTGGAGCACTGGGACGGAAAGGCTCTGAGGCCACAGTTGCGCTTAGTAGAAAAGAGCAACTTGATTAATATTACTGTCTTCCGGTGGGGGTGGGCAGCATCTCTGCCAGGCGTTTGCTGGCCTTGGCCGATCTACATGAGTTATCTTCTGGTTAAATGTCCTGCAGTTAAACGATTCCGCTCTAAAGTGAGTGAAAGACAGGAAGTCTGAGGACGGCCTATAGTATCGCTAAGCTCATCACGCAGGCTGTGACAGCCCCCTGGAAGGGAGGTCTAGAGTCCAGTCCCTTCTGCCTCTTTTTCTTTCCCTGCTCCCCACCGCTACTCTTCCCACTGTCCTCTTCCTTTTACCAGGACACCTCCTGTAAAGAGAGAGAACTTGCAGCTCACAGACACTGAGGGAGTTAGGGGAGTGGAGAATGAGCTCCACCACTCTGGCAGCAACTCTGGAGAGACAACATGGCAGGAAGCGGCAATGGGGGGCATCCTTTTCCCTCTTCTGGCCCCATCACTCCGGCCCTCTGTGCTCTACGCTTTGCACAGGGACTTGGCCCCCACCAAAAGAAGCTCGAGACCATTCCATTTACTCGGGTAAAGATACCTTTTGGGACAAGCTGGGCAAAGGAGGCAGCGATGGACTCGGAAGAGAGAGTACCTTTGGATGTTGAAATCTTATCCCTACGTAGCTATTCCAGTCACCAACACTGACAAATCGTTTTTTAACTTTGGTTGCCCAACGGTTGTCTCCAAGCGCAAACCTTAGTCACTGGCATACGCTATGCTGTTTCCTTCTTCTCCTTCCTTTACAATGGCCTCACTTCAAAAAATTTTAATGAATTTACTTACAAGGAAAACTTTATATCACTTTTATACGTGTAAACTAGTACCACTTGATGGAAACAGAGGGTAACTCTAAAAATAAACACGTAACTCTTAAAATGAAAATGTCTGCCAGCGCACTGCCCGCGGCCACCTGGCGTGCCTTCAGTGGACCATGCGTCACACCTTAGGAACCGTGGTCTAGAATATAACTGAACATTTTCTCGTTTCAGTAAATGAGAAATTCGTTTTGGTTCATTTCTGGATTTCCTGATTTGCTCATAACAAATGTCAAATCTTTCTTCCCCCTACACCTAGTAAGAAAGATGTACTACGCTGTTTGGTGAAGGGGAAGGGGCCCTGTACTCTAGGGGAACACAAGTGTGTGCAAGCATTCTCTGAAGTACGAAACACTACAGGGATGTATACTAGGGCTATTTCCCTCCCAAATCTGTGGTGATACTGGAGTTCTAATGTCTAATTTTGTTTGAAAGGCCTTATGATGCAGATAACTGAACAAGTGGTCTTGTTTTAATTTCTTGAATAGCGACCAAATATTAAGCTTTGGAAAGTTCTGCCTCTCTAAGTTCAAGCAACTGCCTTTTCAAATTTAATTTTTAAGTCATCTCCATTTATAGCTATTTTAAATTAAAAAAACTTGTCGCCACCACATTTTGTTCAAGGTTCTGACTCTCCCAAGTCTGTGTGTCCAAATTAAAACCTGCGCCTTCAGGGAGAAGCAAAATCTATTCTTTCAGGTTAACTCCTTTAGTTCCTGTGCATATTTGGGCATATTACATCATATTCTCTCAGACCGATTTCTCCATAAGAGTAGTTAAAAGTGAACAATAATTGGTGTGTTTATAGTACCTTGACAGAATGATTATGGAAATCTGTAACAATAATCTCATTATTGCTATTTACAGCTGCAAAATGGGGACCTGCAATAAAGACGAAAAACACATGTGACGACTATTAACAATAAAAATGATTACAACAACGCAGCAGTTACAAAATTTAACATATTAGTTATTTAAGAAAGAACAAAGAATTATAGAGTCGGTTCTTGAAAGATCATTCGGATAGACCTCTGGCTTTGGATGACATGGGTCCTCTATCATTCTACACTTGGGACTGTCTCCTCTGGCTCCTTTTAGATCAAGCTAAGAGTGCCAGCAGCCTTAATGACGTGGAACGAGCAAGAAGCATCAGAACTCATTCTCCACAGCACCATCTGAAAGTCACATCTGCCAGCTTCCCTGAGCACACGTTAGTCCCTTTTAGGGCCCTCAGTGCCCACTGAGGAAGGATGTGGTGATTCTTGGTCCTGGGAAAAAGACTCCCATATGTCATATTTTTTAAAAAGGAGAGCTGAAACCCATATTTTGTAATCTGGGGTGACGTTCAGAACCTGGCAGAACTGGAGGCAAAGCACAAAAATGATGATGCAAATTATTGTCGAATGCCGAAGCGTCCTTTCAAAAAGAAAATTTAATGCACTATTTTCAGCCTCTTCTTGCAGATGTGAAAAACTAAGTAAGCTTGTGCTTGCAACGTGGAACACCAGAAAGAGAAGTCACAGAACTGCCCTTCCTGTACTCAGCAAATTTTCTAAAGTCCTGCTCTCTGATCATCCCCTAGAAAGGTGAAAAAAATTCATTCGGAAGCTCTTTATTACACACAGCCACAGCTAGGTAGAAACTGGAGCTACTCCGCTGTTCCTCAAACATTTTTATTTTAAAGATATGTTAACTTAAATTTTATGTTTTACTTAATATTAACATTCAAAGGTTGGACTTCTGCGTTGTAAACTGCTGCCAATAGAAACCACACACGGACTGCAGTTCAGCTTCCTGCGGGTGGAGTCACTGAGAAGCATCTCACCATGCTTTTGCTTAGATTTTATCCCCAGTATCTTTCCCAAAGCCAGCAAACACACTGGGGATTGAGGCATCTTCCACATGCTCCAACATCATGCAAATGTGAGCAGAAGAAGCATAAAAAAGGGGGTTTACGTATTACCATCGAGTGTACCTGCAAACTGCCTGTCCCCATTTCCTCGGCTACCAAACCTGGTGACTATTTTCCCATTTGGCTGGAAAATAAACACGCAGCACGCCTTGTTGTCCACCACAATGATGTGCCCGTTGCGGTCCACAGAGACTCCTTTGGGCCCCATCAACTTTCCTGATCCGATTTTTGTCTGTTAGAAACAAGTACAGAAAAGGAAGTTTAAAACACTGCAGAACATGAAGACAGGTACCTGTTTTAGTAAACACTTACTTGAACCTTTAAATGGGGGTGCGCAGCTACTCATACGTCACAATGACCTCCTGTTTTTGTCACATCCATTATCTGCTCCAAGATTTATGTGAAATCCTTACTTTTTATTAAGAGGATCGCCACCAAGAATGTTCTAGAATCCCCTTAACTAGGGTCATAGTTTCCTTGTAAAGATGCAATGCGGTATGGCAAAAGATCACTGGGTCAGGAGCAGGACGACTGTTCTATGCCTGTCGCTTGTTTTAGACTCATCTGGTATAGCACACATGGATTTGATTTCCTTAAGCTTCAGATTCCTTATATATTAAAAAATGTAAAAAAAAAAAAAAAAGACTTTGGTAACTTCCAAAGGCATTTCTGGAACAGGCACTAAGTAAAACAATGTAGATCCAGTGTTGTGTAGAACACAGCACATAGTAAGTAGTCACTGAAGGGAAGCTCTCATCGTCATTATTGTAGATCGTAGTATCAAAACTGGCAAGTATCTGCCGTTGAACTTCACCAGCGTTAAGTTCCACACAGGCAGGAGTCATGTCTGTTTTATCCACTACTGTGTACTCAAGGCCCAGCATACTACTTGGTGCCTAACCGGGTAGTCAACAACTATTTGCCGAATACATTAATTTTAAAAGTCTAGCATCATTTAGGGTAACCCTGGTGATTGAATGGTTCCAGTTTTCAGTCTTTTAAAATGGGAGAAAAGCATTAGATTTCTATCAAACACATACCATAGCATTTTAAATCTTACTCATTTTTCTGAGTCGACTATATAAATGCCTATTTGCTATGAGAGACTTGTCTTATATCTTCACTTTTATAGCTCCGTTATAAAGTACTTTACTCATTCACCCATTTATTTACTAATTCTGCAAACACCTGGCAGGTGATGGGGCACCCACTCTGTGGCTAATGAGTCCAGGCACTGGTAGAGAAAGCCAAGCAAGACCAGCCCCTCTCCTGGAAGATGTCTCAGTCATACTGGAGAGACAAACACGTTCACTGAGTCCTGTTTAATGTGCCTGGCATTGAGCGTTTGGTAGATCTGAGAGAGAATTCAAACAGGCTATCCTAGAAGCCATAGAGAACAAAAACTTAACGTGACAGGTCACTACAGACAAGGAAGGAGAAGGAGCACCCAAGATGAGGAAGCAGCCAGAAAGAGTGCCAAGTAAGTGAGGTAAGAACCACAGAGGCTTAGAGGGTCAAGCAGATCTCTCTGTGTTTTTATAAATGCTTTCCCAGATATATTATTAAACAAAGCAAGGTACTGAACAGTGAGTATAGTCTGAGCCCACCTGAATTAAATGTGTTTATACATGTACGCACACATATTCCTGGAAGAGACTTGTAAGAAACCAATGATATTAGTGGTGGTAGGAGAAACTCTTACTTTTCATTTTATACTCATCTATAGAGTTATTTTAAATACTTTTTAAAGTTTTATTTTGTTTGTTTTTTTTTTGGTGAGAAAGAGAACGAGCGTGCACAAGTCAGGGGTGGGGGGAGAGAGAGAATCCCAAGCAGGCTTTGCACTGTCAACGAGAGCCCGATGTGGAGAGTATGACCTGAGCTGAAGTTGGACGCTTCACTGACTGAGCCACCCAGCTGCTCCTGCATCTATTACTTTTTCAGTTAAAATTTTTAATTCCGAAAAAATTTACATTACCCTAGGTTCTCTTTTAGTCCCCTTATTTCCTCTATATTAGTGCTACCTGATAGAAATACAACAGAAGCCATGTATGTAATTAAGATTTTTCTTAATTACAACATTAAAAAAACAAAAAGAAAAAATGAATTATTTTACTCATTTTGTATTTGACCTAACATAGCTAAAAGTCATCATTTCAACATATAATCAATACTCAAATTATCGATGAAATTTTTTTTTCTTTTTTTTTTACTAAGTCTTGAAATCCAGTGTGGATTTCACATGCATAGCACATCTCGATTCAGACTAGTCCCATTTCAAGACCTCGGTATCCCCTGTACTGGTGGCTACCAAACTGGATAGTGCAATTCTATATACTTCTAAGATTTCATTTATGCTATGGCATCAACTTTCACCTCTGTGCATAAAAGTCTCAAATCCGCATCTTTAGTCCCGGCTTATTTTACAAGTTATCATCTTGAACTCAACCAGTGTTTAACCAAGTTCACCTTTTCATTTCCACCACTGGAAAAAAAAAAAATGAAACCTAAATTAAGACCTCCTGATTTCCTAGTTCCTTTTATTAATTTATTTTGAGAGAACACGTCAAGTGGGGGGAGGGGCAGAGCAACAGAGAGAGAGAGAGAAAGAGAGAGAGAGAGAGAGAGAGAGACACAGAATCCCAAGCAGGCTCTGGGTTGTCAATGCAGAACCCTGTCAATGCAGAGCTTGAACCCACGAACCATGAGATCATGACCTGAGTCAAGAATCGGACGCTTAACCAAGTGAGCCACCCAGGCGCCCCTCCTAGTTCCTTTACCTCCTAGATAGCACAGTTCATTCAAACTCAAAATCCAGATTTCGGAGCAAAATTCACTCTTCCCTTTACCAGTCTGAACCTCAGTTCTCTTGTTTGTAAAATAAACGGCAGCTACTGTATTTCCCTCCTGGGTCAGGCAGATACTGAAGGATAGAGTCCCAAGCATAGCACACGACACCCAATCTCCTTCTCTCCACTCTTCAGCCGATATCATTCATGCCTGACCCTCAGAATTATCTTCCTTCCTAACAGAGACATCCAGGTATGTGCAGAGAGTACGAAGAGAGGCATAGGGACTGAGGCATAGAGACTGTTTCATAGCGTGGGTTCAGACCGTCTGTGATCTTTGATTCTTGTTAGCTTATAAATAAGATTCAGATTTGATCTCTTTGATACAAAGAGACACATTCACTTAGGAAGGAAACAATGAGCTTCTTGCAAGGGAATCTGTTGTATAAATTTGATTCTCATTTTGCAATCTAGCTTAGAGATCAGAGGTTATACCATAATGGCTTTAAAGAAATTGTATACTTTCTTTCATGTTGTAATGGAAGATACATCAGTAGAGATCAAAAGAAGAGAGGACACTCTGATTTTTACAGCAAGAATATTATTACTACCTAACATTATGAACACTAGTTGTTACTTAGAATGACTCAGCCATATAATACCAAGCAGATGATAATTATGTAGAATAAAAACAGAAAATAAAGGATTACTGCCATTCTACCATGAAGTAAGAGCTAGGTCTTAAAACCAAAATCAAAACAAACCAAAAAATCTTAAATGTTGAGCCAAAACCTCTTTTCCTTTCACTTTCCCTTTATCATTCCCAGTTTAGCTGCATTAGATTCTACCATGTGAAGTAAGAGTTATTACTGCATTTGGCCTGACAATGTGTCCCTGTCTTAAACAGGATAGTAAGCACTGATACTTTAAATTTTTTTTTTTAACGTTTATTTATTTTTGAGAGACATAGAGACAGAGCGTGAGCAGGGGAAGGGCAGAGAGAGAGGGAAACACAGAATCTGAAGCAGGCTCCAGGCTTTGATGAGCCAGCAGCACAGAGCCCAACGCGGGGCTCGAACTCACAGACCGTGAGATCATGACCCAAGCTAAAGTCGGCCGCTTAACCGACTGAGCCACCCAGGCGCCCCCAGAGATACTTTAGACTCTGGCTTTAGAAGAGCTAAATAAAAATATTTAACTTAACAAGGAGGTCCATAAATTGAGGAAGGGATGATTTTAGAATATGGTGGCCAGAGGTCTCTATATCTGTTCCGGGGTCACAAAAGGTTCCTAGATGGGCTGGAAGATATAAATCAACAGAAAAGATGGAAAGGAAAAAATTAGAGGCAGAGAGGAATGAAAATTAGGGCTAAGAATTTGGTGAGTAAAAGAAAGAAAATGCGATAAGCTTTTATAGCTCTAGAACTATTAGGAACAAATACAAAGAATTCACTTTTGTGTTAAAGGTTTGTCTTTCTAAGCATCTGTTTAATTTTACTGAATCCGACTGAAAAAGAAAACAAGTGTCTCTGAGTAAATGGTCGTGGCCTATGGTCAGTTGGATGAGCTCCCATTACACTACTAAAGCATTTTCACTTTTTATTCCTTTACCCCCTGATCAATGCCTACCGAAAAAAAAAAAAAAGGGCGTATGTTGAAACTATACCATATCCACTTCCCCAACCCTGTAGAGGGCATTCCAATTACTACCAACAGTATTCCAACTATGAGGATCCAATCTTTCAGGAAAAGTGTTTATTACATATAAAATATTGAACCATTGAATAAAAAATGCATAATTCAGGAAGCCCTTCTCTCTTAGATATAAAACTCCTATTTCAACATGTTTTAATATGTTAGATATAAAATATTTCAGTATATTAGATATAAAATTGCTTCAACACTTATTTTAGCATTCATTTATGAATTTGGAGAAACAGGTCACGATTTTGCTAGAGCAGGTAACACGAAGAAATGGGTTGTCTCCAAACTAGATGGATATTTTCAAATGGTCACTGAGAACAGTTTTCCTTCTATTCATGTTAAAGTTGTTGTATTTGCGTATGTCTTACTACAAATGCAACTATGAAACTACAAAAGAAGAGGAAGGAGTTAGAGATACATAAAGAAGAGAGATCTTTCTGCATACGTGGCTATCATGCAGAATCATCAAGTTTCTAGGGAACAAAAAAACCTCAAAGACAACTGAACAATTGTGTATAATATGGTGGAATTAAGAACTATGGCTTTTTATTCTCCTAGATTGAAAAGATCCTGACCCACACAAAACAGAAGTTCCAATCTAAGGGTTAATAACTATGGAAATAAGATGTTTTAATAAAAATGATGAGGTGACCGTAGTGATCCAATAACTTTAAAAAGAAAACTATAAATTCCTCTAATAAGACATAAACGAGTGAACTTTGCGTAATCTTCAGGATTCCAAAATAGATTAAAGGAGCATCTTCTCTGAACATTTAGACAAGGAAGTGATGACCAGGTGTTAGCATGAGGCCATGAAGTCCAAATCACATCTAGTCAAACAGACTTCATTTTTTGGGCAAGGTTACTGGAAGCAATGGAAAAGAGCATTTCTTAGATGCCTATTTCATATGAGGCACATATAAAATCCAGAAGTAAATCTCATTTAATCCTTACCCAAATCCTACAAAATAGATTTTTTTTAAATCCAAATGTGACATGGGAGACTATCGAAGCTCAAGGAAGTTATATCATTAGTTAAAAGCTGCAGGGATTCTGAAGGGTTGATCTGTCTGAGTAAAAGTTCACGTTGTCACCTGAAAGAGAAGCCTCCAGCAGGCTGCACAGGGCAACGCAGAAGGCACAGTGCATATGACCTTCAAAAACACCTTTGCCAAGTGTCTCGTAACCTTCTTGTGAACAAATGCAGAAAATGGGCTGCATAATAATACTCCTTGATATTTCTGCCATCACTAGAGGGCTCTCTACTCTCTCTTGACGAAGAAACGGATGATGCTGGCTGGGGACAACAGCAAATCTGTCAAATGATGGGACCCCCTCAAGGTGCAGCTCCACTCACCAGTCCTCTGTGCGGCCGCCATTTTCTTGTCCTTCAGATTCCTGTATTATATACTTTAACACTAGGTTCTCAGATTGTACCTAACAATGCAAGACTGATTCCAGGTGGACACAAATTGTTTAACATCCTTTTTGGTGTCTTTTGTTTCCTCAAGGAGCTTGTATGGTTTTCAAAAGTAGAAACCACGTTTTATAATTCCGTCTCTCCCGTATCATCTATCACAGGCCTGAGAAAGTAGAAAGCACTTCCTACATGACAATCTGTAGGTTAATTTAGGAAATCTCAATGTCCTCTTCAGAACCCTTTTCTCTCAGTTGTTCTTCACTGAACTTAGGTACATCTGACGACATGTAAAAAAAGCCGCTAAACCTAACTGCTTTATAAAATGAAGCCATTATTTCAGATATATAAGATTTATGACAATATCATTGTTACTCTCCATAAAACTTAAATGCAACGAAGTTAGCGTGTCTTTGTGTATGAAATCTTGTTGAATTTCATCTCGTATTTCCTATCCTTTCTCTCTACTGCTTAGCAGCCAATTGGTAGTTTAATCTTACCTTAAACTTGCCATCGGAAGAGAAAATGCTAACCCACTTATTATCGTAGTCTGCAATGATTATGTCCCCACTGGGATGCACAGCTACTCCCGTGGGTCGCTGCAGCTGCCCGGGAGAGCGTCCCCGTATGCCGAACCGACTTTTGAACTGGCCGTCATTGGAAAATATCTGCAAAACAAATGATATCCCTTGGAACGTGCATGAGCACAGGAATTAGTGAGGAAGAAAGAGACAAGAACATCTGTCATACGCTCTCGGGAGCCATTCTGGGCTCACAGGTTGAGACCCCTCCCTGTGTGGAAAAGGGGGTTGAAGCAAAGCTCCCACCGGCCAAAATAAAACCTAGTCTTACCTCCTTCTAAATAATTTTTCAGGCTTGGATTTCTTGAGCTGCTCTCATTGGCTCCAAGGAATGTAATGCTCTTTTGTTTTATGGCATTTAGATAACAGGGAAGGACCTGGAGCACGATGATTTGATGGATTACATCTGAATGAGAGTATCCCGGCCAGAAGTAATCTTAAAGTTGCATCTTGGGGATGGGTTGCACAGATTGAGAGCAGTTATGAGCTGGCTGAATATTGGTGTGATTTGTGTAAACCTTAGGCTCCTATTATGCAAATTCACTCATTCACAAGCAAAAGACAAGCATTGGGAATTCTATCCTTGCTGGATGGGTTGCACCTCCCTCATTGTAGTTGGAAGAATAGGTGGAATGACTCCTGGCCTGTTTATAGATAATCGACTTAGGCAGGTCTAGGTAACTTCCTGTTCTCTCCCCCTGTCTTAAATTTATATGCTAATTAACTTGAAAACAACTTGCAAGATTGAGGAAATCATGCTTAGCTGATAAAAACACATTATTGTTCAAACTATGCTTACTGATGGGCTGTCACTCGTTGCTGTAATGTCACTCACTACTTTTAAATAAAGACACAGAGACCATCAGGACAGAGAGATGTGCCAGACTAGCCAGAGATGCCTGCTTGGTGATCAGACCACATCTTGAGCCTCTCTTGTTCCTTCCGCCTAACCGTCCACCCTTTGGGGACCCCTGGACTCAGCTGGAGCTGGACACTGGCAATACATTCTACAGGTCAGATCATGCAAACTCCAGCTGAAGAAAAGTCTGTTATAAGCTTCCCTGTCTTTCCTCGTACTGTGGCTCTTAACTTTTAAGTAGGAAAATAGGCAACTATCTGCTTTATCGTGTAAATAAAGGTACATAATTACGGGCCATACCTGTACACATTGGTTGTTGCTATCTGCAATTAATATCTTTCCACTTGTAGACGCAGCTACCCCTTGAAGATTTGTAAATTCTCCTTTATTTCTTCCTTTGGTACCTAGAAACAAATTATAAAACCACAGAAATTAAGCAGAAGAGAATTATTATTTTTAATGTTTTTTAAAATGTTTACGTATCTTGAGAGAGAGAGAGAGAGAGCATGTGTGCACGAGTCGGGGAGAGGCGGGGGAGAAGGAGAGAAAGAGAATCCCAAGCAGGTTCTGCACCGTCAGCACAGAGCGTGACGCAGAGCTTGACCCCAGGAACTGAACAGTGAGATCATGACCTGAGCCGAAATCAAGGGTTCAATGCTTAAATGACTGAACAACCCAGGCAGCCCAGCAATAGAGAATTAGATCTCTCCGTTTCTTCAAGAGAATTAGTCAGGCTTCCACAGGTAACCTTGAGAATGTATTTTTTTAAATTATACTTTAAAAAAGAGAACCTCCCCAACTATTACCTAATCCATATGCTCCTTAACTTCTCTTCCAGACCAAAATCACTTTTTTAGGCAAATGCAATCTTCTCGAGTTGTAACTGCATATTATTCTAATATTGTATTAATAACCATTATTAAAATATATTTAGATTTCACAAAGAAACAATAATACAAACTAATACTACAATCAAGGATATGCAAGAAGACAGGGCCTTATTTTAGAGTTTTGCCAAAATCCCACCCTTTCACTTAGCAGTTCTTGGAAGAAACCTGAGTTGAAGAAACTTCTAAAAAGAAGCTTTCAGTACATTTAACAAACCACAAGGTCTCAGATGCTATAAAACTATCAGGCTGATTTTCTTTTTCTTTTTCTTTTTTAAGTTTATTTATTTTTTAGAGAGAAAGAGAGAGAGCACAGGGGAAGGGCAGAGAGAGAATCCCAAGCAGGTTCCACACCCATCAGCGCAGAGCCCAATGCAGGGCTTGAACTTACGAACCAAGAAATCACGACCTGAGCTGAAATCTAGAATCGGACGCTTAACTGACTGAGCCACCTAGATGTCTCAGGGTGATTTTCATGTACTGATTTACTTATGCGGTATTTTCAAAGACTCAGTATCTCATATGTAGTATACTCTTCCTAAAAACAGAGAAGATATCCTGACAGAGCGCTTTCTGGATTAAATAAATACAAAAGGCAAAAGAAGTGTGCCTGGGTGGCTCAGTCAGTTAAGCCTGAGGCTTTGCCCCAGGCCATGATCTCCCGATTGCTGGGTTCGAGCTCCATGTCAGGCTCTGTGCCAACAGCTGAGAGCCTGGAGCCTGTTTCGGATTTTGTGTCTCCCTCGCAATCTGCTGCTCCTGCCGCCCCCAAATAAATAAACATTTAAAAGGGGCAAAGGAAAAGTAATTAATCCGATAATATTTTCATCTGTACTAGACTTCTTAATGAGAGGTGAGGCAGGAGAAAAAAAAAGCCAAGGTGTCTATGCATGAACAGAACTCTGTTTTTGCTTCAAAACAAATGTTTACAACTTATTTCAACAGGACCATGTAAATATTAATGGATGGAAATGCCCTGAATTGTGCTCGGAAATGACCAGGAAGGACATTTAAATTTTCATGGAGACAGAAAGCTAGGCCTTCAGTTTTTTGGCACTTCTATCCGTTCATTTCATCATCTTTCATTTTTTTATCAGATTCACAACAATTTGCTATTTCGGTTTTAGACATCAATGCAGTACCCTAGGCACACTTAGACAACGGCATGCTGATGGTGCTGATGTCAAACACTGCGTTTAAGAACTGCTGAGAAATCGTTGGACTCTTCTAAAACAAACTTTCTCGAGCTGTAGGAAGTGAAATTGGCAATGGAATTAAACTCAGAATAACCTCAACAGCAGAACTGCTGGGCAGAAACGTCTTCCTTAGACCACCTGGTTCTCACCATGCGAGAGCACTCAAGTTCATCTGCCCAATGCAGAGCAAAGACGATCTCCTGGAGACACGGAGTCTGCTGCAAGGAAAGGGTTTCTTCTAGAGGCCGCCAAAGGAGGAGATGGGAGGACAAGCCTCAGGTCTGCCTCCCTGTAGGAGGAGAGTCCAGGAAATTTACAGGCAAACACAAAAGGGCTGGGTAAAAAGTTGCAGCTGGGCTTCCTAGTCCTCAGCTGTGGATTAGTCCCAGTGCAGTTAACCCTTTGGTTACCGGCCTCAACCAGACCCACATGGGAGTTGTTTTACGGAAATCCTGGGCTCCATTTCATCAGGTTTACTCACCACCTCTGTATTTCATCTACTCGCACTAGTACAAAAGAAAAATTTGAGATACAGATTCTCAAAAGAGCATCTTCCATGTTGCAGAAGAAAGGGTTCTATTTTATTTCAAATGTATCAGAAGAGATGATGTTTGAAACTTGATCTGCAGAGACTCCCTATGATATGCATGTATATGATATCAGCTAACACTCTTTTAAAATGATGTGTTGGTATCACTGGTGGAAGGCGAAGGGGTTTTGAGCCCTTGAGGGAGGTATGGTATTAGCTTTTGGTCATTCCTCTGATGTCTGAATAGCAGCTGGTTAAGAGGTACAGCAAAACTGAAGGACCAGGAAAAAAAATACTTCTAAAATGCTCACAAGTCTATAAATACTTTAAAAAATTTTTTTAATGTTTATTTTTGAGAGAGAGAGACAGACAGACAGAGTGCAAGCAGGGGAAGGGCAGAGAGAGAGAGAGGGAGACACAGAATTCGAAGCAGGCTCCAGGCTCTGAGCTGTCAGGACAGAGCTGGACACGGGGCTCGAACCCAAGAACTGTGAGATCATGACCTGAGCCAAAGTCGGATGCTTAACCGACTGGGCCACCCAGGCGCCCCTATAAATACTTTTTTAAAGGTAGTGAAGGCAAGGTAGACAAAACTTACTTTGTCAAAAACATTTGATAAAAACAGGGAGGTTAAGTTATTAGCAAGATAAGGAACTAAGGACCAAGTAATGAAACATAGTAACAAAGCAAGAGTGCTCCAACTGAGATTGGAACATGAACAAAAGAAGTGACTCTGTAAAGAAACCCCAGGCTATTCTAGGTCCTTTCTTCTATAAAACTGGAAATGTAACCATGGCTTAGAAGACACACAGATAGGAGAGAGAAATACTGAAAATAGGGAGGGGAATAAAAAACACCTAAACAGGGCAGACGGACACTGGTGCTGTACTTCCAGTCCACGTAGGAACAGAAACCTGTCTGCTGCCCTCTTTTATCTAACCATTTGTCTACCCTGCTAAAGACAAAGTCAATTCTACTCAGAAAAGGCTCTGCGGGCAGCAGGTTGGTAGATGCAAGGAAGGGAAAAATTACAGAGAGAACAGTACTTTAGTAGAAGTTATGGGGTGCTTTAGTCAAAAAGATTTAATCTCCCTCCCGAAAATATAAGAGGTGATGCAGAAGGAGGGAAATACATGTGCAAAAAATACTGACCCTTTTTTCTTTGCAGAAATAAAGACACATCTCAGAGAGCAGGTAAAACTTGGGAAGACAGACACTTTGTTGGACCCCATATCAATACCATCTGGCACAAGGAGAAGGAAGACTCTATGCAGAGTTTGAAATGAACTGAGAAGCTCAATGCCTACCGATACTGGGTCATAAGAGCAATGGGACCTTGTTACAGAAGACCACACTGTTAGAGAGAGGTCTGACAGCCTCTACTAAGCTCCATGTGCTGGTCCCGCTCTTAGTCTCAAGTTAACTAGAGCTGGAGTCTGTTGCCCCACATGTAAATGAGATCACAGGGTTGGAAGAACATCTGTTACTCCCAGTTTGATTATATATTTTTTGAAAGAGCTAGACGGAGTAGGCACTCCCATTTTAATTTTATAATATTAGTTCTTAAAAATCTTTTTCTTTAGCGGAGTGTGCCTGGGTGGCTCAGTGGGTTAAGCGTCTGACTTCGGCTCAGGTCATGACCTTGTGGTTCAAGGGTTGGAGGCCCGCATCCGGCTCTGTGCTGACAGCTCAGAGCCTGGAGCCTGCTTTGGATTCTGTGTTTCCCTCTCTCTGCGCCCCTACCCCACTCATGCCCAGTCTCTCTCCCTCTCTCAAAAATAAATAAAAACATTGAAAAAAAAATCTTTTCCTTTAAGCCACATGGATTGGTATCCAAATAGCTGGGGATGGCCTGACTGGTAATACTCTCTGATTCTTATGAGCATCTCTGATCTGGTCAGAAATTATTGATCAGCATTTTTAAAAAAAAAATTCTATTTGAGTCTTAAGCACAGCAGGATCACAGTGTTACTCCTGAATATCAAAGGAAACCACCAGCATATTCTTGAGAGACAGCTAACACTATCTTTACTAGCAGATAAACTACAAAAATCTTGACGATGAGTAATAACGTGGAACTATGGTATATTTATGCGCACGATTGAAAAGCACACAGTCCAGGTGTTTATAAAGTGTCTTGGGACCAAAATAAAATAAACGGAAATTCCAGAAGTCAGAAATAATTTGGGATCATGCTTTACTCTTCAAGAATTTTAGTGTATTCTATTTAGACTATAGAGAAGTACCTCCACACCAAAGTATTCTACTATATGATGAAAACTAATTCTTTCATCGTGAATGTAAATGTGTAACACAAACATACACGGTACTTACAAAATCTTTTCCTGGTTACTTTGATGTACAAGATTTCATTTGGTGGTTACATTTTGGCTAGTCGAATGAGTAATACCAGTTTTAAAAGTAATTATAAAAAGTCTGGCAACAATTCCATAAGATAATTAAACTGCTTTTTCCCAGATGTTAAGCTAGCCAATGAAGCATGAAATGAATTTTTAAGCCAACAGCTTCTCATCTGTGCTCCCCCCGGCCACCTCCGCCATGCTTCCAGGAAGATTACCGAAGGTAAGCTCCCGTACTGCAACATAGGATCGATACAGTCACATTTCCTCCCACCCCCATTCCAACTTAATATGAAAATTAATGCAAAGGAAATCTAGATACTTTGAATGGGATAATGCAAGAGGACGAAACTGAACAAAATACGGGGTCTAAAACAGGACCTTTAAATAAGAAGGTGCTTAACAAATGTTTGTTGAATGAGTGAGTGCTCGGATACATTATTAATGACGTGAATAAATTACACCCCACGTTACCTCGTGGAAAAATGAAATGTTCGATAATATTTACAGCACTTTCATAATATGTTCTCTCGTGTACTCCCTGTTAACAACCCCACGAATTAGCAGAATAAATATTCCTGTTCCATTTTATAGAGGAGAAAATGAAGCTAGACACATCACAAGGGTAGTAAAGACACTGAGAAAAGAATAAAACACAGTTCTCCTGCTTTTTTACATAATACTTTTTCTAATATGCACATTACTTCTTTTTTTTTTAATTTTAAATAATCTCTACACCTAACGTGGGGCCCAAACTCACGACACCCAGATCAAGAGTCTTACGTTTTACTGACTGAGCCGGCCAGGTGCCCTTGCGTCTTTCTAACTGGACTTTAGAATACTGGGTTTCTGAGGTGAAGATAATTACCTATGGGCTCATATGGATCACGCTTTCTCCGTAAAACCCTAGGAACTCCATCCCTTATCGCATGGCATTTTAACCGTTTAGCTGCCTCACTAACCCGTGAGTTCCCCAGGGCAAGGGCAGCATCTGTCCTGTTTGCTGTTGTACCCCGTAACACAGCGCAGTGCCTAGCACTCAGGAAATATTAACGACATCTTTTCCCATTTGAAATGCAAGAACGGTTCTCAAGGATGAATTTCTCAAAGGGGTGGGCCAGGGTCCCTATAATGACTTCAGATGCCAAATTAGCACGATCTCTCTCTACAGAGATTTTAGGGTGGAAAGGTGGTGGTTTGCGGAGGTGAGGCAAGGGAGAAGAGGGATAAAATATCGTATCTTCCTGTAAAGCCTCTGAATTTACGCTAAGTGATTTTACACATCCATTTCACGTGTATGAGAAAGCACACGGTTCTACAGTACAAATGAGTATTTCGTTCAATACTTCTCACCGACGCACTAAGGTATGGTGTATGAATTACATCATTGACACAATTCAACTGCAATGCTTTCACTCCCTCCCACATCTTCTGGCTTTCCCTTTGTTTAAAGGCTTTCTTTAGTCGCTGACAAAACCAGCTCAGGGTAGTCAGCAAACTCTTGACAGTGCAGGGAAAAATAATCCCCGTGTTTCATCAACAGATGCTCTAAGCTACCTCCCTAAACTCATTCAAGATTGTTTTCAAGTATAGTATCAGAATTAACGCAATAACTCATTCACAGTGGGCATATAATTAAGTTTTCAGGCGTGGGAGGTATCGAATATCTCAACTTTGGAAATCCACAGTAGTTAAAGGACTTTTTAGATGAAGAAGAATCGTTGTGCAATTAAAAAGGCACGGGCATCAAAGGCATAGACGGCTTGGGCCCTACCCCAGCAATCTGAGCCCCCGTCCCTTTGGTGGTAGCGATAATTATATGCTGTCCTGATAATTGGCTCTTGAGGGGCAGGAGCTGTGGGAGGAGCTCTGATGGGTAGCCTCTGCCCACTTCTGTGGTGTAAGTGCTCCCGTCCCTATTGATTTCCAGCTACTCACGTGGCGTCACTGAACACAGTGACTGGGAGGGGACGGGCACGCTGGCATGCACCACGTATTATGTTGTGGTGGGTGTATTGCACTGTGGGGGCATTAGCCACTGAAAGCGTATTGTCCCTACTATGAATTTTAAGTAAGGTGACATATGGAAACAGACTGCACAGTGCCTGGCTCAGAGAATGCTTAGTCCTTCTTCCTGCGTCCGTTCCCCATCCTTTCCTCCCTGAACCACACTGGAGCTCATGATTTAAAGTAATGTCTCTCTACTTTTCCCTCCCAAATTGATCTTTAGCGCTGACTTCTTTGTTAAGCTCTGAAACTACACTCCAAACTGCCTCTGGTACATTTCAATCTGGTTGTTGATCAAAACTGAAATATACCTCCCTTCCCCTGACTGTCCTTACCATGGTCGATAAGGATAACGGTAACAACTGCCAACATTTATTGCCTCCTTACTACGTGCCTGTACTGTCTGAATACATTTTACATATATTATTTTGACCCTCATCATATGAAGTATATGTATGTTAATGCCATCATCAGACATAGAAATTGAGGCACAGAAGGTTAAATAATTTCCCCTAAATCATATGGCTAATAAATGCCAGGATGGGATTTTTTTAAAAAAAATGTTTTAATGTTTATTTATTTTTGAGAGAGAGAGAGAGAGAGAGAGAGAGAGAGAACATGAGCAGGGGAGGGGCACAGACAGAGAGGGAGACACAGAATCCGAAGCAGGCTCCAGGCTGAGCTGTCAGCACAGAGCCCGACGTGGGGCTTGAACCCATGAACCGTGAGATCATGACCTGAGCCAAGGTCAGATGTTTAACTGGCTGCGCCGCCCAGGCGCCCCTGGGATTTAAATCAGTCGGGCTTTTCGGTTCTTTACTATGTTCTTCACTACGTAGGTTAACTATTGCTTCTACGCTACAACTATGAATAGCATGTTAACTAGTATTACTTACTTTGCCTCTCTAAAGTGCGTTAAACATCATTCCAACGCCAGGCAGTACTCTAAGCTCCTTAGTATACTTAATCTTCACAACCCCCTATGAGGTACATTATTCTTATCATACCCACTTTATGGAGGAAACTGAGGCACTGACAAGGTAACTTCCCCAGGACTGCACAGACGAGAAAGTGGCTGTGCTGGGGCCGGGACCCAGGGCAGTCCAGCTTCAGAGGGCACAGCCTCAACCACTGTCCATTCACTCGACTGCCTCACATCCCCACAGCATTCAAGCCAGACATCGAGGTTGATGTGGCCACCGAGCCCTGCCCTCTCCCTTCTGAGCATTTCTAAATCTGCCATTTCCTCTCCTTTCCATCACAACACTGTTAACCCTGCCACTTACAATAACTCATGTGGACTCCTGCAGGAAGGCGACGGCTCCCTGCTTCCTGGGAGAGACTTCAGAACAGACCTCCTGAAATAAACAGCTTAAGAAGCCACTATACTACCTTACACAGGGCAGGGCCTCCCCATCACCCACACAGCCATGGATCCCAAACCTCGGTGTGCAGAAGCATCACCGCAGCTTCCAGAATGCAGATCCCTGGCCCTCCCCTGTGAGAAACACAGGTACAGAGAACAAAGTCCAAGCTCCTTATCAAGGAAACAACCTTTTCTCTGTTTCTACTTCCTCTGAGGCTCCAGGAAGATGGAATCATTTATGGCTCCGTATTCAATTTCGCACTTTCAGCCTTTGCACCTGCTCTCCCTTCATCTTCAACAGCCTGGTTTCCTTCCATCTGACACTTTTTTTTTTTTTAACGTCTATTTATTTTTGAGAGCCATAGAGTGAGCAGGAGAAGGGCAGAGAGAGAGGGAGACACAGAATCTGAAGCAGGCTCCAGGCTTTGAACTGTCACAGAGGCGGACATGGGGCTCAAACTCATGAACCTTGAGACCATGACCTGAGCTGAAGTCAGATGCTTAACTGAATCAGCCACTCAGACACCCCATTCTCCCTCTTTATACCACAATCTAGTGGAGTGTTTGGCACATAGTAAGTGCTCAGACAGCAGAATTCCAGATAACTTGGGGATTGGCTATTTGGTGAGGAAAGTGAAAAGTCAAATTTACACCTGAAAATCTCTTATGTCACCCAGAAAGTGAGGATTCACTGTCACGAATACACAAAATCAACACATTATTTACGGCTGTTGAATGAACCCTAATATGTGTTATTACAAAAACTATGTATCCTTCGGCGCCTGGGCGGCTCAGTCAGTTAAGTGTCCGACTTCGGCTCAGGCCATGATCTCATGGTTTGTGAGTTGGGACCCCGTGTCAGGCTCTGTGCTGACAGCTTGGAGCCTGGAGCCTGCTTCAGATTCTGTGTGTTTCTCTCTCTCTGCCCCACCCCCACTCATATTCTCTCCCCCTCTCTCCCCCTCTCTCAAAAATAAACATCTAAAAAATTAACAAAAAAAAGAAGAAAACTACGTATCGTTAAGCACAGAATCAGTGCCATGAGAAACTCCGTATGCGTGAGGCCAGTTGAGGACACAGTAGAGTCACGGCTGTCCCTCCTGGCCCAGGCGCACAGCTGAATTTCAGTGAGTTCTGGATTATGTGCCTGGTGCAGTGGGCTCAACACTGCTTTGTCCAGCCTCACCTCCAGCCGGCGCCCTCACCACTTTCCATCCCTCTGCCCCCCCCTGCATCTGCTCACAGGACGTGTCCCTGGGAAAAATCAATCCTGTTCACTCCTCTCCACCTGGCCTTTCCTCCCCACGCTGGTCCTCCTACCTGGGACGCCACTTCCACCTGTCCGCCTCGACAACTCCTCCTCTTTGTTCAGGTCCTGCTTTCAATTCTCCCTCGTTTCTATAGCTTTCCATCACCTGAGCCATGGCAAGAGAGTGAAGTGATCATACATCTGTCACCCCGGCCTGAAAGCTCCTTGAGGGAGGCAATCTCGTTTCTTTCATCTATTTATTCGCGGCATAGTGCCTAGCAGGTACCAGGTGCTCTAGAAATGCTTTTGGAGCTATACTGTTGCACAGTGAGTGGTGCCTTTTGGCTCGACTCTGGATAAGAGCATGAAGTTAAGGAGAAAGAGGCCCTAAGACCTGCCTTCCTTTCTGGCCCTACATATCTGAGATGCTTAACATCGGTTACAGGCTGAACCGTGTCCCCGCAAAATTCACATTTGGAAGTCCCTACCTCCTGTACCTCAGAATGCAACTGTATTTGGAGATGAGGTGATTATGTTAAAAGGAGACCATTAGGGGGAGGCCCTAATCCAATATGACTGGTGTCCTTACAAGAGAAGGAAACACGAGGGATACGCACACATAGAGGGACAATCACATAAGGACAAAGCAGCAAGAAGGCAGCTATCTAGAAGACAGGGAGAGCAGTCTCTCAAGAAACCCACTCTGGCACCACCTTGATCTTGGACTTTCAGTCTCCAGAATTGTGAGAAAATAAATTCCTTTTGTTTAAGCCACCCGGGCTATGGTATTTTGTTGCGCCAGCCCTAGCTCACTAAGACGGCATCTTCATGAATAAACTCAGGCATAGTGCTGTATCCCATGCACTGTTCTAAGCTCTTTACAGATGTTTAAACACTTAAAACAGCTTCCCACCACGGCCAGTGAATCACCAGCGAATTCTCAACGGGTAGGAGGCAAGAAGAGTACACCTCCTTTTCCCTGGGGTGGGAGCTGGGAATTCAAAATCAGTATAATTGGGGGGGAAAACACCCTTTAGAAGTACATCGAGTGAGAACCACAGGTGGAGATGATGGAGATGAAAATTAATAACAATAGGTATATATTGAACACTGGCAGATTCTAAAGGTTCTCTTTCCTTCAGTGAGTAATTGAGCACTGGGTTCAGAAAGGGTAAACCACCTGCCCACCTGTGAGGAGAATTCGAGTCCAGACCCAGATCTTTGCCTTTCTCTGCTTGGCATTCTGCTGGGGTAAGTAGACTGGGGTCACTGGCTGGGGCAAGGGATGGGGAGGGAGGGGGTTGGGGGAAACACTGAACAGGGGACTGACCTTGTTCTCAATGAAGGAGATCAGTGGGCAGCAGGGAGGCCATTTTGTTTGTTTGTTTGTTTTTAGGAAAAGTGGGAGGGAAAATCTAACAACCTTCATTTGCATGTGCAAATCCAATAGTTCTTGTTTATTTAGCTCCTCCAACACATCAGGCATTAAGCCTGAAACTCAGAACAGTTCTGAGAGGCAGATATTTGTGTATTTTAATTTTATGGGCATGGAAACTGGAGCGCAGAGGTGGTGAGAGGCCTGCCCCAAGTTCAAGTAAGTGGCAGAACCGGAGCAGCAGACCTGGGAGGCTCCCAACCCCGCCCCCGCCCCCGCTCATCCACTCTGCTTTGCAGGTTGTACCTACAGGTGCTTCACCCACTGCACGTATGGCCAGTGAAATGTGGGAGGGCCTCCATGCTCAGAACAGACAAGTTACGTATTCTATCATGGTCTTTACGAGACTCGGCCAAAAGTATTAACACAGAGCAGCTCTGCCCAAGAACGTTCCAAAGAGCCTCAGTTTCCCAGATGTTCTCTGCTAGGAAAATTTTGGCGGAAGTGCTGCCTATTATCCTTCTCCTCCCTTGGAGACTTACAGTGAACACTGGCAGATTCTAAACGTTCTGCAGTTAAAAAAAAGAAGTCTCTTTCCTTCAGCGAGGCCACGGTCTCCCCAATCTACTTCACCCATAGATGATGTGTGTCAGTTAATATACGGTGCAGCACCTCTTAGAGGTGTTGCAAATGCAGGACTTAAGAAGCAGAAAGATTAACAGGATGGAACTACTTTTGGAAACATTAACTAAAATAAAAGCTTTTTTTCTTAAGAATTACCAAAGTCCATTGATATTTACATTTAGTTTGCTTTCTACTGAGAAAACAGTTAAAAAAAAATCAGAGGCAATAAATCTGACGAGGGAATTTGAGATTTGCATTCTCCAACCTATTGGCTCATCCTAAAACCTCATGCTTCAGCCCCAACCCCAGTCCATTCTCCAGATTTCCACCCACCCTCCCCTCTTTGGGGGCCGCTCTCGACTACACCCGACTGAAAGTAACCACGACTTGCAATGCATCATGCCCGCACCCCTGGCCCTTACGGCGCAGAAGTAGTGATAGGGAGGCATCAGACCTCTGCCCACCTCTGCCCCGGGGCTGGCGTTTGTCAGAGAAGTAAGGAAGTTATCTGATATAACGATCAATGACCTCTCAGCCTTTGGGTTAGGCAGGGGAACTCTGAAGACATTCCTATGGCTGGGGTGGGGGTGGAGGTGAGATGGCCAACATTTCCTTTACAACTTCCAGATTGTGAGTACTGTGATTTTTCTGTTTCTCTTTTTTGCTTATTTTCCGTTTCTAATTTTCTACAGTGAATATGTAGCACTTGTGTTACAAAGGAGGAGGGGGGTAGGAGGAGCGAGGAAAATGTGGAGAGAGGGGTGGGGGAGAGGAAGAAGGAAGGGGAAGGAGGGGAAGGCTTAGGGATGAGGAGGGAGGAGAGAGAGGGGAAAGAGCAAAACAAGGGAGGCGAAAAAGACGGGGTGGGGAGGACTTGTGGGAAGAAGGAGGAGGGGAGAGAGGCTAAAGGACAATGGGAAGGAGGGGAAGAGGGCGGCGGAAGAAGAGAAAGAGAAAAGTGGAGGAGAAGGAGGGAGGAGAAGGGGAAAATAACATCATAAGAATCTCCTAAGAAGACGACTGCATAAGCTCACCCAGTAACATGCACCAGTGTCTCCCAACACGGTCAGGTACAATTCCTGACCTGCAAGGTTCCCGTTTGCAACACTTTCCCAGTCGCCCCGTAACCAAAGCAACGCTCAGGCCCCCGGCGCGCGCGCCGATGCTTTCTCCTTACCCACTCGAAAGATCAAATCGTCTTCGATGGGATTTTCTTTTCGTTTCCCAGTGCTGTACATGCTCGCGGGTCTCTTCACCGCTTTCTGCTTGACATGGCCGCTTCCCGGGGACTTCACGCGCCTCTTCACGCCCTCGGTGGTGGGAGACACGTCGGCCGACCGGATCACCTTCAGCTTGAACGGGCTGCCTCGGATGTGCTGGTCGTAGAGTCGCAGGGAGAGGGTGAAGTCCCCTTCCTTCTGCACGGTGTACAAAAACTCGTACGTGCCGTTTTTGTTGTCGAGTATTTCTCCGTCCGCCACGCTGCCGTCGGGCGTGCTCAGCTCCGCCGTGATGTAGGCGTTGCCGGTCTTGCACAGCTCCCCGTCTTTGTCCTTGGTCGTTATGGTAACGGACATGGGCTGCCCGATGATGGTCTGCCGCAGCCCCTCGCCCGTGGCCACCGTCTCGGAGGCGACGGCGTTGGTGGTTAAGATCGTCCCGAGGTTGTGGATGGACTTCTTGAGCCCTTCGGTCTCCACGATGAAATCCAGCTGATCGTTTTCACGCGGGTGCAGCGGGAAGTCCTGGTCGGCCAGTTCGTTCAGCTTCTCGCTCATCTGCTTCTTCACGAGCAGCACCTCCGTCTCCGTGCCGTGATTCAGGGCCTGCGCGGTGAAGTTGCTGCAGCTCTTTATACTCTCCTGTCCCTCGAGCAGAGTATCCAGCTGCGACTGAAGGACCTGTGGGGTCGAAAAGCGAGGCCGGCTGAGCGCTTCTCAGCGCTTGGCCGGTGCGCGCTAGGCGCGCCGGGGCAGCGCCCTCCGCGGGCCGCTACCGGGTCCTGCACCTGCCCCGGCCGGTGATTCTCCGCGAGTGGTATTTAACTTGGCCCACCGAACCCGCTTCTAATGCAGGATTCTGAACTGCATTCTCAGTACCTTCTCGTTTCCCTCCGCCTCGCCCAGACTCTCCCACACACATATTTCTTGGGTCATGTGTTTTTGCACGTGGTGAAGCAGAAACTTCACCACTGGGAGCCCGAAAAACAAATTGCTATGCCTGGCATCTGAACTATTAATTATTAAGAATCTCTCTGTAATGTCCTAAATTCCCCTGTTACCACCCAAAGGAACAGAAACCAGAGACAAATGAAAACTCTCCACACCCGAACGGCAGAAACTTTTGATCCCTGGTTTTGTGACTGGACGTGTTAAAAGCTGCAGTCAGGGTTCACTTTGAAGTTGACTAACAGGTTGGTGTGGATGAGAGAGCAATTAAGAGACTATTAGACATTATAATCAAGGAAGGAAAATAATCCAGTTTAACCCTAAATCCTGAAAGCAGTACTTTATATTCGGTCTTACCTTGTGTCAAATTATAAATTGGTACTTGAGGTTACAGAATCATAGAAGTTTGCTGGAAAGAGGAAGGAAAAAATAGCTGGATGTGCCATGAAATGAAAACTATTGTTTACTATACAGCAGTGACACTTAAGGACCCATTTAAGTCCCGTTTGCTGTTCTTCTTAGAACACAATGAGCTGCTGCAGTGAAGTGGGGGGGATAGCATGTCTCTTACGGGATATCTACAGGAACGGCTGGAATCTTACTTTATGTTTGAGGCCATAGTTGACTTCCAGTTCCATAAGCAGCACGCTCTTGCGCACGTTTAAAGTCTTCTGGAGCTCGTCAAAGGTAGAATGGATGTCATCCACGATGCTGGCCTTTTGGTTGGTTAACTGATGAATGATTTCTGAGATGAACTGAAGGGCAGAATCTATTTCTGGGAGCCTAGAGGACAGTCGTTAAAGATCATTATTTAACATCAACCCAGAAACAGTAAAACATCTATCTAAACACCACGTTTTGTCAAAAAATATTTTCCTTGCCTTTCATCATCTTTAAAAAGTAGTAACTGAAGACCAGAATGAATTAAGACATGACATTATTACTGCCTTTGAGAGAAGAGACTCTGAGGGTCCACGTCTACTTCAAGTAATCAATCATGTCATTTTAATAATTGATGGTACAAAGCTCTGAGGCTCTCTGAACCCAATGGCTTCTCCTCACTGTGAATCAAGCCTTCTCAAACTTGACATTATAATGTAGGTCACATACTTCTTTGTTGCAGGGAACTAGCCTGTGTGTTATAGGATGTGTAACAGCATCTTATCTTCTATTGGATGCCAACAGCAGTCCCCCCAACACACTGTTATAACACCAGACTGTCTCAGGGATTGCTAAATGTCTCTTAGGGGTATGTATAATTGCCCACAATTGAGAACCAGGTTCTAAGTGTATAGCTGTTTCTTTTATCCTAATCATATGAAAAACTTCTCCAAACTCAGAGTTTCCTGAGAACATTTTGCAAGTTTCCAAGTTCCTTTAATTATTATAGGATAAGCACGCTTTTCTCATTACAGCTGTTGGTGACAAGATTTACTTTCAGCTGGTTGTTTACTTCCTCTCTTCGGTCTTTCTTGTCTATCACATGGCTACTCTGTTCCCTCATTTCCATACCAAAGAGAAAGCCTGGAGGCAGGAAAACATAAGGAAAATTGAGCAATCACTGGTGGGTACCATTTGCTGGGCTCAAACAGTGAGGAGCCAGTGACAGTCAACACAATGGTCCTGTGTGTGTCAAGAAGAGCAGCTAAGAAAGGCTCCTCAGAGAGCCTGGTGTCAGGCATGAATTTCAGAAGATCTGCTGGGAGCATTTTCCTGGAATGTATTTTATTCATTTAATCATTCTAAGGTACTAAAACAAAAATGCCACCATTCATAACATAAGGGTGTTGGAATTTTACCAAAGGGTAGAGGATGACCCTAATCACTCATGAGTTCATGACCACAGACACACAAAGGAGACTTTATTTAGGGAGCGTGAACCCAGTGAGACAAGAGATTGGGAGGCCAAGCCTCCCGCATGACAGCCGGTTGGGAGCCTGGGGGAGGTGTGTGCACCTTTTGTTGACGGCATCCAACTGGACCTGGAGCGAGGCCTTGTGTTGCTCCACCACATCCTTGAGGGGCACGGTGGGGTGTTCCGCGTGCTCCCCCTCCGTGCACTCCCGACACATGGCCGTCTCGCAAGACTGGCAGTAAAAGTCCATCACCTGCAGGTAACACAAAAACAAGTCCAGGTTCGAGGCCTCTGACTGAGGGCTGACCAGGCACTAGGCCTTTACCAGGCATTCTCTCATCTCATTCTCACGGCTTTCCCGGGATGTAGGCAGGACGTCCAGTTTCTCAGAAGGAAGGATAAACTTTTAAGCGCCAGGTCTCAAACAGAGGTGGGTCAGACCCCAAAGCAGCTGCTGTGGCCACAAAGCCAGATTTTCCGTGGTTACTCCCCTAAAGCAGAACAGTGTGGGGGTGTGATGCTCAAACTTCTTGATCTTAGGACCCTTTTCCGCTGTTTATAAGTTATTGAGGGCTCCAAAGTGCTTTTATTTATGTGAATTGTATCTATAGCTATTTATATTAAAAACTGAAACAAAAATTTTAAATATTAATTAAAAGCAATAATCAGTCCATTAAATGTTAACATGAATAATATAAAATATGAAAAATAACTGTATTTTGCAAGACAAGAAATTTTGTGACAAGAATGGCATTGTTTTCCATTTAAAAAATTTTCTTCAGGGGCGCCTGGGTGGCTCAGTTGGTTAAGCTGCCGACTTCGGCTCAGGTCATGATCTCATGGTCTGTGAGTTCGAGCCCCGCGTCGGGCTCTGTGCTGATGGCTCAGAGCCTGGAGCCTGCTTCAGATTCTGTATCTCCCTCTCTCTCTGCCCTTCCCCTGCTCATACTCTGTCTCTATGTCTCTCAAAAATAAACGTTGAAAAAAATTAAAAAAAAATTTTCTTCAGCGTCTGGCTTACTAGTAGACAGCTGAATTCTCATGTCTGCTTCTGGATTCAATCTGTTGTGATAACACACATGATATTGTCTCTGGAAAATTCCACTGTACGCTCTTGAGAGCACAAGAGTGAAAAAGGCATATAATGGCTTAGTATTATTTTAAATACAGTTTTGATGATGTGGACTGCCAAACCACCCCCCAAAAGGGTTAGACGACCCATGAGGGTTCCTGGACCATACTTTGAGAACTGATACTCTTTCTGTAAGAGATACACTAGGAGCGCCTGGGTGGTTCAGTCAGCTAAGTGTCCAACTTTGGCTCAGGTCATGATCTCGTGGTTCATGAGTTCAAGCCCTATATCAGGCCTCTGTGCTGACAGCTCAGAACCTGGAGCCTGCTTTAGATTCTGTGTTTCCCTCTCTCTCTCTCTCTCTGCCTGCTTCCACTTGCACTCTGTCTCTCTCTCTCAAAAATAAATATTAAAGAAAAAGAGATATAAGCTGTACTGAGCAATTTCTTTGCTGGCTCTACCACTTATGTAACCTCACTGAGACTCAAATTTTCCTTTGTCAAGTGGAGACGATAATAGTAACCTGCTTCATAGGGCTGCTATGAGGATTCAGTAGGTTAATATGCACAAAGAACTCCGATGTGGCATTGGCATGATGATGCAGTGGTGATGGTGATGATGATGATGATGATGATGATGATGACGATGATGATGATATCATCTAAAATAAAGGCACCTTATCCTCATTATGATGAACTCTCAGTAACAATATAACATAAAGCCTGTTAAGTTGGTTTCCTCACGAAGGCATTTTCCTATTCTCTCAGAAGAAAATAACTTCTTCCAATTTTGAATTCCCAAAGTACTCTTTGGAGGGATCTATTTCTTAAAGTATAACATATGTACAGAAAATGGCATAAGTCAGGGCGCCTGGGTGGCTCAGTCGGTTAAGCGTCTAACTTCGGCTCAGGTCATGATCTCACCGCCCATGAGTTTCAGCCCTGCATCAGGCTCTGTGCTGACAGCTCAGAGTCTGGAGCCTGCTGCAGATTCTGTGTCTCCCTGTCTCTCTGCCGCTCCCCCGCTCACACTCTGTCTCTCTCAAAAATAAATTAACATTGAAAAAATAAAAAAAAGAAAAGAAAATGGCATAAGTCTTATTAAAGGTTAGTGGATTTTCACAAAGTGAATCCTCCCACCAAAGTACTTTTATTCATACTCCAGTTTATGAAATATTTATAAGGTTTTAAGTTCCTGAGCATAGGAACTCTCTTACAAAGAGCCTAACTAATTCCTTACACAAAGTAGGTATTCAAAAACTACTCAATGAATGAACTGCATGCTGTCTATAAGAGATGCACTTTACAGTCAAGGACACACATAGATTGAAATTAAAAGGGTGGAAAAAGATATTCCATGCAAATAGTAATCAAAATAGAACCAGAGTGGCTAATCTAATATCAGACAAAGTAGACTTTCAGACAAAAGTCTTGTTCCAACAGACAAAAGACAGCATTCTGTAATTATAAGATGATAGATTCATTGTGAAGATACAGCAATTATAAACGAATATGTACCCAACAACAGAGCACCCAAATATATGAAACAAAAATGGACAGAACTGAAAACAGAAATGAACAGCTCGGCAATACTATTTGGAGATCTCAGTACCCCACTTTCATTAATGAGAGAACAATTAGATGGAAGATCCATAAAGAAATAGGGAATTTGAGAACATAAACCAACTAGGCCTAACAGACATATAGAACATTCTATTCACGAACAGAATACACATTTTTGTCAAGTACACATGGAACGTTCTCCAGAATAGGCCATATATTGTGTAAAAAAAAACTCTCAATAAGTTTAAAAAAGATTAAAGTCATACAAGTATTTTCTCTAGCTACAATGAAACTAAATTAGAAATCAATAACAGAAGGAAATCTGGAAAATTAACAACATATGAAAATTAAATAACTTACTCTTACACAATGAGTCAAAGAAGAAATCACAAGAGAAATTAGAATAAACTTTGAGATAAGTAAAAATGAAAACACAAGATACCAAAAATTATGAGAGACCGTTCTCAAAGCAAAATTTTAGATGTAAATGCCTAGTTTAAAAAGAAGAAAGATCTTATGGGGCACCTGAGCGGCTCAATCAGTAGAGCGTCTGACTTCAGCTCAGGTCATGACCTCAGGTTGGTGGGTTTGAGCCCCAAGTCGGGCTCTGTGCTGACAGCTCAGAGCCTGCAGCCTGCTTCGGATTCTGTGTCTCCTTCTCTCTCTCTGTTCCTCCCCCACTCATGCTTTCATGCTCTCTCTCTCAAAAATAAATAAAAATTAAAAAAAAATTTAAATAAAAAGATCTTAAATCATAGTCTAAGGTTTAACCTTAAAGAACTAGAAAAAGACGAACAAATTAAAACCAAAGCAAGAAGAAGAAATAAAATAATAAAGAAGAAAGTGAAGGTAAATAAAATAGAAAACAGAAACACAGTAGAGAGAATCAATGAAACCAAAAGTTGGGTCTTTGTAAAGATCAAAATATTGACAAACAGGATACTAGGGACAGTTGTATGCCAAGAAATTGAATAACATAGACAAGATGGACAAATTCTTAGAAACACACAAACTAATAAAACTGACCCAAAGAAGAAACAGAAAATCTGAACAGACCTATAATAGGATATTGAACCAGTATTCAAAAAATTTCCAACATAGAAAAGCCCATGACCAGATGGCTACACTGATGAATTTTACCAAATATTTAAAGAAGAATTAATATCAATCCTTCCAAATTCTTCAAAAAAGAGAAGAGAAGGACACATATCCTAACTCATTTTATTAGGCCAGCAGTACCCTAACACAAAAGCCAAAAACATCACAAGTAAAGTTTATATCCCTTATGACTATAGATGCAAAAGCCCCTAACAAAAATACTAGTAAACTGGATCAAGCTGCATATAAAAAGGGTTATACAGTATGGCCAAGTGGATTTTATCCCAGTACTGCAAAGGTAGTTCACATACAAAAATCAACATATGTAATACACCACACTAATAGAATAAACGGGAAAAACCCACAAGGTCACTTCAATTGATACAGAAAAAAAAAATTGACAATATCCAACACCATTTCATGATAAAAACACTTATCAAACTAGAAATAGAAGAAAAGTTCCTCAACTTGATAAAAGGTATCTACAAAAATTCTATAGCTAACATCATACCTAAATGGTAACCCCCTAAGATAAGGAATGAGACAAAGGTATCCACTCTTGCCGTTTCTATTCAGCAATGTACTAAAAGTTTTAACCAGGGCATTTAGGCAAGAAAAAGCAATAAAATGCATCCAAATTGGAAATGAAGAAGTAAGAATTTCTCTATTCAGAGATGATATGAACTTATATACAGAAAACCATAAAGAATACACCCCCCCACACACACACACAATATTAGGACTAACAAATGAATTCAGCAAAGTTGTAGGATAAAAGATCACCAAACAAAAATCAGTTGTATTTCTATACACTAGCAATGAACAATCCAAAAATGAAATCAATACAATTCCATTTATAATAGCATTAAAGAGAATATAAAATACTTAAGAATACATTTAACCAAGTACACTGAATACTACAAAACATTGTTGAAAGAAATTAAAGAATACCTAAATAAGGGAAATAAATGTAAAGATATCCCATTCTCATGAATAGGAAGACATAATACTGTTAAAAGGGCAACATTTCCAAAATCAACCTATTGATTCAGTGAAATATCTATCAAAATTCAAGCATCCTTTTTTCACAAAAGTGAACAAACTATTCCCCAAATTCAGATGGAACTGGGTGGGACTCTGAATAGCCAAAACAATCTTGGGAAAAAAAATTGGAAGACTTAGACTTACCAATTTCAAAACGTAGTACCAAGATAGAGTAATCAAAATACTGTGTTACTGGCATAAGGATAGGCATATAGATCGATGGAATAGAATTGACAGGCCAGAAGTCAAACCATACACTTATGGTCAACTGATTCTTGACAAGGGTGCCAAGATCACTCAATGGAGAAAAACAGTCTTTTCAACAAATGATGCCAAGACAACTAGATATCACATGTAAAAGAATGAAGTGGAATGCTCACCTCACTCTATATACAAAAATTATCTCAAACTAGATTAATGACCTAAATGTAAGAGCTAAAACTATTAAACTCCTAAAAAAAAACCATACAGGAGTAAATCCTTTTGACCTTTGATTGGATAATGGTTTTCTAGATAGGACACCAAAAGCAGAAGCAACTAAAACAAAAAATAGATAAATTGGACTTCATCAAAATATAATCTTGTGGGTCAAGGCTACTATCAAGATACTATCAAGAAAAGAGGGGCACCTGGCTGGCTCAGTCAGTAGAGCATGCAACTCTTGATCTCAGGGTTGTGAGTTTGAGCCCCATGTTGGGTGTACAGTTTACTTAAAATAAAATCTTAAAAAAAAAAAGAAAGTGAAAAGAATAGGAGAAATATTTGCTATTCATATATCTGATAAAGATGTAGTATCCAGAACATATAAAGAAATCCACAACTCAAGAACCCAATTCAAGAATTGGCAAATGACTTGAATAGACAGTTCTCCAAAGAAAATATACAAATGGCCAATCTGCACACACACAAAAATATGCTCAACATTATTAGTCCACTAAAGAAATCCAAATCAAAACCACTATGAGACACTTTACACTGACTTCAAAAAGTCAAATAATAACAAGTGTTGGTGGAAATGTGGAAAAATCAGAACTTTCATATTTTGCAGGTGGGAATGTAGACTGGTTCAATCACTGTGAAAACAGTTTGGTGGCTCCTCAAAAGTAAAATACAGAATTACCATGTGACCCAGGAATTCAACTCTTCAGTATACACCCAAGGTAACTATAAACATACATCCACACAAAAATGTGTACACGAATGTCCATAGCACTATTCATAATAGCCCAAAAGTGAAAACACCATAAATATCCATCAACTAATGAATGGAAAAAGGAATTGTGTTATATCCAGATAATAGAATATTATTAATTAGTCATAAAAAGGCATGAAATCCAGCTATATGCTACAATATAGATGAACTTTGAAAACATTATGCTGAGTGGTAGAAGCCAGACTCAAGAGACCACATAATTTACAATTGACTTATATCAAATGTCTGTAATGGACAAATCTTGCACAGACAGCATGCAGACTGGTGATTCCCAGGGGTTAGGGGTAGAGGGGAATGAGTGGCATAATGAAAAGGTTTTGGAATTAGTGGTAATACTTGCACAACCTCTTGAATATACTAACAACCACTGAATTGTATACTTAAAAAAAATTTTTTTAATCTTTTTGTTTTTGAGAGAGAGAGGGAGATAGAGAGACAGAGAGAGCAGGGGAGGGGCAGAGAGAGAGGGAGACACAGAACCTGAAGCAGGTTCCAGACTCTGAGCTGTCAGCACAGAGCCTGATGCGGGGCTCAAACTTGTGAACCGGGAAATCATAGATCTGAGCCAAAGTCAGACACTTAACCAACTGAGCCACCCAGATGTCCCTGAATTGTATACTTTTAAATAGTTAAATTGTTTAATTTTATGTTATGTGAATTTTCCCTTAATTAAAATATTAATTTAAAAAAATTGCACTAATTAATTTTTAAAAATGCATCTTGGAAGAGAGACCAACACACCTAGGTGATTGTCCCTGGTTTGGAATCCTAAGTGTTTCTTGGGAACAAAGTCCCTAAAATCACTCTGAAGTGTGAACAACTAGTTATTCTCAAATGGTTGTGCTCTGGATCTGGCAGCTTTGACTCAGGCTGAGAGTTAATTGCATCAAGTGTGAGACTCACTTGAGCTCATCCACCTTGAGTGAGATAATGCTGGTGTTTGTTCTTGGGGGCAGATGGGCCAGAGGCCGGTACTAGCTTATTTTTGTTGACAGGTAGACACCATTTGTGAAGATGACAAGGCAAGACCACATGCACTACGAACATTCTGGAAAGGGTCGTCAGGGCCATGGGATGGAAGTGAAAGTGGGGACTTGTTAGTGGTAGGGCATTCTTAATGAGGATCTCTTCTTTGCACTTCTTAACATCCTTGTTAGTAAGGTGCCTAAGCAAGCCATAACAGGGCTTAATGATTATTTGTGGTTCTGGGACCGGGAGGCATGAGCTCAGGTGTCTGCTTTACGCGTGAAGAACCTCTTAAATCACTGACCAGTATTCCCATTTTTCTTTGTATTTGGACAATGCAGCCACGGCAGTTTAATTAGAAGACAGATAGTGTCACAGCACTTAAAGGAAATGACAGGCTTTCATCCGCATGTGCTAATCAGCACCAGGCAGTTTATGAGGCCGACATCCTGCTTTATTGTTAATTACCTGATTTTATTAACCTTCAGACGCCTGAATTACTTTTAAAGATTTACCCATGGCAATTAACTGCGGCAATTTATCTGCAATATTGCATGCGTTTGGCTTGAACAGGCAATGTGGACCCTGTTTCGAAGCAGCAGCAGAGCGCTACAATCTATGATGAAACAATGGAACGATTCGAGGCACACGCTGTTAATTTCCAAGACCTCTTGCTGGTTTACAAATTTTATGATTCCAAAGAATCATAATGACCCAGCATAGAGAAATCGCCCAAAACGTACTTTTTTTTAGCTTCATCTACCTCAATGAGGTTCAAATTCTAGATAGATCTAATTTTTGTGGATTCGATGTGATGTGTTTGGTAGAGAGAAAAAGGAAAATTTTAAGCTAAAGGATTCTTTAACTTTGCTGGAATCAGTATCTTGAAGAGAGATTCTGCCTAGCGGCTGGTGGCATCCATGGTTCTCTACTGCAGAGGTGTGCTCAAGAAATACATCTTAAGGAATTCTGTTTGTCCTTCAGGACAACACAGAATACCCTTCTCCTTTCTATACTGAATAAACACTGTATTCCTACTAATTAAAAAACAAAACTATATAAACACACAAGCATACTCACATATTAGCATAAAAGTCATTTGTTACCAAAACATCCGTTTTAATGGCTACCCAAGAGTCGGTTCTATGGACTTACCATAATTTAACAATTTCCCTAACATTGCACATTCAGATTGTTTCTAGTTTTTACTCTATTCTAAAAATTTTCAATTTACATTCTTATATTTTCATTCTCTTCTCCAGCTATTTCCCCAGAAATATTTCTATTAGTGGAATTACTGAATTAATGGATAGGAAGTTGTGTAAAACACTCACTCTAATTCGACAAACTGACATAAACTTTCTGAAGGGCAATTTACCCGCCTACAACAAACGAAAACATCTCCCACGTCCTCATCAGCACTGCTTATTATCTTTAAAAACCAATTTGAAAATATGTGATTATTTGTGAAGCTTGCCATTTTTTTCCTCATACTATTATTAGCCATTTATATGTCTGAGTTCTTTGCCCATTTTCTTCTGTGATGTTCATATTTTTCTTAATTCTTAATTCTTACATAGTAAGAATTTGCTGGGGCATTTTAATTAAGAATTTTACAGCAATTTTCATAAACTGAATGATTAATAGTTTTCTTCTTCTGCCTTCACTAGATTTTGGCATTAGGGTTATGAGGTGTCTTGAGTGAACTGGGGAGTTTCTTATCTTATTATGCAGACTACACAGACTAAGAATCATATTGGTTTTATACAGGTTTGAAGGAATTCAGTTTCTTTTTTTTTTTTTTAATTGTTAAGTTTATTTATTCTTGTGAGAGAGAGACACAGCATAAGCGGGGAAGACCAGAGAGAGAGAGGGAGACACATAATCGGAAGCAGGCTCCAGGCTCTGAGCTGTCAGCACAGAGCCTGATGCAGGGCTCAAACTCACAAACCGTGAAATCATAACCTGAGCTGAAGTCAGACGCTTAACCTGACCGAGCCACCCAGGCACCCCAGGAATTCAGTTTCAAATTAAGTTTTACCAGTTTCTTTCAAAACTATCAGTCTTGGTCATTTTCAGTTACTTAGATAAGCATCCATTTCATTCAGACTTTCAAGTTTATTAGCCTTTAGCACATAACATTGATATACTCATTTTAAAATATTCCTTTTACCTGTACTCATATCTCTGTTAGAGTCCTAATTTGATATATTTTCCTTTTGTTGTTTTATCAGATATCAAATTATTTCATTAATTTAAAAAAAATCACCTCTTAAATTTATTAACTCAATTGTTTTATTACTTTCTAACTTTGTTATTTTCTTTCTTTTGTGTTCCATATATTTACTTTGTTTTCCCCAACTTTTTGAATTGAACGCTTTTTATTTTTAAGAAAATATTTATTTATTTATTTTGAGAGAGAGAGAGAGAGAGAGAGCGAGCATGGGGGAGAGAGCAGGGGAGGGGCAGAGAGAGAGGGAGAATCTCAAGCAGGCTCCGCACTGTCAGCGCAGAGCCTGACACGGGGCTTGATCCCACAAACCATGACCTGAGCCAAGCGAGAGCTCCTCTAAGGGGAGACGGCCTCAGTGAGAATAAATGTGAGAAATGGTCATAAGAAGAATGCTGAAACTAATTGAAAGCACCATTTAAAGTTTCTTTTACAAAACTTACATGGTAATTCTCCCGTGAGTACACTGCAAGGAAAACCGTAGTTATTGACACCCTGGTATGCTTTCAGTTAAATAATTAAAGGTATGTAATCCACAATGTCTCTCTTATTTTGGCTACCAAAAAGCTCAGGGTATTATTGCTTCCTGGTCTAGCTTTTACGATATGTCAATCAGCTTTGGGACTTAAACTGTTCAAACCTCAGTTTCTTCATCTATAAAATGAAGGTAACTATAAATGAATGAATGAATGAATGAATGAATGAATGAATGAATGAATAAACAAACAAACAAACAAATAAATAAATAAAATGAAGGTAACTAATACTTCGCAGAGTGGTGTGTACAAAGTCAAGCACGGTGCTTGGCACATTCGTTTAGCAAATAGGTACTGACTGACTTCTAAGAGGCTGAATTTACAACAGGACAAAGGCCAAATCATACATAAAAAATAGATTTCTGATCTACAACCTGTCCAGGAATCCAACTTCTTATCTACAATAAACAACCCAGGCAGCCAGCCTACCACTTCTACTTGTAGGCAGTCAGACTACTACTTGTAGGAACTCTAGTAATAATCTCCAAACCTAAATAATAACAACTATAATTGGCCCCAAATGACTAGGAACTGATTAGTGATAGGTTCTCTAATTTTTATCCCCACTTCCACTTCGAACCAACCAGAGAAAGCCAAATATGTACTCCTAACCAATCATGTAGGATGCCCCACGTCCAGTTAGCCTGCCTCCAGCTTCCCCATGCCAACAGCCTCCAAACAGCATCCCTAAAGCCTTCCCTTTTGTCTGCTATAGACCGTTCCCACTCCTCTGCCTGCCTTTGAGTCTCTGCCAAAATATAAGTGACGGTGGCAAGTTCGGGATAGACAGTCTCTGTTTGTTTCCACATTTCTATGTAGAAGATAGGGTGCTTAGTGCAGCAATAGAATGGTGAACATGGCCCCTGGCCTTCTGGAGCTCACTTTCTAAAAGTAAGGCCAGAAGATCAATTGGTCAATAAGTACACAGAAGAAGGCAAGCAGAGCACGGTGGATACGAGGAAGGAAATCCAGGAAGTGAGGTAACGGCTAGTAAGTGGGTGCCAGCGGTGGTCTGCCTCAGACAGGCAGTTGGAGAAGACGGCTCTGTGTAGAAGAAAGTTGAGCTGAGACATGAAGGATGAGGGTGAGCTAGCCAGGGAGCATTCCAGGCAGAAGGCATAGAGAATAGTCAAGCCCCAAGGTGGGAAACCACTCGGCAAGTTCTAGGCCAGTGAGGCTGCAGTGTGGTGGGCAGAGAGAGTGGTATGAAATGAGCTAAATAAACAATAGTTTTGGCTAATAACTATTGCTCTGCTCTAACAATTAATAGCTTGCTTGATAGTGGTTTTATTATACCCATGCCTTATATTATAAGCAGTTTCTAATACTTTTGAAGTGGCCATTATAAAGAAAAAAGTGACGGGTGCCTGGGTGGCTCAGTCGGTTGGGGTTGGGCAGCCGACTTCAGCTCAGGGCATGATCTCGCGGTCTGTGAGTTCGAGCCCCGCGTCGGGCTCTGTGCTGACAGCTCAGAGCCTGGAGCCTGCTTCGGATTCGGTGTCTCCCTCTCTCTGCCCTTCTCCTGCTCACGCTCTGTCTCTATGTCTCAAAAATAAATAAACTTAAAAAAAAATAAAGAAAAAAGTGAATAAAGTCATTGATAAGAAATAATTTTATTTTATTTTATTTTATTTTATTTTTAAAATTTTTTTTTAATGTTTGTTTATTTTTGAGAGACATAGAGGCACAGCGTGAACAGGGCAAGGGCAGAGAGAGAGGGAGACACAGAATCGGAAGCAGGCTCCAGGCTCCGAGCCATCAGCACAGAGCCTGACGCGGGGCTCGAACACACAGACTGTGAGATCATGACCTGAGCTGAAGTCGGCCGCCCAACCGACTGAGCCATCCAGGCGCCCCAAGAAATAATTTTAATAGCTAGCATTTATCAAGAGCTTACTATGATGCTTTATATGACTTACGCATTTACTTCTCCAAGTAATCCCATATAGTAAATGCTATAATTTAATTTTTTTTAATGTTTATTTATTTTTGAGAGAGAGAGAGAGAGAGAAACAGAGTGCGAGCGGGGAGGGGCAGAGAGAGAGGGAGACACAGAATCCGAAGCAACTCCAGGATCTGAGCCGTCAGCACAGAGCCCAACTTGGGACTTGAACTCACAAACCGCACGAGATCATGACCTGAGCCAAAGTCAGAAGCTTAACCGACTGGGCCACTCAGGCGCCCCTAGCAAATACTATTATTACTTCTTCTTTACAGATGAGAAAGTGAGACACAGAGTTTAGTAAACTTGCCAAAGCTGACACAGGGAATAAGTTGAGGAGTGGGGTTTGAATCAGGCAGTTGGAATCCAAAGTCAGCGCTCTTATACAAAGCGGCCTCTTCAGGTGACATAGCTATAGTCAATCAGTTACTTGACGGTACACACAGGTCCTCCTAAGTTTAGAACAGCTATTTTGCTTGCCAGTAGCAGGAAATATGCTTGAATTCAAAATCTAGCATCTATTATCAAGGATTCACACATCTTCGAATTCTTTTTATTATTAAGGATTAGGGCCTGATGGAGCAGGAGAAAAATTTCCCTCCTAAGAAAAACAAAGAACCATAATTATTTAATATTTTAATAATCAGTCCTAATTTGCAGAATTTATCTATTTTTAATCTTCATCCATAATTTACTATATAGATATTTATTTGGGTCAAGAATTCCCACTGTGCAAATAGCTATGGGTTTGCTCTCCTGGGGAAACTAATAATACACGCTATTAGACACAATGAAGATTGATCTTATTATCTAAATGAATTTGATCAGACCAAGTAAGCAGCAAAACAGTCTGAGCACTGCTAAAAATATCTTTTAATTACTCATTTTCCAGGTGGAGTTCTGCTTTAGCGTTATAACCTCTGATTGCCCGAGGCCTACCCAAATCCAAGCAGTCATGCCCCTGGGCCGCGTCCGCAGTCCGCGCACTTACATTTCCATCGTGGTTTGGGCAAGAGAGAGGCTTTCCCGCAGCCACAGCGGTGACCGTCTCCAGGATGGAGGACTCCTCAACGTTGCTGCCGGGAGTTCGCTGCAGCACGTCCATCAGGTTCGTGATGAAGAAGTTGTTCTGGAGCGCGGCCACCCCCTTCTCGGGCAGGATGGAGGTCTGGCGGCACACTGGGCAGGAGAGGGTTAGACTGTGGGCGGGAATGTAGTTCTGCAGGCACCTGTTGCGGAAGCAGAAGCAGGTGGACTGTCAGCACAGCGGGCTCTCGAGCAAGAGCGGGACCACCTCTTCTCGCAGGTACCATACACGTTCTCTGCCCCTGATGGGCTACTTTGCGGAAACTCCCTAAGTAGTCTCCTTTTCTAGGAAAATAAGATTTTGGCAACCAAGAAGTAATGTGTACTCCCATTGGCCCTATCAACTGATCAGGCAAATGATAACCCTCAAGAAAAGAGTAATGTCATTACTTTGGTAGTGTTCTGGGGAGCCTTGCCATAAATGAGCAGCATTGGCCTCTCTGGGGAACTCGGAAGAAGTGCAGAGTCTTAGATCTTCCTCCAGGCCTGCTGAGTCTGAATCAGGTGATTTATATGCACATTAAAGGTTGCAGGGGGCGCCTGGATGGCTCAGTCAGTTAAGCGTCTGACATCAGCTCTGGTCATGATCTCACAGTTTGTGAGTTCAAGCCCCGCGTCGGGCTCTGTGCTGACTGCTCAGAGCCTGGACACTGCTTCAGATTCTGTGTGTCCCCCCCCTCTCTCTCTGCCCCTCCCCACTCACGCTCTGTCTCTGTCTCTCAAAAATAAACATTTTAAAAAATTAAAAAAAAAAAAGGTTGCAAAGCATCGCTCTACAATATCCAGTGTCATGTTCACAGATTTGTGGATTTTTACAACGGGGAGAAACAGGTCCAAGTTTTCTCTTAGGGTTGAAATACTTAAATCAGGTCACAGATAAAGTAATTGCTAACAAACTTCATATGCTAAATTGCTTATGTGCTAAGTTAAATAAGAAGGTAAAGATGTATTTTGATAACTGATTAACTCAATGAAAAAAACTATTCAAGAAAGATAAAGAAATGTGTTTTCATATATAGCAAACTGCATATTTAGTTCATTTTTAATTATCTCATACACATAGTTGCAGAAAAAGCATAAGCAGATCTCACATGTTAAAAACACCTCCCAGTGGAATCGTTTTGTTTGAAGCAGGGATAGGATACCCAGAGTCACCCCGACACAATCTCTTCTTGCCTCTCCTCCATGGGCATCGACTTAATTCATTTAATTAGCAAAATGCACTGCTAATCATGACTTACATATATCCTGCTCGCTAGATTCACAGTATTTGCAATAACTGTATGAAGTAGGTATTTTATTTACTGAAGTAGGTTTTAATGCTTATTTATTTTGAGAGAGAAAGAGGGAGAGCAGGAGAGGGGCAGAGAGAGACGGAGACGGAGAATCCCAAGCAGGCTTTGCACTGTCAGTGCAGTGCCCGATGTGGGGCTCAAACTCACAGACCTGACTCATGACCTGAGCAGAAACCAAGAGTCAGACACTTAACCAACTGAGCCATTCGGGTGCCCCTGAAGTATGTACTTGAGACCCCTGAGTATGTACAGGCAGAGAGAAGCAAAGCTGCTTGCTCTCAGAACTCGGTGGTTAAGAGCAGAGCAGGAGTTCAAACCCAGGCAACTGGGCGCCAGAACCAAAGCTCTACGTAACTACGCTGCGTAACGTTTCCCTGTTGCTCTGCCAAACAGAACTCAAAAACTTCTGATTTCATCTCATTCCCCTTATTATGTAGATAAGGAAATTGACATCACGGAGGTTAATGGACTTGCCTGTCACAGAAGTAGCTAGCACTGAATCAATACCAGAAACGAATAGCTTTTGGTAAGGTCACTGAGGGCATCTAAATCCAGACAACAGACATTTTTCACTCCTAGTTTTCTTAGCGGCACTCATTAAACGTGATCGCTGCCTCCCTCCTCTCCTTTTTTGAAACTTTATCTTCCCTTGCTTGTGACAGCACACTCACTTGGTCCTCCTCCTCCTTCTGTCTGCTCTTTGTTTTCCACTGTGCCAGTCCACGCTCTGTCGTTAGCACCCCTCTCTCCCTGGGACTTCGTATCCACCTGCAGGGCTACACACACAACACTCCCACACTTCTATTCCTTCCACAGATGTCTCCTCTGAGCCCCTAATCTCTACGCCAACTGCTTTCTTGGCGTCTCCTCTTAGATGTCTCACAAGTCCTAAAACTCAACGTGTCCAGAACCAAAGCTATGTTCTTCCCCCAAACGGGGTCCTCTTCTCATCTCAACGAACGGCACCTCCATCTGTTCATCTAGACAAACCAGGAACTGGTTTTCTAGTTGTCATTTCCTTACTGTCCATATTCCACACCCAACCCATCACCAAAGGCTAGAAATTCCTAAATACCTTCCAGCGTTGCCAGTTCTCGTCATATGCTTTACACCACCCTTTCTGGGGTTTCTGCACTAGCTCTATGCACTGTCACCCACCCGTGTACCCTCTAACCCTTCTCTGTATTGCAACCACAGTGACCTTCTCAAAACCCATGCCACGCATTCCATAGGGACTCGGTGTGGTAGGCTCTCAAAAATCTCTACCACTGGCCATTAGATGGAGGAACAGAAGTCGACTGGGTGAGACCCAACCTAGAGGGCTGGGCGCAGACCCAGGACAGCCCAGAAGTGTGGCTTCTCACCTGTCAGAGTAAGTAAATGGTAGCCAAACAACGGACTGCCTGGGCACTGAACACGGGGGATTGGAGGCTCTGCCTAGCTCAGACTGAGTGGCTCTCAGTGTTGGATATAAAGAGGCCAACTGGTACAAATCAAATAATGATCTTACCATGTGAGCCCAGGGACACAGGGACAATTAGCTGGTATTCATGTTTTAGCTAGAGTCATTAAGTGAGGAGGGAAAATCACTCGCCAAAATCACTTAGTCATTCTGGACTATGAATTACAAAGTACTTGCACCAAAGTGAAAATAAATAGAGTAAAAAGTGCTACTGCCCTATATACCACTACTAAAGCAAACAAAAACGCTACACACACACACACACACACACACACACACACACACACACACACCAAATGAGCCCCCTAAAAAGCAAACAAACAAAAAAACCACAATGACCAGTAACAAATCCACCTTCTCCCTCTATCCATCACCAGCAAGATGTGGTTATTCTGTTGCAACTGAGATCTTTCAAAGTAAATCAACTTCAACAAATGTATATTAAATGGGTGGCAAATATAATTAGCACTGATTTGAAGTCATTGGAAACACAATTTCCTATTCTCTAACAAGAATTACAGTACTTTAATTATGTATATTTAATAATAGAAAATACATTTAACACAATACTATAAAACATAATTACTATATTTATTTTTAAGAAAAAAATATATAACCTCACTAGGGAAATACCTAAATTAGGACACAGATAAACTAATTACTAACACACTTAATCTGCTTAATTGCTTATGCTAAGTTAAACAAGAAAGTAAAGATGGATTTTGATAACTGATTAACTCAATGGAAAAAACTAAGAAGGATAAAGAAATGTGTTTTCATATATAGAAAATTGCATGTTCAGGTAATTTATATTACTTCATACACATAGTTTTTTTCCTTCATCTGCAACATCCTTATGTTCAAATGTGACATTAGTATGTGTCTTCTGAAGTACCTTTGAGAGGAAGCTCTTCCTTTTAACTAACTCCTCAATATGCAGGCATTTTACCTAATGTGTCATATGGAAGGAAATAATAGATTAAAAAATTTTTTTAACGTTTATTTATTTTTGAGAGAGAAAGAACATGAGCGGAGGAGGGGCAGAGAGAGAGGGAGACAGAATCTGACGCAGGCTCCAGGCTCTGAGCTGTCAGCACAGAGCCCGACATGGGGCTCGAACTCACAAACCAGGAGATCATGACTCGAGCCCAAGTCAGACTCTGAACTGACTGAGCCACCCCAGCGCCCCATAATAGATAGGCCCTCACCAAAGATACTCTATGAGGGAACTGTGGTTGGCAACAATTGATGAAAAACAGAAGGGAAAATAAAAATGTTTTAAATCTTTAAATATTAAATGTTCTATGTTCTGTGGGAATGAATTAGTAGCTACTAGATTGCTTTCTCTCACTTGTAGTTATTTAAAATAGAGTAAATTATTGGCAACTCATGATTATGTTTCTAGATGTCTATCATAAGCACAAACGATTAATGTCTCCCATAGGTAACTGGAGAATTCTGGAAAGAACCCTTTAGTAACTTGTAGGAGATCAGTCTGTGAAACTCTCTGCTCTGAGCACAATGGAGGCTTACCTCTCGCAGAAAGTGTGCAGACAGGGGAGAACCTTGGGATTCTTGTACCGTTCCAGGCATATACTGCAAATCAGAAACTGCTTGTCAATCTGGCGCACCACAGGACTTGGGATGTTGGTGGCTTCACTGGCCATCCTAGACCACTGACATGGGAGGCCGGCTGTCTCTGACCCTGCACGCTGCTGCTGTCAGACAGGAAAAACACACAATGATTTGTAAGCGCAAATCAGTCATTCGATCATTCACTACAGGCGTTGTGTTATGAATACAGGTAGCATTTCATGCCAGTGACCTCAAAATGACCATAACCGACCCTCGATGCTGGATGAGGCATACAGTGAAATGCCTGCTTATTTTGTAAATCAATAAGATGACCACGTGTTCACCACGCAAGCCGAACAACTTAGAAGAAGTATGTTGCACAAAGAGGCATGCTTGCTGGCTTTGCGAGCAGGGGTAACTGAGGGGCTAAATACTCATACCATGGCTATGCCTGTTCATGCCTTCATTTAGGACTATATTTGACTCCATATCTACAGTCTTATAAAAATATAATCTATAACAAATAGCATAGTCTTACTAAGATAAAATGGTTTCCCAGCTATTGTACTTGAAGGGGATCAAAATGCCATTCCAAAATACGCCATCTTGGCATAAGGATTATTTTGAGCTGAAGGCAGCTGAGAAATGGCAGACACGGTAGGTAGACGGTGGTTGGCAAGGAGCACTCTGCCCTCTCCCATAGGCATAGATTTCCCACTTTCAAAGGAAATTTTCATTTGTAAAGGCGCCCCACTCTCCCATACCAGAAAGAGGAGACTCTGAATGATCACCAGAGAGAGCACGGGAGAGGAGTCTGCATACGAACCTTACTGAACAACCTGTATGTACCATGCGCTTCCTGGTCACTTCCCTACAATTTACTGCCCCCGAACCTCCTTTTCCTTTGTCTAGCCACTTCTCCACCATTTGTCATCCTTTGTTAAAACAGTATATAAGCTCCCAGGCCTAACTGCCTCTTTGGGTTTTCACTTCTTTCCTGGGAAGCTCCCATGCATGTAAAATTAAAAATATAAATTAATAAACTTTGATAGAATATAATACATATTATTTTGGAAAAATAAACTACCAGTAAAATGTGTATACCCTTTCCTCCTGATAATCTGTCTTTTGTCAGTTGAATTCACAGTCTTCAGGAACAGAATTTAAGTGTGTAGAGAAAGTTTTCCCTCCCCTACATAGTGTTAACATGCAAGGATGAAATAATTAGAATTTGTCTTAAAATTTTTTTAATTTATTTATTTTTGAGAGAGAGAGACAGAGCATGAGAGGGGGAGAGAGAGAGGGAGACACAGAATCTGAAGCAGGCTCCAGGCTCTGAGCTGTCAGCACAGAGCCTGACATAGGACTTGAACCCATGAACCGTGAGATCATGACCTGAGCTGAAGTCAGATGCTTAATGGACTGAGCCACCCAGGCACCCCAGAAAAATTAGAATTTTTTATTAAAACCTTTGTATGTGGTTCAGAGTGTTCTCTTCAGAACCACAGGTTTATAGATTCTATGCTAAAATGTATTTGCCACAGAGCAGGGACAAAAGCAGAAAATTCCTAACATTTTAAGAAATGTCTGCTGGTATTCATGTGTGGGAATCTGAGGGATCTGGTGAAATGAATTAATTCAGAGAAGGTTTCAAAATGTCAGGAATTGTGCCAAAAAACAGAGAATTAGAAGAGGGCAAGAGAGAAAAACGCAGAGGGCCTCGAAGGGAAGGAAAAGTTATAGCATAAAACACAGCTTCATTTCCCACCTTGAAGAGCATCTGGCTTCTATTCCAAAGAGGTAAACCAAGGTTAAGCTAAAATTCACTTCTTAATTTTCTAAGTATTTGGTAAGGTGTCTACAGCCCCCCAAGTCCCAATAGAAACACTTTTTACAAAAAAACAAAAAAAAGTTAATTTTCAGTATGACCTTAGGCAGGAAGTAAATTTATTCTCATTCTACAGAGTTTTGAAAACTTTGGCTCAGCTAAGAAGTTTGCCAGAATGCAAAACCCATAGCCTGTTCACTCCTTAAACCCCCACAGGTCCAGTGACCGTGTGCTTTAAGAAGGCTGTAGGTACTACAGAAGCTTGGTTTACATGCAACATTTTAACTTGAACTGGGACCTGTGATTGAAGCTGGGAAATATACTGTATTTACAAAATCAACAATTCTACACTTTTTAATGGACATTCTTTTCAAACACGAATGATAGTTCTTCTTTCTCCCCATCAATTCAGCAATTTTTTAAAAAGTATGTCAACTTTTATTAAGAAAATTCTATCTGGGAACCTGGGTGGCTCAGTAGACAGAGCATCCGACTCTTGAACTCGACTCAGATCATGATCTCATAGTTGGTGAGATTGAGCCCCATGTCGGGCTCTGCGCTCTCTCTCCATCTCCCTCTCTCTCTCTCTCTCTCTCCCTCACTTGCATGTGCACGCTCTCTGTCTCTCAAAATAGATACATAGACATTTAAAAAACTCTACCAGTTATACATAATTGAGTACAGTTACGTATAGGACATACCCATATCCCAACTCTATGCTTTCTGGATAAGCTCCTTAAAGAGCATGATTCATAAACAGAACCTTGTGAAAGCACCTACTATACAAGAACTCATTGCATCAGTTAAAACAGTGTGAGTGTGACATATCTAATTAGCCAGCACTATCTGCTATCTCTTTCATAGAATGTCTCCCCAAAGAACTAGAGTAGAGAATGATACTCATTGATCGGATTACACGTGGCTTGCCTCTCAGGAGCTCAAAGTGTTGGCACGTCATCTGCTTCTCTTTAACCACATCCCCATGACATCAGAAAAGGGAAGGAATGGATTCGTCCGTCTTGAAGATAAGGAAACCAAAGCTGAGGGTTTAAATGACTTGCTCAAGGTCGCCCAGTAAAATCAGTGAATCGGAAAGCTCAGATTTCAAGTCTTCTGCTTCATCCTATACCTAACCTTAAACAAGATTCACACTTCTGTGTGCGTGTGTGTGTGTGTGTGTGTGTGTGAGAGAGAGAGAGATAAAAATTATGGAATACTCACTTCAGCGGCACTAAAATTGATATAATACAGAAGATTGGCTTGGCCCCTGAGCAAGGATGACACACAAATTCATGATGTGTTCCTTTTTTTTTTTGTTTTAATTATATCTAAGGGGTGCCTGGGTGACTCAGTTGGTTGAACATCTGACTCTTGGTCTTGGCCCAGGTCATGATCTCAGGGTCATGGAATCGAGTCCTGCAATGAGGCTCCATGCTGAGTACAGAGCCTACTTAAGATTCTCTCTCCCTCTCCCTCCCCCTTTGCCACTCTCCTCTGCTCACACTCTTTCTCTATCTCCAAAATAAATAAATAAACAGATAAACAAATAAATCAGTTTTTAAAAAATTAAAAATTATATTGAGCTTTTCAGTTAAAATAAGTTAAAAATAATTTTAATTTGAATAGCTTTCGAAAAATTTCATATCCCCCTTTGACATAATCAGTCATGCTGAGTATTGAAAAAAGCACAGAAAAACCATCGTATTGATTTCACTCTTTTTTTTTTTAACCTTAGAATTTTAGGGTTTGGGCAAGGAGAAAACATTTGTTCTAATCAAATGGAATAATTTGAGTAAATGAAATCTCCTGAGCTCACATTATTATGCTCTGATGTTGAAATAAAAATATTTCATTCTAATTTTATGATAATTATTGAAGGGGGTGGGAGTAACTCTTTGTGAGTATTGTTAATTTATATGGTAAATTAAGTTGACTCGTTAACACTAATTTAAAATCATGACAATATTACAGATCTGTCACAAGTGACCTGTTGAAGCCATCTGGATTTTTAGGACTCTCAGAATCAACAGGAAAGGCTTCCAAGGCCCAAAGAGCCCTAAACTGAGACTTTGCCAGGGTAATGATTATTCCCTGAATATAACTGGATACCCACACTAGAAAGACAATTTGACTACTCCTAGAGGGATAATGTACCGAGAAAAACGGAGGCACAGAATGTGCTAATGAGAACCACGGGAAGCTTTCTGTCAATCTGAATATGCCACAAGGAACATACATGAAATGTACGACAGCCTTTAATCAAAGTGTTTGGGCACTACCACAGTTTCCGGTCGTTTTGATTAGAAAAGCAATAAATACTTATTTAGATTCTCGGCTGTTGTCCTTTCCCCTTCCTGGTTTCTGAAGTGTCAGAGATCCTTCTTACTTACATGGCCAGCAGAAATAAGCACACGGTAATAAAAGAGATCAGAAGATAGAACTACTCTTCTCCTGGAGATCAGCAAACCCAATTTCTGGACAGGAGCACCTGCAAACATGCCAGGGACGGCGTGGTCTCTGGAGGAACCCGAATCCCCTTGGATGCAGGAACTAGCACTGTACATACTGACAGAAGGCCAACACAAAGGAAACGACACAGAAGGGATGGCAAGAAGAGCCATTTTATGTTTTTCTTTTAATTTTTTTCTGTTTATTTATTTCGAGAGAGAAAGTGGGGGAAGGGCAGAGAAAAAGGGAGAGAGAGAATCCCAAACAGGCTTCACGTTGTCGGTGCAGAGCCCAACTGGGCGCTCGGATCTCACGAACCATCAGATCGTGACCTGAGCCAAAATCAAGAGTTGGGCTCTTAACTGACTGGGCCACCTAGGCGCTCTAAGAAGAGCCTAAATTTTGAAACTACATAAATAGCCAACATTAGGTTGCTGTTGACATTAGCTATGAGAGCTCTCACTACGTGGGGAGACTGGCTGCGCCTTCTTGTCAGCGGAAAACCAACAGCAATACTGCTTACAAGAGGGGTTTGGTCCTCCTCTCTACCTCTCTGCTCAATAGCACCTTCTCAATCTGATCATTCTGGTTAAAACTGAAACTTTCTCCCCACCCCCAGCACTTGCTATCTCCTGTCCTTGCTCTCTCTCTGTAGCACTGGTCACTTTCTGATATAGTGTGTAATGTGTTCATCTTGCATATTGTCTCCTCTCTGCCTCTCTAGGGTGGAAGATTCACGAAGGCAAGGATTGCAGCAGCTAGAACTGTGCCTCATACATGACAGACACTTATTATTTCTTTGAATGAACTGAGCAAATAAAGTATAACATGGGAACGGACTCAGTCCCAGCAGCAGAAAAGAGCGGCACTGGCTGACTTACACAATAAAGAGCATGGTTGTCATCAGTCATGTGAATGTTTTCATTTGACATCAGACATTATTACCTGCCTTCCCATGTGATCGTCTAATCTTTAGCAACACAAGCTGTCAGCCAGAGGGTAAATATTCAGTGACACACTTAAACACACTCACAAATGCGGAACGGGAATTGAGAACCACTGAGGACACACGTGCGTGGAAATACAACGTCTAAGAAAGTTGACACATAAATTCCTCATCAGTGGGGTGTGCCCACTCAACAGCTTTTGTAACCACAATGCAATATACATGTAACAAAATCCTTGGGCACAGAAACCACCCCCCCATCCCAGCATTTCTTCCCTCATGTCACCTCTGGTATTTTTCCTGGCTCATGTTCTCAACACTCCTAGAACTTGGTGGAAATGACAACCAAGTGGAAAAGAAGAACTTGAGGGGAGAAGAAACAAAAGGAAAATGCCTGGGCCCACAATTCTAGGGTTGAGACCACAATTCCCACCCCAGAGTATGCCATTTGGGTCAGATAATCATCCAAACTTCTTACTGCTGACACCAGAGGGGGAGAGAAGGGGAGAGAGTTGGGTGAAAACTTGTTGGCTGGGCTAGGAAACTCGGTCCGGAAACAGGTCAAGATTCCTTTGGAAAAGAAAATCTTAACATGTGATTTGTGGCTAAGAGTCGGCATATTTGATTATATACCATCCTAAAGGCACTAGATTCCATTTCCGTTTAATTTTATGGCATTCCTGGGTTACAGCTTCTCTTTGTTGCCACTTAGCTCGATTTATTTATTAATATGGTTACATTTTTACTGCCAATGACAATGCTGCAGACATGCTAAAATCAGCGTCCCAGGGTGCCTGGCTGTCTCAGTCGGTTAAGCGCTCAACATCGGCTCAGGTTGTGATCTCACGGTCTGTGAGTTGGAGCCCCGCATCGGGCTCTCTGCTTTCAGCATGGAGCCTACCTCAGATTCTCTGTCTCCCTCTCTCTCTCTTCCTCTCTCTCTCTCTCAAAAATAAATAACATTTAAAAAACATAAAGTAGTAAATTATGAATTATTAAAAATAAAAATAAAAAATAAAATCAGTTTCCCAAGAAGTTAAAAATCTTCTGGTACATTTATAGAAAGAAAATCTTGAACCATCAGGATTATCTATAACTCACAATGTTCTATCTTTTACGTGCCAGGACAGACGTACCTAGAGCTCAAGGCACAGGTTAACAAATGACTAAAGAAACAAGATGTTTTTAGTTTTTAAAATTTATGGAGCATATTTGCATTTACCTGCAACTGAATTTGCATTGTTACAGAGGACTTAACTAGAAGAAAGAAAAGAGGACAATCTTCAGTGAAATTAAAACAGGGTGACCTATTTCCAGTTAAATCAAGCCTCCCAAATGGGCCATTTTGTAAATTACAAGGCCAGATGCATTATCTTTTCTGACAGTACGCGCGCGTGAGCACGTGTGTTTAGGGGTGAGTGGGTGTGTATTCTGGAAGCCATCCACTTTAACTTCTGTCTCCAGGCAAGGATGTGCCCAGGCCTTTCAAGGGTTCTTATTATATCCAGGGTCCAATGTAGGACAGCTTCCCAAGGTTGCTGGGTTTTAGCACATGGAAGTCGATTTAGGCCGAGCCCCCAACTTGTCTTTAGAATATTTGTGCCTATTTCCTCTACCTCTTAGTATACATAACTATTTGTCTTTGCCTTCTTCATAGACGTCCTCGAGTTTTACAATATAATTAAGTCAGTTCTTAAGATTTGCTTTGGGTTTGCCAAGGTGCAGAAGGCTGGGTCTGTGTGATGGAGTGTTAAGTGGTCAGGCTAATTAACATTCATCGCCAGTGCCCTGGGACACTCAGGATGAGTGGGCCTTCCTCTCCACACATCCATCACCTTGCCAAGACTCTTCCCTCGTTTTCCTTTGGGACTACAAGGAGGTTGCATATTCTGGGACCACAAAAAAGACAGAGGAAGGCCCAGGCCCTAAGCTCTGGGAATTGGGTAAGGTTAGCAAGAAGGGGGAGGAGAAATTTATTCTGTATCAGGACTTCAGAGGCCTGTGTAACAGCAAATCCCCTTTTGTCCCTGGTGGCTAGGAAGTACCTTATTTAATTCTGTTGTTGATTAGAATAAATGTTTACCTTAATACGTTTTCAAAAAGAATAATAAAAGGCACTTAATGGAGGGACAGAGGTGCTTGAGAACACGAAGACAGAAAAGGGTAAAGTAAAATAGGAGAGAAAGACTAGCACGCAGAAAGCAGTAAGGAAGGTTTCTTCCAAGGGGCTGTTTGAATAATTGCACTGGGCTCATTTTTTCCCCTCAGTATCTGGTTTAATCTAAACCTTCGAAGTCTAGGAGGAAACCTGATCTGTTCATTTCAGACAACCTGCACGATAATAATATTCAGAGAACTCTAAGAGCCAACCCCATTACAGAACAAATTCTATTCTGACACGAAAATCCTTACATAAGGAATAAAGGGCACGGATCGCGTCAGACATTTTCAAACAAAGCAATTACAGGTGTGTGCAAATTATAATTATGCCATAATTAGAAGTAATCCAGACACATTTTTTAAAGAAAAAAAAAACTACGAGAGTAAGTAATTTGGCAGCAAATTGTTTAAATGGTAACTGTATTTCTCCTGCATATACATTTCAATAATACATACAAATGTTTTGTTAAAGTCTTAGCTTTCTCAGAGAGACGATGAAGAAGAGTACAAGGGAGTCTTAATAATTAAGCGGTTACATTTTTAAGAATTGCTACATATTCAGAATTTCTTTGAGTTAAAGATAGATAAAAGGAAGCCATAACTTTGGAGAAATTAACATTTCCAAATATCCAAATGAAGGACATTTTCAATTTTTAGTAAGACAAAGAATGAGTGTTTTTGCTTATTTCACAAGCGACAAAATCCACAAAGCTTTTTTCATGTAAGTGAAGACAATTAAGTCATCTCAGGATTATAATATTAACTGTGGTGAAAAATATGTATAGATTTTCTTCTCCACTTTTCAAATATATGGAATACACATCCTGGGTTCCTAGTTCTTGAAACAGCCACATTGTATCTGAAAACATTTGCACATTCAGTCCTATTTTAACCTTTCCAATGCAAATCACTTGGGTCTGTCTAGGAGAAAACTGGAAAGAAATACTTGGAGGTTTGGGATAGGCCACGACTCACGTCTCTGTAACAAAAAGCTGCTTTCTCATACCACAGCACACATGAAACTTCTCATTGTGTGCTCGCTCGGGAGGGGCGTGCATTATTTAACATTACAGAGGGTTAGGACCGGGCTGGTAAAGCGTCTGCCAGAAAATAATGAAAGGCACCAGAAAATAGGTTTGCACTAAGCAGAACCGAATCCTAACACTTAAGAAATCAACTGAAGAATCTGGACAAACAAATGGCTCTCCTTACATATTCTAATCTAAAAAAATAAACAAAAACCTCTAACAATTATTCGCGAGGAATAAAACTGCAGTAATACGATCCGAGCCAAAGAAACAAACTAATCATTTTTAAAATGCTTCATTCTGAATCTAGATCTGCAATGAGATTGAATCTATCTTAAGACAGATACCATTTTACCTTCTGGTTCAGAACTCTGCTTATTAATATTTTCAAATGTAGCTTTTAATAGCCTTCCTACTTGCTTTCCTAGCCCCCCAAAATGAGGAATAATGAAAGGGTGGGGCACACTCATAGAGAAAGCTGTCAGAATAATCGTATCCACTGTTTCGGGAAGCAAATCTATGGTCCAACCCAAGGATTTTTTTTCCCTCTGTGTAAAGCTACCATTGAACTCCACCCAGATTCGAGTCTACTTCAAAGGCAGGCGAAAAAAATGTCAAAAAAGAAAAAAAAAGCCCAAATCATCTTCTGCATATTTGCTGATTATCAATGGCGTTCAGAATTCAGAGGGTCGAGTCATGCATTATGAATGAATGGGTTTCCAATGGTAACTGGGAACCGTGGCACTCAACCCCAGGGTTCTCCAACAGAGGACCGGGTGGGGGAAGGGTTGAATGGCTCATTCTCCTCCACCCTGGGGTATGGAGGAAGGAATCCAGCAATTTAAATATTTCATCCCCATCTTTGCACCCACAGAGAAATGCTGGGAGGGAAATCTTCTATTTAAAATAAGCTGAATACACATTCAATTTGAGGAGCGGTAAAAATAAAAATCTAGTCAGATCACAGTAGGAACTTGATAAGAAAGAAAATCTTGCATGACTTTCTCCCTATCCTGGTTAATTTGGTGCCTTTGTTTAAGCAAAGAGTGGGTCTCCCTCTATCCGATAGTTACAGAGCATGCAGCATCACCAAGAGAGAGAAGGGAGGGGAAAAAAAAGAAAAAGCCAGAACACAGAGAGCAGGAGAAATCGGCTAGCCACCTGGCATAATACTCAGCAATCAGAACATTTAGGACCTACCCATTTCTGCAGACAGACTAAGAGGCAAAGAATTAAATCCTCCCAAGCCTGTCGCTGCAGCTCCGCGGCAATCCAAAAGAACAATGCACATTCTGCTAACCTCCCAAGTTTGGAAGCACCATGCAAAGAGACTGGTTAAAATTCCCTACCATGCAGTGCAGCCATCATCAGAAGCCCAGCATATCTTCTGCTCTATGGAGGGATGTGCCAGTTCATGAACAGAACAGAGAAGAAAAATGGAGGCAAAGAGAGGAGGCTCGGGAAAGTCGGCAGGAATGTTTCTGGGTCATGAACAAGTGGGAGACCCCTTTCGGTATTCAAACCAATCAATCTTTATCTTACAGGACATCTTTTTCTCACTCAGCGTCTGTTGAAAAGACTGCAGCAAACCAAGCAAGGGATTATGGGATAGGGATGCAGCAGCGAGCTGCAATGAGATTCGCGGGTGGCTTGCTTTCCCCTCTGAGTCAGCAGTCAGCTGGTTCCACGCTCCCGTGCAGGGCCGGGGAGGTCCGTCTCCGGGAGGTGGCTGCACGGCCCACCCGGGGAGAGGCGCCCCGCACGACTCCGGCGCCATGCAGCCGAGTTACAAATCGCAAAGGGGGTGTGCTGATCGGCAAAAGGAGGATGCAGGGAGACTGCATCCTAGGAGGAAAATGAGGTATAGGAGACCTCGGTTCAAATTTAGAGGAGTGTTTTGGGTGGGTGTGAGAGCGCACGCTCACTTCCTTTCCTTAGGAAAAACATACTATCTGTTGCCTTAGGTTTTAAGTAGCCTGAAACACAAATGTAAATTTGTAAAAATGCAGAACAGCCAAGTTCAACCAGCATCTACTAACTTTTCCCTCTTGGGAATTACCCAGAAAAGGGTCTATAAAATACAGTCGCTCAAAGTCAAATAATGCAAACGACATTCCTCTGCTTTTTGGTGGTTCTAATCG